>CM068743.1:8366308-8656491 GCA_035084275.1 Hydrolagus colliei | reverse complement strand
TGTTGACAAAGTGATAAAGCGCGATATCAATGCAAGGATTGTCATGAATTTAAAAGCTGTCTTTATTTCCAAACATCCAATTGTAGTTAATATGTAAGAATTTTCAAAAATCCTGCTGGATACTCACAATTTCAGTAGAAATTAAGCGCTAAGTAATTGTCTCAAAATGATATCTGATTTTGAATGCCATTACAATATTCTGAATCCCAAATGGGAATTATTCCAGATTATTGCTACAATCTCACTGAAGCCTGATTTTTTGTTCTGTTTGGGTTCTTAATGATCTTAATATCCTGGAACAATACTTTCCGATAAGCTGAGGTAGGTGGTAAGTTCAAGGATATGAGAGAAATTTAGAACAAATATTTGTAAATATTTACTCAAAAGCTGTAACAAAATTCAAGACACTTTTTGCAACAGCTTGGTGCTGGAATAGGAACATGTAATGTGGGTATTCTGAATGGGTGAGAGAGCCATGCTTAAAATCTGTGAAGATAATGCAAATACAGAATACCCTTGGTCTATCAATCAGGTTCTGTCTGTTCAACACAAATGGTCTCCAGTGCCACACCTGGATGGAGAAAAGTAAGAAAATAAGTACATAATATAGAATTATTCGCATACAAAGTGTTAATACATTAGCAGCTTAGCCAAAGTAGAAGTTAAATAATAACAATTAACGCTTGCATTTGCTATAACATCTTTTAGTATTAATCCATTTAAAAAAAAGCATTAATAAAGATTGGTCATTTCAATCCACGACTGTTTGTGGGACGCTGCCGTGTTTCGCCCACAAATGTACAGTCAATTCACTTGACAGTATATTCTGTGAAGTGCTTTGAGACATCTATAAGATGTGAAAAGCACGATATCAAATGCGAGGATTATTATTATTATCTCGAGGATATCTCAAAGACCTTCACAGAATTCATTGTAAATTATGATTGTATTATTGTAGGTAAATGGAGCAGCTCTCTGCTTCACACAGAATACAGTGAGATTCTATAATTTGTTGCCTGAAGCAGTTGTTGAATAAGATAGTACAGAGGATGGGTTTGCGGGGTTATGGGGAGATCCTGCCAGGGAGTAGGATTGACTTTGAATAGCTCTTTTTAAAGAGCCGGCACAGACCCGATGGGCCGAATGGCCTCCTTTTGTGCTGTAAACTTCTATGAGATGCAAGTCAAGAGGAAATTAGATCTTTAACTAAGGGAGGCAGGAATAGCAACGAAAACAACGAAAACAATAACCAATTGCATTTATATTACACCTTTCATCTTGTGAGGACTTCCCCAGCATGCTGAATAGAAAGGAATGAGAAGGAATAAGGAATGGGTGATGAATGTCAATAACAATAATCCTTCCATTTGATTTAGTGTTTTTCACATCTTCTAGACAACTTTTGCCCACTGAGCAAAAGGAGCGGCTGGGACAACAACAACTTCGATTTATATAACCCCCTCCACGCCGGACAGCGTCTCAGAGCGGGACGCTACGGTTTGAAGTGAATGGTCAATTTTATCTGGTGTATTGTTGGCTAGAATTCTGGTGGAAACTCTCTCCATCGAGGTTAACCTTTGTTAACTGGAGTTACAGAGAGCTGAGGCAAAATGGCTGAAAGCTCACCCACCAATGGTGAGCCAGATCAGGCTGGGAACAAGGAAGCTGATGTTTGTTGAATGATCCCATCAAGAAATAATAAGTTATTTCATTGTTTCGCCCACAAAGTATACAGTCAATTCACTTTACAGTATATTCTGTGAAGCGCTTTAAGATATCTAGAAGACGTGAAAAGCAGTATATCCAATGCAAGGATTATTATTATTATTATTTATAGCCTTGGAGTAAAACGGCAAGGATTTATACTGTTTTGGTTACTGTTTGCTCACAAAAGAAGACTACATATTCCTAAATATTTGGCACTGTATGTTAACTGCTCCTCCTGTTCTTCTTGCAGTTGGTACTTCTGGAAAGAAAAATTCAGAAAATAGATACAGTAAGTACAGTACTTCAATTTTATACGTGTTTTTAAAGCAACAGCAAGTTAAGACTTCGGTCCGATCTGAGCAAAACAGTGGTTTCCGAACAGAGATACGCAATGGTGTCGGCTGAACGCATGTTCAAAATGTCCTGGGGCAACATTTTGAAAATTTGAACCCTGGTTATTTTGATGCTTAACAATGGAACTGAGGTTCATTCTTACCAAAGAAATCCTGAAGCATATCTTCAAGATCTGGAATTTTAAAAAGTTTATAAATTTTTCACGTTAAATTTACACACACTTTTCTCTCATTTTTGATAGAAACAATAGACCCTAAAAATACCTGAGTTATTATTATTAATAATAATCCTTATGTTTAGTACACCACATTTCACATTGTGATGATGTCTCGAAGAGCTTCACATGATATGCTGTAATGTGCAGTGTATTGTGCAGTGCAGTGTATTGTGTAGGCACAATACACAATCCATTGAGCTCGTTCCACCAGTTTACTAGATCTTGCGGCGGGTATTTTGGATTTTGTGAATTTTAAAAAATGACTTAAAAAAGTCCTTACCTGAAACCATTAATGTATGTGGATCTGGAACAGGAAAGGTTCAACTAAAAGCATTAACATTGACAACCCAAATCCGTTTGAAATCAAAGGAATGCTCATAAGGCATTGAAAAGGGCACCAGATTCAAATGGAAAGTATTTAAATCTGAGATAGCTGGACACTTTTTCACCACTTTGGTACATGATTCAATTCCTTTATGCTAGGCTGTGTTAAAGACACACTGTCATATTCTGTTATGTCCAGTTCTTTCTAAGAAAAGTAGTTGGTGCAAACCTTTTCACACAAAGAAAGGGCATGTTCTCGGATTGGCTGTCTGTCATGCTAGGCATATCTGAAATTTCAAGTAAAATTAGCGTACAATGATTCTGGTTGTGATGGGACACAAAATTCTTACTGCAGGACAATGTAAATGCAAAGATAGGGGAAAAAAATTGAGGAATAGAACAAGGATGATTTAAAATGCCAGAAAGGAACGTAGGTCAACAGGAACAAAGGATCATTCAGCCCATCAAATTTGTTCCACTTTCGCCATACCCCTTTGTATTTATATGTCTATTTCTTTTTAACATTCCTAATGATTCTGCTTTTACAGCTTTCTGGGGCAGAGTATTTAAATTTTCTCAACAACCCTCCATGTGAAGAGATCCTTCCTGACCTCTGAACTACTACTAATAATAATCCTTGCATTTGATATAGCCCTTTTCAGAATATTCTGTAAAGTGAATTGACTGTATATTTTGTGAGAAAAACGTGGCAGCCAATTGCACACAGCAGTGTCCCACACACAGTAGTGGATTGAAGTGATCAATTTATTATTTTTTTGGAAGGATTATTATCAGACCTGTGGAGTAAGCAAACTTGCCCAAGGTTTCACCCTACCTGGAATCGAACCCAGGTCTCTTGCTTGCGAGGCGAGTGCTCTAACCACTGAGCTACAAGATCCACAAACTTGAGTAGTATTGCCCCCGAGGCAAGAGTAGGTGACTCGGAAAAAACAAGGTTTGTTTTTGGTTGTTTGGCTACAGTCTTGCTGTGTTACTGCTCAGCTAAGCAATGCTGTCTTGCCATTATTATCTTAACCACATGTTCCTTATTTCAGATACTACAAAAAAGAGCATGCAGCAGCAGTCCTTGTCACAATGGTGGGATATGTGTGGACCTCCTGGATTCCTTCTTCTGTCTCTGCCCAAACAACTGGAATGTAAGGCCATCAGAAGTCGATTTTTTTAAAAATCATTTATTCATTGATTGAAAAACATTGCATTATCATCGTTGAACAAAAATCCATGACTTGATTTAGATGTACAGTATAAACAACGTAATAACCAGTCTGCACTGTAATGGTTTATATCACTGAGGTTGTGTATCAAATGTGAGTATTATTATCATTCATAATCACTGGCTGTGAAGTGATATTCCTTCTACCAGTAAAGTGATACGGAGGAGGGTATTGGATTTGTATTTCTCACTGTTCTTTGCAATAGCTATAATAACAATAACAATAATAATAATAATAATCCTTGCAGTTGATATTGTGCCTGTGGATTGAAGTAAGAAATCTGCGCATCAAATTAGCTTCAGCGCCTCCACATCTCAGGCGTTGATAACATCAGCATTCAAGGCTGCACTCTCCACCTCTCGAAGCCAGTCAGGAATCTGGGCATCTTGTTTGACCCCGAACTGTCCTTCCTCCCTTATATCCGCTCCACGATGGGTACAGCCTTCCATCTCCTCCACAATATTGCCAGACTCCGCCACTACCTCATCCCCCACCCCGCCGAAACTCTCATTCACGTCTTTATCATTTCAGGCTCGACTATGGGAACTTTCTCCTCCTTGGCCTTCCTAGCTCCTCCTTTCACAGGCTGCAGATCATTCAGAACTCTGCAGCTCGTGTGCTCTCCCGCACCAGGCTCCGCGACCACATCACTCCCACCCTCGCCCGTCTCCACTGGCTCCCAGTCACCCAGAGGATCAGCCCTCCTGTCCCTCCGCTCAGCAGACTCAGGCCTGCTCCGCGTCCACCGCCCTAACTGCCCTACCATCGGTGGCCGGGCTTTCAGCCTCTGCTCCCACACTGTGGAACTCCATCCCGCAATTCCTTCACCTCACTTCCTCCCGTTCCTCCTTCAAAGCCAGTCTCAAGACCTTCCTCTTCGACTGTGCCTTCTGCTCCCCTCCTAACTCTTTTACCTTTCCTACTCTCCTTCCCCCTACCCCGACCCTTCCCTGCTTGCTCGGGTCCCGACCTGATTGTTCAGCGCTTTGGGACGTCCTCCCAACCCGAAAGGCGCTCTATAAATGTAATTTTGTTGTTGTTGTTCAACCGGGGGTTACATTTTTAATCTTATGCAATGCTCTGTTTAACAAAATGAAAAAACATATCTTGGAAGTTCTCCGACATTCCATCACTGGACTCAAGGTACATGAAGCAGCTGTTGAGGAGTAGACAAAATCAAGTTATACCATTTTATTTATATTGTAGAGATGAAAATTGAAGTGTTACTCAATCCACTTCCTCACGGATCAGCAGGAATCCAATATAAATGACACTGGCTCAAGTTGGATTTTACTATACGTTTTGTGATGAATCGCATGCTCCAAAAGCTGCAGTTTAGAATCATAGAATCATAGAATTTTACAGCACAAAAGGAGGCCATTCGGCCCATCTAGTCTGTGCCGGCTCTTTGAAAAGAGTTTAATTGCACATGTTTTTCCTATGAGTCAGTAGATATGTTGTGCTCTTTATTAATAGCTTCAGTGTCAGTGCTTACAGCTCTAGTCATCCATCCAGTCATCCATCAGTTGTACTGACCTCTCGAGTTCCTGCCTATTGAGCAGAATAATAGCTGCTGTGTGGGTGAATTCCACATTAATAGCTCAGTTTTACAATGACTGAATTTCACCAAAGTGAAGACGAATCCGAAGCATAACTCTCTTTGCCATTTTCAATTATTTTACTCAGGGAACATCATGTACTGTCGATGTGGATGAATGTCAGATCTACAGAGGAACACCTCTCGGATGTCAGAATGGAGCAAAGTGCACCAACACAGCAGGAAACTACAGGTAATGTGTCCAAGGGTAGCCATAATCGAAATACCTCCTGGCTCAGTCATGAGTCGTTGGTTCAGTCCTCACCTTGACGCTCCAGTGGAGAGCTGGGGGGTGTGCTGTGTGTCGGTGATGCCGTCCTTCAGACGAGACATTAAAACCAAGGTCGTCTGCATGTTCGTATGGTTGTTAAAGATCTCATGACAGTTTTCCAAAAGAGAAAGGAATTTCTCCCAGTGTCCTGGCTACCAATCCCCCAAATCAAATTGGTCATTCATTTCATGGATGTTTGTAGGACACTGCTGTGTGCAAATTGGTTGCCACACATGCCCACAAAACAGAGTAACTACACTGTGTAGTATATCCTGTGAAGCGCTTTGAGGTGTCCTCCCGATAGAAAAGACACGATACCAACTGTACAAATTATTATTATTGCATATATGTCTTGCTGTCAAGATTCTACTGTGGCACATTAGGTTAGGTTTACAATATTAAGTTTAGACAACCAGGTGTCTGTCTCACATGGAAACCCATCACCCATAAGTCTCCAGAACCAAAAATACTGAAGAGTTTGAGGATGCACAGCTTGTGTTTATCTGGCCAGATGTTGCGTATATTGTCTAAATAAGTGATGGGCACAGAGGAGGAGGCAACAGACAACGTTGCTTATACACAATAAGAATCTGCACATTGGAGGCAGGTTTTTGCAAACCTACAAAGAGTTTTTAACAGCTTGCACAAGCACCTTTCACTTCAAAGAGTTTCTTGAGGTACTTGGAAAATTAGCAAGGAAATGAGAGATTTATAGGCATTCATCAAATAAATGCTTCAAACGCAGGAATCTAGAAGGGGTGCTTTTTGGAGGCTTTTGAAGACAAAGAGGGAACAAGCCATGTTATTCCTGTTATATATTGCTTGTAATTTATTTTGTAGACAAATGTGGTAGGAATTAGCACACGGCAATGTGCTACAATCTATCTGCGGATTTTGGGCCAAAACATCAGGAGAAGCTCCCTTTTATTTTTGCAAAGTACCATTAGATCTTCATTGCCCACCCGATCAGGAAGACGGAACCTCAGTTTAATATCTCATCCAAAATGATGACGTCTTCAATAATGCGTTGTAACTGCAACAATGCATTCAAGTGACAGTAGAATTCAAAATCCCGATGTGAGGCTTTAGCATTAGATTCAGAATCAAGAGTGTTACCAACTGAGCCAGACTGATAATTTAGAAAACAGAAAGAATATGTAACATTTCAGCGATTCAAAAATGATCACAGATAATAGAGCTCAGATTCACAATGGACCAATATAAGTCAGTTGTCAATTGAAATGATTCTGTGACCTTTAGCATAAACATAGATTTATCAAAAAAGTCTTGTCAGGAATTGGATAAGGCAAGGTGGATTGAATGGTCTATTACTGCCTGACATAATGGCCTACCCTGGAGATTATTTCCACATTTACAATAATAATAATCCTTGCATTTGATATAGTGCTTTTCACGTCATCCAGATGTCACAAAGCGCTTCACACAATATACAGTACTATAAAGTAAATTAACTGTATATATGTGGGTGAAACGTGGCAGCCAATTGCGCACAGTAGTGTCCCACAAACAGTCATGGATTGAAATGACCAATTTATTTTTTTTCTTGAGGGATTATTGTTAGGCATGTGGAGTAAGGAAACTTGCTTCAGGTTTCACCCTGCCTGGAATTGAACCCAGGTTTCTTGCTTGTATGGTGAGTGCTCTTACCACTGAGTTACAGGACTCCATAGTGAATGCAGCTGCCCATTCTGAGGTTATTATGGTGGGCAGTTTACAATGCAAATACACTGTAGTGTAGCTCGATTAGTTGAATATAACTCGGTGTTATAAGTTGCCTGAAGCAAGGACATGATAGTGTGAAATAAATCCTATTGATGTCCTACATCTTTAGCTGTCAATGCAATCCAGAATGGTACGGTCTACAGTGCACTTCCAAATATGATGATTGCCAAGGTACCTCAAAGGATCTATGTCAGCACGGTATCTGTATTGACCTGGACAGAGAGCAGCCAGACCAGGTAAAATCATGTATCTGTTTTGGGTTATCGTTAAGGTCAGAAAACTGCTCAAAAGTTACAGATATGATTTGCAGTAGAAATTCAACCACATGTAAACATTTGTGAGAAAGATCAATGTGTCAATCCAATGTCATTGATCTGTTGAAGAAAAATATTGGAACACGAGGTAATAAAAGGCAGTTTAATCTTTACAATTTGCCATGCAAGGGTTGTTTCTCACGTCGCTTATTTCCTGAAGGAAGGGAGCAACCACAGATCAAATGTCTGGGAAGAATATTTGTGAACTTTCCTCCTGATTTGTAAACGCAGCCAGTGGGCCATTGGTTGTGCCTCAGGATATCAATCTAACACTGTGCCATATGTTACTAAACCTTGACCTGAAACTACAAGCTAACTCAGAATGGAGGATGTTTGGACTTTGAAGGCTCAATGGATAAAAGTATCATATGACGTAAGCTAATTTTAGCCATCCTTTCAATGGCACATTATAATTAACCTCAACATCCCCTGACGAGGGAGGGCATTAAATAAGGCAAGGTTCCCAATCTTGCTATATTAGTGAACCTGCTGAAGGGTGTGTGGTGTGTGTGTGTGTAAAGTCAGTGCAGTGCACAATTGACACAAGCAGACTCCCATTGTCTATGCTCGAGTTGTGGTTAGCATTCCTTTGTGACCCTTGCTTTCATTTGAAATCCACTTGCAGCCTATGTATGAATGCATTTGTGATGCTGCCTGGGAGCAGGCTTCAGGACATCAAGCCTGCAGCGTTGACATTGATGAGTGCCGCCTTCTTGATGGTCCATGCTCAAAGAACCCACCTGTCACTTGCACGAATACGGAAGGCTCCTACAGCTGTGGGAATTGCCCAACAGGTAACAGTTGTTTGCTCCATTCATTCACCATGAGGGATTGATGGCATGTTCTCCCGACGTGAAAGGCGCTATACAAATGTAATTTTCTCGTTGTTGTTATTACAATCTGAAAAGTCTTTTGATTCAAGTTGACTTCCCAGGAGTTGGCAAGAGGTACTCTCAGGTTTCAACAGCAATATGTAAGAGTAGTAAACTTATAAAACAGGCTCTCTAGAGAGACAGAAAATGTCATTTGTTTCAAGAACAAATTAGATAGATTTGTGCTTGTAAATAATATCTTGGGATACAGTGTATAGTTGGGACACAACATGTCAAGAGACTGCTAGGATGGTGGAAAGTGAACTAGATGGACCTTGGTCTTCTTTCACCAGCAAATTCTTATGATTTCTAGAAATTTCCATTTGCACAATTCAAATTCCTTGTTAAATAATTCATTAATCTACATTTCTATTAAACAGCCACATGTCTGGATAACTCCACATGCCTCCAACGTAGAAATTGGACTCATTCCTCTCAGTGAAACAGAAAGAAAAAACATTACAAAGAGAAAAATCATAAGTACTGAGGAAATGCCTCAGTGATTAACATTACTGTTCAAATATTCAGATTATTTCTAACAGGATTTCTTAGAAGGACACAAAGTATATAACGGTGACACACGTGGAAACTCTGATGACAATGCAGATGGTATTGAATTTGCATCAATCACTGTGATGCACTATAAATATATGAAACAGTCTTCACTCACAAGATAGGTTCAGGCAAAGAGGCCTTTTGGCCCATTTGATGTCGCCTTTTGTGAATAACAGCCCCCCACCCCTCCGAGAGTCTTTCCCATCAAATCGTTGAACTGTTTTTAAGCAAGTCCAGATCCCTAGCCTCAAACCTTCATGACAACCTGTTCTCACTTTGCTTATTATGGAATCCTATTTATAAATCGCCTGATTTTAGATTACAGTAATTCTCAAACTTATAGTAATCATGTTACAGCCATTATTATCACAGTACAGGAATAGCGTGGTTCACTGGTGTGTACTAATAATTGGCTACACAATATAAAACCTGTGAATTCATCCCAGGTATTCCTTTTTAATAACACTGTGGAAATTGGCAGCTTAAGTTTTTTTGTCTGATTACCTGGGTAGCTGACATATACAGAAACCCATTACCTTGGAAACTTAAAGTGTTTCCAAACCGGGCTGTACGTTTCCCTTACATCTGCCACCTACTCATGGAAATATTCCCGTGTCTGGAATGTAATGCATACCCAGAGGGAAGCATCCTGCTT
The DNA here is from genome assembly GCA_035084275.1 of Hydrolagus colliei. Taxonomy (NCBI): domain Eukaryota; kingdom Metazoa; phylum Chordata; class Chondrichthyes; order Chimaeriformes; family Chimaeridae; genus Hydrolagus; species Hydrolagus colliei. The sequence goes on along the minus strand of CM068743.1, from coordinate 8,646,647 downwards.
ACCTAACTCTGGAAAGCGTTAGGCATAAATTGGCAGGAACCAAAGCTTGGGATCCCCAGAGTGCGTGGTGCGGCACTGCTGAAACCCGTTACACTCGCGTAGCTTGTGATTGAGAACACTGTCTCGCAGTTTAAATGGGTATCTATAGGAACTTGGGAAGAGGAGGAGTAGGCCACTTCATCACCAAGTCTGTAGTCGAATTTATTTTATAAGCAGCGATATTGTAACCTAATTTCCAACCCTTGTGGTCTCATTTACATGTAACATCTATTATTATTGCTCTTTAGACTGGATCAAACTGAACTGGGAGTTCAAAAATACCGAAAGTAAACACATAGTATTGTACTGGGTGTGGGTGGGTTGGTGTGGCTGGGTGGGTGTGTGGGGGTTGGTGTGGCTGGGTGGGTCTGTGGGGGTTGGTGTGGGTGGGTGGGTCTGTGGGGGTTGGTGTGGCTGGGTGGGTGTGTGGGGGTTGGTGTGGCTGGGTGGGTCTGTGGTTGTGGGACATGGGTTGGATGGGTGCGGTTGGGGTGGGTGTGTGTGTAGGTTTGCGTGTGTCACAGACAAGTTATAGACCATAGAAATGTTCAGAAGGCGGACAATCAGACCATTGACCCTTTGTGTCTGAGCTGGTTTTTTCCAAGAGTAATTCTTTCAGTAAATAATCCTTACATTTATATAGCGTTTTCCACGTCTTATCGACGTCTCAAAGCGCTTCACAGAATACAACAACTTCCCAAGGTTGGGACCAGAGCAGGGGGGGGGGGGGGAGAAGACAAGAGGGAAGAAAGGGGGGAAAAGAGGTAGGGACCAGAGCAGTGGGGGGAGGGATCATGGTTGCGGGAAGTTAAGTAGGAAAAATTGACTGTATATTTGTGGGAGAAATGCGGCAGCCAAATTGTCCCACAAACAGTCGTGGGAGTGCGGTTAAGGGAAAAAGGGGGAAAAAAGGATAATGGGAGGGGCCAGGGTAGGGGGAAGGAGAGCAGAAAAACTGTCTGTATATTTGTGGGCGAAACGCGGCAGCCAAATTGCGCACAGCAGCGTCCCACAAAAGGTCGAAACAGTTCTCCTTTGAATACAGAATAATTGTGCTTCAAAAGGAAACTCGATAAATACCTCTTTATATGTACATATTGATGAATGTTCATTTTATTTGCTAAAATCTCCACAGGCTGGCAAGGAAATGGACACAATTGCCAAGATATCAATGAGTGTGAGACCAATAATGGAGGATGCTTCCAGAATCCAATGGTTCAATGTCTTAATACAATGGGATCCTTCCACTGTGGTTCATGTCCACCAGGTATGACCTCTGATAAACTATTAGAACTTCAGCTCCAATCAATGCGACAGTAATGACACAAGCAGTGATATGTGTAGAATAGTGGTGAGGTGGAGGTGGGTGGGTCAAAGGGGTTCTTTCCAATTGGGGAGTTGGTGCCATTATTAGTAATAAAAATAATATCAGCAAAGTTGACATCATAAAAAAATTACAATAATGTGGGACTCACAAGTGCATAAAGATACAACACTCATGTGTAATAATTTCACCCATAAAATACAGTCAATCTACAACAACAACAACAAAATTACATTTGTATAGCGCCTTTCACGTCAGGAGGACATCCTAAGGCACTGAACAGTCATTGATTCAGACCGGGCTGAGGATGGGAGGGGAGGAGTTGCCGATGGGTCCATTGAAGAGGAGAGTCTTGAGGCAAGGGAGGGGGTGAGGCAGAGGGACTTCGGGATGGAATTCCAGAGGTTGGGGACAGAGTGGCGGGTGGGTCGGAGGACATGGAGCAGGCCAGAGTCTGCTGAGCGGTGAGGCCGCCCTCACCGCAGGTTGGTAACCGGATAGGAGGTCATGGACGTAGGGTGGAGCGAGGTTGTGGAGGGCTTTAAATGTGAGGACCAGGATCTTGAATTGGAAGATCAATTTTACAATATATCCTGTAAACTACTCTGAAATATCTCAATGACGTGATAAGGCGCATCACCAAAACATGCAAGGGTTATTATTATTATAAACCAGCTATCATTGTCAAAAAAAAACTAGATTGTACATGCAGTACCACTGATGTGGCCATTCCAAGTGACTATAATGTATAAAATAAGAATCTAGAGAAAATTATCGGGAAGTATCTTGACCTGCAAATTGAATGTGGACACATGTGGCATTACAAGAATCAGCATAGTTCCTATAATCAATAGTGCAACCGGGACTTTTAATACGACAATAAAAAATTTACTTGATAAGATATCTGGCACACAAAATGTGCCGGATATTTGGCTGAAAACACACCATTTTTTTTTTAATTTTTAGAAAATAATACATTGTGCCAGATAAATTTGGTTAATCGAATGGGGACCTTTTTTTTTGGGGTGCCGATTATACGGAAGTTACGGTTGATCGGGTCATGGATAAATGGGCTTTTACCGTACTAAGAAAAGTAACATCCATTCAAGTGTAACATGGCATTGCTTTTGGTCTGGCTGAACCATTACTGAAAACCACTTAAGACTAGATCCAGATATATATATTTTTCCCCCAATACATGTTAACATTGCTGATCACTACCGCCGTTGAGCACTCTGAGACGCTGCTTTGCGTGGAGGACACCATACAAGTGCAAGTTGTTCTTGTTGTTAGGTAAATGATCACTACCAATAACAAATGCATTTATATGTGCATTTATATAGCACGCTTAATCTAGAGGAATGTATCTGAGCACTATGCAGCAGTACAGCAAATGCAGGGGAAGAAGAAGGGTGGTGGGGATGGTGGTTTGCTTCAAGAGGTAGATTTTAAGGGAGGACATGAATATAGATAGAGAGAGAGGGGGGACTATCTGAACTGCTTTGAATTTAGGTGTAATTTCCCCTTCTCCAGCTCTTTATACAAAACGATGATATAAATACAAAAGAGGATAACATCTTGTATTTCAACCTCAGGTTACAACGGAGATGGGAAAGTGTGCACTATCTATGATATATGTTCCGTAAATAATGGAGGATGTGCTGCCAATGCATCATGTACAGCTAATACAGGTACAGTACTGAAGTATCAAACGCTACATCAGCAATAACCGGATTATGCAACAAAGCCATATAACTATGATTATTTTAAAGAGAGCCTCAAATTATTGGTATCATTTAAGGCAAATGATTGTCTAAATACATCACTGTTGAGTTCTAAACCTGTTACATTTATTGCAGCAATATCTTGTGGTTGGTGATAAAATCATTCGAACATCAAATGTTTTTGACATGTTTATCCCGTGATACTGATTCAAGCATTACTTTCGCAACTCCGCCAATATATCAACCAGTCAGTGTATTTATTGTTGAAAGATCACTTTTACGCATCTATAAATGGTGGTGCCCTTCAAGAACAGAGATCAATTCAGTTGGTTTCACTGAAACACATGGAAAAGATGTCAATTTATACTGCAGTATTCTCAAAAGTTTCTTGTAACTGGCTTTGCTGTGCTTATCAAGGCTATGTGACATCAGGGAAAGTTGTTTCATAATGAAACTATTGACCTAAGCATAATAAACCCAGTAATTCATCTGATTATAGTATGTCTATGCAGTTCTTTTTATCAAGTATCAATGATGAGGTTGGAATCTGTCGAACGTCTCAAGAGACTAAAATTCCTATGCTGAATTATCCGACACCATTGGATACGTGCAGTATATATAGTATGTCCAAGAGCACCATTGGAAAAAGAAAGATTTAATTGGAAAGGATCAGTGATGTATAAATTGAAATGTTTGCAAACAATATAACCGTGCCTGGCAGGAATATTGTTGCTGTTTTGCCACTAGTACATTTATTAAATACTATTGGGGTCAAAATTGGAGTTTCCTAATCACCGTTTCGAAGGAATGACATTTAAAACATCCCTTCCTAATATCTGAATAATAGTTCAATACAATTTACAATGATATTGCATCTTTCACTTTGGGAGGAGATCTCAGGGCACTTGAAAATGCTGGTTAGGCACCTGAGCTGGTCGCGGGAGCTAAAGAGGTGAATGAGCAGAAAGTTAACTGAAAGTGTGGTCGGATTATTTTGGATTTCTCCTTGCCTAGATGGAATCCTGTAGCTCAGTGGTTAGAGCACTCGCCTTACAAGCGAGAGACCTGGGTTCAATTTTCCAGGCAGTGTGATACCTTGGCAAGTTTCTTTACTCCATGTACCGAATAATAATCCCTCAAAAACAAATTGGTCATTTCAATCCATGACTGTTTGTGGGACTCTGCTGTACGCAAATGGCTGCCGCATTTCTCCCACAAATGTACAGTCAAATCACTTTACAGTATATTCTGTGAAGCGCTTTGAAATGTTTAGAAGATGTGAAAAGTAGCCCAGTATATCAAATGCAAGGATTATTATTAAAACTTTGCTGAAATCTGGACACCAAAAACAATTTTTCATATTAGCAACTACTCCCTGCTTATGAACAGTGTTTCTGAAGTAGGTTAAAATAGTTCACATTGCTCACTTGGGCGTACTGTACACTTTATCATCATGCTTTCAGGATCCCTGGCATTTTACTGACCACAAGGTATGTGTTTGTGGAAGCATGCGTGAAATGTTTTTCTGCAATACTTCTTTTGCTGGGACTATTTGTACGGTTGAGCCTGACGAGAAACTTCTACAGATTAGTTAGCATGCAATGCTGCACATTATTGCGCATATTGAATCTTGGAGTTCATACTTTGAAAGCACTCATCTGTCTGAACTAGAATAGTTGAATCAAAACCTTGTTCAATGCAGTAAGAGGTACATTTGTGGACAAATGCTTTCTTAAGCACTAGAGTGTAATGGAGATTGAGACTGATCCGCTTGTCTTCAAATGCAGTTGATAATAATATGATAATAATAATACTACAATACTCTAGTAATAATAGAGTTCTAGATGTGCATTGCAATCTGTTGGGAGTGCCGAACAGAGCCAAAATAGCCATTCAAACCTGTTGATTGCTGTGTTTAAAATGTTGCCATCAGATAATTTTGTTCCCTTTCAAAGTACTGTAAACAGGAAAAAACTGGGAAATTATAATTTGTCCAAGAAGCCAATCACTAAACTTCTCAAGGGGGGATGTTTATAAGTGTGGTGTGATGCCTCCGTGCCGCAGTGAATCAAGCACTTAGCATGTGATGCATGAGTGGGGCAAGATGTGTGTTTACAATTGTTACTTGCTGTATACCAGGTCAGTGGCTCTCCACAGGAAAGGGAAAGAGGGGACAATGGGTGGGTGGGTTGGCTGGTTGATTTTGCGCTAGCTGAACTTATCCAACAACAAATTGCATTTGTATTGTGCCTTTCAAGTCAAGGGTACATCCCATGGCGCTGGACAGTCAGGGATCCGCACGAGCTGGTGGTTGGGATCAGGAGGGGTGGAGGACAGCGAGGGTCGAGATTGGAGGGTGGCCAAAGGCACAGTCAAAAAGTAGGGTCTTGAGATGTGTCTTGAAGGAAGCAAGGGAGCAGATAAGGTGGAGGGACTGTGAGGTATAGTTCGAGGGTGAGGGCAGAGAGGTTGAAGGTCCATCCACTGTTGGTGGGGTGAGCAGTGCGCGGGTGTGAAGTAGGCCAGAGCCTGCTGAGTGGAGTGAACGGACAGGTCGATAGGAGGCTAGGAGGCCTAATCAGATGTCAACGTGAAGAAAATGTCGCTATTTCAAATGTAAGCGTTGTAAAAAAAAATTCCATTTGCCAGTAACCAGCTGAGAGCAAATCTCCTCAGTTCATTGTATAGGGAGACAGCATGGTCTAATAGACAAAAATATGAATATTGGATAGAATAATTTTTAAAATATATTCCAAAACGTTCAAAGTTAAAATACACTGCTCAGTTACGTGCTTGAACTGCACAAATAATATTAGAATTGAAGCAGCTATTTGATAAATGTATAAATTTACAATGCAAGGGCTCTCTGTCCTTAGTTAAACTTTAATTTGGAATCAGTGATTCCTTGGCACATAGTTCAAGTGCTGCTTATTTCCTTGCATTGGTAATAAAGATTAATTTAGATGTTTCACATGGTATCCAGTCATTACAAAGTGCAGGGAAATAAATAACATGAGAGTTTTTATTATTCAACTCTTTCGAGTTATACTCTTATAGAGTTAACCCAAAGATCTAATAAAATAACCTTTGAGCCCAACCTCAGAAATGATCTTTCAACAATTGAAGATAGCTATTTGCTTATTTTCCAAAGGTTATGATGAACCTTTATAAAATATTGGTTGGGTCTAAGCTAGAGTACTTTGTTCAGCTCCAGGCACCACATTTTAGGAAGAATATCAAAGCATTGAAGAGATTGTAAGGGAGAGTTACCAGGATGGTACCAGGATTGAGGGACTTGTTATCAGGAGAGGCTAGACAAGCTAGGATTATTCTCCTTGGAGCAGAGAAGTTTAAGAGGAGACTTTTTTAAAAAAAAAATACTTTCATCATCAGGAGATTTGATAGAGTGAACAAGAAGAAACTATTTTCACTGGCGAATGGATTGGTGACCCAAGGACACCAATTTAAAATAGTTGTTAAAAGAAACAAAGGGAAGGTGAGGAGAAATATTTCGTACAGCAAGTTAGTTTGGATCTGGAACGCATTGACTGAAAGATTGGTGGAAGCCGATTCAATTACTGTACAACTTTTAAGAGAGAAGTAGACTGTTATTTGGGGAGGATGGGTGTGCAGGGCTATGGGATTGACTTGAATAGCTCTTTTCAAAGAGCCAGCCCGGAAGCGATGGGCCGAATGGCCTCCTTCTGTACTGTATGATTTTCTGATGTACAGCCAAAAGGACAAACTAACCCATTTTAAATGGGCTGCTACCAAGTTTGCTCTTGATGATGTGAACAAGTTTCCAGTAAAGATTGCGCCAGATTTCTATTTTAGAAATAGTTTGATGCTGTAATGGGAAAATATTAAGTTAGCTAATCATTTAGGATAAGATCAAATTGGCCAACAGATCTTTTTGATTTCAACATCTCTTGTGACTTTCCCCGATAATTAATTATCCCAGAATTTATCTTTATGAAGCAATCAACTGCCAACTTGTATTTGAAGTATCTCTCTGTTCCCATTGCAGTGTAAATGTTTGTTTATCACAGCTATAATATAACCATGATAACAATATAATTGCATTTAATAATACCCTTCACGTAGCATCTTGGATCACTTTGAAAGCAAGTCTTCCAGATTAATAGATCAACTTGCAGATTGTACAAATGAATATCAGTCATTTTACTATTTGATTCATATTTTACATATATTTTTCAAAGTAACACTAGCAGTGTTTTAATCGGCTTATATATGGAGCAAACTAGATTTATTAGTAAAATTCTCTTGTTTTTTCCTCTCTCTCCCAGGTACTAACTTTCCATCCTGTCGATGCCATCCTGAGTATTTTGGAAATGGCTACGGGCCAATTGGTTGCGTTCTTGCAAAAGACATCTGTGCAAAGCTGAAACCTTGTGTGAATGGGCAGTGTGTCGTAAGTGTAGTATAGCTTGTAACTCATAATTGTGTGAAGCAACAAAGCTTTTCTTGTCTCAGTTTTCCTTGGCTATAATAATAATAATAATCCTTGCATTTGATATAGCGCTTTTCACATCTTATCGACGTCTCAAAGTGCTTCACAGAATATACTGTAAAGTGAATTGACTGTACAGTATATTTGTGGGCGAAACGTGGCAACCAATTGCGCACAGCAGTGTCCCACAAACAGTCGTGGATTGAGATGACCAATTTATTGTAGATTTGTTTTGGAAGGATTATTATTAGGCGTGTGGATTAAGGAAACTTGCCCAAAGTTCTGCCTTGACCTGCCTGGATTCGAACACAGGTCTCACGCTTGTAAGGCGAGTGCTCTAACCACTGAGGTGAATACACTACCTCAGGAGCTACACTACCTCCCCTTGACACCGTGGACCATGCAATCCTCCTCCACCGCCTCTCCTCCCACCTCAACCTTCAATTTCTGTCCTTGATTGGTTCCGGTCATATCTCTCACACCGCCTTCACTTTGCCTCCTCCAACGGCTTTTCCTCCAGCCCTCGCACCGTCACATGCGGCATTCCCCAGGGCGCTATCCTTAGCCCCCTGCTCTTCACCCTCTACATGCTCCCCCTTGTTGGCATCATCCGCACACATTAGGTAAATTTCCACATGTATACGGATAACACCCAACTCTAACTTCCGCTTCCACCCTCGACTCCAGGACTACTGGCATTCTGATTGCGTGTCTGCCCGACATTCAGTCCTGGACGCGGGACAACTTCCTCCAACTAAACGTTAACAAGACGGAGGCCCTCCTGATTGGCTCGCATCAGCGCCTCCGCACCTCAGGCGCTGGCAACATCAGCATTCAAGGCTGCTCTCTCCACCTCTCGAAGCCAGTCAGGAATCTGGGGATCTTGTTTGACCCTGAGCTGTCCTTCCTCCCCCAAATCCGCACCGGTACTGCCTTCGACAACAACATTTTCAGACTCCGCCACTGCCTCACCCCCCATGCTGCCAAAACACTCGTCCATACATTCATCACATCAAGGCTCAACTACGGGAACTCTCTCCTCATCAGCCTTCCAGCTCCCACCTTCACAAGCTGCAGATTATTCAGATCTCTGTAGCTCATGTACTGTCCCGCACTAGGCTCCGTGACCACATCACTCCCACCTTCGCCCGTCTCTACTGGCTCCCCATCCCCCAGAGGATCAAATTCAAGATCCTCGTCCTCACTTTCAAGACCACTCACGGTCTTACCCCTACCTATCTTTCCGACCTGCTGCTATGTTGAAGGGAAAACTTTATTGGCTTATTCACGTGCGCTAAATCACAAGACTTATTTAGATGAAGAAACCATTTGACCTATCTGATTTCATCCCTCCAGAATACCTACCCTATCATCCTCCCATCACAATATAAAGCTGTTTCTTTAAAGGAGTCCTTGTTCCGGTCATTAATTGTATCAGCCTCGAAATAAACAAACACTGTCTGGCCCTTTGCAACTCTAAACCTATGTCCTCTTGTTCTGCTGCCTTGCTACATCTGGTTGTACTGTTCTGATCAAAACATAAGAGAGGTGAGGATAATCATTCTCATGGTTTTCATATTGAGTCCTGTCATTGGGCGTAAAGTGGGCGGGAAGCCCTATATTGAAAGAAAAGTCATACCCCAACATATTTTGAATCTTTTTTATACATGCTCTCTGTGTGTGTGTGTGTGTGTGGTGTGTGTGTGTGTGTGTGTGTGTATCAAAATACAAAGGTACCCCTCCCCAACCGCGAGGGATACGTTCCTGTAAACCTTCGCGGTTGGTCAAATCGTGGTTGGAAAATACAGTGTCCTATGGGAAACACGGGGATAGGGGGAGTACGTTCGCTTTTTTGCGGTTGGGAAATGCAGGGCCCTATGGGAAACATGGGGATAGGGGGAGTAAGTTCGCGTTCAGTAAAATGAAACACAAAAAAAACACATACAGTTATAACATACGTGGGGATAGGGGGAGTAAGTTTGGGCGCATCTGCAGCAATCCGCGAGGCTGTCTGATTGACTTACGCGGAGAGAGAGAGAGAGAGAGACACGGAGGGTGGGTGTTAAATGCACGTGTAGCCGCTATAGCTGGGAAGAAACAAGCACTCACAAGTTAGAGTTAGCACTGAAACACTTTAGTCAATGCTGGCAGCAAGGAGAGGGAAAGTACGTCTCTCAAGAGAGTCGGTACTCTACCTCTCCTTGCTGCAAGTATTGAATAAACTATATTTCTGAGCTAACTCTGTGAGTGTTTGTTTAATCCTATCTATAGCGACTACATCCTGGATTCGATAGTGGGGAGGATGGGGGTGACACGGAGGGCTGGGGTGGCTGTCTGACTGATCTACAGATAGAGAGCGAGAGAGAGAAATCAACGGAGAAGGTGTGATGGGTGACACGGAGGGAAATAGAGAGAAGGTGAGAGAGAAGGGGGTGGGGTGGGGGGAAAGAAGGTGAGTCAGAGAGAGAAGGTGAGAGAGAAAAGGGAGGTTGGGGGCAAAAGAAGGTGAAATAGAGAGAAGGTGAGTCAGAGAGAGATACACTTACACAGAGAGAGAGAGAGAGAGAGTATGTAGATCCTGGCAGCCAATGTTCCCAAACTTACTAGCTAGGCTGGGAGAAGCGACAATAGATTTGTGTTACAGGTATAGGGGAGTAAGTAGATCCACGAGTGCAGCTAGACCACGTGGGGTAGTAAAGATGCTGATAGGCGGGAAACGCAGATGAATACACACCAACACGCGGATGAATGCGGTCCCTTGTTTGGAAGAGTGAGATTTGAAAATTTAAACCCGCGGATTTAAATCGCGGATGCGCAAAACACATTACCGCAGTTTGCGAGGGTTGTTGCATTTAGCAAACCATAGATGCATGAGTTTTGTGGTTGACGAGGCCACAGTTGGGACGGGGTACCTGTATGTGTGTATATATATATACATTTTGTTGCACTTTTTTTTGTTGGTACAATTTTTATTTTCTCTGCCAATTTTCCTCTTATCCTCCACCACCCCACCGCTCCTCTTTTCCTGGTGGTGTCTCATTCCTTTCTCCTGTGGGTACAGTTCCACGCGTGCTGACTGGCCTCTGGTGTAATGTCCAAACACAGGGAAAAGATGCGAATATAGGGGTATTGAAAGAGGGGATTATGAGGGGTAGAGTCTCATTTGGGGTAGAGCCCCCTGTGTGAGCCAAACAGCCTCGTGACATATTGTAGCATTCTATGTAATTCTTTCTTTGTGGGAGTTTCATAGCGAGTGTCGGAAGGCTGTTTGACGCGTGGTAAGAGGGGGAGAGGTAATCAAAGCCAAACACACTTTGGCCTTAATTCAACGTGTGGATAGTGAATCGAGGGTTTATATCTGACTTAACATTTTCTTAAAATGTGATTGATCATTCAGCTCCAGTGTTGAGATTTGCTACCTCATCACAGAGCAGACTCCTCTCCCCCCACCACCCCCACCCCCACCCCGCCACCAACAGCTACTGTCTTCAGCAACCTCTCATGGGGACTCTGCCAAAGTGACTTTTGTGTGTGAACGCACATTGAAGGAGCTGTTCCAAGGTGGTTGTTAACAGGGGTGTATACTGGCTGGAGGTGGTAGCTTGACTGTAACATCATAGATTTTACAAAAATCTGGCTGTGAATTACTTTTTCTTCTGTAGAATTCTTTGCTGCTATGGTTTTCTCTGGTGGTGTAGTAACACTGTAATAAACCCTGTTGTCTACAGGTAGGGTCTGTATCTTACGAATGTACCTGCAAGCTGGGATGGTTTGGGATCAACTGTGATCAGAACATTAATGAATGTGCCAGTAATCCCTGCCAGAATGGTGGAACCTGTGTTGATGATGTCAATGGCTACTCTTGTCGTTGCACGGCTGAATGGACAGGCCTGCATTGCCAGATAAAACAAGAAGGTAAAAGAGTGAGACTGCATGTGTGCAAACCCCTTATCTTACAGATTTTCTTCTTTGTCTAGTGCTTTGGGAACTAGATATCCTCACGTCCTCCCAACATGGAAGGTTCTACATAAATGCGATTTGTTTTTTGTTGTGTGGATGTGTGTATGTGTGTGTGTGTGGGGGGTGGTGGGGGGGGGGGGGGGGGGTGAGAGGGGGGGAAGGTTAACTAAATTGATTTTGTAAATTATTTGTGATGAAACGTATGAGGTCAAATTGTAGTATTCCTAAACTCATTCTGTCCTGTGTGTAAAGAACACTGTTTAAATGTGTTTTCAAAATACCATCTCCACCTGACTTCTGAATAATGATGATACTGAACGATTATCTTACTCAAGGAACACCTGACTAATTCAGTTCAGGTCCAACTCGCAGAAGAGTTTCATTGCCACTTGCAAGTACAGTACTGACAATGTTGCATCTAGGCCTTTTAAGGAGACACTGCCCTAATTTAATTGGGTTCATCAGAGAGGTTTCGATGAAGAAGACCCTACAATCCAATTACTGTATATAAATCCAATATTTTCTTTTTGGTCAGCTGAGAGCCTGATACATGTGAAAACACATCACCACGCTTAATAGTTACCCAAACCAAGCTGAGAAATCCATGCTTCCCACCTGCACATGGAAATTCCAAAGAAAGATTATTGGAATGGAACGAATGTGCATTCTTTCCCCTAGAGAAACGCATCCTGATTACCCAATTGTAGAAAGCATTAGGCGCAGGTTTGCAAGAGCCAAGGCTTGGGAACCCCACAGTATGCATTGGGTTACTGCTGGAGTCTAACCAGCTAAACCCTCAAGTTGGTGATTGTCGTTGTTGATCCCAATACTGTGATCAGAGAATCATAGTTCAACTTTCCTGTCATTGTCCTGCCACACCCCCAACTCCACTCCAACATCATATTATAATTATTGTACATCTTACAGTTTAGCAAATAGCACATTGATTGGGCCTGACAGCTTAATAAAAATGAACTGGGATTTAAAATTCAATTTGTCTATCTCATGAACTCAGTGTAGATTACCTTTTTTTTAAAAGTAAACATGACTTCTCAGTTCTTTTCGATAACATCTTTGTACCGTGGAAGAGACTAATATCAGAGTGCACACTGTAAAACTTTAGTTATTAAAACTGTAAAAACTGTATCCCAGACACTAGCTTCCATTTAAATCATATCGGCTGCCCAAAATTTCTTATTTCACACATGGATAACGACAATAATAAGAATAATCTTGCATTTGATAGAGTGCTGTATCATGTCTTTGAGACAAAGCGCTTCACAGAATATTCACAGATAGTGAATTGGCTGTATATTTTGTGAGTGAAACATGGCAACTAGTTGCACGCAGCAAAGTCCCACGAATAGCCAGTGACCGAGTGACCAATTTTATTTGGCGGATTGTAGGTCAAGACACCAGGAGAAACTGCCTTCTCTTTTCAAATAGTGCCATGGGATCCTACAGATGATATAGCTCGATCACTTTTGGAGGACATCTCAAAGCACTTCACAGGATACACTGGAAAATTGAGTGAATGGGTATTTTATGGGTGAACGGACATAGATTATTTATTTATTGTTGCTCCAAATCCTTCCAAACAGATTCAATCAATTTATTGAATGAACCACAACGGAGCTGTATGGCTACGCTGTTATTACTGTTTATTTCTGTGCTTATTTTTGCGTTTTTCAAGTTTTAACCATATGAAGTAACATACGGATTTTGCGTTCCAACAGTTTGTGGTAAAATGCTGTCAGGATTAAGCGGTAACTTCAGCTATCCCGATGATCCTGGAAAAGATCAGTATGATCTTGAGGTCAGCTGTTCCTGGGTCATCACAACAGATCTTGACAAAGTATGTTATTTTATTGCGTTATGAATAGACTCGAAGTGCTCAGAAGCAACAACAACAACAACAGTTATTCCTCCTGGTCAAATCACTCCACAATTTCACCCAACTCTCCCTTCTGCAACCCTGCTGCTCTGATCATTCCCACCTCTTACTGATCATTGGCATGCTAGATGTCCCCTCCCCTGCTTTGCGACCCCCCCCGCCCATCTGCCATTGTGGGTGAGCTTTCAGTCATTCTGCTCACACTATGGAACTCCATCCCAGATTCCCTCTCTCTGCCTTGGACCCTTTCCTCTCCACCTTTAGAGGCTGCTTTAAAACTTTTTTTTACACACTATGCTTCCATCACATTCCCCTGTACCCACCACCACCACCAAACACCACAGCCTTGGGCTTCCAGTCAGCTGCATGAAGTGATTTGAGAATATTTACTTGTTTGACATGGAAGGTTCTTTTCGAATGTAAATGCATGGTTATTGTTAAGTGTGCAAGTAAGGAATCATGCTCCCATTTGCACAAGCTCAGTCCCCCCAAATAGCCACAAGGTAAATGACCATTTTGGTGGTTATTGTTGGCCAGGACGCAGAGGAGAATTTTTTTGTTAAAAATTGATTGGCCCACGGAGAACACAAATTTGGCATTTCTTTTGCCAGGAAGTGAATTAATAATTATTTTGAGATAAAGAATTGAAGTTTAAAAAGCCATTTAAGTAGCTAGGATTCAAAAACCCAACCTTAATGAATATGCTAAACTCCAACCAGCACCATTCCAATATTGAAAAGTGTGGGGATGGGGAGGGCAGCTTTAAACCTGATCCAAGTCCCAAACCAAATAACTTCTGTTTTACCCTAAAATACCCTATATTTTATCATAAAATACCCTATATTTTACCCTATATATTTACCCTATTGTAGCATTTATTTCGAATAGTTATCTTAACTTGTAATAAAAATCCTTGAATTTAATCTAATACAGTTTACATTTATATAGTGCCTTTCACATAGACAGGTATATCTAAAAGCCATTGCGCAGGATTTGCTGTAACATGTAGTGACTGTATCTTTTGTAGGTGAATGCCAATAAACTTCAATTCAATCCTTTCACAATATTTTTAAGCCATTACCTGGCTGGCAAAGAAACTAAAATTCTGTGTTCTCTCTGGCCTTTTTATCATCTCTGTGGCCCTTTGAAGCATCCCCCGGGGGTCGCAACATGCCTGTTGTATTGCTGCGACATTAATTATGCCACACAGTTTGCAGTTCATCCCGCTTTTTCTCCCATGCAGGTTCTCCGGATCACTTTCCCACTCTTCCAGCTGGAGAATAGTACAAACTGCATGTCTGATTTTCTGGAAATTCGTGATGGAGACTCGCTTTCAAGCATCAAAATTGGCAGATATTGTGACACCGTCATCCCGAAGGAAATCATCAGCTTTCATAATTCCTTGTACCTTTGGTTCTTCTCGGATCACTCGGTGGTGAAGGGTGGGTTCACCGTTGTCTGGGAGTCAACAATTCCAGGTGAGTCTGTATTATTTCTGGACCAGGATCATTTGTTTAAGAGAAACAGGGACAGTACAAGAATTTCCATTTCAGTTCAGACCCCCCATCACGCCCCATCTCTCCTGGCCCCCCTGATATCTCACTCAATATACAATGATTCAGTCAGGCCATGACACCTTGAGCACTGCCTATATATTTTCACCCTTTGATATAGAGAGCTTCCCATGCCTTAGATGTAATACAAAGAGAGCAATTGTGATGATCTTTGAAGATGTATTTTCATAGAGCTTATAGAGGTATGCAGCATTCTAAAGAAGAACTGTACATGGAATCCATGCCCGTTGATAAACTGACCACAATGTAGCAAAGGGTATTGTATTTTATCTGGATTTTATTTATGCTCAGCTGGATGTTTGACACACCTGGACACCCATCACCATGTTTTGGAATATCCAAACCAAACTGAGAATTCCATGCATACCGCCCATATATGAAAATTCCAGAGAGGTTCTTGGGAATCGAATGCGCACTCTGGAGGGATGCAAACTGCTCACCTAATTAGGTCCAGGTTGTCAAGAGCCAACCCTTGAAGACCCCAGAGTGTGCATTGATGTAATCATTGCTGGAGTTCACTAACTTTCCATTGAAAGCACAACATGGCAAGCTTTCCATTCAAGATGGAAGTAGACGTGTACCTGAAAGATAAAGGTCATGTGGGGGGATAAAGCGAAGCAGTGAGATTAAATGGACATCTTGATCTGGGAGCCTTTGCAGACTCATGGGCCGAATGCTTCTCTTTTGCACTATACATTTCTATGATTCCAACATCTCCACTTTTACTCTTTCAGAGTGCGGGGGTCATCTTGATGAAACATATGGAATTATTAGCTCCCCGGGCTACCCAGGCAACTACCCTTCCAAGAGGGACTGCTATTGGACAATTTCTGTGCAGCCTGACCTGGTGATAACGTTTACATTTGGATTGCTAAATATTGAAAACCATGAAAGCTGCAACAGTGATTTTTTGGAGGTAATTTTCTACTGGAATAACAGATGTGAGGATTTACAATGGATTCCACACCTGTAATGTTTACTGCTACATCAACAGATGTATATTGTTCCGTCTATAATGAATGCTTAGTTTGCTGTTTGGTTCCGTTTATTTCATTTGTCAGTGTTCTTGTTTAGTGTGTGTGTCTCTTGGGATGTTTCTTTTCACAGCTGAAAAATTATCGAGTTATTCGTTCATTGTTTATCCCTCTAACATTGGGATCATCATTGTAATGGCTCTATAAATAATAATAATCCTTGCATCATTTGATATAGAGCTTTTCATATCTTATCGACATCTCAAAGCGCTTCACAGAATATACTGTAAAGTGAATTAACTATATTTGTGGGCAAAATGCGGCAGCCAATTCCACAGAAGTAAATATATATGGGTGTCAATGGTCAGACTGTAAGCAGTATTCAAGATGAAGCCTTGCCAAAGCCCTATTTTGTGTGTGTGTGTGTGTGTGTGTTATTATATGTGTGTTATATGCATCTGATTTGCTGCTGTTTTCGAAGGCATGAGGAACAATATAAAATGCAAGGATTATTCATAAGGTTGGGGAAAAATAATGAACTGCAGAAGCAGACATGGTAAAATCATGGTGTTCAGTATTTGTGTATTGCACTTTCCTTTAGATTCGAGATGGTCTGCAACAAGATGATCCTATTCTTCAAAAGTACTGTCAAACTGTCAAGGCACCTGCCCCACTGAAGACAACCGGCCCCTCTGCCCGGATTCATTTCCACAGTGATGGAAGCATCAGTGACCGAGGGTTTAACATTGTGTACATCACATCACTGGGTATGTACTCAAACTGCAGTCATTGAAGGAGGAGATCATATCGCAGACTCCTCTTACTGTGTGAGCATTTGTATTTACTCTGGATCACAATTGTTGGTGTTATTGTGTAAATGGGTATTATGATTTTCACTCTGTAGACTGATGTTACTGACCACATTTTTACTCTATCGTTATTACCCTCTCAGAGTATTTAGATTGTTGGCTCGTTTAATGCCACAGTGGTCAAACTTTTCCCCGTTATATAGGGCAGGATACTGCAACAGTGAACACTTTCTGTTTATTACAGCTCTATTTGTGGTTTCTAACTGAGACTGGCAGTTTATTAGCAATTAATGAAGATTTGGATAGGTGTGTACCACAAGAACATTGCTCACCACGTCCAAAAAGTGTGAGAAGTAGCAATAAAGAAGGCAAATGGCATCAGTCCCACTTACCTATCTTTTCCTCATACTCCTATGGTTGATTCTGTTTCGTTCCCTCTTGACGGCTAATATGAATTCTGCTCAACCACCATTCCTGGCAGGAGATTTCCATATCCTAACTGCTCTGTGAGTGAAAACACTTCTTCCCACCTCCCCATTTTGCTTGTTTACTAACTATCTTAACTTGATGCTTTCTAGTTACTGATTCATCGAACAGTGGAAATAATTTATCTCAATTGACTGTATCAAAACCTGTCATCATTTTAAAGGCCTCTTTCAGGTCACCACTCAACCTTCTCTGTTCAGCGGTAAAAGTCCCAGTTCCGCTAGTCTCTGCCCATAGGCCAAACCAATCATCCCCGTATCATCTTAGTAAATCTCCTCCGCATCCCCTCTATCTCCTTGATATTTTTCCAAAAATGAAGTGTCCAACACTGACCATAGTATTCTAACTGCAGTCTAAGTAATGATTTATATAAGTTTGGTGTTACCTCTTTGCTTTCATATTGTATATCCCTATTTTAAAACCTAAAATTCCATTCTTTTTTAATATAGTATTGTCTACTGCCTTTCCACCTTTAAGGATGTATGTACATTAACCCCCAAGGTCCTGACCTCTTCCACTCCTTATACTACTTTATTACCCAACATATGTCTGTCCTTATTCTGCCTCCCAAAATATAACCTCAGATTTGTCTGCATTAAAATGTGTACAGAATACTGAAGTAACCAGTTACTCAATAGTTTTCAGGTGAACTCCTACAAGTGAAGAGTTTGGAAGAATGTAAAAATAACCAACACCTCCTAACAAATGGCCAAGGCTCAGCACACATAGTTGGACTAACAGTTGTATCTTGTGTTATTTCTAACTAATAGTTGACACGGGCTGTGGAGGAATACACACAGAGAGTGAGGGGATTATCATCTCTCCCAACTGGCCTAATCCTTACCCCAGCAATGTGCAGTGTGTCTACATTATCCGTCAGCCCTCCGGGGAGCACATTAATCTCAACATCACACACATGGACTTGGAATCTGGCAACTGTTCCTTGGATTATGTAGAGGTGAAGTACCCCCACATGCCACCCTTTGTAACTGAAAATTTGCTGGCGCTTGTGCCCTAGGAATAAATTGTTTCAAGAAAACCAATGATCGCAGTCGCTATAACTGCTCACTTAATGACCATTGCAATACAGAATGATTACACTATTGTTTGGCAGTGCGGAAATACTCTGGTGAACCACATTCATTTTGTATTAAATGTCCTGTGATTTAGGGCAATGGAAGGGGTCTTTTGGGTGGGAGTTTTTTTTACATAAATTTCTGAGATTTTATTAATTACTCAATTTGAAATACAAGATTTCAGCGATGTGGTGACAAAGCATTCAGCGAAGCGACACCCTGTGATTGCGCTGCCTCTCCCAGTGAAGACTCCAGCTGTGTTCTGAAAACTGCAGATGTGTGCCTGTGGGAAGGTTGGCTGGAGTGATTGAGAGCAGTCCATAGTTGGCAGCAGTGGCCTATAATATATTTACAGATGTCTGGTGGGCACGGAGCTGCTTGCTGTATGTGCAAACATGATCCAGTTGTAAGAGAACGTGCCTTCAGAGCAGCTCCTTAGAGTATCAATATGACTTGACTCATGGCCAGAATGGCATTGGGACTCAACAACAGTTTGGTTGACATTAAAAATCACGCCCATCCCTCAACTGTTTTAATCTCTTCAACCATCGCTCCAGAGAATAAAGAGGGGCAGATATGAATCACAATATTGAATTAAAGAAATGTTGGATTCCACTTTTTTTTAAATCTTCGTACATAGAATTCCTTTTATAGAGTATATGAGAAAGTTAATACTGTACAGTAGTCGTTTGCTGGCTTTCATGGTCTCTGTTAGTATGGCTGTATTCCGTTTATTCAGGATCAATTGGATGACGTGTAATTAGTTCAATTCAAGACTCTATTCATGGGATACTTTGTACACAATACTGATCTTAATGCAAGTAAATGCTCGTAAGCAAACCTGCACAGTCGGGTGATAAACTAGTACAATATTTTCCTTTGGTCTGTGAAATAGCCAGTGTACTGTGGGACTCATTCAAATCATAGTTCCATTTGAAACAATAAATAATCCCTGCACTTACTGTAGCACCCAAAGGTGCTACAGTAAGTGCAGGAGTCAAAACTCAGTCAGGAGAATAAGTCAAAGAACTTCAGAATATGTAGTGATTGTATTTTCAGGTGAAATATAGGAAAGAGCACGGAAAGAGTAATCAAGTAATTAACTCCAGTGGATAGCAGCCAGAGCACAGGACTGGCTGGCACAATGGGTTGGATAATATAATGGATAATACATTGGATAATACAATGTACAATAATCCTTGCATAGAGTACATCTTTCCATGGGCGATGAGGATACTTGCAAATACTCTTCTTTTCAAATAGTGCCATGGGCACTCTAACATCCAACTGAACAGGCAGATAGACGGGTGATTATCTTCTGTGAGAAAATTCCTGTTAATAAAGACGCCCCCAATAATTTAAAAGTAAAGCAGAAAAATATACTAAGGTTCTGTTTAATACTTGACATGATTTCACAGTCACACAATTGTTGTGCTTGTGTACGTTCTTTTATGGGAATTCTGAATGCTTTGCTTGAGTTTATTTCAAATTTTTATTCACCTTTTAGGTCCGTGATGGCGATGCAGAAACCGATCCGCTGATCGGCAAATTCTGTGGCTCCACCATCCCAGATATCATCACCACGAGTGGAAACAATTTGTGGATCAAATTTAAATCAAACCAATCCTTACAGAAAGGAGGATTCCGTGCTGTATACGAAGTTGGTAAGAATGCTTTTTGTTTTCATGGTAGATGGACAACTGCAAATTGGTAATGAACCTCTGCCACTACCTCATCCCTTGGGTCATCAAGTCCCTGATCCTCTCATTCATCACGTCCAGACTAGATTACGACAATTCTCATCTGACTCTGACTTGCTCCGTGTCCCACGACCCACCCACCCCAACATTGGCGGGCGATCCTTCAGCCACTCTGTCCGTAACCTCTGGAACTCCATCCGCCTCGCCCATTCCCTGGCCTCCTTCCAAGTCCCGCCTCAAGACCCTCCTTTTCGACGTTCCCATTGACCACTCCAAATCCCTCCCTTTCCCTTCACCCTCCCTGTCCCCAGCTCGAGTCTGAAACAATGACTGTCCAGTGCCTTGTGACATTAAGTATAATTTTGTTGTTGTAAGAAGGTTGCTTGAACTCCACATCAGTACTTTTTAGCTTGTAGTTCAGCCTGACACTCAAATGCAGTACTGTGAGAGTGCAGCACGGTCAGAGATGGCATCCTTTGGATGTGACGTTTAAAGCTACCAACTACCTGACCAGCTGAATGTTATAGTTTCCATGGCACTGTTCCACGACAGGAACAGTTCCTCTCATTCACCTCATGGCTATTTATGGAATACTGTTGTGTACCAATTGGTTGCCATGTTTACCACAGTTTCTTTACTTTAAACGTTTGTGAAGTATCTTGAGAGCTTTCAATGATATGAAATGCTGTATCAAATGCAACAACAACAACAACAAAATTACACTTTGGTTAGCGTCTTTCACATCAGGAGGATGTCCCAAGGTGCTAGACCGTCATTGTTTCAGATCCGAGCTGGACGGGGACGGGGAAGGTGGAGGGAATGGGGGGGATTTGGGGTGACCGATGGGACCGTCAAAGTGGAACGTCTTGAGGCGGGACTTGAAGGAGGCTAGAGAGGGGGTGAGGCGGAGGGACTGCAAGATGGATTTCCAGAGGGTGGGGGCAGAGTGGCTGAAGGCTCACCCACCAATAGTGGGCCAGGGAACATGGAGCAGGCCGGTGCCTGCCGAGCGGAGGGGGTGGGCAGGTTGGTAGTTTGTTAAGAGGTCAACAAAATTGCATTCATAGAGCGCCTTTCACATCGGGAGGATGTCCCAAGACTTTGAACAGTCAGGGGTAGGGCCCTGAGCATACAGGTGGGGCAGGGTAGGGGGGAGGGGAGGGAAAGAGGTGGAAGAGCGATGCAAGGATTATCATGGTTTATTTACATAAAATTGGCCACATTGGTAAGTTCCAAATATCAGTCATTTACGTCTGTTAATATGACTATCTCCAGAGTGGAATCATCCCAAGGTGTGACCTTCTGGGTAGATAATTCATACTAATGCATCCAAACAAAACTGTCCGTGCTATGTGGAACTGTTACTGATTTGATTGAATACTCTTAAACAAGGTCGTGGCTTTCAATGTGTGTCAGATACACTGCCTACCATAAAAACAAATCCGAAAACGTGTTGAGAATAAAATAAATAAAATACAGTTAACCCCCGATTTACGACATTTCTATTTACATAGTTTTGATTTTTTAACACCTTTTTATTGATATACGACATTCAGTTTCGTTTGAACGACCAAAAAATTTGGCGCATCTTTTTTGCGCATGCGCAGTACTTGGTGTATTTTGCGGTAAAATCGCAGTCATATAGTGTTTCCAAGCTTTTGAACTGGCCAATAGCATGTCGCTAGGTCATTGTTTAACAGCCAGCTGATTTTGAAGCGACACCACGCCAAGTCAATATTACAATAATTTAACCAGTATTAAAGTACAGTACTGTACTGTTACCCCAAGTACCCCTTCTTGTCTACGTGTATTATTTTGTGTGTTTTGTGTGCTATTTAGTGGGTTTAAGGTCTGAAAATTTTGTGAAAAGAACGAATCTCTGGTTATATAATGGGACCGCACGAGAAACCTTGTTTCAATTTGCATAATATTTTCCAGAAATGCAACCCTGTCGTAAATTGGGTGGGGGGGGGAGGGGGGTGCCTGCAGCTGTGTACAGAAATTCTAACTACATCTAACTGCACTGAAGTGTCAGTTTCAACCATGAACTTGATTCCACATGTGGTGAATCCATAACTTTGAATCCATAACTTTCTAGCGCAGTGAAGTACAGTATTGTACTAGGTCAAACTGAAACACATCATGTATAGTATTCAAAACTGGTTTATACCACTGGTCATCCCATAGCATGTAATATGTTGTATAAGTAATAACCTACTGTATATGTTTTCAATCAGCAATAGTTTTTGTATAATAGAACATGTCAATTATCTCTAACTCTGAGTTATCTCTAGCTGCCTCACTTAACCATAAGCTGTTGTCGTTGTTGGAACTCTGTATAAAATGTTTTCTCCAGAAATCTGCTTTGTTTCTATTTTGATATACAGCATGTGGTGGCACTCTAAATGGCACGGGAGTCATTCAGTCTCCTTATTATCCCAATGTATACCCACACGACAAAACCTGCATCTGGATTATCAACCAGCCAGAAGGACAAGTTGTCACCCTTAACTTTGTGTCCTTTGACATTGAGGATGCTGCAAACTGCAGCCATGACTATGTTGAGGTATGGCAACAATATCTTCAGAAATAAATTGTTAGTGCACTAGACTTCACCAGTGGTTCCCAACCTCAGGCCCTGACCCAAATCAGGGTAGCAGGGGTCCTCAGTAGAGTCGCGAAGGGTCATCAGAATTTATTTTTGCTTCTTTTTCAATGCTGAAAAGTGCCCGAGGTGACACCGCCTACTAATTTGTATGAACGACCATACTAGCGAGTTGCACTGAGTCCACAAAAGAGAAGGAGATATCGTCTTGGCTGAGCTTCAGTCACATGGGAGGATTGGTGGCCAATTTAGACATGCAGCAAAAACAACGTTGGGAACCACTGCGCTATACAATCTGAGTGTGATTGATAATGTTCCAGATATAAATCTACCTCTGAAATATGAATTGGATGTTTATGTGCAATATTGCAGTTAATTTTGAAATACAGGCTTGTTATGAATAGCCTTAGATCAGTCAAATAACGAACACATTGTTGACTCAATGTAACCATGATTGTCCTATTTTGTGCCACTACAGATCACTAATAGTCTGCTTCCTGCTGCATGAAAAATCAATCCAATTTGCTGTCAAACCCTCCAAATGAACCAGGGCAATCGTATATCGATGCCCACAGCATGTGCAAACCAATTTCTACTTATAAATTTGATTTCTGCATTTATTTTGGTCAGCAGGGTGTAGATACCATTACAATGCTTACTGCATGCAAACCAGACTGAGTTCCATATATATTTATGCCACCTAGACATGGAAATCTGTAGTGAATATAAAGCACATGCTCACACAGGAGGCATACTTAATTCTGGATTGTTTTAGGCACAGGTTGGCACATGCGAAGGCTTGCAAACCCAGTGTAGGCCTTGGGGTACTGTTAGATTTTAATTAGCTAAAACCATATAGTTTTTCATTGGAAACACTGTCTGGCTGCTTGACAAATCCATAATTGTTTTGTGGGATACTTGGCTACCATGTTTTGCCCACAAAATACACAGCCAGTTCACTTTACAATATATTATATGAAGAGCGTTGAGATGTCTCAACATGATGAGGTACTATATCAAATGCAAGGATTATTATTAACCAGCTCAGATAACCCTGCTGGTCGGCTTACAGGGTTAACAGGAACTGTGTGGGTTAATTCTAAGGTAAAGGCTGTTAGCCTGTGTTTGTAGGTCCGAGATGGAGATGCTGTGGAATCCGTATTGATCGGCAAGTATTGTGGTGCTGGGAATCCACCCATGGCACAAACAGGACGGAGATCGATGTACATCAAGTTCAAGACAGACTCCTCTATGGCTAAAGAGGGATTTAGAGCTGAATATGGAACAACTGAAAAAGGTGATTTCAAAGATTTAGATTTGATTGTTATTCCTGATTATTCCCATGTAGATATCTCTTCCAAGTGTTGCTTAAGTCCAAACCTTCTCAACTATTCAAAACACAGTTTATTGGGGGACCAGTTATTGGGGGACCAGTTATTGGGGGACCAGACGTTGATGGGAGCCAAAGAGTACGGTTTCTGTCCTGTTGATGTTTAACTGCAGGAAATTTGCACTCACCTAACTCTTGATGTCTGACAGACAATCTGAATGAACAACGGTGGATTGGGAATCACAGCCTTTACATTTTAAACTCACAGTGAAATCATTTTATGCCTGAGGATTTGAATTTGTGGCATGTGATTGATATTGTACAGTTCTCAATGTGTTAACTATCATAGTACCTGTAATAGTGGTCCATGCATTCAATACAGTGCCTTTCACGTTGAGAGTATGTATCAATGTGCTTCTCAGAATTTGCTGTAAAGTATAGGAACTTGTGTATGCAACTATGGCAGCCAATTTGCACAGAGCATTGTCCTGGAAACGTGATATGAATGGCCCATTTGTTGCGGGGAAGAGGAGCTGTTTGTCTAGACCAGGACCCTGGGAAGGACCTCAATTAAATGTCTCATTGGAAGGACGGCACCTCCAGCAATGGACCACACCCCTGGGACAACACCAGGACAACAACCGCTTGGCAGCCTCATGCTTCTGCCCCGTGTTACCAACACCACCCCCATGCCTTGAGCAAGTTTCCTTACTACATAGGCCTGATAATAATCCCTCCAAAAAATGTCAGTCCCTTACTATTTGCGGGAAACTGCTGTGTGCAATTGGCTGCCGCCTTTTGCCCACAAATATACCGTCAATTCACCTTACGGTATAAAGAGCTTTGAGACGTCTAGAGGACATGAAAAGCACTATATCAAATGCATGGATTATTATTATATTTAATCTCGCTCACCCACCCCATCCTCAGCTCGTCCTATGGACCCCATCCTACTTTCATTTGCCCCCATCTCTCCTTCCTCCTGCTCACCTACCATCACTGCCTCAACCCCCTCCCAACTCAATTGCTAATCACCCAGCACCCCCGCCCTCCCCACTGCTGGCAGATATCATTTACCAGTCACACTCAAAACCGTCATCATCAGCACACTTTACTCGAACCTCTCCAGTCTGGCTTCTACCCTGCCCACAGTACAGAAACAGTCCATATGAAAGTCACAAAAGATATCCTCTCTATCTGTGACCAGGGCTCCCTCTGGACCACTCTGCCATATTTCAACACAGTCGATCACGCCATCCTCCTTCACTGCCTGTCTGCCATTCATTCAGCTCAGCAGAATCACTCGCTTAGTTCAAGTCCAACCTCACAAACCGCCAGCACTACATCTCTGCGAATGTTTTCTTTTCACTTCTGCCCGGTCATCTGTGGGGTGCCCCAAGGATCCATCCTTGGCCACTTTCTCTTCCTCATTTACATGCTCGCTCTCGGTGCTGGCATCCACAGACACTGGGTTGACTTCCACATGCATGCGGATGACACCTCACTCCACTCTTCCACCTCCAGTTGCGACCCTCAGTACCCTGATGTTCTTTCAGCCTGTCTGTTTAGAAGATGTGAAAAGTGCTATTTCAAATGCAACGATTATAACTATCAAGAGCATAAATTTCCTGCAGTTAAATGTCAACAAGACAGCAGCCATACTCTTTGACTCCCATTGACGGCTTCTGTCCCACGGTTCTGACCTCCTCAACCTACCCAATCTGCCTTTAAAACTCTCCGAACCCATGCATAACTTAGGCATCAGGTTTGATCCCTAGTTATCCTTCCTCTATCCCATCAGCATCGCTTTCTTCCATCTCCGCCACATTATCCATCTCAGTCAATACTTCACCCCAAAAGCTGCTGAAATCCTGCTCAATGCATATAGCACCTCTCAACTGGACTATTCTAGTGCCCTCCTCACCGGTCTCCTCTCCTCCACCATCCACAAAATTCAGCTCATCCAAAACGCCACCGCCGCATTCTCACCCGCACCGAACTTCATACTCCAATTACCCCAGTCCTTGCCAAACTCCACTGGGCTCCCTGCCACAGAGCGGATCAACTTTAAGATCCTAACTCTTGTGTATAAATCCCTCCACTCTTCTGCACTCCCTTACCTCTCTTAACCTCTTCTCTCCTCACAGTAGTATCTGCTGCCCCACTCTACTGGGTCCGGCCTCCTCCTTGTCCCACAAATCCTCCACTCCATCATCAGTGGCCATGCTTTCAGCCACTATGCACCGAAACTTGGGAACTCCCTTCCTTAACCCCT
This sequence comes from Hydrolagus colliei, assembly GCA_035084275.1. Lineage (NCBI taxonomy): Eukaryota > Metazoa > Chordata > Chondrichthyes > Chimaeriformes > Chimaeridae > Hydrolagus > Hydrolagus colliei. The sequence continues at coordinate 8,620,406 of CM068743.1, read as the reverse complement.
TCGCCTCACCCCCTCTTTGCCCATCTTCAGGTCGCGCAGTCTCTTCGACCGTGCTTATAGTTATCTTCCCTCTACCTCTGGCTCTGCCTCATGCTCCGCCATTGTGAAGCTCTCTGGGATACCACTGGCATGGAGGGCAGCAACAACAACAACAAAATTACATTTATAGAGCGCCTTTCACGTCGGGAGGACGTCCCAAGGGGCTGAACAGTCAGGACGGGACCCAAGCAAGGGAGAGGTTGCAGGGCAGAGGGGTGGGGTGGGAGAGAGTTGGGAGGGCAGCAGAAGGCACGGTTGAAGAGGAGGGTCTGGAGGCCGGCCTTGAAGGAGGAGAGGGAGGGAGCTAGGCAAAGGGACTGTGGGATGGAGTTCCAGAGTGTGGGAGCAGTATAAGTGCAAGTTAGTGTTGTTGAAAGCAGCCATGCTGTCTCCAGAGCTTAGATAAAATAAAGTGTTCTCCTGGCACCTTTTCCTTTTAAACTCACAGTGATTTTATGCCTGAGAATTAAAATTTGTGGCATGTGATTGATATATGACTCACTCCAGTTTTTACTCAGTAGTCAGTGGCATTATTATTGAGAATATATCTTTTGTTCCAAATGTTTATGTTGTGGTCAGTCAAAAAGTTATTCATTTCTTTGCAGGATGTGGTGCTACCATAACAGTTCCTCAGGGTGACATTTCTAGCCCTGACCACCCAGCAGACTATCCACATGGTGTCAACTGTATCTGGTACATCTCAGTTCAACCTGGAAATGTCATCCGCCTTACATTCACCCTCTTTAATCTTGAATACCATGAGAACTGCACCAAAGACTATATTGAGGTGTATGATCGAGGTACCGTTAATTCTGGAAAACTACTTGGAAGGTAAGGTATAGTAGGTTTTCGATTTTGTAACCACTGAAAGTACTATTAATTATAAGCATTAGTGGGTAGGTGATTCCGAAACAACAACTTACCATATGCTTGGTGTCCTTCACATAAGATAGTAAATCAGAGCACTGTACAGTGGAGGGTTTGGATGCTGAGCAAGGAAGAAGGGAGAGATTAACATAGCCGCTTTAAAGAAGTAGGTTTTCAGGTGGGATTTAAACAAACAAACAACAAACAAAACTTACATTTATATAGCGCCTTTCACGTCGAGAGGACATCCCAAGGCGCTGTACAGTCAGGTAGGACAAGAGCAGGGTGGGAAGGATCAGGGCAGGATGAAGAATAGTAGGAAAAGTAACTGTATATTAGTGGGCGAAACGTGGCAGCCAAATTGCGCACAGCAGTGTCCCACAATCAGTCATGGAAGTGGGACTAGGGGCAAAAGGGGGTAAAGAAGCAAAAGGGGAGGGGTCGAGGCAGGGGGAAGAAAAGCAGGAAAGTCGACTGTATACTTGTGGGTGAAACGCGGCAGCCAAATTGCGCACAGCAGTGTCCCCACAAACAATCGCGAAAATGGGGCCAGGGGAGAAAGGGGGAAAAGAGGGTAAGGGGGGAGAGGGAGGGAAAGGTGGGATGGGTTAGGGTTAGGGAGGAAGAGGGGGGAGAAAGGGGGGTAAGGAAGAGAGGGAGGGAAAGATGGGTGGGGGCAAGATCAGGAAGAGGGAAGAGGGAGGGAAGGGGAAAAGGGAGGAGAGAAAGTGGGGAAAGGGAGTGAGGGAAGAAGAAGATGGGGGCAGGGGTGGGGGGAATCAAACAACAATAATAAACAACAAAAGCAATAATATTAACAACAAAAACAGCAACAAACAACAACCAACAATTGTCCAGCAACCACTCCTTGTCCTCGCCGCCCGCCTGGATGATCCCTGTTAAAGTTAGATAAAGAGAGAGCTAGGTGGAGAGATTGAGATAAGGAGTTCCAGAGATATGGGGCAAAATGGCTTGAGGCATTAACACTCGGCGTGGAGAGGTTGAGGCACGTTTAACAAATCTACAATCTGAGCAAAGAGGACAGGCAGTTGAGTGTGTAGGTCAGAGAGATAGGGAGGTACAGTACGTACTAGGGTGTGAAGCCATTTCTATATGAGAGTGAGCTTGTTGAAATTAATTTATTTAGAGACAAGGAGCCAGTGAAGCGTGTCTGGAGATCATTGTGGGCGAGGATGCAAAGTTTTGTATTAAATCAATATATTTAAGAGGAAACTTGATGCATACATAAGGGGAAAAGGAACAGAGAATTATAAGCGAAGGGATTAGGAAGGATGGAGGCTGATGTGGAGTATTAACACTGACATGGCTGAATGGCCTGTTTCTGTGCTGTAATGTTCTGTGTATTTATATATAAAAATAAACTGGTATTAGGAGATCATAGAAATTAACTTCTAAATAAAAAGTCAATGAGCTTTTCAGTTTAATCCTCCTAGAGGTTGCAAGATTAAAATACCATCAACTGATTCTATTTTGTGATTGTGATGTAGTAAATAAACAAATCCCTGCCTATTCTGTATTATCCTACAGGCAGGTCTGATTTAGCTCAAATTATAACATTATGTCTTTTTATTCTAGATTTCCCTACACAGGGGTGGGTGGGGGGTGGGGGAGAATCTATTCTGTTAGATCCTTATGTTCAGTAAAATCCATCTATTCCATCTGTATTTTAACAGTTTTGCTTAGGGACTTGCATTGATACCATTTAGCAATTAACTGTATGAGTGGTACAGTAATAAAGAATAAGGCGAAAGGATGGTGCAATGGGATTAAGCCAAACCAAGGATTAAGTCAACCAACCATTGGTTGAAAGGACTTAATGGCCAACTCGGTTCCTGTTTTCTTTTGTTGCTCTGATTGATGTAAGACACACTCACAGATCCTTGAATGTCGATCTTAACATGGTCTTACCTTTCCCCCAAATGACTCTATGAATACCGTCACAACAAAAATGAATTGCCTCAAAATAATTCTGTACACTCATTCTATTAAAAAAAATTGTATTTTACCTGAACTATATTGTTTCTATTTGAACAGGTACTGTGGCACGTCTATCCCTCCATCCATTACCAGCAGTGACAATTCAATGAGTGTTCTCTTTGTGTCTGATGCAAGCATAGCCACTGAGGGATTCTCAGCAAATTATTTATCCATTGAAAGTTCAAAAGGTGCGTTATTATTGTTCATCTGCAATGTTCTTGTTCTGCATTGTTATCCCAATAATGATCAAGGAAACATGAAATGCTGGCAATTCCAGATTTTGACATTGCAACCCATTGCTTTACAGTTTACGTACTTTGATCTTGAAGAAGTCATAGGTCAGAAGTGGTTTGATTACTCAATTATAATCCTTAGATTTGATTTACCGTGTTATGTCTCCATGCTATTTACTGTAACGTGTATTGACTGTATTTGTAGGCAAACATTGAAACAAATTTGCCCAAAACAATATCCCACAAACCCACCATTGAAGGAAATAACCACATTTTTATTTGGAGGCATTATTAACTAGAACACCTTTTTAAATTCTCTTTTCAGATCTTGGTTTATTATCTCATCTGAACTAACCCACCTCTGATAATGCACTGTTCGTCCATCTCTGCTTTAAAGTCAGCATAAACCAAGACTTGATACCCAGCCTCTTATTATTAATCTCTTCCCACTGCATCATAAATTGAGCTGACATCAGTATTTTTCAGGCTAGCGATTGGAAAATCAGTTAAGGTTTTTATCCTTATCTAATCATTATCCAGAGATCCTTGTCTGAACAAATGCTGGCAAGAGAAACACAGACAGGAAATGACTGGCATTTTGCTCAGTGGTCTTTTTTTAAAATCAGAATTAGCTGTGTTTGGTAAACAAATCTCATGAATCTCACTATCTGACATTCACAGACTATTCATTCACCCATCACATCTGGTTTGCAACTAGGAATCAAATTATTAGACCTCCAAAAAATATTACAAAATGTCCCTGCAGTTAATATCTGGGGAATTAATCCTGATGTTTAGTTTTTCAAGAACTGGTTCTTTAAAGGCAGTAATCACCTAATATGAACCTAATCTTTGCAGTATTTTGATGTGGCATCTTTCATGTCATCTTTTTTCAGTCTATTCCACAGAACATTTGCACTGCAGATCAGCACATTTTGTTAAAAAAAAGGCCATAAAGTCATTTTTAGATCATTTTATCAAAATGGAACAAACTCTTAACTTTGCCTCACATTTTTTTAAATGCCGTTGAGTAGCCCATTGTCTGAACTAAAGGGTTGGTTTCAATTTAAGTTCTATAGGATATGATTCAAAAGGAAGCTTTCAAAATTAACTTTGGGGCATATGGATATCCTTTTATGGCAATTAAGATGAGAAACGCCTTGAAAATAAATTGTGACTAAGTGGAAGCAGTTATAAGAAGAACAGGCAAAACTGCCACTCTTGGGTTTTTTGTTAACAAAGCAGACATTGACTGCAGTTTTTCTGGTGGGTGTGTTGAAACCCAGCGTAATTGCTGGCAAAACGAACCGCCTGATGTTTGCTTCTATGTCAAGTACATAAAACTCCAAATGCTTTATGTTCTGGTTATTGCACACCAGCTGCTGGCAATGTACGAGATGAAAGAAACAGGGAGAATTTCTCATCCAAAAGTTTAATATTTTGCCAGCATTGTACCTAACAATTGCTTTAAAAAAGCAATAACATAATTTGCTTCTCTCCCTGCCTTGAGGCAACACAAAATAATAGAACAGTTTGGGGCTATTTTTGTTTCTCAGAAACTACCTCAGCTTCATCTGAGACATGTAATATGTTTTGTTGTTAATCTGCATGAAATAGTTAGTATACGCTTGCTCAGTTGGTAGCACTCTTACCTTTGGATCAGAAAGTTCCACATATAGAGAAAGACTCAAACTCATCGTCCAGATAAAAGTTTCAGTGCACAGTATATGAGTCCTGTCTTTTTCATGAGATGTTAAACTGAGGTCTCACCTGCATGTTTTAGATAGATGTTAAAGATCTCATGAATCTATGGAGTTTCTAGTCAAGAAAAGGGTTTTTCTTGTCAACAGTCCTTCACAATGATTGTTCATGGATATATGTGGGATCTTGCTAGTACACTTGACAATAATTGTCTGTTTGAGACAATTTCGAGTGATTAACTGCAACAAAAATAAGTTTTTTTTCTTTAAATGGGACACGCATATTTCACTCTGGTCTGCTGGCAGTGAATATGTGATTATCCGTATTTCATCATGATTATAGTGTGAGTGTTGGTGTTCTGAAAGTTAGAAATAAAAGCCAAGTAGATGAAAGTTTTGAATCTTTGGAGTAGAGATGAAATTGTGATAAAAAAAAATCCTAATGCAGATTTTTGACATTTGTGTTAAGTCGATAGACTCCAAGTGGAAGCGTATGCAATGACTCAAAGCTGCAGCTTTTTCCTGAGCTTACACTTCAAACTGCAGTGAAAATGCTGGCATCCTGTGAACAGTCTGATTAAAAAAAATATGGTTTCATGTTTTGCTGCGCTGTACAAAAGCGCTTTGTGTTTGTTCTGCTCTCCTGGCTTGTCTTTTGCTGCTTAATGAAGGCCAGAGTGGTAAACCTGCATAGTTTAAGGCTTCGCTCCAGGACCTGTTTTGGATTTCTATTGCCTGCAGTGATAAATGCACAGAGAATTAGGATTCTGTTTATGTTTTTAAATGCGTGCCCAATTTGAATGTATGAAAACAGGCAGTACTGTCTCTTTAATATAAACTGCTAATGCGCGTTGGTTTTCACTGTAATAATTATGTGCCTTGGTTTAAAACATCTGAAAGACATAAACATGGAGGGGTGTGATCAGCTTGCTTTAATAAGAGGAGTTTCAGTAGAAATCTTTGTTTTAATATCCAGACTGCAACTCAAGCAATGACTTCAGGGACTATCTTTACCTGTGCCTAATAATCTTCTGTTTAAGCAACACTGAGTAACAGTCCTGCTCAGCTGTAACACAAAATTGATCCATTTTAATGTTTTTGTGCTTGCACCACCTCTTTATCATCAGTGTTTTGTTAATTAAATAATTCATCAATATTTTCATATTCCCGATCAATGTTTTTATATAAATAAAAGGCAATTGGCGATGGAAAAAGTGGTGAATCCTACATCCAAACACTTTTCTTTGTGTTTAGCCGGGTGATGCCTGTCTGACACACACAGAAACCCATCGCGGGTTTTAAGAGTATCCAAATCAGATTGAGTTCCACACATATAGGCCACCTACACATGGAAATTCCTGCGTTTGGAATAGAATGCGTACTCTCTCCCTGGAGCGATGCATCATTCTTCATTAATTTCGGAGAGCATGAGACATAGGTTGGCAGGAGGCAAAGTTTGGGAACCTCACACTTTTAGTTGATGCACGGCTGGTGTTTAACCAGCTAAAACCACACAGCTTGTATGAGGTTAATCTTTACTAATGGTGAATGATATTGCCACATGCAGGCCATCTACACTAGATAATCAAGCTTTGTTTGTAGATTGTTATTATGTAATTACAAAGGATTGTAAGCATTCCATGCAGATTATGCCCAGTATTTGTGCTTAGAATAAGTTAATTCCTGGACAAGGAAAGTTGACACATTTTTTTAGAATGTAAAATTGTCAGGAATTTGTTTTGTTTGCTTTAAAAGACTAATGGGTATCATTTTTAAATGTTCTAAACAAAACAAATCCTGACAATTTTACATTCCAAAAAAAGTGTCAACTTTCCTTGTCCAGGAATTTACTTATTCTTGGCCGCATTTTTGCCTCCCTTTGATGATACTGGCATTTTCATGCCTATTTTACTCTTCGATAGGATGCATTTCACGTCGGTCATTTTAACAGACTTCTGCTGTGGCTCTGCGCAAACCAGCGTGCGTGTGTCAGTGAAATCTCAAATTCAACCTGGAATATGGCTGAAATAATCCCGACTGGAAAGTATTACAATTCTAGCAGGCTTTGATTGACTTTAATTCCCAGTTTCAATGGGTTTCAAGCGTTGATATTCATAAAGGATGATATTTGGGATCCAGTTTGTGATGTGAATGAGCCATATTTCTTGTGTTAATTGCAACTTGTGGTTTGCAAAATTTGTGGTGAATTTCACAGCCTTGAATTACGAATCCTAAAGAGCCAAAGTCCACAAGAAAAGGCCGATGAGCGAAATGGCTGAACATATCACAATCTCTCCCAACTGGATTTTCCAAATTAGAAATTGCAAAGTAGCTATGAATTCAGCAAACATTGAAGTATATAATCCAGCATTCGTTGAACTATATTCCAGCTTTCAGGAATGGAGGGGAAACATTTGAGGGGGTTGGAAGAAAACTAATGTAGGAGAACTATTTGAATTCCTGGACATAACTTTTTTGTATGAAACGGAATGTTCTGCTTTCACTGGCTGATGGTTTGATTTAAAATGTACTCCCATTTGTGTGTTGGACTGTCTGCCTCAGTTGGTAACATATTCGACTCTGAGTCAGAAGGTTGTGGGTTCAAACCCCCGTTGGGATTTGGGAGCCCTAATTTCACATTCAAACTCCAGAGCAGTGCTAGAGGTGTGCTGCGTTGTTGGTGGTGAATTGTTTAGATGAGACATTACACTGAGGGCCCAAATATATGTTGTGATGGATGTTAATGTTAAGGCTCCACTTAGAGAGAAAAGGTAGTTTCTCCCAGTGTCCTTGCCAACAATCCCCAAATAAAATTTGTCACTCACTTCATGGCTGTTAGTGGGACACTGATGTGTGAAAAATGGCGACCACCTCTGCCTATAAAACACAATCACTCCACTTTACAGTTATTCCTGCGATGTGCTTTGAGATGCCCTCTGGATAACGGAAGGCACAATATCAAATGTAAGGATTATTATTCGATGCTTTGTGAATTCATTGACTTTTATTGTTTGTTTGACAAAATTATAACTTGTTTTTATTTCATTTCCAGTGTGTACAAAAGAATTCACAGAATCCACTGGCTCATTCACATCCCCAAACTATCCCAATAACTACCCAAATTTGGTGGAGTGCATTTACACGATCACTGTAGAAAATAACAAACAAATTATGCTCAACTTCACTGACTTTCAATTGGATGGATATTCTGACTATGTGGAAATTAGGTAAGTGTCCTGTTCTCTTCCATCTTGTTGAAATTTAGTTAGGTATTACATTCTTATCGATAAATAAGATCCTCCATAACTGGGCGAGGTCTCACAATGGTTGGGTCAGACACCCAGAAAGGGAGAAGGGGTTGAATGAGGTTGAAGAGATATGTTTTAAGGTGAGATTTAAAGATTAGATAGAAAGGGGATTGCTAAAGGCAGGGAAATTAAAAAATAAATCCTTGCAAATGCAATTCATGTGGCACCTTTCACATCTTTTGGACATTTCACAGGAGATATTGTAAAGTGTAGTGACAGCTAGTGGTAGCTAATTTGCACACACTATCCCGCAAACAGCTATGGAGTGAATGTCCAATTTTATTTGGGGATTATTGGCCAGGATACTGGGAGAAATTCAATTCTCTTTTGAAATATCCTTGAGATATTGAAAGCCCCCTTGCGCAGGCAAATGAGACATCAGTTTAAAATCTTATCGAAATCTCATTAGTATTTCCACCGCTGCAGCAAATCCTGAGCATAATATTTGAGTGTCAGCATAGACTATATGAGTTCAGAGTCCCCATACCAAGATGGAACCTATGATCTTCTGATTCGGGAGCGAGAGTGCTGTCAACTGAGTCAGATTTACACCAAGCCAGAGATTAGGGGTATTGAAGATGCCCGTGGGAACATAAGAACGCCTCAGATAAGAACGGCTCAGCCTATCAAGTCACTCATTCCACAGATCATGCTCTATCTTCTCTATCAATAATCTGCCCAATTCCCTGAAATAATAATAATCGTACTTAATATACTGGCTTATCACGTCTTTGAGATGTCTCAAAGCACTTCATAGAATATACTATAAAGTGAATTGACTGAATATAATGTGGGCAAAGTAACTGAAGATTGTTAACAAGGCAGTCACACCAAGTCAAGAACGCCAGTGCAGACTCAATATAGGTCGTGAGAACAAACAGCTTCAACTTTTATTCAACATGATCTCTCAACTAGTTTATTAAACACCCCACGAATTTTAGTGGAGCAGAGCAATTTTAACTCTTAATAAAGAGAGGATTATACTCCTAACGTTTTAATAACATTTGAAAAGAAAGTTTGAGTTGTGCATGCAGAGCTCAGCTCCTGGCTTCAGAGCAGGAAATCTGAATCAGGCTTCCTGTTCCTAATTACTTTAATGCTAGAAGCAAACCTGAGATAGATAATCTGTGTTTTGGGTGAATTTGAATGAGTCCGAAATATTTACCAGGACTCCTGAGAGTTTATCCAGAACTATTTGTTGTTCTGGACTGAAACTATGCCTACCCGATGTCCTATGTTTATTTGCTCTCACTTTCTGCAAACCTCTGTATAGTGTTCTTGTCATGCTGCATCTTGAGTACAGCATATAATGTTGCCAAACTCTGGCTATGTAGTGCTCTAGGCAGACTGCACTTTGAATCCTGCATACAGTTCTGATCACATATAATGGACTGTGCAGGTACAGTACAGGACTGTGCAGGTACAGTACAGGAAGCACGGAAGAGAGAAATAATATGAACAATGTAAAGATGAGTTAGTGCTCTTCAGTCTTGAGAGAAGCTGATTTAGAGGAAACCCCATAGAGGTGTACAAAATGTTAAATGGGATTGGAATGAAATTTAAATCCAAATCGATACTATAGGATTCACCAAACCAGTGGGAAAAGAGGTCATACGTGTAAACAGAGTTGCAAACAGAAACTTTGGACAGATATCGTAAATTGTTGGTTTTATTTTTTGTTCAGGGAGTAATCAAGAATTGGACCAAGTAGACAAGAAATGTGTTTGAGGTCAATTTACTGGATCGTTTTATTGAAGGAAAATACAGCTTAATGTTATGTTGGTGGTGTTGGGGTGGGTGTTTTTTTGCAAGGATGAGATCAGATGGTAGTTGATAGATTGAACAAGAAGACATGGAGCAAGTAAAGCAAGATAGTGGGATCTAATTTACGATCGTTTCAATAGGGTTGGGAAATGTTGATTTGAGTTGGTGTGAGAGGTCAGTTAGGGGTTGCCAATTTCCAGAAACGCCCCGCCAATCAGAGAAAAAGGTGTGAAACACGAGAATTAAATGGAAGGTTATGGGTGATGGTATCACAAATTAAACTTTCCTTTTCTTTCAATCCCCCCATAATTAACAATTTTCCAACAAGACAATGCTTCACAACAACAAAATTACACTTGTACAGCGCCTTTCACATCAGGAGGACGCCCCAACATGCTCATGACAACATAAGCAATCACTAGATTTCATAGTAATTAAGGGTTTGTGATGTGTTATAGCTTTTGCAAAGCTATATTGAAACACAAAATAAACTTTCTTTGCTTTTTTTTAATTAACAAAAATGTTTTTTCTATTGTGGTTGTCGGTATAGGAAAAATATCTACTGTATACCATTTCCGATTTCCAGCATCTGCAGCATATCGTGTTTTTGTTAGGAAAAACATCTGTCTGGAAATGCAAACTGGGGCAAGAAGTCAGGAATGGGGGCAAAGCAATGGCCGTAACTATTCATTGGATAGGATATGGGGGTGAAGCTCACTCACCTATTCAGTGGCCAGATCACCAAGTTATCATGGGCTTTGGGCCAAGGTATGAGGTGGGTTTCAGCCAATTTGGGTCCTGGCAGAGACTTGAGAATTTAATGCAATTGCTCTGGTAAACAGATGGTGGATTCAGAGAAAACTGATGTTTGCTTGAAGTGTGTAAACAGATTTGAGGGAAAAAATAATAAATACAACAACTTGTGCTTATTTTGCACCTTTCACATGGGGCAGTGTCTTGGTGCATTTAACAGAGCTCAGAGCACTTAGCAGAGTTTGACTCTGAGTTGGGGAGAGAAGGGAGATGAGGAGGAAGGTCTTTAGGTGTGGCTGGAATTTGGGCATGGAAGGACATGGTGGAGGGATTGAGGCAGAGTTTCAGGGAATAGTTGAAAGAACAGCCTCTGATACCGGGGCAGAGGGGAACGAGGGATGTGCAGCCTGCACAGAGAAAGTAAACTGTTCATTCAATGCAATCTTTAATGAAACGTTTTGTATTTGTATAACGGTACAAAGCACAAACTGCAGATTACAGTAGAACTTCGATAATCCTGCATTCTGAAAGCCGGCAACTCCCTAAAACCAGCAAGATGTCAAAATATAACATTTAAATTTACATTTCTAAGTAATAATGCTTATTTCTTTATACAGTACTTGCATATATATATTTTACACATAAATCATGTTATACAACACGTAAAAACTATACCGGGTAAATAAACAACATTGGTAAAGTTACGCAATTTGGGGCTGGCTCGGTTTCTAAATCCCAGCAAACTCCGAAATTCGGGAGGTGGCTCGGTAGCCAACCGTGCCGGATTATCGACGTTCCGCCTTCAGTAGTAAAGGTTTCCATAAATATTTTCTTGATAGATTACGTTCAATTGCACAAGGATGAGAATTGGGAAATGAAGTAAATGATACTTGCCTGTAGGGTCCGGCGATATATCGATATATCGGTTATATCCGATATAATTTTCATATACGTTGTAAGATCACAATGCATGAACTTGTATCGGTTGTTTAACGTATTTTACTTTTTTTGTGGGTCAGGAACGGAGGCTATGAAACGTCTAATTTGATTGGTACATTTTATGAGACTGCCCCACAACCCATCTTGTCTCATAGCAACAGGCTATGGATTAAATTTTTGTCGAACAGTTATTCTGAACAACGTGGTTTCATGGCTCACTGGGATGGTACTTCCACAGGTAATGTTTGGTTTCATTGAATATAAAAAGCTGACCTACCACTTATTTACACTGCTTATTTGTTGCTGTAAGCTACTGCAAGGCAGCCCCCTGAAACACTTTTAGAGGTGCTATTTAACTTAAGTTAGTCGCAGATTCCCTACATCAGGAATGTCACCCCTCAGTGAGTATAATAATAACCATTGCATTTGATACAGTGCCCTATCACGTTGTTGAGACATCTCAAAGCACTTTAAGCATTGCTCTTAGACAGGCGGATGTAAATTCCACAGTAATTAACCAACAATTGTGCTGAATTGTCTGTCAGCCAGGTTAGTAGACTTTGCGAAACAATTTTCCACAGTGTGTTTGGACTAAAGAGAGTGAAAACATCAATGAGGGTTTCCTCTCCAATTGATAATGACGAAGGATTGTAGACCCGAAACGTTGACTCTTTTTCCTCTCTCCATGGATGCTGCCTGACCTGCTGAGTTTCCCCAGCAACTTCTGTTTTTGTTTTTGATAATTAATGACGTCTGCCGGAGAGTACATACAGTATATGTGGATATTGGGTGACGACAAGATTGGCATTGACTCTTGTTTCCCACCATTGATCAAATAGCATGCCAATACTTGTTAACTGTTCACATAAGAAGAATTCCACTTGGAGAATTTTCCCTAGTTTCAGAGTATGTCTCAAAATAGGCCAATGATTTATTTTTTGTCTATACAGTGGAGGGTGTGGCGACGTGACTTGAAGCAGGCAAGGGAGGGAGTGAAGTAAAGTAACTGTGGGATGGAGGTCGAAAAGGTGGTGGGCTGAGAGGCTAAAGCCCAGACAGCCATTGGTGAGGCAGGCAGAAGGGGGTTATGAAGCAAGATGGAACTTGCTGAGCAGATAGAGCGAAAAGGTTGATGTTACGTTAGCTGGTCACAGAGGTAGGAAGCGCAAGGGGCTTTTGAAGGAGAGCTTGAAGATTTTTCATTCTGGAGTTCCCAAGCCTTGGCTCTAGCCAATCTGCACCTAATAATTTCTGGAATTAGGTAAGCAGAATTTCTCCTCATCTAAAATGTCTCCACAACTCCTTTTACTTTTCAATATCTACATGCTCCGCCTTGATGACATCATCCACAGACATGGGGTCAACTTCCACATGCAGATGACCCGACTCTATCTTTCTGCCTCTACCATCGATTCCAGGACCACTGCTATCCTGACAGACTGCCTGTCAGACATCAAATCCTAGATGAGAGCTAACTTTCTACAGTTGAATGTGAGCAAGACCAAGGCCATCCTGATTGGCTCCACATATCAGGCACTGGCAGCATCAACCTCCATGGTTGCACACTCCACTTCACCAAGCCAGTCAGGAACCTCGGTGTCTTGTTCGATCCTCAACTGTTTTTCCTCCTCCACATCCAAGCCATGACCCACTCTGCCTTCCCTCACCTCTGCAATATTGCTCGACTCCGCCACTGCCATATTCCTCAGGTCGCTGAAACCCTCATTCACGCCTTCTTTACATCTAGGCTCAACTATGCCAACACCCTGCTTGTCGGCCTCCCTCCACAGGCTGCAGATAATCCAGAACTCTGCGGCATGGGTGCTCTACTGTTCCAAACTCCGTGACCCCATCTCCACCATTCCTGCCTGACTCCATTGGCTTCCCATCATCCAGAGGATTCAATTCAAGATCCTGGTCCTCACGTTCAAAGCTCTCCATGGTATCGCCCCACCCTATCTCTGCAAACTCCTAGCCACCTACCAATCTGCCCGCTCCCTCTGCTCAGCAGGCACTGGCCTGCTCCATATCCCCCGACCCACCAGCCCCACCATTGGTGGACGAGCCATCAGCCAGTCTGCCCCTCATAGCTGGAATTCCATCCCGCAGTCCTTCTGCCTCGCCCAGTAACTGGCCTTCTTCAAGTCCTGCCTCAAGACCCTCCTCTTTGACAGTACCATCAGTCACCCCAAATACCCTCATCTCCCTCCACCATCCCTGATCCCGACCCCAGCTTGCATCTGAAAAATTGACAGTCCAGCACCTTGGGATGACCTCCCAACATGAAAGGAGCTATACAAATGTAATTTTGTCGTTGCTTCTTTTGCCAATCATCTTAAATCTGGGTCCTGTGGTTACCAACCCACCCACCCACCAGAGGAAACAGGTTCTCTGTATTCTACTCTATGAAAACCCCTCGTAATTTTGAACAGCGCTATTAAATATGCCCCCAAAGTACTTTGCTCTAAGGAGAATTATCCAATTATTATTCTTGAGAATAATCACAGCCAGGCAAAGAAGAAATTTCATTAGCAAAACATATTCAACCCCATACTGATTGTTGAGAATTATCATGTAAAGTGAGTGTACCTTCCTCTGGATTTCCTCTACACTTAAACTGCACTCAACAATGCTAGGTCTTCTTGGAGCTGGTATTGGTAGTCAGGTTCCTGAGCGAGGTCTGCAATACTCCAGGGCCCAGCTGATGTTAGCACAACCCAGCTTGGCTCATTGGCAGGACCTAGAACAGCAGACAAGTCACTGGGGTCAGGGAATCCTCCCACTCAGCTCACTTAACCCTGCAAGCCAAAGGCCTAATTGGTAGTGTGACCCTAACTGACAACCAATACAAAAGTGTACAGTAAAAGCTTATGAGCAACTGTAAGATCCTCACTCTTGTGTTTAAATCCCACCACTCCTCTACACCCCCCTACCTCTCTAACCTCCTCTCTCCTCACAACAGTACCCACTGGCTCTGTTCTACTGGGTCTGGTGTCCTCCTTGTCCCCTGAATCTTTTGCTCCACCATCAGTGGCTGTGCTTTCAGCCACTAAGCCCCCAAACTCTGGAACTTCCTCCCTCAATCACTTCGCCTCACCCCCTTTGAGACACCTGGGTTCGATTCCCGACAGGAATCTTGGGCAAAAGTTTCCTTACTCCACATGCCTAACTATAATCCCTCGATTAAAATCAATAACAAATGGGTCATTTCCAAACCACGACTGTTTGTGGGACATTGCTTTGCGCAATTGGCTGCCGCATTTCACCCACAAATATACAGTCAATTCACTTTACAATATATTCTGTGAAGCACTTTGAGACATCTAGAAGACGTAAAAAGCGCTATATCAAATGCAAGGGTTATTATTTTTATTATTCCATGTAGAATCCTGTTGCTCAGTGGTTAGAGTACGCGTCTTGCAAGCGAGAGACCTGTGATCGTTTCCCGGCATGGCAAAACCTTTGGCAGGTTTCCTTACTCCACACATTGGATAATAATCCCTCAAGAAAAAAAATTATAATTTGGTCACTGAATCCATGCCTGTTTGTGGAGCACTGCTGTGTGTAACTAGCTGTCAAGTTTTGCTCACAAATATGCAGTCAATTCACTTTACAACATATTCTGTGAAGCACTTTGAGACATCCAGAAGACGTTGATAGCACTGTATCAAATGCAAGGATTATTATAAATCTGAGAAATCCTATTTGTTTCTCACAAATCTAAAAAGCCTGTACTTCACTGGTTAAAGGAACAAATGCAAATAATGGTCCAGCACAAATAGTGGCCTTGTTCTGAGAATGTTTGAATAATGTTATATGGAGTCTACTGAGCTGGAGCTTGGATAAATCTTCATGCGTTTTACAAGTGTACACACTCAGTTTCCAGTACCGAATACCTCTATTCATTACAAGTATAACAACCCCCCCGGTAGGAATCACCCTGGGCCGCACTCATACATTTGTTAGTGATTAGATATGTAACCATAAAGCAGATTTCTTACCCCCTCGGCTTTGTTAAGAAATGGTGTGATGTGAGGACACTTAAACGAGGGAGGACACAACCAGCTTGGCTGCAAAGAGTGACCAACTGCATCATCATGCTAGTTCTGGAACTGCTCCCATATATTTGAAATGTTATTTGTTTTAACAGCTGAATAAAATCTGTGTTTCCTTCAGGTTGCGGTGGGACACTCCAAACATCAACAGGAAGCTTCAGCAGCCCCAATTATCCAATGCCATACCCTCAAAACACTGAATGTTACTGGCGTATTCAGATCAGTGCGGGCACTATCATTGAATTGGAGTTTGATACATTCCACTTGGATTCCAGCTCTGGATGCAATTATGATTATCTAACTGTATGTATTTGAGGTTCCTACTTATGTTTGATATACAAAAAAACTCCATCTAATATTGCCGCCATCATTCAATATTATTTCAGCCCCCAAACAGGCCAGCCCGATGACTAAGATTTGACTTGTTAATAGTTTCTTGAATGGAAAGATATTATCCCTTGCTTGCTAACATTTCAACGTGCTTCATAGGTAATTGCTATCAGTGGCAGTGACTGGATTCACGATCCAGTTGACGGATTCACGATCATCACGGGTTGCAAAATTCTGAGTGAAGCACAACTCCGATCCACAGATATTTACAGATGAAACCTTTCCTCATTTGATGTTCCTCTTCATTGCAATTTCCAATTTTTTGGTTAACATCAATGCTACAGATTCAATTTTGCTGAAGATCAAAATTGCTAGGCTACAATGACTTGTGCCCTGTGGGAACTGAGCTTTTCCCAACCATTTAAAGCAAAAATGTCTTAATTCAAGCAAAAAGCATGGTAGAAACCAGTGGAGATGTTTCAAGCGAAATATTGATTTGCATTGCTGCAATATTACAAGTTGGTCCAAATTAATTCAATCTCTTCTAAGACGTCAGATCCTGTAAAAGCTCACGTTCCATTGAGGTTACCCTTGAGAATTTTAGTTAACGTCTAAAAGAGGAATTGTTTCTGTAGTCACTGATGAAGAAAAAGATCAGGTAATTATGAGGACAGTTGGAATGATTGAGTTGCAGCAGTGTGCACAAAAACGGAACAATTATTCTAGCAGAAAGGGTCAAAGTCAGAAGACTTGTGGATCTGTGCACAATTAAAAGCAAATAGTTTCATTTTTCGATGTGTTGTACCTAATATTAGTTTGTATATTTGTACCTATAAACTTCTTTCAAAATTCACAGATTAAGTTTGGCCATGCATCTTATCTCAATTTGTGGAAGGTTGTTGGCATAGTTAGCTGCCAAGTTTGCCCATATGAACCAATCTCAACACTTCGCAGTAAATCATTGTGTCGAAGTGCTAAAGCAGTTATATTATGCGGAAAAAATATTTTTGAACCGTCTTTTTTTGCCCACAAAATACAATCAATCCATTTTACAGTGTATTCTGTGAAGCTCTTTGAGATATTTCTACAATTCAATAAGGCACTATATCAGATGTATAATTATTCATTTGATTCATATCTATCAAGAACAAATAATCTTTACAGTTGATCTATTTCCAGTTCTTCATATCCTAACAATGAATGTTGTGAGAAGTTCGAGGATCCAGTGATGATGAACAACAACAAAACAAAACAACAAAATTGCACTTATATAGCGCCTTTCACGTTGGGAGGACGTCGCAAAGCGCTGAACAGTCAGGTCGGGACCCAAGTGCGTGGGGGGCACGTGGGTGGGTGAAGGTCGAAGTAGGGGGAAGGGGAAGGAGAGTGGGAGAGGGGGAAGAGTTAGTGTGGTAGCCGAAGGCGCGGTCGAAGAGGAAGGTCTTGAGACCGTCCTTGAAGGAGAAAAGGGAGGAAGCGAGGTGGAGGGGCTGCGGGATGGAATTCCACAGTGTGAGAACAGAACGGCTGAAAGCCCGGCCGCCGATGGTTGGGCGGTTAGGGCAGTGGACGCGGAGCAGGCCTGAGTCTGCTGAACAGAGAGTGCGGGCAGGCTGGTAGGTCAGCGAGATAGGTGGGGGCAAGGCCGTGAATGGCCTTGAAAGTGAGGACAAGGATCTTGAATTCGATCCTCTGGGGGATGGGGAGCAGTGGAGACGGGCGAGGGTGGGAGTGATGTGGTCGCGAAGCCTGGTACGGGACAATACACGAGCTGCAGAGTTCTGAATGATCTGCAGCCTATGAAGGGAGGAGCTGGGGAGGCCGATGAGGAGAGAGTTCCCGTAGTCGAGCCTGGAAGTGATAAAGGCATGGATGAGGGTTTCGGCGGCATGGGGGGTGAGGTAGTGGCGGAGTCTGGCAATATTGCGGAGGTGATGGAAGGCTGTGCCGGTTATGGAGCGGATGTGGGGGAGGAAGGATAGCTCAGGGTCGAAGCTGAAGTCATTGAGGAAGGAATTGTCTCCTTTTGTCAGCTCCCTGAACTATCTTCACCTGGCTCTACTGGTTCCCCACCCCCCAGAGGATCGAGATCAACATACTCGTCCTCACTTTTAAACTCCTCCACTGTTGTACTCCTGATTACCTCAGTGGACTATTGGTACCATACCAACCTCTCCGCTTGCAGGGCACTGGCCTACATTTCCCCTACATTTCCCCTACCACCCATCATTAGTGGTCAATCCTTCAGCTTTTCTGACCCCACCTTCAGGAACTCCATCCTGAAATCCCTTCACCTTGCCCCCTCCCTTGCCTCCTTCAAGACCGATCTAAAGACCTTGCGCTTTGTCACCGTGCTTTTGACCCCACCAATCCTCCCACTCCTACAAATTCTTGACTATCCTGTGCCGTGAGAGATCCTTCTGACAAGAAAGGCGCTATACAAATACAATTTGTTGTTGTTGTCACTTGCATCAAATCGAAGTTTAGCAGTACATAGTATAAGATAAGATCTTAACCACATTATCTTTTGTATCTCTCCTAGGTCTATGATGGAAACAGCACAAGTTCTTACCTCCTAGCTATGTTATGCGGCAATAAAAAGCCACCAACTATCCGCTCCACAAGTAATAATATGTACATAAAACTCAGAACTGACAGCTCAGTTGGTAAAGGGGGATTTCTTGCCAGATACAAATCCAGTAAGTAAATGAATGAACAACTCAGGCAAGTCAGAAGAAATTACTCCAGTGTCAAAACTGTAATATTGCTACATATGGTTGGGCCTAAAAATTTGAATGCGTTCTTGTTTGCCATTTGTAAATATTAGAAAATTACCTCTAACTAAGAGCAAGTTAAGCCGATAACCTCCTAAATAAACTAAGAGAAAGGCCGTTTTAGATATCTAGACAGGTTTGGAAGTTACTGCTTGGTGAAGTATTACAAATCACATTATGATTCTATTGCTTAAATTGGAAATTGAAGGTATTGAGCAGAACTCTGTTCAGAATACCACAATTTAATAGAAGACAAGTGAATTTCCCAGCTAAAACTCTGTATTTGGAGTTACAACCATGATCGAATGGCCAATCTTTCAAACGTAAAAATAACTTCATTTTAATTTTAATTTTCAGATTGCCAGAATGTAACCATTGCAAATCATACCCGTGGAATCTTGGAAAGTATAAACTTTCCAGAGAATTATTCTCCTCAACACACTTGTAACTGGACTATACAAGCAACAGAAGGGAACACAATCGACTATTCCTTCAATGCTTTCGATTTGGAATCCAGTTTTCCCAGTTGCTATTTTGCGTGGGTTAAGGTAAGAGCTCGCATAGTGCCTTGGAACATCCTCCCGATGTGAAAGGTGCTACAACAAACAACTGATAACTTGTCACTCCAAGGGTGAAAGGCTCAGTGATGAGTTGTCAGGAGTGACACATTAGACATATTTGTAAAAACGTAAATAAATGTGGCCGGGATATTAATAACATGGTAACTTAAAAGAATAATGATAAGTTAAGCTAGGGTTAAGTTATCAGGAGTTTACTGAATTTAGTTGATGTGTTTTCTTGTAAAATTCTGTTTATTTTGTTGTCGTTGATGTTATTTCCTTCAAAGAAAGGATTCATCCTCTTTTTAACTTCCAAGTACAGTAAAAGCCTGTTTATCCGGCACTCTCTGGAGGGTCGATTAATTGACTATGTCGGATAATCGGGCGGCATGTTGCCGAAAACCCAACACAAAAAATTTACTTAATTTAAAACTTACCATATTAATAATATTCTAAACAGTAACAGAATATTGTATGGATACTTACCAATAAATATTCCAGCACACTCAGTCAAATGGTAAAAACCAGTGTTCGTAAGTTTAATAAGTGCGCACGCATTGCATGCATGCACAAAGTGAGCATACTCGCGATTGCTGGAATGGGGAATTGCCCCTGGAGGGTGTCGCGCAATCCAGTTGATCGGGTCACGGATAAACAGACTTTTACTATACTGTATTGGGAATTGAATCGTGGTACCAAATGGAAATACCTCTGTTGATTAATAGATATATTGTGTCAACTGGCTCAGTTGTGCAAACTTCACAGTTGCCTACAAAATACACAGTGACTTCTTTACAAAAATCCTGTGAATTGCTTTGAGGCATTTTGATGATGTGATAAGGTGTAGTATCAAGGATTGTCAGATAATTATTGTCAAAACTATATGAATTCATCATGGTTAAGGGATGCAGCCAGGAAAAAGGTTTACTTTTAATTTATGAATTAAATTTTAAGATGGTATCTCCAGATGAAATGTTTACTCTTGTTCCTGGAATCAGAGATTTAAGAACTTCACAATCCTTGCTTGCTAAAATAAATGGATGAAATGTTCCTACAAAAAATTTGTTTGGGCAGTCTGAAATACAGCCCCTAATATTCATGGGTCCAATGAACAAATATTCACTAATTGATATGGCTAATGTACCTTTAATTGGCCATTCGGTCCATCGAGTTTTTAGTCCTAGGAAGTTTTTATAAACCTGCCGTCACAGTAAAGGAAATTTGTTGTGGTGCATGTGGCCCACATACTCTTGAAACCGATATTTACTTACCAAAACTAACTCCAAAATTGACAAACCTTGATTTAATGAGCATCATTCACCCAAAATTTTACTTTATAGCAGATTAACAACAAATTATTTGACCCTGGAATGCTGGGGTAGTAAAATATGCAATATTCCATCACTGTACATTTTCACGTGAAGAAATAAATGCGGCATTCTTTTGCGTAACGCGAGTAAAAAATTTCGTATACGCGTTGGCTGGCCCTGCAAGCATGCGCACTTGGGAGGATGCTGCCAGCTCCCGCCTAAGTCCAATGATTCCTCGGCCTCAGAGCAACCTGATGGCATTGCACGGTAAACAGAGGAGACAGAGAGAGAGAGAGAGAGTCTCCTAACACTTCCAGGACCAAAGGTAAAATAATTTAGCCAAGTTGTGGTAGTGTAAGGTACTGTTTTATTGTCTCCAGTGAGTCATTGAGAGCGGGGAGAGTGACGAGCGGGGAGAGCGGGCCAGCCGGCTATAGCCCGCCTCAGTACGTACCTTGCATTGGTCGGGTGTGGATGTGCCTGGAGGCTTGAGGTTGGATAACCTGTGGATGGATTATACCAAAAAAATTATACATTGTGCCGGATAAATTCCAGTTAATCGAATGGGGACTTGTTTTTTTGCGGTGCCAGTTATACGGAAGTTACGGTTGATCGTGTCACGGATTAACGGGCTTTTACTGTGCCAAATGTAAGCACTTGCCTGTACCCAATGCATTGCTCCAGGCTTCTGATTCTCCTAGTTTTTTTTCTCCCATGACAATTCTCTCAGTTACATGCTTAGGTGTGTAAACAGGAAATTTGCAGGGTATTTCAGGTATTGGTTATCTACCTAGAGAGCACTCGAGCCTTTTCTGCCAGCCATCAGCTAATCCATGTTATCAGGTTGCTACCAATGTCACTTCCTATTTGAGAGAAGGCTATGGACTGACTGTGTGCAGATACATAGTGAAAGTGTCCACAATGCAACCATGCCATAACCAAATTTGCACTACAAAAAAGTATATTATAATATTGGATGTAGTGTATCACTGACTACTCTCATACACCCACTATGAAGCAGATTTCACTTGAATAAATGTTGCAGTTTATCAGAAATGTCATTGCCTGTTTCATAGCACTTATACTTGTTACAGAAAACCTGCAAAATAAAACACTTCGCTAAAATGGTTGAAGTTCAACAGTCAGATGAGTTGTTTAATTTAACTGCTCTGCTCCCAATACAGAATTTAGGTTGTTTCAAAGTGCTTAAAAACACAAATTAAAAGATTATATTAATTTTGATATTTGATATAACTTATTACACCTGTCAGAAATACTTCTCAAAGTGCTTTATAGGATTTTACTGTAAAGTGTATTGACTGTGTAATTTGTAGGCAAATATGACAGCCAATTTGCACACAACAGTGTCCGACAATCAGTATCATGAAGCGAATGACAAATTTTATCTGAGGGATTACTGACCAGGACACTGGGGAGAAACTCTCTTTTCATTTTGAATTGTCTCATGGGATCTTTAAAGTCCGCTTGAATAGCCAGACGGGATCTCAGTTTAACATCCCTTTCGTAGGACAGCATCCCCAACAATGCAATGTTTCCTTCAATATGCCACTGGAGTGTCAGTCTGGACTGTGAGTTCAGAGTCACAATGTTGGGCTTGAACCCACGACCTTCTGACTCAGAAAACAAAATCCTATCAACTGAGCCAGGCTGACATCTGAATCACCTGGATTATAATTGTGTGGGGTTTGGAATAAAGGGGAAGGAGAGAGAGGTCTTACTCGTTTACCTGGAATTCTCATCATTTGGATTATCATTTTGTGCTCAAACTAGTTCATTCCCTATCAAGATGCTCTTTTCCCTTGTAACCGACTGACTCATTCATAAGATTTTTTTTCTCTCTTCTCCCCAATTTAGCTATACGATGGACCCAACGACAAATCTCCACTTATTGGTACTTTCTGTGAACAAACATTTCCCCCAGCAGGCACATCCAACAGTTCCAGTCTTCATGTAGCGTTTTCTACAGAGTTGACCTACAGTTCATCTGGATTTCAGATGCTGTGGTTCCAGAACGGTAAGTACACCACAATGCATCCCTGCACTGCCCCACCTGTCATTTGTCCCAAACTATCCTATTGTTAATCCATCAAGAATTGCTTGGATATTATGCTGCCAAACTCTTATTTGAAGCTCTCATTTCCAGCTGGCTGTTGCTTTTCCTGGGTTAATCAGTTTGGCTTTGGCTAGTTTTCCTTTTGCTATGGGAATTCTTACATGAGTCAGAGTTTAAGAAACAGTTGTAGTATGATTAAGTATCAATTCATAAAAATTGAATGGCAACAAGTGGCTATGGAAACTAACACAATAATAGTGATTAAAAGATTCTTGGATATGTATTTTTAGAGAAACTTAAAAACAGAGAGAGAGTAATAAATTGGGATTAGAAACTATCTAATCCCAGCAGCAGCAGCATAGATCAATGATTGAATGATCTGTGCTCTCTGACTCGCTCTTTTAGCCATTATGGCCCCAAACATTTGAACTCTCTCTCCCAGTCCCTCTGCCTTGCCCCCTCCTTTCCCTGTTTTGGATCATGGCCTGAAGACCTTCATCTTTGACCATGTTTACGGTCACTCCTCCCTCCCCTTGGCTTTGTGTCAGACTCTGCCACTGTTAAGCGCTTGAAGATGCTTCCCGTGTTAAGAACGTTGTATAAATGCAAGCTGTTTTTGTTTAATGACATTACAAATAGTGTCTCAAACTGAGGGTTATCTCTAGCTGTTTTGTCTGAAAACCTCATAAATGAATCAACCACATTTCAAAGGAAGCAAAGCTAAGGAATAATGGGAAAGAGTCAACATTGAGAGTAGTGGGAACAACAGTGAAATGTATTTATGGAGCAGCCGGGATAGTCACAGATCTGTTACATCTGACTGAGGGCCTGTCAGTTTCTTGGCACTTTATGTATTTCTCTGGAGAGGCTTTATGTATTTCTCTGGAGATTTTCTGGGAATCTGAGGTTTGTCCTTACTGGGCTGGTTTTGATTTAGCTTCTGCAGTGAGATCGCTTCCTGTTGCATAACACCACCAAGCGGTTGATGAAACAACTACATTAGATTTCACGACTGGTAGCGTTCCATTAGTTTCCAAGTGGGGCTACATTTCCACCAGACTGAAGCTATTCGATACATTAAAAAAGATTTGACCTACAAATACACGAGAAAGTACAGCTGCAAAAATATTTGGCCCTCCAGTCTAGCCAGTGCTTATACTCCACGCAAGTGCCCATCCTTGATACTATCTCTAGTCCCATATTACAGCCCTTTCCCCATGTCGCTCAATCCTTCCGCTGTGCATCCAGTTTTTTTTGAATGTGCACATGGTTGACATCTCAACAATTTACATTGTGGAGAATCTCGTTCCACCGCTCTGTGTGGGGAAAAACTCCTCTTAGTCTGCATTCTGAATTTAACTTCTAGTTGATTCAGACCTTTTAACCTCTGGTTAAAGTGTGTATATTCTGCATATATTATATATATAGATATATATATATACACACAAAATTTTACTCTTTGTCGCCTTAATCTTCCTATCTGGTGCCTGATCTTCCTATCTGAATCTTACTCAGTGTCTTGGAACGTCCTCCCAACGTGAAAGGCTCTCTAAAAATGTAATTTTGTTGTTGTACTTAGATCACTGCACTCTTGATTTGAGATATGAAATCAACTTCACACCCCCACATCCTGCCTCCTTTTCTATTTCTCTTTTCCCCCGCTCTATCCTATAACCAATTTTAATTATACTTTTCTAGGGGGCTTTTGACTACATTTACCAAAGAAGTCATAATCATCAGTTACCAGTAATAATTATCAACACACCACAGGGAGCAAGCCATTCAGATGTGTGTGCTCATTACTTATACCAGGCTGTGCTGCTCTATAGAGCAGTTCAACGACACAAAGCAGGATTGATCAAATTTATTATTAAACTGAAGTGGCCGCAGTTTAAAATGTCAGAATATTTGAACTTGAAGCCTAAAAAGCCTAAATTGATTAAATATCATCCCTATCCATGATCCCATTTGGATAGTTGTGGGGAAAAATGAGGTCGAATTAGAAGAAAGGGATTTGGCCTGATGGAAAAGCTAACTGAACCCATATCCACGGATTAGAGGCAGCGTACAGTTAAACTTTCTTATTACAAACTCGCGGGAACTGTGCCTCGTTACGACCTCCTATTGAGGATGTGGGCTGGTCCGAATGTAGCAAAAACTTTGGGAAGAGCAGCATTCAGATTTGTGGCAATTTAAAATGTTTGCAACAGTATATAGTGGATCCTCGGTTGGCGACCACCTCAGTGGCGCAACCACTCCTCCTAGGCGACCAGTCAGAGTCGGTCCCGAATATTTCCTTCCTCATTTCCAGTTAAATAAACCCGACTGACGCGACCACCCCGGTTCCCGGACCACGGCCACTGATTTGGCGGTTCCCAAACAACATTTTCCTGGTCCTAGCGCGACCACTCTGGTCAATCAGGGAACAAACAGTTCCCTGATTGGCCAATGTTGGCAGGGAACAGGGAACAAAAGCACCAAATCCCAAAGAAAAGTTTTTAAACTTCGCGCCACTCTGCCGGGTCGTCACTTCTGGGTGGCTAGACTGGTTCCCAAATCCTGCCTCTAGGGGATTTGCTGCCGAAAACGTAGGGTCAGATTAGGATCGCAGGATCACTCTTGCCCTGCCCTCGATGGGTACAGGGCTGACTCTGCATGGACGGTAGCCAATAGTTTAATCTTCCGTCCAGCAGAATCAACACCTAACGCGACCACCCCCGCCAACGCGACCACCTGGTCGTGATCCCGTGGGTGGTCGCGTTACCGAGGTACCACTGTATATCCCACTCTCTTTTCCCACTCTCCTCTTCTCCCACCCTCAGCTCGGATGCCAAGCCAGAAATGTCGAATACGTTGGGATGGTCTCCTGATGTGAATGGCACTATATAAATGTTGGATTGCTTTGCATCTGAATCAGGTTTTGACCTTTACTTTTGAATTCCTACATTTGTTGCCTTAAAACTTCAGGCTTGACAGATTCATCTCGTGGGCTCAGTGAATCATAAGGGAATCATACATTCCCACAACAAACGGTTTGCAGATTCATTGCTTCCACTTTAGTTTCAAGGGCGCCACACCCTCTGACCTCCAGAAAGCAACTAGAGCATAATTATGTCCTGTCAAGGACAGGACAGACTGCAAACAACAACTCAATAAAGATCTTTTTATCTTTTGGATTGTGCAGGCTCTGAAAAGTTAATAATCAGGGCATGCGTTCAGGGGGCAACACACTTGCAGATTATTGCGTGTGTTGGCAAGAGTATCGCCCGAGGAACAGTTTGAAGTCAGTAACTTTACACTTTCACGAATTAACTAATGAGAAAAAGTCACACTGATAAAGGGACATGCAAACCACAATTTGATTTTGTATAGAGCCCTTCATGGAGGATAGCGTTGTGCAGCGCTGCCCACTTGCGGGGTTTGAAGTTGAGCAAGAGAGAAGAGGGAGGTGAACATAGCGGTGGTCAAAGAGGTAGGTCTTCAAGATGGATAAGGAAAAGGCAAGGCAGAGAGATTGAGACAGTGAGTTCCAGAGGTTAGGGACATAGTGACTGAAGGCATGGCTGCTTTGGTGGAACAATGAGGGTCAGTCTGTGGCAGCAGGCCACAAAGTGTTAACATAGCTCTGTCTTTTAAATGTTGTGAAATTGCAGCATTTTCGTTTTTTTAAATCGGATTTCTGTATTTCTTACCGCTTTTTAACTTCACTGAAGCAGTTACCGATTCCAGAGAAGACCATATATGGAGAACATTCTGTAATGAACTCTATTCTCTAACTATGTGACATCCCTGCTTTCATTTTAATGCAATGTTGTCCATATCCAAAATCATGGTCTGGTTGCTTCCTGGAGACAGAGGGTGTGTCCCCCTGAAGCAGTAGGTTTGCAAACTGTGTGTTGTGCATGATTCCCTCATGATTCACTGAGTCCATGAGATAAATCTGCACTGCAAATCACGGCTGATTGTGGAAAAATTGTTGTGCGTAAATTTACCCACAAGATATACAGTCACTTTACAGTAAATTCAGTAATTTGATAAATCATCCTGAAGGGAAAGGCACTATGTCAAAAGTAACAATTATTATATTCTATTTGATCAACAGCCACCACACAAACTTTAAATACAACCACTATCTGAATTCTTAATAAGAATCCTTGCGTCTGATGTAGCATTCTATCACATTGCCTAGACATCTCAAAGCACTTCACAGGATATACGGCTTTGTGTATTTTGTGGGTGAACATTCTTAAATCAAATTTTTTTTGAAAGTATAACCCAGTCTTTTGTTACTATATACTTTTAAGGATCCAAATTTAGCGTTGATAGTGCAGTTTTTCAACACAAATTACAATTTTGGAGGGATGTCCATGGATCAGCAACCATTTCTACTGCTGTACATTTCAATCTGCCACCGGCCTTATTTGGTTAACAACATAACATTTACTGGTGTAATAAACCATCACTTCAACAATGTGCCCCTTTAGCAGAATAACGCAGCGTTTCAAAAGCTGCAGATATTTTGGTGTAGGTCAGTTTCTTTTTTAACTGGAATCTTCTGTTTGTTGTTTCATCTCCTAGCAACGGTGCAAGGTCAGACATTATCACAGACTCTCTCTAGGGGGTTTGGGGGTATTTTTTTGTGCCAAATGGAAAAATTGTGTAATTATTTTCAGTTTCTGACCTGATGGTCATTTCCCCGTCTGGCTCATAACAGCTTAGTCACCAAGTCAAGCGTACGTAGATCAACTTTAGATAATCTGGCACCAAGACATTTTTTGATCGTACAGTTCTTTCCAGCAAAGTTTAAATCAGAATTTTCCTATCCGACCTATAAAATGGTTCTTTGGAGATTCCAGCTTGTTATTTTGTTGAAAAAAAATTAACAATTTGTCCGCATACGCTGAAAGTTATCCTTTCATAGGGGCTTTCTCAGTAGGTAAATGCCTCAAATTCCTTCGGAAATTTTGCGTGCCAGGCAGTGATTTCCCCAGAATTATTGCTGTGCAATCATAAGGCAACAGAATCTAAATTGCTCCTCTGTTCCGTTGTGCTTGACAAAGAGCGGATAAGGCTGTGTGATCAGTTTCTAGTTCCACATGTGAAGCTGCAAAAACATTCATAGTCTGTGAGATTTCCTGAAATTTGTTAGATTTCCTGAATTTGTTTTCAAATTTCGTATTATTCTCAGTGTGTGAAATGGAAGGCATTTGTCTCCAATTTTTTTTTCTTTTGACTTGGGATAAATATTTTCCTAATGGGTGATTCTATAGATTTTTTTGTGGAGCTTGAGGCTATTTTTTTGTGCAGCTTTGTTGTGCTTGCTCATCTAAATTTATCTACAACAACAAGTTGTTGTTGTTGTAAATTTATCTGAAATGCCCCCTGAGATTTGTGTGAATTAACTTTGAAGGAAAGGTGAGTTTCGCTGACCTTAACCACCAGAGAGAGAGAGAGACATTCAAGTGTGCTCAAATGGTTCTCTTCATGTGGGGAAACTCTACATCTAAGAATCAATGTAAATGTCTGGCCTATTGAACTGCTTGGAAAATTCTGTGAGTTAAAAATAAATATAGTTGGCAAAATTTCAAAGAAATGAAAGATGTGTACTAGATTTATAAAAGCTGCAACCAAAATTTACCAAACTGCAAGCTCTGAAGGACCCAGTTTGCAATGGCTTTTAGAAGCCACATGCCAATAAAACCTGAAAGGATTTTTCTCCGTACATTTTTGCATATATTCAAATCCTCATCGTTGTACATTGCCCACAAATATACAGTCAGTTCACTTTACAATAAATTCTGTGAAATGTTTTGAATGTCTTGAAGACGTGTTGAGGCACTATATCAAATGTAAAGATTTGAATTATTTTTCTGTACAGAGGCAGGCTGTCTTAAAAGAACCTACAGCTTCAAAAATTAAGACTAAATTTTGTAATGGTCCAAGCTCTATAATGATAAGAAAAATATACCTAAATCTAGATCCAGGTGAGATTTCTCTCCACTGTCTACTGCAACTGAAATCCTGCCTACTGGTTTTTGTCAAAGAGTGTGTGTCTGGGTCAGAGTGTGTGTCATGGTGTGTGTGTGTGTGTGTGTGAAAGAGAGAGTGTGTGTTTGTGTGAGGGTGTGTGTGTGTCAGGGTGTGGGTCCGGTGAGGACAAAATTGGGCTGCCCTCACAGTGAAAATATTTTGCCCACACGATCTGCTCACAAGTGACTGATGGGTAGCAAGGTGAGTTACCGAGTGGAAGAGTCCCTCAGTCAGAGGTAAAAAGGAGTACAGATACTTTTAGGGGAGAGGAGAAAAATTAGTGGGGGGAAAAGATCTTCTATTCGAACTGTCTGGAAAGAAGCTTTGCAAATGATTCCTTCCATATGGAGTCAAAGCAGAAAGATGAGTCATTGTAGAATAAGGAAGGAAATTACAGCTGTGATTGAACCCACAGCAACCCTGTTCCCTTCCCCAAACTGAGAACGACTGGAAAGCTATATTTTAATAAATAACTGGTGAGTTGCCTCACAAAATAAGATTGCTACCAGACTGCTGGATTGGGGCTCACACTGTGAATGAGTAGCCTTTCAGTCTGTTCTGCCATTTGTACCTAGTTAATGGCAGATCTTTCAGTCATCATCACTACAGTTTTGAGCCTCACATGCCAATATCCAAAATAAGATGTAGATCGTTTTAAAGTGCAACACAGAAATGGTGTGTTAAAGCAATGACTGCATAGGGCAACATTCTCTAATGTATATTAGGGGGGAAATGACTCACAATTTGCGTATTTATAATGCAGCCTCTCTTTTTCCCATCCACTCCCCTCCTGATTGCTGCTCAGTTCCTCTGTGTTTTCACTGCATTCTTTGGTAGCAGTGGGATGATTTCCAATATCTTTGCTATGAAGATGGAGTGTCTGTCTGTTGTCAGAGGGATTCCATTCTTATCAGCAGCTTCAGAAATCTGATGGGCTCAGTGTTAACTCAACAATTTAATTGACTGAAAAGGCAGGATGCCAACTGGACCTCAATCTTTCATGACTGCGTAGATGTATTGATTAAAAGAAATACGGAGGGCCACAGTTTCTATTTACAATTCCCCTGAGCCCCCACGTGAGAGAAGAGGAGATTGATGGCTTACTGCTACTATTGACTTGTTGTTCATCATAGGCTTTCAATTCGTAGCTGCCAAGACAAAGGAAAATGAGAAAGTCTCTCATTCTCCACTTCCCCAAATCCCTGACTTAAAGAGCGTTGTAGGAATTGAGATATGGTGGCTCATCACTGAATTTGTAGCCTTTCTCAAGACCCACTACTTCTACCATTTGTTGCAGCAACCTAGAGCTGCTCTATTCACTTCAATGGGGTCAGCACTTCAGAGAGCGTGGGGACTGTTAACTCGAAATAGGGCACAATGGCTTGCCGATTTCTGTGGCTGTGTGGCTCCAGATCAAACATTTATTTGAATTGCGTTAGTACAGGAAGCAAAGTGTCCCATCTATAGCATATCTAAAAGAACCAAGAAGTGAAAGTTTTTTTTTGTGTGACAAAATATTTAAAGGTAGTTTCTATCTTGTGCAAATTAACCTAATTTTAGCGTTCTTAGTAGGACTCCTTTATAAGGAATCTGACTCAAGCAAATGGGCACTGTATTTTCACAAATATAAGAAGTAGACTTTCTGTGTCAAATACGTGAATTTATGCACATGACATAAGAACCTAAGAAATGCTCAGCGAAAAAAAACCAAGGTCCGTGTCGTTCGCCTTACAGCTTCCTTGTGCTCACAAGCATATATATCTCGAACTACCCATGTACAGTACTATATATATCCCATAATGTATTTCCTAAAAGAATCAACACTTCCTGCTTCAACTGTCTCTCCAGGGAGCCTATTCCACAGGTTGACTATTCGCTCACTGAAATAGTGTTTGCATACATTTGTTCTGTATTTACCCTCCTTCCATTGCAGGCCGTGTCCTCTAGTTTTACTATTCTGGACAAGTTTATGCTTCCTATCCATATGCAATGTGCTGCCGGTATGTGGCTTCAGTTCGGACATTTAATTGAATGGCCCTATTGATAAAAGAAACATTCCCACCCTGTAGCAAATCAAAGCGACTGGAGAAACGAAAGAGATCCTGGGTTTCTGTGATTCAACTGTATTTTCTATCGGACACAAAATTATCTTTTCATTGAAAAGCCATATGAGTGTATCCATCTGCCATAGGTATGAGCAAGTCACTAATATGAAAAGAGGGGTCAGTTACCAGCTTGACAGCGCTAAAATCTCTTCTTAGCTTTCAAACATTTTATTGTGAATTATTTCCTTTCATGAGATTTCGATACCTTTTCACACAGGGATGTGCTGGGAGAAGTCCATCTGCAGTTTGTAAAAGGCAGCCAGTGGCGTTTGTCAAAGGATTTTTAGAAATTGGTCCACTCAATGACTTTGGTCAAAGTCTTCAAATCTCTTTGAATGTCTTTTTGTGGTTCATACTGCTGAAAACTATTGAAGTGGTGAGAGCTGAATATATTACAAAGGCACAGCTTTGCTTCAGTCAGTACGTACAGTACCAATAATTCAAAATGGGTTCAGAGAAAGGGAAACAAATGGACCATTAAAACATAGCTTGATGAGCTCCTAGCAAAGGCATGTGGTAGATAAAATGGTAGCCCTAAGCCATTACAGCTCAGAAAAGCATAGGGTTGAATCCCATCAATTGTAATAGCCCAACTGAGATCAGCTAATTCAGTCTCCACTGGAGTCCTAGACTTGTTGTTTATAGTAAATTAACTTTCGCATTGTTTTGCTCAGTGTATATATATATATATATATAGATGAGAGCAATTTACCTCTGCTGGGTAATAAAGTGGCAGCAAATGCCAGTGATATGTTCTAATAGATATTATCTTTTTCCTCCAGGATGTGGAGGAGATTTGTTTGGACCAAATGGAACAGTCACTAGCCCAGGCTTTCCCAATTGGTATCCTCATAACAGGGAGTGCCTATGGTTTCTTCACGTGGATGGGGGCAACAGTATTGAGTTCACCATCCATGAGTTTGATGTGGAATATCACGAAACATGCAACTTCGATGTACTGGAGGTACATGCGCTACATGCAAACATACATATTTGTTGTTGTGTACATTCCAAGAAACCTGTGCTTTTCAAATGCTAAATGACCGAGGTGGTAGATTTACTCTTGCGCATTTTGTGCTGAACTGTGCTGCTTACTGGGAAGCTCGCAGGGAGTCATCCATCTTTTGAGGGCTCACTAGATGCTTCCTACTGCTAGACTCCTGGCATTAGTAATTCTCTTCCGAATTGAGCCACAGTCAAATGATGAATAAAACTGAAAGGGTTGTGTTCCATTCACTTTGGCTGGGAGAGGCTTTGCCTCATTCTATCTATCATATTGGCACATTGTGTCAGTCATCCTATTTGGTGCATTGTGTGTTTTGTGCCAGCATCAACATCTCTTTCCAATGGAGTTTCACACAGAATTCAAGTGTGTCGGCGATGAAATGTCGTCCAGAGAATAACTACTGTTATCTATTAAAATAAAGAAAAGACTCATATTACTTTGGCTCAGATATGAATTAAAATTCAAGATGGTGAGGATGCTCTTCGGTAGCTATCAGATTTAGTTTCGTTTGAAAGTAGTAAACAGAGCATATACTAAAAATACAGCAATTTGCAAACACAGAGATCTCAATAAATTACAACAACTTGCATTTGTGTAACATCCTGTGAAGCACTTTGGGACGTCTCAATAACGTGCTTACGTGCTATAGCAAATGCAAGGATTATTATTCTTATCATCTGAAAGACCTTGGCAAAGATGACGGAGATTCCTAAACAGGAAAGGAGAAGTAGAGCCTGGTTTATAAGGCTGACAAATATTAAGGAAATGGCAACCAAAGATATGGTTAAAGAGGTTTTTTGTATAAAACAAGAGTGGATTAGTGACTTATATTGCTGTTTGAAGTAATATGAGATGCGAGGAAAGAGTGCGAGGGTCAGAGGGAAATAGTATTCGTTGTGTGTGTTGACAGAGAAGGAAAAAACGAGGAGGGGAAGAAGGCAACAATAAAATGTAACTACTTTCTTGAGTTTAATCAATTCGACAATTTAAAATTCCATCCCAGTGATGAAAGTGCTCAATAGCGATGGTAGCCCTGCTTCTTGTGTTTATGTTGCATAGCTGTACAGTAGTTGCTTGTCACTCTCTTTATATTTTTATTCCCCCCCCCTCCACCCCATTGCAAGCATATCTCTGCTCAGAGCTTTTTTTCTTCAGCATTTGCCAGCCTTATAAACCAGGCTCTGTTTTGCTCATAGGTTTGGAATGCTGACTTTAACACTGAAATCAATGGAACTAATAAAGCAGAAGAGAGAAAAAGCCAGGCTAAAACCACAGGCTTATGTTGATGTCCCCTGGTCTAAGCATTTAAATAATGCCCATTCATTCAAACATGGAATCTCTTCTTTGAACGGCTGCGTTACAAAGATTATCAGTCTCGTAACAAAAATACCCCACAATGATTTGGAAAATATTTTCCACTGATTCATGGTACAAAAATCTGGTGGTGTCTGGCTTCTAACTTGAGTCAAAACATTCAAATATGTTGCTAGTTTTGCAAAGGGAAAAATGCCGTTATTTTTCGTACCCACTCCCCTCCCCACAAAATTATCCAGAATAATTCACTTTGCTTAAGTACTTCTGCGCTCTAAGACGCCTCTGGCATGGCATTAAGGGCGCTATATAAATGCAAGTTATTGTTGTTTTTCTGAATTCAGAATGAGTGTACAAGACCATCCTCTGCCCTAAGTGTTTATGCTCTTATCTGTTGTGTTCAGGTGTATGGTGGTCAAGACACTCGATCTCCACGCCTGGCCCAGCTCTGCAGCACTCGCCTACCAAACAACCCTCTTGTGATCTCCAGCACTGGTAACGATATCACTGTCCGATTCAAGAGTAATTCAAAAGGCAATGGAAAGGGTTTCAAAGCCACTTGGAAGGAAAAGCCAGGAGGTGAGTCAGAATGAAACTTTGTTTAGGTCAGCTAGGTGTCTGCACATGTAGAAACCCATTACCATGCTTCAGAATATCGAAACCAGACCGAGATTCACATACGCATTCCAGCTACACGTGAAATTTCCCTTCATTTGGAAATAAAACACATAGGAACAAGAGTTGGACATTCAGCCCCTCGAGCCTGTTCTACCATTCAATTAGACCATGGCTGATCTAGACCTAAATTCTATTTAGCTGCTTTGGCTTCTTATCACTTGATATGCTTACCTAATAAATATCTATCACCTCGGCCTTTGAATAGAACCAGCATCAAAAAATTTATTGATCCAGCATCCATAGCGTTTTGTGGGAGCAAGTTTTGGGCTCGAGGGGCCAAATGGCATACTCCTGCTCCTATTTCTTATGTTCTTATGTCCATATCCTCAACCCCTGAGGCATTTATTTTGTTTATTTAATTCCAGAACATACTAGGCAAAGATTGGCATGAATCGAGGTTATGGATCCCAGTGTGTGCGTGTCGAGGGTATTGCTTAGTTTAACCAGCTAAAATGGCATTGAATCCTGTCCCCCGACTGTTCAGTGGCTTGGGACGTCCTCCTGACCTGAAAGGCGCTCTATAAATGTAATTTTGTTGTTGTTGTAGAGAG
Source organism: Hydrolagus colliei (assembly GCA_035084275.1). NCBI lineage: Eukaryota > Metazoa > Chordata > Chondrichthyes > Chimaeriformes > Chimaeridae > Hydrolagus > Hydrolagus colliei. Next base: position 8,586,021 of record CM068743.1, on the reverse strand, counting down.
CATTTGTTGTCCAGAAGCATTTCCACCTCTTAGCCCTTTAGGCCCATCTTGCCCATTAGGGCTTTAGCCTGCAAGGTTAATAGGAGCTAAGTGGGAATAACCTTTCCCCTAGTGATTGGTCTGTCCCCCCAAGTCCTGTCATACTGTCTGGTCTGACTTCAGGAGTGCCTTGGAGTACTGCAAACCTGCTGGTCTGGTTCAGGAACAAGACAACACAGATTATAGAGGACTGACTAAGACCCAACATTTCTGCTGCCAATTGGGTCACCTTACAGCTAGCTCAGCCTAAGGAAACTCCATATACAGTACCTTTCTTCTCTATCCACTCCACAAGAGGATAGCCACTTCAGAAAGAGGAGTTCTGGAAATATCAAGATGATGGGATCTCTACCATTTACACACTTGTCTGGAGCACATTTGTCAATACATTCACCTGCGTATGATTAGAAACCAACCCATTTCAGCACCTTTCAGAAGATGATGTCAAAACTGGTCTGTGTTTCCATTTGTTTATATATTTGTGTTCCATTGATGGAGTTGAACTCCATCAATGGAATTCCATGTGGAACTCCATCCCACAGCCCCTCGCCTTGCTTCCTCCCTTTCCTCCTTCAAGGCCGGTCTCAAGAACCTTCCTCTTTAACCATGCCTTTGGCTGCCCCACTAACACTTCCCCCTCTCCCACTCTCCTTCCCCTTCCCCCTATTTTGACCCACCCCCGATACCCCCCCCCCCCCACCCCCGCTTGAGTGCCGACCAGACTGTTCAGTGCTTTGGTACGTCCTCCCGATGTGAAAGGCGCTATATAACCTCACCCTTGTTTTCAAATCCCTCCACTCCTCTGCACACCCTATCTCTCTGATCTCCTCTCCCCCCAAACCAGCACCTGCTGCCTTCACTCCTCTGGGTCTGGCTCCTCCATGTCCCCCGAATCCTCCGCTCCACCCTCAGTGGCCGTGCCTTTAGCCACTACGCCCCGAGGCTCTGGAACTCCCTTCCTCACTCGCTTCGCCTCGCCCCCTCTCTTCCCAGTTTCAGGTCACAGTTGAAGACCTTTCTATTCGACCGAGCTTTTGGTCACCTTCCTGCCCCTGGCCCTGGCTCGGTCCTGGGATCCACTACTGTGAAGCGCTCTGAGACGCCGTCCGGCGTGGAGGGCGCTATATAAATCAAAGTTGTTGTTGTACAAGTGCAATTTTGTGGTTGTTGTTGTTGCGGAGTATAAATCATATATTTCTGCCATACTGAGTTTGTAGTGACAGTCCTTGATATTATATGTGCAATAGAATTTCCTTAGGGAGCTAGGGTTAGGTTCAGCAAACAAAATCCTGCTCCCTCTGCTTGCAAGGTGTGAATTCCTCTCTCTAATTTCAAATATTGCTTCGTCTTCAGGTTGCGGAGGAATTTTCACATCTCCTAAAGGAGAGATCCACTCACCAAACTTCCCCAGTCCTTACGGCAACAAGGTGGATTGTTCCTGGGTTATTACAGTGGACAGCCATTATCGTGTTCTCCTTAACTTCACTGACTTTGACACCGAGAATCGACAGTCCTGTGACTCTGCCTACATAGCTGTAAGTACAAAGGAGCTCGAATTAAATATGTTTATCACCAAAGGAGTTATTTAATTTATGTATGTTCTTATCAACAACATAAGATTTAAAGTGGTTATGGAACAACAGGCAAACATCGGGTGAAGGTCTTAAAGAGAACAACAAAATAACCACAAAATTACATTTATAGAGCGCCTTTCGCGTCAGAAGAATGTCCCAAGTGAGGTGAAGAAGCAGAAGTGAAGAAGGAGAGTTTAGGGTGTTAACCGAAAACACAGCGAATGAGCTAGGCATTTGAAAGGGACTTGAAATCAAGAAGAAAAAGATCAAGGCAGGTAGAGTTCAGACAATGAGTGGCTGAAGACTCGCTCACAGTGGCACACAACAAAATTGCATTTGTACAGTGCCTTTCACATTGCGAGAACATCCCAAGGCGCTGGACAGTCAGTGTTTCAGACCCAAGATGGGGTTGAAATCAAGGAGGGTGGAAGGAAGGGAAGGAATAGGGGGCGATGGTTTGGTCGAAGAGGAGGGTCTTAAGGCAGGACTTGAGGGAAGCTAGGGATGAGGCTTGGCAGAGGTATTGCGGGATGGAGCAGGCCAGCTCCTTCTTCTTGCAGCAGACAGGTTGGTAGAGGGCTAGGAGGTCGCAGGATTAGGGTGGGGCGAGGCCATAGAGTGCTTTAAGGGTGAAAGTCCTTCAGACTGTGAGGAATGAGCAGTGAATCAACGTCGGAAAACCACAGGCTACAGACAGACAAACTAAAGATTGCAGAGGTAGAGGTGGGCGAGATTACGAAGAGATTTGTGACAAGTGTCTGATGGGATATTGAAACCACTGGAATCAGGCAAGATGGGGTTTAATAGAAGAGTGGAATTCAGTGCAAGAGAAATTATGGGCTGCAGAGTTGAATATGAATTTGATCCTATGGAGAGGGCAGCTAAGGAAATAGTGCAAAAGGAAATAAAAGGGGCCATAGCTTCAAAAACGCTGAAAGCCAATCCAGATCTGTAGAAAAACAGGAATAAATGTCATGTACTTGATATTTTTCAGATGGACACAATCTTTTTGAGCCACTGGAATATATATCAGGTTGATTTGAAATTATTGCTCTTCCTATTTATTTTCAGAGGCAAGCATTTGATACCAAGCATTCACCCAAGCAAATAGCTTTATCAGGCAGGGAGAGAAAAATAGTTTGTCTCACATAGTGATCTACAACCTTCAGAAATGCAAAACTAGGAATGAATATGCCCATAGGTTTGCACAGAAGGAATATCAAGTCTGTTTGAGGTGGGCTAACTTGTCCTGTGATGTTTAATGTTTTGTCGTTTTCCGGTCCATGAGTTTTATTTGATCAATTTGTGACCAGCTTCCATGAGGGAAGCAACATGGGAATCTTGTTTGCATTGAGCTGGTTACACAGTGACATCTTGGTGGAGCTCAGTCAACTTTCTGTGAAGGACTGATTGATTGGAATATAAAGTTAATTCACTTTACAGTATATGCTGTGAAATGTTTTGAGAGGTCTAAAGGCATGTAAAGCACCACATCAAATGCAAGGATTATTATATGTCCATCTATCACTTAAACTCAACACGAATGAGCTTATGCGACAGCTGTTCTATTTAAAACTAAATCCTGATAAAGTCTTAGTGGAAAATGTTGGACCATATGCTTGTACGTTAAATGAGAGAACCTCATTCTTGAATTTCCAGTGTCACTTCCTTCAACAGGAGGCTGCTTCCTCTGAGGCGGTTTGGTATATTGCAGCAAAGGCTCAATTAAATGTCTGAGTGGAAACAAAGTATTGTTCCTCTCTGACTGGCATCCTGTTATTGTGAGTTTTTTTTAAAAAAAGTATGATTAATGGCAGTGATTCCATTTTAATTATGGCACGATATCAGTGACCACAGAAATCTACTCTAGTATTCAAAATAAAATCAAGATATGGTAAAATAGCTTCTGCTTTCTTGAATTCATTAAAATAGTTGTGTCCCACTCTGCGTGAGTCATTGCCAGTGGGACAGCTGAAAAGAGTTTCTGGGTGGTTTATACATGGATGGAAGACAAGCTTGGTTGAGGGTTAGATTAAATATACTGCACATGGCAAGCGATCTGTGAGTTTCCCTGATTGCAAATGAAAGGAAATGTAGTGCTGAGTATAAATTAAGAATAAACTGAAATTGAATCTCAGAAAATAGAATTGGAAACACATGTTCCCTTAGGCTTCAGGCACTTTAACCCTTCATTGGTACAAAAAGCTATGGTTATGTTTGCATAAATGGTGCAGACATGTTTCTCTTTTAAACATCAATATCTACTTCATGTGAGATGGAAGAACTCCTTCAGCGTGAAGTGACTGTTTGTGAATGATGTGGAACCACTTCTACATTTTCTTTCAAAATCATGGCTATTAATAATGAAGCCTCGTGTTCACAGATACCAGGTTGTTCAGCCCAGGCAGAAGTCAGTCTTTCTGAGCAGCTGCGTGTCTTGAGTAAGTTGAGTCATATACTGTAATATAATCCATTTGGGAAACAAACAGGGGAGTTGGGGATTTTTCTGAACACAGAAGGTTTTAAAATCTTGGAAAGCCTCAGTGCAAACGATCGTCAAAGTCAAGCGTATAACCACTTTCAAAAGGGAATTAGATAAATATTTGAAAAGGAATTATAAAAGCGCTAAAGGGTATGGGGAAAGGGCAGGCCATTCCAGAGGGGGAGCAAGCCCCAGCATGGACACTGCTGAAGCCAATGCTGAAGGCATGTTGTCAGCTCCAAAACGTATGTAAGTTGACACTGGATTCCGTGTATTTAGATACTGGTGGGAAACACAAGGGACCAAAACAATTTGAGGGAAATCTTGTTGCCAACTTGGTCATTTGCTTCATAGCTATTCGGGGGACAGTGCTGTGCACAAATTTTCTGTTACTCTTATGCACAAATATACAAACTCTACTATGAAATTATGTGAAGCACTTTGAATCGTCCTATATCAAATGCAATGAGTATTTTTAGATTCTATGATTCTACAACTTTCCAAAAGAGTACTAAAACCCGAGTGCTAAAATCTTAACCTTTGTTCGCCTTAAAGTCATTCCTATTCATATTTTTCATTGATTCCCTCTGTCATTTTAGTTTTTCATATACATTTCTCAGACAGTTCAATTGATTGCAGGGTCTGCCCTGGCCGAGCCTGTTCTTTCCTGCGGAGGAGCCATTGTCCTCTCCTTTATTCTTCCCCCGATCACCAAAAAGATTGGGAACTGGACACATGGAGAATCAGACTTTTTGCTTTGTTTCAGCTGAGCAGTTGCTACATTTGGTCTAATACCTGGGGATCATGAAAGGAGGAACATGTGGCTTGAAGTCATTCATTAATTGAATGATTGATGCTCCTGAGCACAGTGTTTTGAGTAGATGGACTCCAAGGGAAACTCACAGTACATCCTCTCAGTGAGGCAATCCAATGAGAACATAAAAATAATGACATAATTTAAAGAAAATGGTTAGCACTTCTAACACATTCTAGCAACTCCTAAGCTGTACTCCCACAATGAAGCTTTATTTTAGTACAGTTTTGCAGCTAAACTGTAGGATTGTTTTGATGTATGACACATTTGGAAATCCATCACTATGCTTAAGACTATTTAACCCAAGAATGAAAGTTCCAAGTATATATGCTACCTACACATGGACATTTCCCAACATCTGGAATGGAATGGCACACACTCTTTTTAGAGGGATGCACTTTGCTTATCTAATTCTGACGAGTAGTAGATCCAAGACTTGGGGTTCCCAGAGTGTGTATTAGAGTATTGCTCAAGTCAAGTAGAAGGGAATTGAAAGTCATGTCTTTGTCTTGTAAGCTTCTGCTTCTTGTCTAGCCTGCACACCCAACCCATCATGGCTTTGATTTGTAGAGTTAACATAGGCTATGTGGGAAAAGTCCCAGCCACTCAAGGGCTGCCAAAACGTCAGCCTAGTGATGCTCTCATCAGCAGTACCCTGGAGTACTGTTAAACCCATCTGGCTCAGGAACCGGATATTCGAGACTGCCACAGAGCGTTGACTCAATTCTGACATCCTGTTGCCAAACATGTCAGCCCGGAGCCTCAGCTCCAAGGGATCACTGCTTAACTTCCCCACCCCTTATGGATAATGTGAAATTTATATTGGAATGCCAAAATATTTTGTTGCCAATCCTTTAGAAATCCATGCAGACATCAATTTAGGCTCCAACTTTCATGATGCCAGTGTCCGAGCATATTTTCAGAGAGTTGGCTCTGACATATCCACAATACACTATTTACTAGTCCTTCGGTAAATCTGGAAATTATGAATCAAATTCCTTGTATGCTTTGAGATGTCCTCCTGACGTGAAAGGCAGTATACCTATGTACAATAAAAGTCAGTTTATCCGTGACTCAATCAACCAGAACTTCCGTATAACTGGTACATCAAAAGAAAAGTCCCCATCCAATTAACCGGATGTTATCCGGCACAATCGCGGTGGCACATTTAATGAATCGACTGTCACAGGTATTTCGGCTTGCCGCTAGTAGAGCCTTAAAGTCACGCTGCCGTTTTTTTCTCTCGTGTGGCGTCCACCATTGCAGAAGTTATTGATAGACTATACAACTCTACCTCAGCATCATGGCTTCAAACCAGGCATCTACCAGCAAAGGTGATTTTTAGGTGAACAACAACGGTCTGCTATTATCTGTTATTATTTAGTCTATTATTAATATGGTATGTGTTAAAATAAGTTAAAAAAATTTGTGTTGGGTTTTCGGCGTCGGATACGACTGAATATCTAGCATGCCGTTTAATCGGCATTGGCCAGGTCCCGTAGATACCGGATAAACGGGCTTTTACTGTAATTTGTTGTGGTTGTTCCTTAACTAAAATTTCTAAATTAAACAAAATGAGCCAATTGACTATCAAGGAGACTATCCCTTGCTGTGATAAATACTGAGTCAGTATGCCTATTAACTGGAATACTGAATGTCAGTGGGTTCCATTAGTACAGCAGTGCAACAATCAGCATCTCTCAGTCCCAAGAGGAAAGGGATTCCCTTTGAGCAGAAATAGTCGGTCAGTGGCAGCCTCTTTTTCTTCAGTTCAAAATCAAAGGCCAAAGGATCCAGTTTTCCTGCCGTTGAGCTTCAAAAATTGGAGGCTAATTGTAATTTGAAATATGGCGACATTTTGAAAATTAGCTCACAAATCATGAGGGTAAGTCTTATGTACGGTACTTGGAAATCCATTTGAAGGAGTCTTGAAGATGGGGATAATATATGCAGAGTGCTGACTGTGTACTTATATTGAAGACCATTGTTCATTGTGCCATGTTGAAACGCAATTCTAACAGAAATGCTGAAGTCCCACTTCAGGAGTTTGAGCTGCTAGTCTATGTCGACACTGCAGTGCAGATGGAGCATTAATTGCTGGAGGTGGTGTGCTATCCTTCAGTGGAAACATTAACTGAGGTTCTGTTTGCCTGTTCAGATGGATGTGGAAGATCCCAGCCTTATGTTCATCTCTAAACAGAAGGCTTGTGTTTGGTTTGGATAGTCTTAAGTTATTGTAAGTGGGAACCTGGTTGTTAGTTGATTGGCGGATCGCTTTTCCAAGGGTAATAATCCCTCCAAAAACAATAATAATGTAGTCACTCAATCCACAACTGTTTATAGATACTGGCGTATGCAATTGGCTACCGTGTTTCACCCACAAAATATACAGTCACTATACTTGATAGTATATCATGTGAAGCACTTTGGGACATATCAAAAATGTGATAAGACACTAGATCAAATGGAAGAATCAATGTTATTATACATTATTCAAAAGAGAAATATGTTTTTTCTGGTGTCTGGCCAAAAATCCCTCATATAAATCATTCACTTCATGGCTGTTTGTGGGATATTGGCTTGTGATTCACTTACAAATTATAGTCACTACATTTTATAGTATGACCTGTGAAGCTCTTTGATATGTCCTCCCTGACTATTGTTGGAATTGAACTGGCTGCAGAGGATATTTTTGTCTGCTGGCAGTCTAACTCATCGGCAGGATTTGGAAGAGCAGACCAGTCACTGTGGCCAGGGATTTTTCCCATTCAGCTCCTGTGAATAATGCAAGCTAAAGTCCTAACGGCTACGGTTTGCGGTTATGTTCACTCTCTGGGGTCCCCAAGTCTTGGTTCTTGCCAACCTGCACGTGACACTCTCCAGAATCAGCGTGTACGATTGATTCCAATAAATATCTCTGGAATTTCCATGTATGATTGGGCTGCATGGAATTCTGTTTTGTTTGGATATTCTAAATCATGGTGATGGGTTTCTATATACTGTATATCAAATACCCGACTGACCCCCAAAAAATCATTCTGACGTGAAAAGTGGTATATCAAATCAAAGTATTATTCTACATTTGCCATATTACCTAATGGAGCTACTGCCTCTTTTGTAGGTTCATGATGGTTCAAATCAAGAAGCCCCACAGATAGCAAAGATATGTGATGGCATGATTCCAGGAAATTTCACATCCACCAGCAATGTCATGTATGTGCATTTCCTCTCAGAAAGCAATGTCCAGAACAAGGGTTTCAGAGCACAATTTAATCAAGGCAAGTCCAATCTAACCTCTCGTAATGGGAAAAATTATGCAATTTGTCATCTCCCTCCCTTCCTTCCTTCCTTCCTTCCTTCCTTCCTTCCTTCCTTCCTTCCTTCCTTCCTTCCTTCCTTCCTTCCTTCCTTCCTTCCTTCCTTCCTTCCTTCCTTCCTCCCTCCCTCCCTCCCTCCCTTCCTTCCTTCCTTCCCCCCACCAACCTCAACAAGGCCTTCTCTCACATTCTGTCTTCTTTACAGTATGCGGGTCTTCCATCATCACTGATAATATTGGAGGAGTCATCACATCACCTCTGTATCCCAATAACTATCCAAACAATCAGAACTGCAGCTGGATCATTCAAGCCCAGGAACCATGTAAGTAACACTCCAAGTGGTTCAGTGGTGAATTTGTGTAAAAGATTACTAGCTCATGGAGGTGGATTGTGCCAAGAAGTGACACAGTGAATAACTCAGTTAAGGGGCATAAGTGGAGAAAAAGTTTCAGCGTTAATTAACACAAAGAATACATCACTGAATGCTGCAAACATAAATTTCTTACTTTAATGCTGGTGCAAATAGACAATAACAACAATAACAACAACATTACACTTGTATAGCGCCAGTCCCAAAGCCCTGGACAGTCACTGCTTCAGACCCGAGCTGGGAACAGGTGGGGAAGGGGGGAATTAGGAGTTGCCGATGGATCCATCAAAGAGGAGAGTCTTGAGGTGAGAGTTAAAGGAGGCCAGAGTAGGGGTGAGAGGAAGGGACTGCGGGATGGAGTTCCAGAGGTAGGCGGCAGAGTGGCTAAAGGCTCGCCTGCCAATGGTAGGGTGGGTCGGGGGACGCGGAGCAGGCCAGAGTCTGCTGTGCGGTGGGGTGGGCAGGTTGGTAAGAGGATAGGAGGTCACAGATGCAGGGTGGGGTGAAGTTATGGAGGGCTTTAAATGAGGGCGAAATATTGGGCAAGTTTCCTTACTCCACATGCCCTCTGTTTACCTACAGTTAGTAGGAACTCGGTTGTTAGTGGAATGGCAGATCGCTTTTCTGTAATTCCTTCAAAAAAACAAAATAATAAATTGGTCACTTCAATCTACGACTGTTTGTGAAACACTGCTATGCGCAATTGGCTGCCGTGTTTCGCCAACAAAATATACAATCAATTCAGTTTACAGTATATTGCGTGAAGCTCTTTGTGATGTCTCAAAGACGTGATGAGGTGCTATAACAAATAAAAGGATTATTATTACTTAAGTGACTATTAATTAACACAATGTACAGGTTATGAAATGTTACATACTTGTCCACAGAGTAGTGATTTTCGTTAAACTCAGATCTGCAACAAAGCTTTTATCTTCAAGTTCTGTACATTCCCACATAAGCTCCGATCAGAAATGTAATTTTTTCCCCATATACAATACTTGCATTAGCTAGGGCTGAACAATTTTCCCTTGAAGCATGTAGTTTTCCAATAGAGAAGAAATGGAAAGCGCTCTATCAAATGCAAGGATTATAATTATTATTATCATTAATCACTATCCACATTTTGTTTCAGCCATTGTATTGTTGCTAAGCATTCACCCAAAACACCGTAGGCTGAATGCTGTCCCTTTGTTCCACCATAAGAGATCAAACTTTCAGGCACCACACCCCTATCCCCTGGAACGCTGTTTCTAACTCATTTTGTTCTCAGAATCTGTTCAGAGTCTTAACTCTTCAACCTCTCGTTTTCTCTCACATCTTGCTCGGTGTGATCACACTCAATGGCTAAGTATAGTACTTTGATGTGAAGTTTAACAACTTTAAAGCCAGCCTGGCTCAGTTGGTAGCCCTTTCACCTAAGTACTAGGGGCAATGCAGTACTAACATGAGACATTAAATCCAAAATCCCATCTGCATGTTCAGATGGTCATTAAGGATCCCATGACATTACTGAATAAGACAAGGAATTTCCTCCCTGTGTCCTGGCCAACAATCTCCCCAATAAAATAGGTTGTTCACTTCATGGCTGTTTGCCGGACACTGTTGTGTGCAAATTGACTTTCACATTCACCTATAATACAGTCGCTTCACTTTACAGAAAACCTTTGTGAACCTTTAAGACAACATGATAAAGCATTATATGAATTGCAAGCATTCTGCTTTATCATCATATGTTCAGGTGATGTTCAAAATATCCCATGAGACCAGAAAAATTGCAGTGAATATGAGATGACTTGCTCTTACCTATGGCCTTTCATGGAAAATAATGTCTCAAAGTGCTTTGCATAAGACTATGATTGTCAACTGAACAGGGAGAGCAGAAAGGGGATTTTCAGTCTGTCAATGCAATGGCCAAAGAGATATTCTTTCAATAAAGTTTGGATGGCCAAGGGACTTTGGGAGAGAGTTCCAGATTTTACGAGACTTCAATTTATTTAGGAACAAAACAATTCCCATATAATTGCATCAAACCATTTGGTTGTTTAAATACTGCTGCATTGTAGACGTAACACTCACATTTTGCAGTTTAGGAGATTTCACTCGTAATCAATACTGGCTTTATTTTTCACCAATATCTAAAATTAAATGTTTCATTTACCTAATACCTGGAATAATAATCTTTGCATTTGACATCGTGCTTTTCACGTTTTCTAGGTGTCTCAAGCACTTCACAGAATATGTAGTAAAGTGAACTTGGCTGAAATGTACCATTGTGGAATCAATAGGGAGATTGAAACAACCAAATAATAATAATCTTTGTATTTGTTTATGGCCGTCCTCCCGATGTGAAAAACGCTCTGCAATTGTCATTTTGTTGTCATAAAGCCCCTATCAAGTCTTAGGATGTCTCCAAGTGCCTCAGAGGATATGCAGTAGAGTGTTTATTGTGAAGTCTGGAAGACGTGATACGAAGCTATATAAAATGCAGGATTATTATTATGTAGGTGAATTACATGCACATGGGAGGTCCTCCTGATGTGAAAGGCACTCTACAAATGTAATGTTGTTGTTGTTGATGTAGTGCCTGATAGCTCTCCTATATCCAGGAGAATTTTTCCAAATGCTTCCATGTCAACAAATATGTAGAATAAACCACAAGAAAAGTGAGCCCATGTGTTTTTAATATTGAGCATCTTTATTCATTTACTGAACTTAAGCTATGTGTGTGTGTGTGCTTTTTTCCCATTCAGTTAACCACGTTACCCTCTCTTTTACGGATTTTGCAACTGAAAGCGATGGTGCAAGTTGCTCAACAGATGCTTTGCAGATCTTAGATGGGGACAACTATGAAGCTCCTTCTATCGGTAAGTAAAGAGTAGATAAAAGGTAGATGCCAGAAAGTTTTTCTCTACCCAATGGATAATTAACAGCCGTAACAAGTTGGTAAGAAGGGTGGTGGGTGGCTGAGGCCAGGACACTGGACTCATTTAAAAAACAGCTTGAAGCTGTGATGGAAGGATATTGATGCTGCCAACCTGCTGAGAGTTCCCAGCGACTTCTGGTATACTTTGCTTGAGTTAACTTCAAACTAAGATATTGTGTGAAATCTCTGAGGAAGGGCGGGGAACTTTTCATTTGCCACTTTATCAAATGTTCTGTGGGAATTATTTAAGCAACTAAATAATGTTTCATGTCAGCAGATGTATCAAAGCACTTCACACTACACCAAGGCAACTTGAACTGGACTGGGGTGAGGGAGTGGGGGGAAGAGGGAAAGACTTGAACTGGGAAGCGAAAAGTTTTGAATTCGGACAGGACAAACCATTCTGCCTAAATTGTAGAAATAGTTTTTTTTTATGTCTACTTAAGGCTGAGAAAAATAACAAACATACTCTTGGATTATGCAATGCAATATAAAATCTCTATATAAGCACAAAAATATGGTTGTGTATTTGAGAGAAAGTTGTAGGTCAGTATGGATTTGAAATGTTAGTTTATGTAAATCTAGAATCTTACACAAACAAAACATTTTTACTTAATTTTACAAACATGCAATTATACTTGTGGAATCTTGTAACTCAGTGGTTACAGCACTTGCTTTGCAAGCAAGGGACCAGGCAGGGCGTTGGGTTTCCTTACTCCACATGCCTGATAATAATCCTTCAGAAAACAAAATTGGTCATTTTGAATCCACGACTGTTTGTGGGACACCACTGTGCGCATTTGGCTGCCGCGATTCTCTCACACATGTACAGTCAATTCACTTTCACTGTGAAGCGCTTTCAGATGTCTAGAAGACATGATAAGATGCTATGTCATATGCAAGGATTATTATTATATTCTGGGGGGACAAAATTACATTTGTGAAGCGCCTTTCACGTCAGGAGGATGTCCCATAGCACTGAATGATCTGCAGCTTGTGGAGGGAAGAGTTGGAAAGGCCGACAAGTAAAACATTGGCATAGTCAATCTAGGATGTAATGAAGGCATATATGAGGGTATTGGTGACCTGAGGGGTGAGGTAATGGCAGAGTGTGAGGGAGAGCTAGGGAGGGAGTGGCAGTTAGGAGGGCTGAATGAATCCCCTTGATTTTGGTCTCAAGGAAATCCAGCATCTCCTCACAATCAGAGGAGAAGATGTCCAAGAGGGTGGACGGAGGAACCAGTTGGTATGGAGAAGAGGAGTTTGGGATTGTCCTTAGCCTCCCAAGATTATTTGGGAAAAAGAAGGACAATTTAGGGGAGGACACGGTGGAGGTGTTGGGGACATGGGCATCGAGAGTGATCAAAGCGGCCAACTTCATCCAAACTGATCTTGCCCTAAAATAATAGGGCATAATCAGTAAAGGTTTATTTTAAATCAATGTAATAATGATCAGAGTTGCCACTAGTGACAATCATTACAATGAAAGAATTTACATTTGTTTTGTATTGAACACAATGCTGCTGGAGACCAGAACACCCGACCTCCAGAGAATAGTTATTGTCCATTTTTCAGCTTGATCAATGCAATAATAAGATTCGGAATGTTTGCGCTTTCCATAATTTGCTTCTGTATCGTTCCAGGTCGTTACTGTGGTGCCACTATCCTTCAGCCCATCACATCAGAGAGTAATGCTTTGGTTGTCAACTTTGTCTCTAACAGTGGCAAATCAGACAAAGGTTTCCGAACTACATATGTTGCTTCCACGTCAGGTAGGACTGCACCTCTCAATCTCAGTGAAGATATAGTAAAGAGAGACAGAGGAAAGTCAAGCAAAATAAACAGATGTTACCTTACCTGGAAAACAGAGAATGGCAAGCTTCCTGGTACTTGTCCAGCTCAGACCACCTATCCATTGGGAAGGATCCTTATTCATAACAACAACAACAACTTAAACTTATAAAGCGCCTTTCACGTCGGGAGGACGTCCCAAGGCGCTGAAATGACAGATCTGCCCCTCCCAATTCCTATTGGCTGACAGTAGTGTTCTGGAGGACTGTGAATCCACCTGACTCAGGAACCAACATCACCACGGAGGGTTGACTCGATTCTGACATTCGTGTCCCATCCTGTTTCCACCCCCCATTCCTCCCCAAAGGTGGATTTGGGAAGTAAAAGTTCAATATTGAACACTTCACTGAAATGCCCAGAATACTTATAACTAGGGTCCGGCGAGATATTGATATTTCGCTAAAACCCGATATAATTTTCATATCGATATGCCGATATGGGCATTTCAAAAGTATCGATATATAGAAAAATCAATATATCAAGGTAAAAAATCGGAATGCGCGCACTGAACTACAAGACCCAGAATGCTCATCTCTATACACAATGCACAGACCGAGGTGCAAAGCCGCCATATTGTATTCATAGTCCCAGAATACAATATACAGGTATGCAAGGGGTGGGAGGGGGGCAGAGACGGCTGGGGGGGGGGGGGGGGGAGAGAGACGGCGGGGGGGAGGGGGAGAGAGATGGTGGGGGGGGGAGGGGGAAAGAGACGGCTGGGGAGGTGGGGGGCGGAGAGAGACGATGGGGGTGGTGGGTGGGAGAGAGGGACGGCGGCGGGAGGAGAGAGGGACGGCGGGGTGGGGGGGGGGGGATGGCGGGAGAGACGGGGTGGATGTGATAATATACAGATAAATAGAGATGGGGGGGGATGAGAGAGGAGAGAGACACAGAGAGAAAAACACAGAGATGGAGAGAGTCAGAGACACAGAGTGAGAGAGATATTTACCTCCTGAGGAGATAGGCCCCGAATGCGCGCACCCGGAATGCGCGCGCACCCGGAATGCGCGCGCATGCACAGTACAAAAAACCTGAAAATATTGATATTTCGGTATATCTCGATATGAGCCCATTGTTATATCTAAATCGGAAAATTTCCATATCGACTGACCCTACTCATAACATTGTTAAATACCACAATTTGTATATAAATTCCTTTTAAGATTAAGTTGTCAGGTTAAAATTTGTGGTATTCCTTGAATTGGCATGAGCATAATTAATACTGATTTTCAATCCTTAATTGTGGTGTATGGTATGAGCCTTTCTTTGCTAGATTCACCCAAAATCTTCTGTAATGTATTGAATGGCCATTAGGTGACATTGTCCTCGCCTTTCCACTCAAGTATGACCCAGACGTCGGTCAGACCATATTTCATACTAGCAACCTTTTGGTTTCTACTATTTTGATATTAAGAGGGTGGTGAAGTATTTTTATTTTAATTGCAGTTTTATGGCCTTATCTCTAACAGAAAAATAAAATGCCCCAGACAATGTCAGCGTAATTTTGTACTATGCTACAGGTTCAGGCCTTAGGTCTAACAAACTAATCTTAAGAGCAAAACAACATTTTAGAGAGTGGGAAGAGTATGCATTTCACCATTTTTCTAAAGATCCAGGTCAGAAACTAATTCCTGGAACAAAAAATCCTCAACATTTTGTGTAAAACTAGGTGTGTCAGCTTCACACTGAACACCATCAATTCTGGTAATAATTAACACCCTGGTTCTAATTTAAAATAAGTATTACATAGAATGTTTCCAATCCCCCCAAATGTACCAGACAAAGAGATGTACGCAGTTTACAATGTCAGTACTCACAGTAAGAAAAGGTGTCTGCTTGTACCTGCTCTAAGTTTAACTATACACGACCTTGTTGTACATTTTCTTGGTCATTTTGAACTGATTAATTTTCAACATATTTATGTTGTTTCGGAGCTTAAATACTTACCAGCATTGTGTGTTGTGATTCTGTTCACAGCATGCGGTGGATCATATCACACGGAGACAGGAGCATTCAACAGTCCTAACTATCCTGAACATTATCCATTAAACTACGAGTGTGTGTGGAACCTCATCAGTTCCCCTGGGAACCGTGTCCAACTCTCCTTCATGTAATTGGCACTTACCTCATTTAACTAAACATGTTTAAAACCGGTACCAAAGTTTTTATTTAGTTACCTAATTCAGTGCAAAATGACTAATGGTGACAATTCGTTTGGGTTAAACAGATCCCTGGAAGTAAATAAGTGATACTGAACGTTTGACATGTAGTAAATAATTGTGCGGGATCTAATACAACTTATTTTACATTGAACAGATCATTTCAGATTGCGCCAAGTACTTCATGTGTCTCAGATTATGTTGAAATACGCGAAGGCAATGCAACCGGCCAGCTACATGGAAAACTATGTGGGGCTTCCATACCCAACAATTTCACATCAGTCACGGGACATATCTTGTGGGTGAAATTTGTGTCTGATGATTCACAAAATGATGTTGGATTCAAGGCCACCTTTTCTCACTGTGAGTACTGACATTGTAAACCGTGTACATCTTTGTCAGATGGACTAAAAGTAAATTCAGATCGCCCAATAGTTCAGTGAGCTTACCCAGTTGGTAGCGTATCCATTCACACCACAAAGAACCCAGGTTCTTGTCCTGAAGTAGCCAATGTCAACACACCTGATGAGAAAGAATACGACATGTCCATAGTTCTCCAGAGAACTACTGATGACATGCCAGCCAGCCTGGCTCATTGACAGGGCTTGGAGGCGTACACCAATCACTGGGAGTAACAATTTTTTCCACTTTGCTCCTGTTAACATTATCGTTAAAAACTCTGAGACACCATCCGGCATGGAGCGCGCTATATACATCCATTTTGTTGTTATCTTAAGGTTATCTTATCTGGAGGAGCAGTAAGAAATTTTATATACAGTGTTGATCTCAGCAGTTTTAGCTGGTTGAAAATGACTAGCGCCTAATTTAGGGGTCCCTAAGGCTTGACCCTTGCTAACAACACCTAATGTTCTCTGTAATTAGATAAGCAGAGGGTGTATACCCCTGGAGATAGAATATGATTTCCGTTCCAGAGACAGGGAAATTTCTTTGTGTAGACGACATACATATGTGGAGCTCCAGTCTGGTTTGGATACTCCTAAGCTTGATGATGGATTTTCTCATGTGTGGGAATCTGGCTGACCCCCAGAAAATGAGAAAGAGAAACTCTGCTTTCCTCTTCCAATTGCTATGCAGTTATACTGCAAAGTTATACTGCAAGGTATAACTGTTGGGTGAAGACAAGATGATATTCGGCTGTGATGTACTCGGTGAACGTAATGCTTTTGATATCTGAAAAATGTCTATTTGGGTTTCGTAGAGGAAGGAGTTGATGGAATTGTAACCCAAGAGAAGAGAAGGAGTCTGACACTTTTAATAAATAAGGGGGAAGGTGATGAAAGGGCCCAAATAATAGCAGTGATATGCTATTAGTTGTGTAGGGCATTCACTTAATTTGCTCCCAAATGGATTTATTTTATCTACTTTTGTGGCAGATATTTATTGGTTACCATTCATCCTATATTTTGGTTAATGTATTTCCACAAAGTCTGACTATGTAGGAAAATGTATTCTGTATTTAATGTCTATAGACTATTTAGGATGGAGTACTCTTATAATTTAGACTTTTAATTTTGAATTAACAGTGGTTTGACTCCTGCACCTTACTGACCAGCTTTGGTGATTCAACTAAATGTTTAGGATATAGTTAAATGGATATTATTGTAAAGCTAATGAAACAGTTGATCACATAACCGTGCCTTGTCTTGAGTAAACATCTGTGTTACAGTGTACGGTAATGAGATTACCGGAACTCAAGGCCAGATTACATCACCCCTCTGGCCTCACCATTACCCAAACAACGTCAGGTACCACTGGACAATCACTGCTCCAGAAGGCAACATCATCCACGTCAAAATACTAGTGATGGATATTGATGATCGTTCAACGTGTGCACGGGACAGATTGAGAGTAAGTCATTGGTTTTCCCTAACAGAGAACCAGATCCAAACGCTTACAAGCTTTGAGATACTTATAAAATTACCAGTTTATAATGCAGTAGCCCTGCAATCTATAAACTTTTTGTTACCCCGCTAAACCAAACACAAAGCTTTATTTTAGCTTCTTCTAGTATTCTTTCAATATTTAGTCATATGTCTACTATTTGGTAAATCAAAATCACGAGAATCAATTGTACAATTGTATGTATTACCTCATATAATTATATTATAAGTGCATAGAATTACGATGCAAGTGAGAGACCTGGGTTTGATTCCCTGCAGGACGAAATTTGGGATATGTTTCTTTATTACACATGCATCTGTTTACCTAGCGGTAAGTAGGAACCCAGTTGTTAGTCAATGGATGGCTTGCTTTTCCAGAGTATTAATTCCTTCTAAAATAAATAAATTAGTCACTTCAATCCACGACTGTTTGTGGATCACTGCTGCGTGCAATTGTCTGCTACATTTTTCTTACAAAACATAGTCAATTCATTTTACAGTACATTCTGTAAATAAGGCACTATATCAAAATGCAAGTACTGTGTTATTATCAGGCAATCACACTTGGAATAATAAAGCAGGGCTACAATTACATTGACGAATTAAAAACTGAGTGAAATATTGTTAACAGTAAATGTTATTGTTTTCAAATGAAGAACTGAAGACATTTTGCCCAATAAAGCTATCAGTTTTCCACTTCCTACAATCACCATAATCAATCTGTTAAGGGTAGTTTACTCTTAACACTGCTTGTTACATGACTAATTCTTTCTATTTTTCTATTTATGCACAGATTGGCATTTCCCATTCTAAGCACAGATTGAAAGACTCACATAGCAAATGGAGCAAAATGATCAAACCATTTCTTGTGTTATAAATCAGGAACTGCTTAATGTACAACCCATGGACAAATTGTGGCTGTTGTGTGGCCCATTGGCAACCTGCAAATTAACGTGTGTATTTCCCAAGGGCATCATTTAAAGTCTATGCTGCATTGAACTTTGATACTGTTGATCATTGAGGGTTGAGGGTAGGGAAACTGAGGGAACTTTGATACTGTTGAGGGTGGGAAACTGATCAGTAGTTCAGATACGGGAGGGGTAACAAAGAGGACAGGGGTAAGGGTAAGACGGGAGAAAAGTGCAGAGGAAGTAATTTGTGCCTTAGAGTGCATGTATGTAAATGCACGAAGTTTGAGAAATAAAATTGGTGAGCTGCAGGCTCAGGTTGCTGCGAGGCGATATGATGTTATAGCAGTAACAGAGACTTGGCTCCAGCGTGGGCAGGAATGGGAGTTGAACATTCCTGGTTATAATGTATTCAGGAGGGATAGAGAAGGGAGAAAAGGGGGCGGGGTGGCAATTTTAGTTAAGGACTCAGTGACTGCCTTAGAAAGGAACGAGGTGGAAGAAGGACTAAAAACCGAATCTATCTGGATAGAAATGAGGAATAAAAAAGGTGCAGTTACACTGTTAGGGGTATAATATAGACCACCAAATAGTGGGGAGGAGATAGACAAGCAGATCTGCAAGCGTATCACGGAGAAATGCAGAGCTAATAGAGTAGTGATAATGGGTGACTTCAACTATCCCAACATAGACTGGCAGAATAGTAGAGTAAAGGGCAAGGAGGGAGAAGAATTCCTGAAGTGTGTGCAGGACAACTTTCTTGATCAGTATGTTTCCAGTCCAACGAGGAAAGAAGCATTGCTGGATCTAGTTTTGGGAAATGAGGTAGGGCAAGTTCAACAGGTTTCTGTAGGTGAGCATCTAGGGAATAGTGACCACAATATCGTTAGATTCAGAATAATTATGGAAAGGGATAAGGAACGATCACAGGTGAGGACACTCAACTGGAAAAGGGCTAATTTCAATGAGTTGAGGTGGGACCTAGCCAAGGTGGATTGGAAAGAAAAATTGGCAGGTAGGACGACTAACGAGCAGTGGGCAGCGTTCAAAGAGGAGATAGTTCAGGCACAGGTCAAAAGCATCCCCACAAAGGTGAAATGTAAGGCATCCAAACCTCCCTGGATGACTAAGGAAATCGGGGCCAAAATAAAACAAAAAAAAGAGGCTTATGATAAGTGTCAGGCTCAAAATTCAGAAGGGAACCAAGCAGAATATAGGAAGTGTAGGATAGAACTAAAAAAGGAAGTTAGAGGGGCAAAGAGACTGCATGAAAAACAATTAGCGAGTAAGATTAAGGGGAACCCTAAGGTTTTTTACCAACATATTAAGAGTAAAAGGTTGGTCAAGGATAGGTTGGGGCCAATTAGGGACCTAGGAGGAAATCTCATTGTGGAGGCAGAGGGCATGGCTGATGTACTGAATGAGTACTTCGCCTCTGTCTTCACAAAAGAAAAGGATACAGCCAATGCCATGGTATTAGAGGAGAGGGTAGGAGAAATGGATAGAATAATTATAACCAGAGAGGAAGTTCTAAAAAGGTTGACGTTGCTCAAGGTGGATAAGTCACCTGGTCCGGATGGGATGCACCCTAGGTTACTAAGTGAGGCACGGGAGCAAATAGCAGGGACTCTGGCCACGATCTTTCAATCTTCCTTGGACACAGGGGTCATGCCAGAGGACTGGAGGATGGCTAATGTTACTCCCTTGTATAAAAAGGGGCAGAAGGACAAGCCTGGTAACTACAGACCAGTCAGTCTAACGTCGGTAGTGGGCAAACTTCTAGAGTCCATAATCAGGGACAAGGTAGATCTTCACTTAGAAAGATATAGGCTAATAAAGGACAGTCAACATGGATTTGTTAAAGGCAAATCTTGCCTTACAAATCTGAGAGAATTTTTTGATGAGGTAACGGAATGGGTGGATAATGGTAGCGCAGTTGATGTAGTTTACATGGACTTTCAAAAGGCATTTGACAAAGTGCCACATGAGAGACTTATTATGAAATTAAAGGCCCATGGCGTAAAAGGGACAGTGGCAGCGTGGATCCACAACTGGCTGCGAGACAGAAAGCAGAGAGTTGTAGTGAGCGGCTGTTTTTCAGATTGGAGGGAGGTGAGCAGTGGTGTGCCACAGGGATCAGTTTTGGGACCATTGCTGTTTGTAATCTACATCAATGATCTGGACTTGGGTGTACGGAGTACAGTTTCCAAGTTTGCAGATGACACTAAGTTAGGGAGAATAGTAAATAGTGAGGAGGATAGTAGCCATCTGCAAGAGGATATAGACAAATTGGTAAAGTGGGCAGACACATGGCAGATGAAGTTTAATGCAGAGAAGTGTGAGGTGATGCATTTTGGGAGAAGAAATGAAGGGAGGCAATATAGGCTAGATAGTACAATTTTAAATGGTGTGAAGGAACAGAGAGACCTGGGGATTTGTGTTAGTGACTCGTTGAAGGTGGCAGGACAGGTAGACAAGGCTGTTAAGAAGGCATATGGGATACTAGGCTTTATAAATAGGGGTATAGAGTACAAAAGTCAGGAAATGCTGACTAACCTCTATAAGACTTTGGTGAGGCCTCAGCTGGAATACTGTGTTCAATTCTGGTCACCACACTACAGAAAGGATGTGAAGGCATTGGAAAGGGTACAACGAAGATTTACTAGGATGGTGCCAGGATTGAGGGACTTCAGCTATGAGGAGAGGCTAGATAGGCTAGGGTTATTCTCTCTGGAGCAGAGAAGATTGAGGGGAGACCTAATAGAGGTTTATAAGATCATGGGGGGTTTCGACAGGGCAAATAGAGAAAAACTATTTCCACTCGTGGGTGAATCTGTGACTCGTGGTCACAGATTTAAAATAGTTTCAAGGCGAAGTAGAGGGGAGCTGAGGAGAATTTTTTTCACTCAGCGAGTTGTTTGAATCTGGAATGCATTGCCTGAAAAGATGGTGGAGGCTGATTCGATAACAACTTTTAAAAGGGAATTAGATCTTTATTTAGGGAGAACAGGTCTATTAGGCTATGGGGAGCGGGCAGGGCAGTGGGATTGAATCGCTCTTTTCAAAGAGCCGGCACAGACTAGATGGGCCGAATGGCCTCCTTTTGTGCCGTAAAATTCTATGAATCTATGAATCTATGAATCATTTTGTTACATGTTCATAATGGCAATTCCTGGGAAATGAAAGACACAAAAAGGGATAGAAATATGGAACAAATTAACACAGACAATGGAACTGAAAACTAGTCTTCCAAAGGAACATGACAGGTTCCTGTTAATTAAAAGGAATCAGTGATTTTGGAGTTATAGATGGAAACATTGAAGGAATTATATAAGAAATTAAATAAGCTAGCAGTATTTACAGTCTACTTCTGCCTAAATTCAATATGATCTCATATAAGAAATAACATTTGTAACACTTTTAAAGTGTGTTTTAAGCTGTGTGGTGGTATGGGGTGGGGGGAGGGTGGAGGATTCTGTGAAACTAGTGTACATCTTTCACCACACTTTCCCTCATCTTTGCCTTTTTCAACCACCCTTGGCTCCCACCTCCAGCTCAGTCGCTCAGCCAGTGCTGTTAAGTGTTTTGGCACACACTCTTGATGGGAAAATTGCAGTATCAATGAAAATTTGTAGTAATAATAATAATAATCTTTGCATTTGATATAGTGCTTTGCACATATTATCGACATCTCAAAGCGCTTCACAGTATATACTGTAAAGTGAATTGACTGTATATTTGTGGGTGAAATGTGGCAGCCAATTGTGCACAGCAGTGTCCCACAAACAATCTTTGTAATTTTCTTTACAATTGACAAGATTGCAAATATGATCTGTTTCCTTCCTCCTAGTTCTATGATGGCCCTGACCTTAATTCACGTCTTATCGTGACATATTGTGGCTATGAACCACCTCCACCACTCGTTTCTTTTGGAAACACCATGACTATCGAATTTAGCAGTGATGACAGCAACAACGGACAAGGTTTCATACTGGAGTGGCATGCACAAGAATATACTGTTAACCCAACAGCAATCCCAACTCTTCCACCAGGTCTGTGATTAACCACACAAAGTACATCCACTTTGTTTTACATAAGTAGAACTGTACTGTATGATAGTTTTAGATATATGTAGAAACCTAAATAACCCTGATTTGTAAAGACTGTAAGCATGGGATTTGGTAGTTAAATTCATAATCCAGGCATCTTCTGTCAATGTCCTGCCCAATAATCCTCCAGACACCCCGAAAGTACACAGTCAATCCACTTTATACACACATTTTGAGATGTCACGATGACATGATAAGGCACTCTACCAAGTGGAAGAATTATTATTAATAATAATGATTAGATCATTTGTTTCATGGCTATTTGGGGTAATTGCCACAGTGTTGCCTGCAAAAACAGTCACTGCACTAGATAGCAATTGCTTTTTGAAGGATTTCAAAATATTTCAACATGCTGAAAAAGGAAGAGGGGAATTCTGTCTCAGATCCATTCAATAAAATAACTTTTACATTGAAGGCAAATTTTACCTCCTAATTCTATGTTGAAAAATTAACCTGAAACCTAGTGTTTCAGGTTAATTTTGAGAAGCACTTTGAGATATCCTCTCAATGAGAAACGTGCTATGTAAATTGTTGTTATTGTCATTCAGTGACCAAATCACTATCCTTTTTGTACACTCGCTAACGTTGCATGTAAGCAGGCTATTCAATGACATGGAAGCATTACATCCCAGTTTGATTTGTAGTGCTTCCCCATACTCCAGGCACATAAACACTATCAGCTAGGATCATTATATTATGACCAAGAGTGGAAATGCTGATTGATTATGCACTCTGAGGCCAATAATAGGTACCATTCTATCTGAGATCAACAATCTCAGCACAGAAGAGAGATTAAATCGAGAAGCTAGCAGGTCTGTATCGCTAAACTAAGCATTGAACAATAAGAGGAAATACCCAAACAATAAGAACATAAGAACATAAGAATTAGGAGCGGGAGTAGGCCATTCGGCCCTTCGAGCCTGCTCCGCCATTCAACAAGATCATGGCTGATCTTCTCACCTAACTTTGATTACCTGCCCTATCCCCATATCCCCTAAACCCTCTATTTTTCCAAAATCTATCAGTGTCAGCCTTGAAAATGTTCAAGGACTGAGCATCTACAGCCTTCTGGGCTAGTGAATTCCATAAATTCATTACCCTCTGAGTGAAGAAATGTTTCCTCAACTCTGTTCTAAAAGGCTGACCCTTAATTTTAAGACTGTGACCTCTGGTTATAGATTCTCCTACCAGGGGAAACAGTCCCTCAGTGCCTACTTTATCTACTTTATCTAGCCCTTTAAGAATCTTATATGTTTCAATATATGTTTCAATAAGATCCCCCCTAATGTTAATGTTAACGTTAATCATAATTGGATATTTAAAGGAGAATTTAAGATGAAACCCTTTCAAGCATCATTAAAAACAACCATTATTATTTGTTGCGGCAGTTTGTATAATCCCTTTTAGATGTTTTACTCAGTGATGAATAAATACCTCATCCTTGCTTTCCTTCCAGGTGCTTGCGGTGGAAATGTCATGACAGGGGAGAGCCCAGGATTCCTCTTCTCACCAGGCTGGCCCGATGAATATCAAACGCACCTAGACTGTATGTGGGTCATTTGGGCACCAGGAAGTACAGTGGAACTCAACATTATGGCTCTAGACATTGAGTCATCAGACAGCAAGTGTAGCCTTGATTCACTAGTAATCAGAGATGGTAAGAATTGTTTACGATAGTTAATAAGGAACTCTGCCCCCAACCTCTGGAACTCAATCCCAGAGTCCCTCCGTCTCACCCCCTCCCTGGCCTCCTTCAAGTCCCACCTTAAGACCCTCCTCTTTGACGGTTCCATCGGTCACCCCAAATTCCCTCCACCCTTCCTGTCCCCGACCCCAGCTCGGGTCTAAAATAATGACTATCTAGCTCCTTAGGATGTCCACCTGACATGAAGGCACTATACAAGTGAAATTTTGTTGTTGTTATAACTGTAGCATTATACACTATCATTCTTTAATTATGTTATTCATTTTAGATTCAGTCTGCCTTGGGGTTCAAGTAGACATAATGGGTTTGCCTACCGTCACTATTTTAATCCAATCCAAATTTAGCACTAAATGACAGTTTAATTGGTTATTGATGGGATGGAGTCGATTATAGACTAGTTGTATTTGCCTATATAACAACATTGACGTAATTTATAGATTATGGTAATTGCTTTGAGACATTTGTTTTCATTTAAAAGGCACTGTATACGCAATTTATGCTATCTAAACCGTAATGCTTAAAGCATCAGCATCTCTCTAGGGTTCTAATTTGTGGTATTTCCTTAATGTGCTTCCTTGATAAGGAATCCAATTAGAATTCCCATTGATGTCTGACGCTTGGGGAAACCCTTCACCGTAGTTAAGAGTATCCAAACCAAGCTGAGATTTCCGTGCTCCCCACCTACACATGGAAATCCCAGAGATAGATTGTTGGAATGGTATGCGCACTCTCTCCCTGGAGGGACACAGTCCCGCTTACCTGTTTTCAGAAAAAAGTATTAGGTGCAGGTCGGCAAAAGCCAAGGCTCGGGGACCCCTGAGCGTGTATTGAGATAAAGGTGAACACATTATATTGAACACATCGGGTGTCAGGTTACTGCCAAGGCACAAAATATCAAGTATCTAACACTAGTTTTGAACCTGTAAATAGATACTTTTCAAATAAATTCTATTTATTATAGTACTTTATTCAACAATATATACTTTGGGCAGTATAAAACTATTATCTGAGCCAGAAAGCTATGGGTTCAAGTTCAATGTTGGGGCTTTGAACTCATTGTCTATGCTGACACCAATGCAGTGCTGGGATGTGCTGCCTTGTAGGAGATGCTGTCGTTCAGCTGGGTTCAAGAGCTGTTAAATTAGGGTCCCGTCTGCCCATTCACATGGATGTTAAAAAATTCCAAGGCACTATTAAAAAAAAGAGAAGGGAGTTTCTCCCAGAATCCTGACCAGCCATCTCCCAAATAATACTCTCTTTTACCCATGGCTATGTATGGGACATTGCTGTATGTAAAAAAGATGCTGTATTTTCCAACAAAATCCACAATTATTACACGCAACAGGATGTCCTACTAAGCGCATTGAGATGTCCTCTTGATGTGAAAGGTGCTACATCAAACACCCTTTTTTTAAAAAATACTTGGTTTATGATCTCCAGGTGGAGTATTGGTGGAGTCAGTCACTGCTGGAATTAACACAGTTTCTTTGTTCAACCCCCAGGAGATGATAACCTTTCTCCAGAACTGACCACACTGTGCGGCAAAGAATTGCCTGGACCGATCCGATCAACTGGCGAAGCAATGTTCATTCGATTCACAGCTGATGCAGCTAATAGTGGAGGTGGCTTTAATGCTTCCTACCATAAAAGTAAGTTTACTATTCCGATCTAGACACTCTTTCGTACCTCTGTTTGGCACGTCGGATTCTTCAGCAGTGCATTAATGTTCTACTAGATTTGGTTTCTCGTACCTCTAGGATTCAACTATCTGACAACTGCTCACTCGCAGAAATATGCCTCGTGGATAATTTCTCAGTTGTTTAATCAATTTTATTTTTCTGACTCCTTGCAGCATGTGGTGGCCTGCTCCACGCTGATCGTGGTGTAATTACTTCACCCAACTACTCTGAACACTATACAGCAAATCTCAACTGCACTTGGCATGTTCTTTCCACTCATGGGTCCATTATTAGTTTACATTTCGAAAAGCTTTTCCAGGTACAAGGCTCTGGCACCAACTGCAGCAAAGGAGACTATGTAGAGGTGAGATTACCCCCCCCCCCCCCCCCCCCCCTTCCCATCCCGGTAATATCTTGTTAAAGCAATATATAACAACCACAACAATTTGAACTGCTTCAAAGATACAACTACGAACCTACTGACCTTCCATTATATAGTATATACAACCTTGTGACAATGAGGAATGCAATACAATTTACATTTAGATAATGCCCTTTATGTTGGGAGGACATCGCAAAGTGTTCAACAGAGCTGGCAAGGCACTCGAGCTGGAGGGGTGGGGTGGATCGATGATGAGGGTAAAAAACAACAAATTACATTTGTATAGCACCTTTCACATGGGGAGGATGTCCCAAGTGGAAACATTAGAGGAGAGTTTAGAAGGAATGTATTCACTCAGAGAATTGTTTAAAGTTTGCAATTCATTACAATTGTCGATTGAAGCTGGATTGATGGAATTGATCATAAGGGAACTGGATAAATATATGAACAGTATCAATATTGGGAGAGAGCTTTCAAGTGGGATTAGTCAAACACAGTGGCACAGGCACAAAGGGCAGATTGGGCCCTCTTCTGTACAGAGTATTTCTGTGCTGTTTCTAAGTATAGGCTGAGGCTTGGAAAGAGAAGAACAGACAGTTTGGATTCAATTGCTTTACACCTTTATTTCTACAAAGTGCAGAGAATAAGTGGAATGAAGTGCCCAGGGATAATGTTGACGCAGATCGCTGCAGCAAATGCAATAGGGAATTTGATAGCTATTTGGAGAAAAGTGGAGAGATTGTGTTGATTCCCATCTGGATTACTCAAATGTACACCTCTGGATTTACTGTGAAGTGGAGTAACTGTATTTGTTGGTGAAAACAGCATCTAAATTGGACACAGAAATATCCTACAAAGAGCATTAAAACAAATAACTAATTTTATTTGGGGGATTGTTTGCCAGTACACTGGGGAAAAACTCCCTTCTCTTTTTGAAAAGTGCCATTGGGATCTTTAACATCCACCCGAACAGGCAGAAGCAATCTTGGTTTAATGTCTCATTCAAAGGATATGTGAACATTGCATGTAAATTACAAGTGTTGAAGAAGCCATACACTGAATGGAAATCCTGTTTAAAAATGCATAAATTACATGTCTTGACCTTATAAGAGATATAACAAATGTCAATCTTTACTGGTGTTCAGTGAAGCACAAAGCCATTTAATCAGATGGTATGAGCAATTTCAGGAGAGCTGTTGATACCATAATCCAGATTCATTCGCTTGCTTTGAATAACTAGACAGAAAACTTTGTGGACCCACTTTGTCTTGCCAGTTAGGCACCTGTGTTGCTTTCATGCCACCTTCACTCAGCTAACACAGGACGATTTCATGTCCCCAGTCTGATCCACTGTATCATCAGGATCTAGCTTTCACCCATTCTGCCGTCCTTTCTGGAAACCCATTCCAGTGCCCACCCCCGCTTTACCCTCTCCCCTCTCTGCCCTTAAAGCCTTCCGTAAAACCCATCTTTCCAATCATACTTTCGGTCCCCTCCCTCTTCTCTCCTCAGCACCCTGCCCTTTTTCCCCCAGTCTGGTCTCTCAGGCACATGGTGATCTTTGAGACGTCCTCCAGATATGAAAGATCCTCAAATATAAATTGTTTTTGTTGTTTCGGAAAGGTATTTCTGCTGCTGCAAGGTTTTTTTTTAAAAAAACAGTTTTCACATGCCGCTTATTGTTGAATGAAGGCCCCGTTCTATTTATATTCTGAATATCCTTTTCTGTTTCTAGTTTAGGAATGGATATGATGCGTCTTCACCACCTTTGACGTCCAGCGGCGGGAACGGGCGCTACTGTGGAGTGACCCCTCCCTCCACGATCCGTACCACAGACAATCAGCTCTTTGTGCGCTTTATATCTGATGGCAGCACTCAGGGTCAGGGCTTCAAGTTCACCTATGAGGCTTCATATATGGGTGAGTAGTTCCAGCAGCACCCGGTTTTAAGTTCACCTACTGTGACTAACATCTTCAGTGCTTCATGCCGGACATTTCAGTATCAACGCCATACATTTCAGTGACAGCTCTGTGAATTTACATATAATAATCTTTGCATTACATGGAACACCTTTTCATGTCTTCAAGATACGCTTCACAGAACATACTGTAAAATGAATTGACTGCATATTTTGTGGGTGAAATGCAGTAGCCAATTGCACACAGCGGTGTCCAACAAACAGATGGAGATTGAAGTGACCAATTATTTTTTTAAGGAATTCTTATCTCCAGAAAAAACGATCTGCCGGTAAACGGAGGCATATAGAGTAGGAAAACTCGCCCAATGGTTCATCCTGCCAGGAATTGAACCCAGGTCTCTTGCTTGAGATGCAAGTGCGCTAATCACTGAGCTGAGGAATCCTTTTGTGAGTTACTGCAATGTGATTTATTTTGTAAAGTGATGTTGATCTAATTTAAACTGAAAGTTTTTTTTCCAGTATATCTGACACATACAGAAGCCCATCACCGTGCTTATGTGTCCAAACTACACTACTGAGAGTTCCACTTAAGCATGGAAATGTCCCTGTATCTGGCTTGGAATGTACATCCTCTCTCCATAGGAAGAACTCTGTTCACCTAACTCTGGGGAACATGAGGCACAGAATAGCGAGAATCAAGGTCTGAGGACCTCAGAGCATGTGTGCTGGGTACTGATGGAGTTTAACCAGCTAGCTCAGTGGAATTTGCAATCATGAACATAGGTTTCTGCAGTTTGTCAAGCTAGGACCTTTGGCTTGTAGGGTTACAGGAGCTTTGTGGGAAGAATCCCTGTTCCCAGTATCTGCTCTGCCCTTCCAAATCCATCTCAATCCCAATGAGATCCTACTTAACTCTTTCACCTCTTATTCCAACCCATGCCTCCTTTTATCATTGATATCTCCACTATCTCTTCTCCCTGTTTCATCTTCATGGTCTTATCCTTTCCTAGTTTCACTCATACCTATCCAAGTGTCTTCATTTGTCTCCTCCAATGGCTTCTCCTCCCGTCCACGGATAATGATAATGTGGTGTTCTTCCTCAGAACTCTATCCTGGGGCTCATTCTGCCTCACAGAGGTGGTGCGGAACCTTGGTGTTCTTGTTCAACCCCAGGTATCCTCAAACCCTACATCTGGGCTCTCCTTCACCCCGCTTTTGCTTGTGTCTGCAGCATTACTCACCTCAGTTACCAATTCTGCTGCTAGGACTCTCATTTACACCTTCAATTACCTCCTGACTTGACTGTTCCAAAGCCCTCCTCACCGGACTCCTCAGCTCCTCCCTACACAACCTGCAGATCATCCAGAACTCTGCAGCCCATGTTCTCCTGCAACCAGTCCATCAGCCCATTAACACCAACCTCTAGCAGATGGAATTCAAAATCCTCACCCTCACTTTAAATCCCTCTAGCCTCATCCCACCCTACCTCTGCCACCATATTGCCTCGACAGCTCCCTTCACTCAGCAAACTCCGCTATAGTCCCATCATCGGTGGGTAACTTTCAGCTATTCAGCTCCTGCTTTCTTAAACTCCACCTTCCCCTCAATGCCCACCTTCAAATCTATGTCTTTGTCCAACAGTTTGGACCACCGCACATCACCCCCACACACAGGCTCTCATTAAGTCAAGGCTTTGAGTTGTCCTCCAATGCTAGAGGTGCTATAGACGTAAATTGTTATTGCTGTTGAATGTGATTAAACAAAAAGCTCTTTCAGAAAATGTGGACAGGCATAACGGCCAGATAGCTTTCTTTTATGCTGCAAAATTCTATGAAAACCACCTTCTTTGTCTTCATGGCACTCCTAATGTGAGAAGATGTAGATATGTGATGCATCAGTTTTGGACTTCTGAATACAATCATTTGCTGACAAGATTTAGACTGACCAGTTTGGAATGATCCAATGCCAGTTATTATAGTGACAAAGCTCAGTGACTTATCTGAAATGCGATGAAACCACAATAACAGGAATGTGATGTAAATGGCAGCATTGGTGTACCTTTGAATGACTCACAGTGGGGATATTCATCATGAATAGACACAGCACTGTGGCACTGCTTGCCTGAAGAGTTCTTCACTGATCTCTTCTGTATTATGCTGATTATCCTTTGATTATGAATTGAATAAGCTAACCCCAGCAAAGACCTTCAATAAGAAACATGCGAAGATATACTGAATGTCACTGTTCAAAGGGGACTCTCTGAGCTGCTTAGGATTTCACAATTCTTTGCAACGAGTTGACCTCTGTCTTATAGCCGGGAACATAACTGAGTAACGTTTTAACAATCAGACTTGAATTTTCAGCTTCTACAGAGATGATATTGTTTGAAAAACTGAGAACAGTGGTGCTGTTGACCAAACAGACCAGAATTCCGCCCTTCATAATGTAATTCAGTAACATTTTAGAACTCCACTGGGTAAAGGAGAATTTTTCCACGGCACTTCTCTATCCAACCAACCACTCCTTTCATCCCACCAAAATCCCTTGTGTAATATAATGGTCAGTTCATAGTCCTGGATGAGTAACAATGCAATGAAGAAATAAGAGCTAGCTTTGAAGAAAGCTTGTAAAAGAATGTCTGAGTGCACCTCTGTGCATTTAAGACCGTCTGAGAGCAATTTCACGGGTTAAAATGTTCAGGCTGTATTTCTGGTGAAGTTTGTATGAAGTCTGTATGGGATGCAGGATGCATTTTGCCCACATATATACTGTACAATCAATTCACTTCACGGTATATTCTTTGAGATGTCTAGAAGACATGAAAAGCGCCATATCGAATGTAAGGATTATTATTATTATAATATCTGAGCAATTACGGTTTTTGAAGGTCCCAATGATGCAATCAAAATAGAAGTGTGTCTCTGACATGTTGTCACCAGTAAGAATTATGAAACTAAGTGCAGTCTTATTCTAAAGGAGTACCTCAAACATGGGAATGATAAGGGAGTGCAATGCTGCAGTTTCTTTTAACCAGGATTTATGCTCAGATAAAGAAATCTCATTGAGACAAACTGTAAAATGGATCTTCAGAATATCTTCAGAACTCTTCCCAATCAATATGACTATAAAGCTGATTTCAGATTTAAACCTGTTGTCTTTGATTCAAAGGTCAAGAAAGGTGGCCGTTTTACATTTGCAGTATATTACTTGCTTGCAAGCAATAAATGTCACTTTTCCCATTTTGATTTTGGTAAGGCACTTTGGTAGGTAGGTGAGTGAAATATCTCACACAACTGATTGCATCTGCTTTTTGCTTCATTCTGTGAAGTGAGTTTTGGTTTGTGAAGCTTTCACTCTCTATCGGAGTTAGTGGTTTTCTTTTTCTAAAAAATAAGCACATTGATAGATGTAAATGTAATAGAATGACAAACACAAAATCAATGAGCGTATCAAGTAAAAAATGTTGACTTTGATTATTCATCACCAATTAGTTGGAGCAATATTATCCAATGGAGCCTTATATAATAATAATCCTTGCATTTTTATATACCTGTAGCGCATTTCACATCTTCTAGATGTCTCAAAGCGCTTCACGGAATATTCTGTAAAGTGAATTGAATCTATATGTACATTTGTACAATTATAAGAACATAAGAAATAGGAGCAGTAGTAGACCATTTGGTCCATAGAGCCTGCCGCGCCTTTTAAAAAGATCATGGCTGATCTTCTAACCTAATTCCATTTACCCACCCTATCCCCATATCCTTTAATCCCTCTATGCTTTAGAAATCTATCAATCTCAGTCTTCAATATGTCCAAGGACTAAGCATCTATAGCCTTCTGGGGTAGAGAATTCCATAAATTCGCTACCCTCTGAATGAAGAAATGTTTCCTCAACTCTGTTCGAAAAGGCTGAGACTATGACCCCTAGTTTTAGATTATCCAAACAGGGGAAACTGTCTCACACTGTCTATTCTGTCATGCCCCTTAAGAATCTTATAGATTTCTATAAGATCATCTCTAATTCTTCTATGTTCTAGAGAATATAGGCCTAGTTTACTCAACCTCTCCTCATAGGTCAACCTCGTCATCCCAGGAACCAACCTAGTGAATCTACGTTGCACACGCTTATCTTTACCTAGCAGTAAATAGGTATCTGGTTGTTAGTCGATTGGCAGATTGCTTTTCCTGGGGTAATAATCCCTTCAAAAAAAGAAGAATTTGGTCACTCAATCCATGACTGTTTGTAGGATACTGCTGTATATAATTGACTGTTGCGTTTTGCCCACAAAATATAGTCGATTCATTTTATAGTATATTCTGTGAAGTGCTTTGAGACGCCTCAAATACATGATCAGGTTCTATCAAATGTGAGGATTATTATTATTATTTGCTAGGGCTGAATCATTTTCAGTTTGTGGTTTTCCAATAAGGAAATTAATTACTATCCCCATTTTGTTTCAATCATTACATTGTTGCTAAGCATTCAACCCAAACTGTAGGCTGAATGCGGTGCCTTTGTTCCAACATAAGAAGAGATCAAGCCTTCAGGCACCACACCCCTGTCCCCTGGAACGCTTTTTCAAACTCATTCTGTTGCGCTCACTGATTCTCAGAATCTGTTAAGAATCTTAACTCTTCAACCTCTCGTTTTCTCTCACACCTTGCTCAGTGTGATCACACTCAATACTAAGTAATTTGATGTGAAGTTTCACAACTTTAGTGCCAGCCTGGTCCATATGGACCTTCACCTCAGAAGGTTATGAGTCTTTGGGGTCACAATCAGACTGAAACTCCAAGTGCTGGGGACAGTGCTGGATTGTCAGTAGACATTAAATCCGAGATCCCATCTGCAGGTTCAGATGATTGTTGAAGATGCCACGGCACTTTTGAATAAGACAAGGGATTTCCAGGTACATTCTGTGAAGTGCTTTGAGACATCTCAGAGACATGATAAGGCACTATATTAAACGCAAGTATTATTATTATTGTTAGGTGATCAACATTGTTCAATTTCTTCCTCCTATAGCCTGTGGTGCAACTATTTATGTTTCTGATTCTGACCCCGTTGGCAACATTTCCTCCATGAACTATCCCAACAACTACCCTAAGAACATAGACTGTGTCTGGACCATCATTGTTCCAGATGGGGAAGCAGTTCAGCTTGATTTTGAAGATCCCTTCCACATCGAACCTGAGTCAGAGTAAGATTGATGCTAGTACATTTATTTGCCTCACTGGTAAGCTATTGTTGTAATTTCCACTAAATGAGAAGCACTGTAGATAACACAGCCAAACTTGATGTGCTGAAATGTTGGACAAACATTAATCCTTACACAGTGCTGATGAATAAACCTGAGCTCCTTCAGATAAACCTAATTCACAGAAAAATTGCTTACAAATACAACAACAAAATTACATTTGTATAGTGCCTTTCACATCAGGAGGACGTCCCTAGGCGCTGATCAGATACTGCTTCAGACCCGAGCTGAGGACAGGAGTGGGTGGGGGGTGGGGTGGGAGGAGTTGCCAATGGGTCCATCCATCGTAAAGGAGAGTCTTGAGGCGAGACTTGAAGGAGGCCAGGGAAGGGGTGAGGCGGAGGGACTTCGGGATGGAATTCCAGAGGGGCAGAGTGACTGAAGGCTCGCTCGCCAATGGTTGGGCAGGTGGGTCGGGGGACATGGAGCAGGCCAGAGCCTGCCGAATGGAGGGGACAGGCAGGTTGGTAAGGGGGATAGGAGGTCACGGATGTAGGGTGGGGCGAGGTTGTGGAGGGCTTTAAATATGAAGACTAGGATCTTGAATTGGATCCTCTGGATGATGGGGAGCCAATGGAGCCAGGCAAGGATGGGGGAGGTGGGGTCACAGAGTTTAAAATGGTAGAGGACATGGTCTGCAGAGTTCTGGATCATCTGCAGCCTGTGGAGGGAGGAATTGGGAAGGCCAACCAGCAAGGCATTTGCATAGTCGAGCGGGATGTAATTTTCCCTTGCTTGATGTCCATCCATGTCTTTGTGAAGTGCTCGAAGACAAAAAGATAATGGCTGAGACTGAACCACTCTCCGGTCCATTCTATCTATTTGGTAGTAGCTGAAAAAAGTTACCGCAATTCTCTTTAATAAAACTTTAATATCCAACTCTTATAAACTCACAAAATCTTTTGATAGGGAATTAGTAAGTAAACTTTCAACTATGTACCATCATCAGAATGCACCTTGCTTTCCAGAAAGGTTAACAAGGCTGTTGTTTTTTGTATTAGATGTACGTCTGATTACCTGGAACTTCACGATGGGTCGTCTTCAAATAGTCCTTTGATTAGTCGTCTATGTGGATCTACCAGCCCATCCACCCAGAAGTCTACAGGCAGCACCATGCATGTGAGGTTCCGCACTGATGCCAAAGAAACTTATATCGGATTCAAAGCCAGATACTCGATAGGTAACATTACACACGGTTATTAACATGTTCATCATTTTGATCTTGGATCTTAATTTCAAAGGATATGTGAGTGAATAATTCATTGTGCAATTCATCTTTGCCAGACCATGGTCATACTGTATTAGCTTCCATTTGCTTTGTTTTATAAATTCTCCAGTTTATGACGAGAGTCTATTCAAACCCAGACATGAGGTCTAATGTAATTTCATCACTAAAATAATAAAAATAGTTCATCCAATATAAAGACATTGTAAAAATGTGTACCCATCAGTGTACTTTGGCACCCGTAATAGTATTTATAACAACCATTTGCAAATGTATGTAAATGCTAGTTAGCTAACTCTATTATTCATATTATTCCTGACTTTCTTTGCATCGGTGGTTCACTGAGTGTTTCAGAATCAGAAACACTCTGAACTTTGGTAAAGTCATGTCATTTCAGAATGAAATATTATAACTCAGAATGAAATATTATACCTCAATAATAATTACTAATAATCTTCATTTATAATAATCCATACATTTGATAATATAGCACCTTTCAGATTGGGAGGACTTTCCAAAGTTCTTCATATGATTCATTGTAAGGTGGATACACTTTGTGTTTTGTGGGCGAATGTGACAGCAAACAGCAATGAAGTGAAAATAATACAATAGTATTCATAATGCACATAGTGAAACAAGATCCTTTTCCCCCTTATAGCTCGATGTGGTGGGACTTTAAATGCAATTGATGGATCTCTGCAGAGCCCTGGGTATCCTTCATCTAATTACCCTGACAATGTGGAATGTGAATGGTACCTGGAGGGACCCACTGGCCATTATCTCACCATTAATTTTGAATTTTTGGAGCTGGAAGATTCGTCTAATTGTATCAAAGACTTTGTGGAAATCCACGAGTACAATTCAACTGGTGAGTATAGTTAAGCATTTGAGAATGTATTATGTAGATTCTTATGTAGATTCTTGAGAATGTATTATGTAGAATGTAGAAAGTATTGCGCCAACTAGCAATAATGATGTTTATGAGCTGACTGGGTAGAAATCAATTATAAATTATTACTATTAATCTGGGATATTCGAGACTATAGTAGGTGGGTGTGTTGTATGACCGTTCTAACTCAAAAGCAAGACAAGTAACCTGCTCATAAACCAGTCATCCAGGAAAATAGCCTGGCATGTCCTGCCCTCCTTTTTCTATAATATCCAGGATCTTGGGGCTAATTTGATGGTACAGCTCAGGCCTTGCGTGGGGAATGGCCTAACACTACAAAAACAATAACAATGGTGATAATACTATTATCATTATTAACAGATTGTAAAACTCTCATAAGTCTTACCTTTTTAAACCACACAATCACATAAGTCATACATTCATCCGAGTCCCATTTGGTTTCCTACCAAAAACCACTTAGATTTGTTTGCACTACATACATTCATCACTTCCTAACCCGTAATGCCTCATCTCTACCATCCATTACTCCCACACTTACCGTCTGTAATGAATTGCGGGAAATGAAATCTTGACCAGACCCTGCACGCACACTAATGGGCTGCAGTAACAAATTACTGCATGAGCACTTAACGGATGCATTGAATTACAGATACTCGGTATAGATTATTAATTAAATTGGATTTCATATGAATTATGCGACTCAGATTTTGTGTAGATCATGTTAAATGTTATGATCCTAACTGACATGACGTATGTAAGTTTTACTGAAATAGTATTTAATAATAATAATCTTCACAGTTGATTATAGCACCTTCCACGTCAGGAGGCCATCACAAATCGTTTCATAGGATTTTATTGTGGAGTATAATAATTGTGTATTTTGTGGGCCAATATGGCACAATGCTCCAGAGGTCTAATAAAAAGCTCTACAGCATCTGTTCAGTAAAATATTTATACCTGTATATATTATATATTGCATACATAAATATATATATAATAGAAGAATTTACAAATTAAATTCCTAATGCGAACTCCACTGACATTGTTGTGTAAATTACAACCAGAAGAACCAACTGCGTCAGCATCCAACATTTCAACTTTTTTTAGCGCAACTGCTTTCCTTCCCACATCAATAATTGTGGTACTGATTAGAGTTTTGTGTATTCTACTTTTCTTTATTTCTGGAAAATATGAATGTGTTTTTTTTTTAGTTTCAATTATCTTTTTGGCCACAAAAATTGGCAACCTTTGGGTTGTAAGGTCATCACTTCCTGCAGTGTTATGTGAGATGTTGCTACCGTAAGGCATGTGCGCACCACTCACAGGGAAGTGACATCTACGGTGACCTCATGACCTGAAAGCCGGACATTTTGTAGTTCAGAATGATTTTTTAAAAATTTAAACAAAATAAAACAATATAAATTTTGCTTGATTTGGAGAAGATTAGAATGCCAGACACAAACCGATTCTAAGATCATAAATTGTCAATCCTGTTCATATTGCACAATGATACAATATAATGCACATTTATATAGTACCTTTCAAGTTGGAACGATGTCCCAAGGATTATTATTCCAAGGATCTTGTAGTTCCAAATATTACTGTGAGTCATTTCTAATTTGTTCACACAGGCCAAGTGCTGGGGAAACACTGTGGTAAAAACCCACAGCTCACCCCAATGGAAACTTCAGACAGCTTCGCCTATGTACGTTTTCACGCAGATGCTTCCATCAACATGAAGGGATTCCGTCTGGGATTTGAAGCGAGCATCGATGGTAGTGTTTCCTAATTGGTAGTTTTTTTTCGATCGGTAGTCTTCGCAAATGGAAATCAATGATGAAGTAAAAAAAATAATAATTTAACCTTCATTTTGTGCTCATCAATGTTGGGTTAAAGGCAGCGATCCCACAGGACTTTATTAGAGTGGCAGAATTTGTTATATGAGTCCAAAGTCCACACGTGGGGCATGAATCCACAACCATCTAACTCAGAAGTGAGAGCTTTACCACCTGAACCAAGTTGATACATGATGAAGATCTCGTGTGCTGATCCAGATTTTCACAGGGATTTCCTATCCACATTACTGTATATGGATAGCAAAAGTTTGTTCTGAAATGACATATTCTTGTTCGTATAAATGTTAATGCTGCCTTCGTGGAGTGGGGTGGGTAAGCAGGGTTTCCTTGCAGCTGAACTGGCTCCAAGGTGACATGTTTGGCAACAGAATGGGAGAATTGAGCTAACCCTTTGTGGTTTTCCAGGGCACTTGTCCTAGCTGGACAAGCAGTGGGAAAGCTTCCCAGTCAGTGTTATCAATGGTAAGCTGGTTAGATTTCAGTAGTACTCTGGGCTCCCCAAGCTTAATACTTTACAGAATAAGGTAAGCTGGATGTTTACCTCAGGGAGAGAGTATGATTCCATTCCAATAAACACCTTTGGTATTACTATGTATAGGAGCTATGATTGGTTTGTATACTCTTACGCAGGGTCATGGGTTTCTGCGTATGTCAGATACCCAGCTCATCAAAAAAAATCCTGAATAGTTAAGAATACTGCACAGTGTATTGTATTTATTGTTGTTATTTTGTGAATTCAAAATGGAAATGCAAAACTTTCATAAACAGCCTGTGCTTAGCACATTAGGGGTGCTGGAGTTTTATTTTTGAAGCCGCAGTGAGACCGAATGAAATTAAATGTCTTACAGAGTGTGGCGGTGAACGAACTACATCCACAGGGACCATCACTTCTCCAAACTACCCAAACCTCTATCCTCACAGTCGTCGATGTGTGTGGAAAATCACAGTGCAAGAAGGACGCAGAGTTACACTGACCATCGAAGACCTGCGCTTGGAAGCACATGAGAATTGTAACCTCGATTTTGTTGCTGTAAGTTTGTAACACACAACAATGCTTTCTAGCTCTGGACAACTTTATAATACAGTACTGGGCATTGGGAACTTGTTCATCTGGTGCCATAAATCTGTTGTCTCAGTGGGTCCATTAAGGGGTGAAAGCTCTTTGTGTTCGAGCAGCAGTAAAACCACAAGTCCTCTTGACCCTGGTAGCGGGTCTGTGTTTCCATAAATCATTTTGCCGGCCAGCACTGTTTATTTGTGTTATGGGAACGTATTCACAATCACCTGCCCTCTTATATTGGGGCTCATGCACTGCCTTTAATGACCACAGGCCCCATTAATCACCTTCACAGACAGCCCAGTGAGAAGTCAGGATGACTAATTCACAGTTTCAATTAGGAGATTTGTTTTTGAAAAGGGGCCCCAAGTCCACTGACTCTCCTTAATGGATCCACTGGGAGAAGAGATTTATGACAACAAATGAACAAGCTATTGATGCATCATCCTGGGTGATCCTATTATAAAACAGTGGACTGGGTTCATAAACTCAGGACCCCACATTAAAACAAAGTGCAAAAACGTGGCCACCTTCTGGGTCAGCATGTCACCACTGACATCAGCAAAATATGCTAATAATGTTACTTCCTTTATAATGTGACATTGGAGATGTTTCTTTTGCGTAGTGCAGGAAGTGATATCAGTGGTAATTTGTGACCCAGAAGGTGACCATTTTCAGTGTGGAGCCTAGTTAACCTTAATTTTTGTATAGCGATGGTCCAAACCAAAGTACCCTACAGTAAGGTGCCTCTGTTATCATAGAATCATAGAATGTTATGGCACAGAAGGAGGCCATTCGGCCCATCGAATCTGTGCCGGCTCTTTGACCGAGCAAGTCACTTTCATTAACTCCAATCACCAGCTTTCTCCCCATAACCCTGCAAACCCGTCTTCCCCAGATACCTATTTAGTTCTCTCTTAAAAGCTGCTATCGAATCGGACCTCACTACCCTTTCAGGCGGATCATTCCAAATTCGAACAACTCGCTGACTAAAACAATTTCTTCTAACCTCCCCTCTGCTTCTTTTGGTAGATATCTAGAGACTGTGACCACGGGTCACAGACACACCTACCAGCGGAAACAGCTTTTCCCTATCTAGCCTGTCGAAACCTTTCATGATCTTGAAGACCTCTATCAGGTCCCCGCGTAACCTTCTCTGCTCTAATGGGAAAAGTCCTAACTTCTCCAGCCTGTCCTCATAGCTAAGGTTCCCCATTTCTGGTATCATTCTCATGAATCTCCTCTGCACCCTTTTCGTGCCTTAATGTCCTTATACAGTAGAAGCCCATTTATCCGGCATGCTCAGCGAGTGGGGGGGGGTTGCGGGTGGAGATGGGGGTCGAATAGTTGACTGTGCCGGATAATCGGGCGGCAAGTTGCTGAAAACCCAACACAAAAAATATACATATTTTAAAAATAATATACTAAATAGTAACAGAATATTGCATAGCTACTTACCAATAAAGATTTCAGCACACTCGGTAAACAATCGGTAATAAAGCATTTTTTACTCATCGGTAAAAACCTCCAAGTTCGTAAGTTTAATAACACATTGCACACATTGCGCGCATGCGCAAATTGAGCATACTCGTGATTGCTGGAATTTGGAATTGCCCCAGGAGGGGGGTCGAGCAATCCGGTTAATCGGGTCACGGATAAACGGGCTTCTACTGTATAAGGATATAGATTCGTAAAAGTTACTAATAGAAAACCCTACAGTAATTGAAATTGCATCAGACTGACTAATAGAGCTCTGCTCCGATGTGATCGATATCCGGAACAGAATTCCGTAAGATCGGCATGAGGCACTTTGCAGTTTCTGGCAGGACTGACGAATTGGGCACTTCGGTCTTCAAAGATTGCATAAAACTAAAAATGTATCGTAATACATTTCGGATCCTAATGCTATGCTTTTGTGTCAAAATATCAACAGATATACAATGGCCTGCAGCCCAACTCTCCCATGCTGCAGAAATACTGTGGCAACTTAAATTCTAGCGTACAGGTGATGTCCTCTGGAAACACCATGCAGGTTGTCTTTGGAACTGATGCAGCAGTTTCCAATAGAGGCTTCAGAGCTACCTATACATCAGAGGAGGATGCTGGTGAGTTGTGTAATGGGCAACGGCCAATACTCTTTTGAACATCACATTGTACCATTCTATTTGTGCTATTGTGACATTCGTCAATATATGCTGAATAGTTACTTGGCAAAGACATATAGCTTTTTACCACGTTAATCGGTTTACGTTTCACTGTGACTAGGAGGCCAGCCATCGCCGTCTCGGATCTGCCTGCTGCCTGGATCTGACTCAGTTGAGGGTGTGGGGATAGGGAGTTGCGATTAAATTGTTGAATGTTTAGAGCCTTTGTTTGGAGTAGTTTAAATATTTAATTCTTAACAATAATTGTCAACAGTAGTTTATGTTAGGTTAATCAGTTACAGTCTTTTGACATTTTAGTACTGTACATGGTTATTAACAAACAAAGGGGTAGGGCTCCCAGTCATTTGAGTTAGGAGCAGGACATCAATTAGTTTAGGTTAGGGGCAGGGTCTCTATTACAAGGATAACAACGTGTGCTTATATAGCACCATTCATGCGAGTAGCATCTCAGAGAACTTAGGGGTGGTGTGGTTGAATGCCCAGCTGGGAAGAGAGGGAGGTGACCAAAGGCACAGTTGAAGAGGAATGTTTGGGTTAGTTGTAGGGCATCCAATAGTTTAGGTTTGAGGAATCATATCATATAAACATTCGAGGTGGGTGACTGCCTGCTGTGTGTAT
Organism: Hydrolagus colliei; assembly: GCA_035084275.1. Taxonomy (NCBI): domain Eukaryota; kingdom Metazoa; phylum Chordata; class Chondrichthyes; order Chimaeriformes; family Chimaeridae; genus Hydrolagus; species Hydrolagus colliei. The sequence continues at coordinate 8,544,798 of CM068743.1, read as the reverse complement.
AGGTTTCAGCATTAAAACATTCTTGGAGAGTATGGGTGGGTGTGTGGGTGGGAGGTAGGGAGGGAGAAAGGGAGGACAAGGATTTCTTATGGAAACTATTTTAATTAAGTGCATCCAGGGTTACATTTCCTGCCATTTGAAAGGCATGAATGCAAAACAAATTCCCCAATAAAAGAGATTGTCACAGGGCGTGTGAGATCAGGGCCTGAAGACAGATTGTGTTCTAAGGGATTGTGGTGCAGGCGGAGTCTGGTTTCTGCTCTGTTCAGTTCCAAAATAACAATGATATCTATGGTAATTGTTCAAATGTTTATAACTTTGTCCCCAGTTGCACAGTATCTCTTTTGTAATCTGCATTTCATCTATCCATCTGTTTTACACTCTCGCATCTTTCCCACTGTGGTGTTTTCAATAGCAACAGCAATTTGTATGACTTGATATCCTGCAGGCCATGACAGCACTGATGTGGAATCTAAACTGTGTTTGATCTGCCTTATGCTAATTGACTTTGTTCCCTGGGTCAGGCCACTTGACCTTATCGTGGGGCACTCATGAAATCACAAGACTATCACTTTCATGTATTTTGTTCCTTCTCAAAATGAAAACCAACCACTAAGTCGATTTGGAATCACTTGCCTGATCAATCCATGTCCCTGAATGACCACTCACAGCAAGGTTTGTTTGATGCAAAGTTATTTAATGAGTAAGTTTGCTTGAAAGCTAAAGTGAGAACATATATTTTTTTCAAAGTTTCATTGACTGATGAGGCCAAGACACTGGATTCATTTAATAGAGCAACGGGAGAAGGCAGGGTGTGTGTCCTGGAAGGATGAGATTGGACGGACTGAAGGTCCTTCTTCATCCAAAACAATCTTGTGATCATACTCCTTTAAAAGTAAATTGACAATGAATAAAAGAGCCAATAAGAAGGGCAGGAAGTACAATAGGACTCTGAGAGTGGGGCGAAGTGTGGTTTATAGTGATGGATTTATGAGAGATTGGATTGACAAATAAAGAAGCTTACTAACTCCCCTGTGATTTGAATCAATTACGTTACAATGCCTCTCTAACTGTTGTTTCTCTAGCTGCCAGTGTTGGCCACTGTTATTGCCAACCACTGAGTTTGGAGTTTTTGTGCTGCTTAGCAAGCCACTGTCTTTATTCAATGCTCTTATTATCCTCTACAATTTCTTCATCAATTTCTTTTGATACTTGGTGGGGGAAAAAATGAAAAACTGGAGATTTGTCTTACCAGCTGCATTACTTTAATCATTAAGATGTTCTTGCTTATATTAATGTCCTTGTCTCTACTCTTCATTGACCTCCAACGTACACTGTGCCTGAGTATCAAAAAACCCTTTTTCCATTCTGAAGAGACAAATCAAAATATTAATTTGACAATTCTGTCACATTCTTATCCTCTACTACTGTCGTGGAGTCCTGTAGCTCAGCTGTTACAGCACTTGCCTCACAAGCAGGAGATCCCGGTTCGATTCCAGGCAGGACAAAATCGTGGGAAAGTTTCCTTAGTTCACACGCTTAATAATAATCCTTCAAAATAAATAAATAAAATAAAAAGAGCTCCTGTAGCTCAACAACAACAACAACTTGGATTTATATAGCACCCTCCATGCTGGATGGCGTCTCAGAGCACTTCACAATAACGAATCCCGGTGCCGAGCCAGGGGTAGGAGGAAGGGAGTTCCAGGGCCTCGGACCATAGTGGCTGAAGGCATGGCCACCAATGGTGGAGGGAAGGATTTGGGGGACAAGGAGGAGGCCAGACCCGGTGGAGCGAAGGCAATGTTGTGAGGAGAGAGGAGGTTGGAGAGGTAGGGGGGTGCAGAGGAGTGGAGGGATTTAAATACAAGCGTGAGGATCTTGAAATCAATCCTCTCTGGGACAGCGAGCCAGTGCAGTATCAGTATCATATCATTGGACTTTTAGTTCAGCTTGTGTCTGATGACTAAGTACTTCACTAAACAATCCAGCGAAGCAACCGAGTTAATATAAAGGTATTTCTTTTATCTCCAGTGTGTGGAGGTACCTTGAGCAATCCAAATGGAGGGACCTTCACTTCACCGGGCTACGATGGCACACTGAACTACATGAGTAATCTTAACTGTGAATGGTTCATCAAGAACCCCTCCGCCACCGATTCATCTATCTACATCGAGTTCATCAACTTCCACTTGGAACACCACTCACTCTGTGAGCAGGATCACATTGCACTCCGATCCGGTCAGTGAACTAAGGTTGACAATATCCAGGGACATTGGAATGTGAAATACTTTTATCGCAGGCGGCAGATGAAATTCCACCCATAACAACAATTTAAAAGGGAAATGGATTAATGCTTGTGAAAAATATTACAGTGTGGGCAGACAGCAAGGGGATGAAATTGGAGCAGGTGATGATAGTTGGGTAGCACTTGCAAGATACAATGGACCAAAATGTTTTCCTTCTTTAAGTATTAGATTCTAAAGTATTAAAACACAACACTAATGGATGAAAAGATAAGGTAAATGATGACTTTTGAGATTTAAGTCCAGAGAATTGAAATTACTGTGGTCAGTATTATTCATTGATGAAGTCAGATCCTTAATGTATAATTTCAACCTGTGAAAGCAACGATTCAAAATATGTTATAGTTTTTTACTCAAACTGCTCAGTAACCATCTCAATAACAATCTGTTGTGTCTCTGAAGTGTGTTTATGTATTGATATCACTTGTTTCTGCATCACGAGACAAATTGTCAGAGGTGTGTGCCATTATTCTTGGAAAATAAACTTCACAGTTTATTTAATGCATAAATTGAACATACTAAATAGAAATTACGTAAAATATTGATGCATTTGACATTCTCAGCTCCCCAATGGCCCAGCAAGTTAATTATAATTTCTTCGGTATGTCTCAAAGCATTTCACAGAATATACTGCCGTGTATATTTTGAGGGTGAAATGCAGCAACCAATTGCGCACAGCAGTATCTCACAAACAGTCGTGGATTGAGTGACAATTGTTTTTTTTTGAAGGGATTATTACCCCTGGAAAAGCGATTCACCAATCAATTAACAACCAGATTCCTACTTATTCCAAGGTAAACAGAGGCATGTGGAGTAAGGAAACTTGCCCGGTGTTTCGCCCTGCCTGGGAATTGAACCCAGGTCCACGCAAAGGGAATGCTCGACTGAGTTACAGGACTCATACAGGGAAATTCCCATGCTCGATTCATGTTCTGAATCAGCTAAAATTAATCAGTGCAGTGCTGCAATTAGTTGGAGTGCCCTAGATTTCTGAAGGGAAACAGACAGGCTTCCTGTTCTTGTACACCACAAAGTGCGTTATGTGGAGGTCGAGTGAGGACAAGCTGTTGTTCAGCTGTGATGTCCCCTCCCCCAGGGCGAAACAGCAGGCAATACTCACTGTCAAGGCTCATATGTGAGTAATACACACTTAGACAACAAATGTCTGTTGAACTGAAACCTCCGTGGAAGAAAAATGGGATTAAACACATTGAGGAGAGGAGGAGTGAAAGCAATACATTTTCAGCAATTGTGCAGGCAGTCTGATAGCAAATCACAGTTAACTTTAGAGGCTAGGCGACTTTGGAATTTGCCCCTTTTTGGGACTCCTCAGCAGCTCCTCCTTTCTCCCCCGGAGGCCCCACTTCCGCGACTGTTTGTGGGACACCGCTGTGCGCAATTTGGCTGCCGCGTTTCGCCCACAAATATACAGTCAATTCTCCTACTCTCCTTCATCCTGCCCAGACCCCTCCCCCACTGCTCTTGGCCCTCCCTGACTGTACAGTGCCTTGAGATGTCCTCTCGATGTGAAAGGCGCTATAAGTTTAGATTTTTTTGGACAAAACCTAGGAAGGGTAGGTTTGACAACATTTTTAAACTAAAACCTCTGCCTCAAGGGCAAAACAAAATGTTAGCACTAGTTCCTGAGCGGAGCAAACCACTTACCTGGAGAGGCAGACGGGTCCTCCTTTAGCAACCCATCCAGCACCTCCAGGATTCCAAGCCATCCCCAGCACTGCATTGGAGTGTTGACTTTGACTACTGCTCCTGGAAGAGTTCCTTAAATTAAAACTGGAACACATCTAGGAATGTCTAAAATGTTATCGTAGTGCAAGTTAGATCTTAACATCCTGTTTCCAAACTCTCCCATTTACAGTTTTAGTTGCACTGTGCTGATAAAATGTGTGCGTATCAGCCTGGTTCAATTTGGAGCACTCCCGCCTCTTGAGTCAAAAGGTTGTGAGTTCAAGCCCCACGTCGGGACTTAAGCTAACTCTAGGAATTTGTTGCATTACTGGAGGTGCTGTCCTTTCGATGAAATGTTAAACTAAGGACCTGTCTGCATGCTTAAGTAGACGTGAAACACAACTCGAGTAGAGTTTTTCTGGATGTCCTTGCCAACGATCCCAAATAAAAATTATTTTGAGGCTGTTTGTGGGACAATGGTATGCATAATCAGGCTGTTTGGTTTGCCTACAAATACACAGTAAATCCTGTGAAGTACTTTGAGACATCCTCTGACATGAAAGGTGCTATATCAAGTGTTTTATTTTGTGTTTTCTGTCAGTTTTAAAGGAGGTTTTAGAATAAACTTTAATTTTCTTTTTCCTTCATGTCTCAGAAGATTCTGCTGGGGAGCTCTTTGCCAAGCTATGTGGAGAGTTAACCCCTGGACTTTCACTGGTGATCGCCAACCCCCAAGTCTGGGTACATTTCATGTCTAATCCCTCGGTGGAAGATATCGGTTTCACCGCCAAGTATACATTTACGGGTTTGTAGTTCAACATCATTCTATTCTCTGTCTTAAAACAGAACTTTTTTTTAATTCTAACCATTAAGAAAAGGAAATGGAATTCTTAAATGTTCCATCACTGCATAAAGCCACATGTCATTCTTATAAGGCTGTTATTTTGTATTCGTTTACCTTCAGATGGCTTTCTCCCTGCGCCGCGTCTTAAGCATCAGAAATTCTAAATTCACAATCCTGTGCTCACAGATTGGCGGTTAGAATTAACACCACAAATCTGTTGTGAGCGCATCGCAAATTAGGTGTCAATGTATATTTATGCACAAAGACAATTTCTATTTTATTCTTTTCGCCATATACTTGTGGGAATAGAAACAAATTATACAGTAACTTTAAAGGCATGGTTTCTCTTGTTGCTTCTGTTAGCAAAAAGTTCTGTCCATCCAGCATGAGGTAGCTGATATCAGGTGAGTAGGAGATGCTATGATTGAATTGAATATATAACCAAGAAGCATTAACTTGGGCTTGTCATGTGAACAGTTGAGGGGAAGGTTGGAATAAAAACTGAGGCATGTCCTTGGATCATTGTGCTGAGTTAGTAAATAAATGGAAAATATTTTTGTCAAACAATGTTTTAGGAAGCTGTTGGATCTCTTTTAAACCCTTTGATCTGTTGGTGTTAGCTTGGTTTCTCACTATGTTTCAGCATGTGGAGGCATTCAGACCGGAAGTAATGGTATCATTTCGATCTCCAACTCCCCATCCCCATCTGTTGCTTCGACCCATTGTGCATGGCTCCTGGAGGCCCCAGAAGGATACACAATATCTGTGAGTCTGTTTTATTTGAAACTAAATCTACCAAAGTTTAAACACAAGAATTTAGCCATGATTACAAGTTGCCCAGTTAAATAGAGTTTCATTTACCGGTATCATGTTTTTGTTTCGAGGTTTGAGCTTCAATGGATCATGGATTACCGGTACCTGTTTTCCATGATGATATGGAAATAGACCATTTATACAGTCTCCCTATGAATGTGTCTGTGTATATACATACACACATTTATTTTATAATTACTGTGCTGTGGTTGTGAAATCAAGACCCACATCGCTCATATAATAATAATAATCTTTGCATTTGATATAGCGCTTCCCACACCTTCTAGAGTCTCAAAGCACTTCACAGAATATACTATAATGTGAATTGACTGTATATTTATGGGCAAAACGCAGCAGCCAATTGCACACAGTAATGTCCCACAAATGGTGGTGGATTGAGTGACCAAATTATCTTTTTGAAGGATTATTAGGCATGTGGAGTAAGGAAACTTGCCCAAGGTTTCGTCCTGCCGGGAATTGAACCCGGGTCTCTTGCTTGTGAGGCGAGCGCTTTAATCACTGAGCTATAGGACTGCCACATTATCGCAGCTGATATTAATCACATTCCACTTCTAGCTTCATTGGAAATTGGTTATTTGGGGCAGAGTTTGGGAGATGTGACCTTGAATCTGCACCTTAGCTGATGCTGGTGTGTTCTACTGACAATGAGCAAACATGGAAGAGAAGGGGTGAAAAATGAAGTGGGGAGAGGGTAACAGGAGGATGTAAGTGAAGGAAAAATAGTGAAAGTACAAATCCTCAATTTAATTTAATTTTTTTTATCTCTATTATAGAAATTACAGAAACTCAGTCTTGGTAAATCCAAGTCTGAAACAGAGGCTCCCAGATCAGTCCTCATAGTTTTTGAAGTTTGACTATTAATTGCAGTTCATCATTATCTATTGGTATCCTTGCTAATAGTTACCCCATGGTTAAATCTGAAAAGAGAAGGGAGTTTCTCCCAGTGTCCTGGCCAACACTCCCACCAAATAAAATTGGTCATTCACTTCATGGCTCTGCAGGACATTGCTGTGTGGAAAAATTTGCTGCCACATTTGCCACAAACAAAACTGTTTCCACTGGTGGGCGAATCTGTGACTCGTGGTCACAGATTTAAAATAGTTTCAAAACGAAGCAGAGGGGAGCTGAGGAGAAATTTTTTCACTCAGCGGGTTGTTCGAATCTGGAATGCATTGCATGAAAAGATGGTGGAGGACGATTCGATAACAGCTTTTAAAAGAGAATTAGATCTTTATTTAGGGAGAACAGGTCTGTTAGGTTACGGGGAGAGAGCTGGGCAGTGGGATTGAGTAGCTCTTTTCAAAGAGCCGGCACAGACCAGATGGGCCGAATGGCCTCCTTTTGTAATGTAAAATTCTATGATTTGCCTACAAAAACAGGGTTCCTCAGTACCCTGAGTAAAATACTCTGGAGTGCTTTCAGATGTCTTGCATGATAAAGCCTTATATCAAATGCAAGGATTATATTGTTATAACACACTGAAGCAGTGGTGTGGTAAATACTTTATGGCATGTTTTCTGTGGGGCACGCTTCCCTTGGGGGGCGAGTACCATTGGCTGGGGGGGCGTGGAGCTTTCGAGTCTCGAGCCCCCGAGTGCGTGTGGAGCCGTGGCGGAGCCGACGACCCAAGTGTGTGGAGCCGAAAGCAAAGCGAGGACTCAGGCGTGTGGAGCGGAAGGCAAACTGAAGATTTGAGTGTGTGGAGCTGAAGGCAAAGCCGAGGACTTGATTGTGTGGAGCTGAACGCAGAGCAGAGGACCTGAGTGTGCGGAACCAAGGCGGAGCCGAGAACCCGAGTGTGGGGAACCGACTGTGAAGGAGCGGGGAGGGGCGCAACGAAAATGTTGCTGAGTTAGTGGGGGGCGCCGCTATTCAAAGTTTGGAAGCCACTGCTTCATGGTAATATTTCCAAGTTCACAATCGGTGGTGTATTCAAGTTCACCGATGTTTCATTGGCTGTAGGAACTATCTATCTATTATTTTATTTCCATTGTATGCTATAACTATGGAGTCAGGGCACTCACCTTGCAAGTGAGAGATCTGGGTTCAATTACCGAAAGGACGATACATTGAGCAAGTTTCATGCCTGTTTCTCTCGCAAGTAGGTAGGATACCGGTTGTTAGTCATTTGGCAGATCGCTTTTCCGGAAGTAAGAATTCCGTCCAAAAAATATATAAGAAATTGGTCACTCAATCCACAACTGTTTGTGGGACACTGCTGTGCGCAATTAGCTGCCATGTTTTGTTCATAAAACATACAGTCAATTTGCTTTACAGTATATTCTGTGAAGCTCTTTAAGACGTCTCAAAGATGACATAAGGTGCAATATGAAATGCAAAGATTATTATTAATAAATATTATTAATACTATAACCTTTTGATTTTATCTGTCCTTTGGCATTAATAGCTCAACTTTACATACTTTGAGTTGGATCCTCATTCTGCCTGTACGGAGGACTCTGTTACAATCAAGAATGGAGGCAGCTCCAGCTCCCCAATAATAGGCCAGTACTGTGGCACCAACACACCGGGAACCATCAAATCTGGCTCAAACAGACTCTTGGTGATTTTTAACTCGAACAGCACTGTCCCATACAAGGGATTCTCTGCCACGTGGACCTCCGACTCAGCAGGTATGAGGAAAAATACTTCAGCTTTGGTGAAAATGGTTCTTGTTTACGTATTGTAATTGCAATCTTTTTGTCTGCGTTCCAATAATTGAATTTACAAACTCTGTTGCCGACGGGAAGGGCATGCCAAAGAGAGTCACTGCCTTATTTTGTACAGAGGCAATGACATTCTACAAACACAGTCCAGGTTGACACAACAGTGCAGTGCTGGGGGCATGCTTCACTATCCGAGGTGCAACCGTCCGATGACATTACATCAAGGTCTTGTCTGCTGTTGAAGTGGACGTTACAGATTCCGTGGCCCACTTCAAAAACAGAAAGGAATTTATTCCCGGTCAATAATCCATCAGATAGAATTAGTCATTCACCTCACAGCTGTTTACGGGACATTGCTGTGTGCAAATCGGCTGCTGTGTTTTGCCTCTAAAATATACAGTCACTGCATTTTAGCGTCAATCTGAAATGCTTTGCGACCGTGTCCCAATGTGAAAGGCAAATGCCAGGATTATAATGATGGTCTTCATCATCTGCCTAATCAGTTGATTATGTGATACTGAGCGCAAGATCAGCATATGAAGAAATTGTGGGGAAATAGGAGCAATTGATTCTGAAAGCTTTGATTCTGAGGGTAGTTCAGCCTTAGTTCAACATGTGCTGCGTAACCTGCACAAATTCCCAGCTTGATGTCGAGGTCAGTGCAATCACATCACGGGGCACTTAATCATCAGAAAACAGCCCCAACCTTCATCCCACAGGTCATTTATTAGCAGAGAGCATTATCCAGTGTTAGGCACCGCACCATGCTTAAAAAAAGTTGGTGCTTATTCTTAATATCTTTTCGGAACGGCGAGGAATTAGTCTAAAAGCACTGACATTCCCTCTACCTAGCTCGCAACATATGGTGGTTATGCTCCATATGCTCGTGGGAGTTATCCGTGACTGTAAGATTACATTACAGATATCCACAGTCTGAATAAGTGAATCTGTTTGGTTGTGTCTTTTGTAATAACTGTGGATCAATTTATCTTTAATTTGATGCTGACACTGCAATTCAATAATGTACTGGGTTTCTGGTGCTGTTTTCAAACTACCTATGTTATTGTCGTGGAATATTTGCATCCTTAAAACGTCACAGTGAAACACACAAAATGCATGCAACCAATTATATATTTTCTTCTTAGTCATGGCAATTTGTACGACATGACTTTGTGCAATTCACTATCAAGTGCAATTTGATATAGTGCCTTTTCACATCACTATATCTAGTGCAAGAATGATACATCATTGACAGTCTTTGATCTATATAATTCTATACGTTCTTTATTTCTGAACATGATTCAAGCTTCACTCCGAAGGGATAAACGTTTATTGGGTTCAGGAAACTCTCCCCGGTAAAGTGAGAGCGGCTTCCCGTTGTGTTCCATTCTGGCAGCTGTTTTTGAAAAGATAAAAGTCATTAGGAAAATAAACTGATCAAAAGTACTGTCAGCAGCAAAGATCAGGACATCTGCTGCCAGAGTAATCTCATTAATGGGGGGGGGGGGGGGGGCTGCTCGTAGAGATAATGGTTGGTGAAACTGTAAGTACACCAATCCTGTATTCCCTTGTGTACATAATCTGATATTGTGCACAAGGGTGGCCTCTATTTCCTTTCCGTTCTCCAGTTGGAAATAGCTGACAGCTTTCGTTGATGGATTTGTTTTAATCAAATAAATAGCTCAGAAATTTCTTTTTTCCAAGTGTGAACCGTAATGTTTCAATGACAAACATACAAACCTTCTCATTTTAGTCCTTGCCATGTTGCCAATCAAAACCTACGATTGCCCGCAGAGTTCCTTATTAGCTTATTTTAATCAGTTCATCCAGACGTTTTCCTCAAACTTTAATGACATGAGTTCAGAGAGTAGATGATAGTGGAATCAATTCAAATTGTTTAGACCTGTTCTCTCTCATTCGGAGACTGTACCTGCAAAACTCCCCAGTGCTTTGGCAACAAGCCTTTATAATGATGGCATAGATCTGCAGCCTGCCTCAGTTTGAAAATAGAGGGGACTTTCTAGTTGTGCCCCAGCCAACAATCTCCCCAGATAAAATCATTGTTCACTTCACGAACATTTGTGAGATATTTCTGTGTGCAAATTGTCTGCCACGTTTGTTGTTTGGTTGCCGCATTCACTCTCTGGCTGCCACATATGCAACACTGTACAATATGCTCGTATAGCCCTTTATAATGTTGTGATAACAACAACAAAATTACATTTGTATAGAGCCTTTCACGTCAGGAGGATGTTGCAAGGCACTGGACGGATACTACTTCAGACACAAGCTGAGGAACCAGTGTTGGGGGGGGTGGGGGGGGTGGTGGGGGGGGATTTGCCGATGGATCCATCGAAGAGGATAGTCTTGAGGCGAGGCTTGAAGAAGGACAGGGAGGGGGCGAGGTGCAGGGAGTTTGGGATGGAGATTCAGAGGTTGGGGACAGAGTGACTGAAGGCTTGCCTGCCAATGGTTGGGCGGGTGGACCGGGGGACGTGGAGCAGGCCAGAGCCTGCTGAACATAGGGGGTGGGCAGGTTGGTAAGGAGCATGGACGTGCAGGCAGGGTAGGCAGTGCCTACCTTATAAAAATATATTTTTTTAATTGTAGATGCTTATTTAATGATTTCTATGCACATTTTACGTAATGCAAACGATTTTTAGTAGAAACTACCAAAATTATTTAACTGTGATTTGATATGCCTACCTTAAAAGCAACAGAAAGACAGCGAGACGCCGTGTCTTTTTTACCCATTGAGTTGAATGTAATTCCGAAACACATGCGCGTTCCTTTCTCAGTCTCAGTAACGGGTGAAATAGGCACAAGCTACCGCTGCCTTTCTTCTTTCTATCAATTGCGATCAGATCGCATTGAAATGCCATCTCAGCGCAAGCGTATTTGTGGAAAAAATGACTGGGAAAAAGGCAGAGTCTGCTGCTGCCTTTGGGGCACGACGTCATAAAGCCATGCCCCCCAAAGTGCCTGCCCTGGCATTTTACCCACCGCACGTCACTGGTAAGGGGGATAGGAGCTCACGGATGTAGGGTGGGGCGAGGTTGTGGAGGGCTTTAAATGTGAGGACCAGGATCTTGAATTGGATCCTTTGGATGATGAGGAGTCAGTGGAGTCGGGCGAGGATGGGGGAGATGGGGTCACGGAGTTTGAAACGGTAGAGGATGCGGGCCGCAGAGTTCTGGATTATCTGCAGCCTGTGGAGGGAGGAGTTGGGAAGGAGCTTTATTATTATTATCTATCTCTCTCTCTCTCTCTCTCTCTCTTGATATTCTAGTTGCAGTTACAGACACAAGTCGCCACTGTTGCTTTTCAACATTTGCTGGTTCAGTGTTTCTTTTCATTTCTCCAATTTATTGCATTTTGAGAATCATTTCCTGCATAGAAGCCAGCAACAGATGTAGTGTTCTTTGGACTTAACAGCACAGGATGTTGGCAGCAACACGTACAAAACCACTGGTATCCAGTCAGCTCATATAGCTCCCAGCTCCCCTAGCAATGTTTATAAAATCAAAGCTCTGTGTCGGTGAGGAGACTTTACATATAGGATTTCAAATGGGATTTAGAAAGTAAACCCAATACAATAGTTTCAGTCACACGGAATTTATTGTGAATTTACTTAAGGTCACATATAGGCCCCCACCAACTGCAGTTTTAAGACACAATCTGATTGTTATTTGTCTGAACAATTTTAAGACATTCACTGCTACCTCACAATGACACCAGACTGTGAAAATAGGCCTTAAATTCAACTGATAAATAGTGTAGCAGTTCTGAGATGAGATTTGAATAAGTAAAATAGATTTGTGCAGAGATGCCCTGACAGGATTACTTAATTACGGTTATATCCATCCCACCAATTTGAGCCTGGCTATAAAATGTCACCCTTTATTGTCGGAACACTTTTAGGAAATTTACTGCAAAAGTCTAATGGTATTAGACTGCGGTAATCAATTATTTAACAAGATATGTGTATTAGGATTATATTTCATGGGAAGCAAATTTAATTACATTTCATGTTGATGTATTGGGGGGTATTATCAAAGAGTTGCAATTAAATATGGATGGTCACATAAAACCATGTAATTCCCAGTAAATACCCTGTGGTTTGGACATTTTAACATTTTCAACTGAGCTTTTTTCGTAGCTAAGCAGGTCAGGAGCTGATAATATTCAATATGCAGCACCTGCAAACCAGACGCTCCTGAGTTCATTGTGACTTGAAATTGTGGGATATGTTAACAAACTCAGTTTCAAACCCTCAGAGCGCGGGCTGAGGGTGGGGGGAGAGACAAAACTGTCAAACCCTCCACAACTATTTTTGTGATTTAGAGATGGAAATTGCAATTGCCACAGATCTACACATTTAAAAATTTGTAATTCTAAATCAAAGATCTTTCCTTTCTCAGGTTGCGGTGGGATCCTTCATGCAGATAATGGCTCCTTTAAGTCACCAAACTGGCCAGCAAACTTTCCCCAAAATAGTGAATGCACATGGAAAGTTGTAGCTCATGGAAGCCAGCACCTTGAACTCTCATTCGATGATAACTTCCAAATTCCTGACAATGGTGGTCAGTGTGCAGACAGCTATGTGAAAGTAAGTATGGATGCTTTCAAAAGGAAGCTAGTTATAGTAGTTCTTACAAAACATAACTAGCATTTGTGTAGCACCCTTCACATCATCATGGAGCATTTCACAGTAGTGTGGTTTGACAATAAGCTTCAAAGAGAGGGGAGGTATTGAATACATTGTTGGAGAGAAAAGTCTTTGTGTGTGATTTGAAGATGGGCAAAGAGTGGGCTAAAGAAAAGGACTAAGGCAGTAAATTCCAGAGTTCGGGGGGCATTTCTGTGTGCAAATCGGCTGCTCAATTCGCCTTGAAATCACATGAATTACATTGTACAATGGGTAATTTGAAGCGCTTTGAAACATCTTCTCAGCATGAAGTGTCAAGTTGTAATGATTATAGTGTCTATTTTATTATGATGATTGTCCTAAAAATCAAGATTGTGCAGAATTTTGGAAACCCAACTTGAAATCAGTCTGAATGATGTACTGATTTAATCTTAATGATTCAGCCTTAATGATTTACTAGCCAGGAGTATAGAACAGGGGAGATTGCAGAGGTAGAGAGGGTGAAAGATCAGGAAGGAATATGAAAATTGGTGAGAGGAATTTGTAGATATTTTTGGGAGGTCTACCTCTCGGTAGACCTCCCAAAAATATCTACAAATATCTACAAATGCCAGTAAAGCCTAACAAGGATCGGATTAATGGATATACAGAGCATTATGCTAGTGAAGAACATTGGAAACCCATACAATTCCTCATAGGTTTACTTTCCCTTTAAATAATATGTTGTTCATCATGCATCTATTTCCACAGGTGTGGGCAGGAGATACTGAACTGGATGAAATGCTCCTAACTACAGCTTGTGGAAATGTTCCTCCAAGCCTTGTTGTTGCTCCAGCCAATGTTATGACTGCCCGATTCAGGTCTACAGATAGTGTGGGTAAAGGCTTCTTCGCCTCTTTCACAAACCGTAAGTACCTTTATCTTTGACTAGTTTCCTACTCAGAAATCTTTACAAAAGATATGGAAGACGTGTTTTTTTTCTTTTTGTAAATTGTGTCTCAGTATCGTTCAATTAGTAGCCCTCTCTCTTCTGAGTCAGAAGGTTGTGAATTCAAATTCCACGTTGGGATTTGGGACTCGAAAAGTCCAAGCTGACACAAGAATGCAGTACAGGGAGGCTCATTACTTTGTTGGAGGTGCCGCCCTTCGGGTGAGATGTTAAACCGAGGCCGCCAACAATCCAGGTGGACATTAAAGATCCCATCGGTTATTCAAAAAAAGAAAGTTTCTCCGTTGTCCTGGACAACATTTTCCAAATAAAATTGGTCATTTCATGGCTGTTTGTGGGACATGGCTGTGCACAAATTGCCTGCCGCATTATCTCACAAACCATTTGTTTTTTGTGGGCCAGCTCTATACTGACCGTATTGTACAATACTGAATTTTAAAAATGTTTTGTCTTTTTTTAATTGTTTAGGATGTGGAGCCAATTTCACTGCCCTGAATGGCCTCATCATGTCACCAAACTACCCTTATAATTATGACAACAACCTGAACTGCGAATACTTCATCAATGCATCCATGGACACTTTTGTAATCGTACAATTTGAGGCATTTGCCATGGAAGGTACGAATTAAAATCTTCTACCATTTCAGGGGTGTGGAATATTGTTTAAGCTTTCTAGTTAGAATCAAACTAAAATAATAAAATAAACTTGCTATAGATCTCAACCCTAATGTTTGCAGAAGGAGACAAGCTGACAACAACAACTTGCATTTGTATAGTAGCCATCAAGCTGGGTAGTGCATAGAATGCTACATCATGAAGTGGGGTTAATCTGAACACAACTGGATTCATGATGCTTGTTGTAGGGATGATTGAAGTACAGACATTGAGTGTCCTGCTCAAAGGAAAAGCACATCGGAAGGTTAATCCTTCCCAGATCTTGTCATGCGTCTTCACTTTGCTGGTTTCAGGACCTCACTTGCAAATAAGTGGCTTTGGATGTTTATAGCACACGTGACAAAATGAGAGTAAAGTGAGAATTTGCATTATGAAAAATAACACATGTTAAGTTTACCATTTCGGGCTTCATGGTTTAAATCAGGCTCTCTAGTTGAGTGGCATATATTCTACATGGAAGATATTATCAAAGATATCTTTGAAAGCTTCTCGGTTTTGAATATTAACTTCACTACAAAAAGATAAACACATGACTTGGAGAGCGACTAGGCCGTTAAAGTCCAAAGTACGGTACTTAGATGTAGAGCTAGCTAGCATGCCTAAGGGCATATCTGAAATACATTGAAAAACGTGTTGCACTGTAGACCATTTAATTGACTAATAGCTAGAATATCTAGAGGTCTGTTGCAACATCAAAGAGAAGACAAGCTGTGCATTGTATAGTTTGGTACATGGCTTAGTCTCGATGGGAGGTTTCAAGAACATCAATATGCGACAAAAGTCTGTCTCCGGGCAGCTTCAAACAAACAAACAAAACTTACATTTATATAGCGCCTTTCACATCGAGAGGATGTCCCAAGGCGCTTCAGCTTTTGACTTCACCATAGAAAGAAACTGTGGAAATGAACAGGACAGAAGGCTGTGTGGAACCATGTGTCCATGCTGGCTCAGTTGGTAGCCTCTCGCCTGAGTCCCATATTGGGTCTTGGAACTTATAGAGCAAGCTGACACCCCAATGCATGTGCTGCAGAGTGGAGATCCTCCGGATGACATATTAAATCGCATATTAAATCGAGGCTCCGCCTGCCTGTTCAGGTGGACTTTAAAGGTACCATGGCACTATTCGAAAAGGGAGATTCTCCTGGAATACTTGTCAATAAGTCTGTTAACCGATGGGAAAGTGTTATTGGACCCATATAAAGACACCTAATGTTGAAACAAATTCAATATGTGACGAGCTAATTATCACCAGTGACAATTATTATATTGTGTGTATTCTACACTTCATGTCTCGGTTGATGACTGTGTGGCTGAACATTTCTCTGTCTGTCCAACACCCCCCCCCCCCCCGCTCCAATTTTTTGATTCCGCATCAATTTAAGAAAGCATACAAGTTGTACAACTTATTTAGCTAAAAACTAATTTTAAAAAATTTTAATAATTTGGTTTGACTATATAATACCAGAAATCTCTGTAACAGGTTTATGGCTTGCAATAAATCATATAGGGAAGAATTTTGCTACATTCATTGAAAAGCAAGTCTTTATTCTTAACATCCCTGTATTGAAGCCCTTATATTGCTCAGCTGGACACAAAGAAAAAATGATCACATCTCAAGTCACCTCTCAGTGCCCTGACAGCTATAATTCAAAGCACAATGCTTTTTAGGTGTAATCCGGTTATAGTTTTGTCATTCATGTACAAGGCAATTAGTCAGGGCAGGAAGTTGTGTTTGTGGAGGGCAGAGCACTGAGGAGAGTCGGTGGTGTCATTTGACTTGTTTGATAATGATTGCTAATGGTGAATAGCAATGTGCAGATCCATTAGTGCTGTCCCCAGCTGTTTTCATTCCACAGATCAACCCCTTGTTGACAGAAGATTAATAAGAACACATTTAGACTGTAGGTACATATGTGAGTAATATTAGAGATTGTATTTCTTTAAAGTGCCATTTAACTGTCTACTTATTACAACTTTACAGCCGCTATTTTTCACAATAATAATCTACTGATAAACAGTAGCATCTCCAAAATGCAAATAATTATAATGTAATAATCCATGCATTTGATTGTAGAACCTTATCGTGTAGTCGAGACATCTCAAAGTGCATCAGAGGATATAATGTTAAGTGGTGTAGGTGTATTTTGTGGTCTTATGCAGCAATCAATTTGCTCACAGCAATTTGCGCCCAATACAACAACTTGAATTTATATAGTTTCATTCACACAAGATAACATATTAGAGTGCTTAAGCACAGCAGTGTCTTAGAGTGAATGTCCAATTTTATTTGGGGGGTTGTTAGGAAGTAGGAATTAAGTGTAAATTTTAAGTAACAGGCTTTTTGGTTTTAAAAAATGTTTAGCAGAGTCAAGAATGTTATAATTGCTGGTATGATGTTGATTAAAATAATTCTCATCTCTGTAGTTACTGATGATTCTTGGTATCTTCAATGGAGGTGTTGAATAGTGGATAATTGGTGCTTGAGGTCTTTGACGGCAGGTTGTTGAAATACTTGAGAGTTTGATGGTGTCATGGGAAGAATATCCTTTTCAAAGGAAGGTAGGTGAGGTCTCATTGGAGCTGAGTCAGCTCCAAGGTGACATTCTTGGCAATCGAATATCAGAAGTGAGTTGATCCTCTGTGGCATTGACCCAGTTCCTGAGCAGGGGAGGTCTGCAATACACCAGGGCATTCCTGACGACAGACTAGCATTGCCAGGACTTGAAGGGATAGGCCTGCCACTGGGAACAAGGACTCAGCTTCTAAGGTGGCCAAACTAGAACAAGCTGTAGGAAGCTTCCCAGATTCAATGGCAAGCAATGCAATTTCTTTTTTTGGAAGATGGTTAAATCATGGCAGTAACCCAATGCACACTCTGGAGCACCTAATTACTGTCTCTTTCTAACCTTTGTCCAATAATCTCCAGAATTAAATCAGCATACTTCCTGGGGGATATGGTGCGCATTCCATTCCAAATTGAAGGAAATATCCATCTGCAGGTGATATACATATATGGAACTCTCAATCTGGTTTGGATACCTTTAAGGATGGTGATAGGCTTCTGTATGTGTCAGACACCTGGCTGATGAAACAAAAATAATGGGAAAATGGTAGGGTGGATCTGCTGGAAGCGGCAAACTGAAGGCCACAATCCTTTCTTGCGAACAATAGAGGTAAGGGAGTCCAATTAGGTCAGTAGCTGAGTTAGATGTAAGGGTTTGCATTAGATGGTTTCTCATATCTAATAATAATCCATCAAGAAAAAAACACAATAAAAAATTGGTCAATTCAATTCACGATTGTTTGTGGATCAAATGCAAGGATTATAATTATTATTATTATCCTACCAGCTACTATTGACTTGATTCTAGTTTAGCATTATCATATTTCAGACTTGTTGTTCAATATTGATTTTTTCTTAAAAAGAAATCCGCTTGGATGAGAAAATACAACTGTATGCATGTCCCTGGAATTTCATCTTAGATTTTTTCCCCCAGCAACTTAAGAATGTATGTCCTGCTTCAAAAGGCTTGGTGCATTTCATACACATTCGCTGTGAATGAAAATGAAAGCAACACCATGAAATCTTCAATTGATCCCTTGGATAAGACATTATGCCAAGATCCCGTCTGCCTGTTCTGGTGGATGTTAAAGATTTTCAAAAAGAGAAGGATGTTTCTCCCACTGTGTTAACCAACAATATCCCCAAATAAAACTAGTCATTCATTTCATTGCTGTATGTGGGACATAACTGTGTGCAAATTGGTTGCCATGTTTGCCTGCAAAATGCAATCGCTGTACTTTATACTGTATCCCGTGAGGCACTTTGAGACTTCCCAACAATGGTTTAATGCGTTACATCAAATGCAAGAATTTATTATGTGTTATTATTATAACTGAAGTCACACGTTTATTTCAAAACCTCTTTCAGATGATATATCCTGTGAAGATGCATTGGAAATCTACAGTATAACCATTGAAACTGGCGAAGCGAAGTCTTTAGCCACCCATTGTGGTTCTAAACTCCCTGCAACAATTAGTGTCCTTGGGCCAACACTGCTTACCTTTCAAACAAACAACGTGATAACAGATGTGGGTTTCCTGGCCAAATACCATCTTGTCTGTAAGTAAATCCCCCTGCAGAATTACAGTTAGTTTCAACAAATTTGTTTGTTTTAATAATGTTTTATCCCGCCTTTGGTTTATATGTTACAATGTACCTTTTCCCTATCTTGGTTTTCATGCATCAAATATTGTTGCTTCTTCCTTCCCCAAGTTCAAAGCCTGACTCAAAACTTTCCTGTTTGGTTACACTTTCGGTCATTCCTCTCCCATCCTATTCATCTTCCATCTGACTCGGGTTCCCAGCCAGCAGTGTGAAGCACTTTGAGACATCCTTCGGACATGAAAGGCAAGAGTGGAAATATAATATCATCTGAGATCTCCACCCAACTGGAAATAAATAATGATAGCATCTTATCATATTAAAATGTCCAAAGGAAAATCTTGAGTATTGTCAAGCGACTGGACACACTTGAATGGCTTTGTAATGACTCTTCCTCTGATTCTTTTCTCAATTCGGGTGGGTGGGCGAGGGGAAGTGCACAGATTCGTACTTGTAGCCGCCCCTGATTGGCACAGATTGTCAGGAACTTTGTGTCTCGTCTGTGCATCTCATTGCTTCATGTCATGTAATGTTGTGGTGATGTTGCCATAACAGTGGGTGCTGCTGTATCCTCTTTGTGAGATCAGATCATTGTGTTAAAACGTGCACTGTAGCTTCACTGAAAGTGCCATATGCTGTGCTAATTAATGATACTGATGCAAACTAAATTGGGTTGATGAACAGCTTTTGATGGAACAACTTGCATTTAGATAGCATCCTTCACCTAGAGTAATGACTCCGAGCACTTTAAAGGGATAGGGTTGGATATCGAGTGAGAGTTGGGGGATGACTGGCCAATGGTGTTTGTGAAAAAAAAGTAAGACAGAAGAGAGGGGGGCGAGTGGTAGAGGAAGAGAGTTCCAGATGTTAGGGACATAGATATACTCAGCCACTGATATGGCACAGGCAGGGCGGGAGAGGTGCAGTTAGCCCGAGTTAGCTGAGCGGATGGGTTAAACAAGAAGATCAGAGAGATAGTGACCTGCCAGGGAGTGAATGATGCACTCCATGCTCGATTCATCAAAGAATGTTTTTATATGAGCAAACATTGAGGAAAATTACTACAATTCTTTGAAGATTCCTTTCATGCTCCATTGCTTTTATTCTTTCCATACTGCCTCATGGAGAAATGATTCAAACAAATGGGGAAAATTGTGGAGTCATGTAATTTAGTGGTTACGGCACTTGCCTCACAAGCGAGAGGACTTGAGTTCGATTCCTGGCCAGGGTGAAACATTAGACAAGTTTCCTTACTCTAAATGCCTCTGCTTACATAGCAGTAAGTGGGAACCTGGTTGTTAGTTGATTATTGGATCGCTTATTCGGGGCGAATAATCCTTTTGAATAATATAAATATATATATATAGATGGTCACTCAATCCACAACTGTTTATGGGACACTGCTGTGTGTAATTGGCTCCTGCGCATCGCCCATAAAAAACAGCTAATTCACTTTGCAGTATATGGGTTTGAAGCGCTTTGAGGCATCCCAAAGATGTGATAACGTGCTTTATCAAATCTGCAAATTCAAGGATTATTATGATTATAAATCAGTGCTGCTTTAAATTATTTGATGCTAAAACTGCACGCCATATACTCTTCGCACACATATAAGGGCATTGCTAGTCATCACCATCCAATTCTGTTCACATTTAACTTTTGCTGTCACGTGAAGCATTTTCCCTCAGTCAGTTTCAAAATTGCACTCTGTGCTTCAATTCTCAGTAGGGTTCACACTGCATTATGTTCTGACCATCTTATAAATGGTTTTGCTAAAATGATTTTTCACAAAACTAATGTAAATTTGGGTCATTGAGACAAATGACCATGTTTTTGGTCTTGTTGCTAAACCTTATTGTGGCTGAGTACAGTATTACTAAATCTCCTAGGGAATGTAGCAGTTATTATCAACTTGGAAAGAAAGAAATTCAACCTTGTTCTAGAATTACAGTACAGTACTCAATTTTCTTAACATTTCAGTTTGGGCAAATTGCAACAAATTGTCCAGTTCAGTCCTAACTTTGAAGCTGGTGTTCTGAGAATTCTTATTATAATCTTAGAGAAAATCAACTCCAAAATATAAGGCTATTTTAAAAATGGCCAAAATCTGGATCCTCTGAAATGCTAAGAAAACAGAGTGAATCTGGACCCAAGTGGAATTTCTCCCCAATCAGAATCTTACAGCAGAGAAAGTCATTTGTGTCTATGAAGTCTGTGCTAATGGATTCTCCTTATGAGGTATTCTCATCTAATCCCATTCTCTTGCTTTCTCCATATACTCTTAGTATTCATCTTTACCAAGTGTCTACATCTTATTCCCTTTTCCAAAGCAGCTTACGAATAATAATTCATCAACTGTAATATAGTGGAAGAAGGCTAGTTTAAACTATATAACTCTGACGGTCTTACTCGGACATGACGAAGATTAATTTTATCGAATTTAATTTGGCTGGTATGAAATATAATATGTCTTTCGCACCATTTTAATATTCTTCAAATTATTTTGTGGTTGCCAATGCACTCCTGCATGATACGGCAGTAATCCATTAACTTACTGGACAAAGATCACATCTGGTTTGTGTTGCAATCCCATTAGCCAGTAAGTGATATGCAATATGTGCATATTGGTGCTTTAGCTTATATCCTTTCATGGTCTGACTATGTGCGTTAGCATCAGAAGCTGGAATTTGCAAAGATTACTTTAATAGTCCAGTATTTCTTACAAAAACATTCCCACAAAACAATGCAGAGTGTGCTAAGAATGCTATCATTCCCCCAGGAATAGTCCATTTTTCTGCAGTCCATTTTTCTGCAGTCCATTTTGTTCCTGCCAAACCAAAGCTATGCCAGAAGTTATATAGGGTCAAACTAAAACAATACATATCTTGAACCAAGATGACATTATGTGCACCAGAATTTTCCCAAAGGTTTGTTGATGCAATTTGTTTGTTTTTTAAATGATGGACACTATTTCTCTACAGTGATCTCACAGCTCACCCAGGGTAATCCAAACTGCATGACTGTTTTACTGGGACATACAACAACAAAATTGTATTTGTATAGTGCCTTTTAAGTTGGGAGGATGTCCCATGGCGCTGGACAGACAGTATACAGGTGATCAATCATTCTAAAATGAGACTGCAGATGGACTGTGCTGAATCCACATTGAAATGTGAAACGTAGCCTGTTGAAAAGATACCTTGGCTGAATCAGCAGATATATTAAGTGAAAAAAAACTCAATAAAAACTTGGATTTATATAGTGCCCTCCAAGGTGGACGGCGTCCCAGATAACGGATACCAACGGATCCCGGGGCCGAGCGAGTGGGAGGGGGAAAAAGGTGACCAAAAGCACAGGCGAAAAGAAAAATCTTTAGCCGAAACCTGAAAGTAGGGAGAAGGGGCGAATCGAAGGGACTGAGGAAGGTTATTCCAGAGCCTCGGGGCGTGCACAACTCAATAATTTTGTTAATAATACCATAGAAATAAAAACATGCCAATGCTCTATGTGAAACCAAAACACATCGGAATATTTGGGATGCAATTTTGTGCGATTTGATGTATTTTGATGTCTGAAAGGCGCTTTATAAGTGTAATTTGTTGTTTTAGGTAAGAACCCAGGATTTTATAAAGTGACCACACATGATTCTCTGTATCCCACTTCTTCTCCCGTGCCCTCTCCCTCTCTCAAGCCTTCCCCCTCTATCTTTGGTTTTGTTCTGTTTCTTTCCCAGGCTCCTCCCTGTAACCTTTCCAGTGAAGGCAATAAGATGCAGAAACATTTTTTCCCGTGCAAATACATAGACACCAATCAACAATATTGATCTCACAGGTCTGTTTTTTTAAGTGAAGAGTCTGACTGTCATGCCTTGCACTAAGTGAGCGTTAACTATAATTTATCATCCATATAAATTATAAACATCCCTAAAACATCCACTTCCCCAATGTTGCTGCAGTGGTTAATTGATAGTGTTGAGTCCACGACTGCAACACCCTCTCCAATCCATTGTAATAAATGTGCAACTGGTTTAAATCACACAGGCTAATGCTGCTATTAATAAGGCCCCAATCTATGTCCCAGCTGCCTTCCCTCTTGGTCCTACCCTACAAATAATACAAGGATTCAGAACTTCAGATTAAATTGGCTTTGGTCTGACTACAGAATTTATTTTGAGTGGAAATGCTTTGGTGGCCGAACGCCTACATGTGTCACTAACATTACTCCAGCGCATATGGGTAATTGAGGGTAGTTGGAAGCACATTACTGAAGAAACTATTATTAGGGAGTTTATTTTCCCATTTTTCAGACTTGTCAAAGTGCCAAACATAAAGGTCTCCAAGCGTCCATTTGGCTAAATCTTTCAATGGTATCTTTCCGATGGGAAAAAGTCAAGAAGATTTAGAAAATACTGCACATTGCTTGACAGCACAGTGCTGAATCATTTCAAATAGTACTTATTATTTGTGCATTTCTTTGTCTGCAAAAGTTGATCCAGTGAGAGTGGTGCCATAATTAATAGAGGAAACCTTATCACTTCAGTAACAAACCTGAAAAGCCTGCAATATGCATTATATTGGCTTTGGAGTTGCAGGAGATGGGGAGAGAAGGCTGGTCAGACAGTGATCTATATCTTCTGATGAAAGGTCACAGTAGCATTGTATCCATGCCAAGGCTGCCCACCAACAACCAAGTGAGCTCATCTGATCATTTCCTGTCTGTGCTTTTTGTCTGCCCACCATCCACACCATCCACCAACATCATTATCAGCAGCAGAAGCAACTGCCTCATCAAATTTATTTTCCTTTCAAATATTTTTTTTTTTGGTGGGGAGGGCTCTTTTCTTCAAATCTCTCAGCACCATGTTAAGCCACCAATATAACATCTCCGTCTACCCCAACCATCCACCCACCACTGTGACTAGGGATATACAAATGAGGTTGTTTGGACAGGAAGGGGGTTTGAAGGGGGTTTGAAGGGGCTAAAGTAGAAGATTTTATCAACTGCACTTGATCTCCACAGTGATCTCTTATATGTCAACAAAACGGAGGCCCTCCTGATTGGCTCACGTCAGCGCCTTCACACCTGAGGCGCTGGCAACATTCATGGCTGCTCTCTCCACCTCTCAAAGCCAGTCAGGAATCTGGGCATCTTGTTTGACCCCAAACTGTCCTTCCTCCCTCATATCCGCGCCATGATCGGTACAGCCTTCCACCACCTCTGTAACATTGCCAGACTCCGCCACTACCTCACACCCCCCATGCTGCCAAAACACTCATCCATGCATTCATTACATCTAGGCTGGATTATGGGAATTCTCTCCTCGTCGACCTTCCCAGCTCCTCCCTTCACAAGTTGCAGATTATTCAGAACTTTGCAGCTCGTGTGCTCTCCCGCACTAGGCTCCGCGACCACATCACTCCCACCCTCGCCCGTCTCCACTGGCTCCCCGTCCCCGAAAGGATTGAATTCAAGATCTTCGTCCTCACCTTCAAGGCCATTCATGGTCTTGCCCCCGCCTATCTCTTTGACATGCTGTCTCCCTATCAGCCTGCCCGTCCCCTCTGTTCACCAGGCTCTGGGCTGCTCGACGTCCACTGCCTTCACCACCCTAGCATCGGTGGCCAAGCTTTCAGCCTCTCTGCTCCCACACTATGGAACTCCATCCCGCAATGCCTTCACCTCACTTCCTCCCTTTCCTCCTTCAAGGCCAGTCTTAAGGCCTCCTTCTTCGACCGTGTCTTCTGCTCCCATCCTAACTCTTCCCCCTCTCCTACTCTCCTTCCCTTTCCCCTTACTCCGACACCCCTACTCTGACCCCCCCCCCCCGCCCCCACTCAGGTCACAACCTAATTGTTCAGCGCCTTGGGACGTCCTCCTGACGTGAAAGGCACTCTATAAATATAATTTTGTTGTTGTTATATTGTCCTGTAGCTCAATGGTTAGAGCGCTCAACTTGCAAGAGGAAGGACCCGGGTTCGATTCCCGGCCAGTTCAGGGCAAAACCTTAGGCAAGTTTCCTTATTACGAACACAGACACATACACATGCTTTTGTTTACCTAGCAGTAAGTAGATACAGCATTGTTAATCGATTGGCGGATCACTTTCCAGGCCTTAAATACCCAGAATACATGGTCACTTCACTTAACAGTATATCCTGGCTTGCAAGCGTGAGACCTGTGTTCGAATCCAGGCAGGTCAGGGCGAAACCTTGGACAAGTTTCCTTACTCCACACGCCTAGTAATAATCTATCCAAAAAAAACACAATAATAAAATTGGTCACTTCAAACAGAATATAGCTGCAATGAGAACTAGACTTGGTATTCAGGAAGAATTAATTGAAATGGGCTGAATAGGTTTTTTTTCCTACTGAATGTCATCACATGTTAATCACAAATACCTTTTATACCTTGTTTATAGCTCCATTACAAGATGCCAATTACAATTTGGCTGAAATTTTTTTTGTGAAAATAAGATAATAAAAAGAAAGCATAACTTCTACATGTATTACTAATCTGATATTTTATCAAAATAATTTTAGTCTGTTGTAATATTTTATGTACAGAAGAGTTCTTCATCAGGCAAAACTCTACCTTGTGATCTAGTAAACAGTTGGATGTTGTTCAATGTAAAAAATATTCATCAATAGCCCATTCACTCTTTGATTGTATTACGTGGTTCATACCAGCTCACTTTGTCCTGATTATTATGACGTATCATTGATGTTTCACTTTGTTTTTAAATATAATTTGATTTAAATGCATGTAATGTAATGCTTGGTAAGATAGTATTCAAATTATAGCCATCTTGCTTGACACTAACTAATATCTCATCACTCCAGTTGTTCACTCCAGCTCACTGAGTCAGTTTGCAACCTTCACATTTTCTCTATATCCTTGACCTACACCTTTCCATCTAACCCTAAGGTCTGCCCTTCTCCAACTATAATTCATCCAGAACTAGTTTCCCATATCCTTCCCTTCACCAAGATCTTTGTGCTCATCATCCCCCTTTCTCAATAAGATCCATTGTCTCTGATCAACGTCAAGATCCTTGTCCTGACTTTCAAATCCCTCCACGACTTTGTTTCGTTCTACTGTGTAATCTGCTCTTGCCCCACTCTCATCACCATTCCCATCATCTCACAAACTCAAGCCTGCTGTTTCTCCCTCTACTGTCACTGTTTATATACACTACCTCCCCACCCCCACACCCTTGCTCCTTCCCAAAACAGCTCTACATTGTGTCTTCTCTCCCTGCTTTCAAAACTACCTTAAAAATGTACCTCTTTTATTATGCTTTTTCCCATCTTCCTCTTATCCTCTTCCCACCTTGCTTGACAAACCATTGCATTCTTGTAAAAAGCTTTGGGATGATCATCTATAAACAGTGCTAATTGTGTGTTATCTTGGTGGGCAGGTTGCTTTGCTAATTATCCTTATGCTTTTGTCTTTCAAGCTTGTGGTGGTACATTCCGGGAATCATCTGGCATTGTCTCAAGTCCGACTTATTCCTACACCGAATATCATCACAATATAATGTGTACCTACCACATCATTGTCCAAGAGAACCGCCTTATTCGGCTGAAGTAAGTCACGCAGGATAAGGTGGAATTCTTCTCTCTCTATGGAAATCTTTCATTTCTACACAGTAAAATATAAGGAGAATGCGTATGTTCTTACATGAATCAATCAATGATGAAATCAGAATTTCACTGTTGTGTATCAGTTGCCCTAGCTATGAACCTTAGAACTTGATCAGAAATCAAGCAAGTACACACCACTAATCAATCAATCAATCAAAACTTACATTTATATTGTGTCTTTCACGTCGATAAGACGTCCCAAGGCGCTGTATAGTCAAGTAGGTACAAGAGCAGGGGGGGAGGGATCGGGGCAGGATGAAGGAGAGTAGGAGAATTGACTGTATATTTGTGGGTGAAACATGGCAGCCAAATTGCGTACAGTTACTAATAGTAACACACTGTGGAACTCCATCCCGCAGCCTCTCCGCCTCGTTTCCTCCCTTTCCTCCTTCAAGGCCGATCTCAAGACCTTCCACTTCGACCGCGCCTTCGGCTGCCCCACTAACTCTTCCTCCTCTCCCACTCTCCTTCCCCTTCCCCCTACCCCGACCCTCCCCCCACCCCCCGACCCGCTCGAGTCCCGACCTGACTGTTCAACGCTTTGGGACGTCCTCCCGACGTGAAAGACACTACATAAGTGCAATTTTGTTGTTGTGTTTTGTATGCTTAGTGGTATAAAATGGAGTGGTACAACAGGTTTCCTATGTAGTTAAATGTCTCTAATAGCGAATCACATTATACAAAAAGAAGGATGGAGATGAGGGTTGAGTGAGTGGGAAACCTAGAGGCCTCCACACTCCTTTGTTTACCTAGCTGTAAGTAGGAACCCAGTTGTTAGTCGATTGTCGGATTGCTTTTCCAGGGATAATAATTTCTTCCCCCAAAAAATTGTCTCCTCAATCCACAACTGCCACGTTTCACCACAAAATATATAGGCAATATCCTTTACAGGATATTCTGTGATGCCCTCTGTGATGTCTCAAAGACGTGGTAAGGTGCTAAATCAAATGGAAGGATTATTATTATTATTATTACAAGCTGAGCACAAATAAAATTTATTTTATGCAAAAGAGTGCTCCACTATTCCTAGCATGCAAAATTATGGATTTGCAGTAATTCAAAATTGCATAATTGCATGTAATTCAGAAATTCAAATTTGTGTTTTCAATAATAAAAGCAAAGCAAAGTATTTTAATGCATTATAGGCATATAACACTAAGAAAAATCTTTACATTTGGTACAGAGCCTTCTTTCACCTAACGAAGACATCTCAAAGCCCCTCACAGAAAATATTGTAAGGTGTAATGACTATGTTTTTGGGGTTTTGTTAGGTCTGGGATTCGACCTGAAAACAAGATTAAAATTCAAACCAAGCTCAAAAACTGTTGAACCTTGAAGCTCGTGTAAAATTGATTATTATAAATGTTAAAAAGTATCTATCAAGTTGAATGGCAAGATATTTACTGCAGTAGGTTCATTTTGTACAATCTAATACTCTTGTTCCCTGTCTTCTTAGGTTCAGTGATTTAGACCTTGAGTTTACATGCAGTGATTATGTGGCAGTTTATGATGGTTCAGACAGTTCCGCACCATCTTTAGGCAAGTTCTGTGGCTCAGTTGTTCCACCACCTCTCCTGAGTAGCAGCAATTCGATGTTCATTGTTTTTAAAACTGATATTCTACTAAATGGAAGAGGCTGGAAGGCTTTCTACATAGAGACATTAGGTAAGAGATTAAATAATACGATCAAAGTAACCTGATTTAAATTGAATTTCAACTTGATGCAGTGCTCTTCTTTTGTATCTGCAAACATGGGCTATGTTTTATGTTCATCAAATGTCAAACCTGCACATGGCATCTTGTGATACTTTCAGGAATGAAAAACTATAGAGCATATTTGTTTTTTATTTAGAATACACTGTCTGCTAACGGTCCAATTGTTACCTGTTTCTTAACGGATTGAGATGGGTTAATTTGCTGTTATTTGATTGTGCATCTTAGCGCCCATCGAGTAAAATTTGTGTTCTTGGCTATATAAATACCTTGTATAAATACTGTATCAAGCGTCTTCTATTGTAATTGTGGAGCTCCTGTGACTCAGTGTTTAGAGCACTTGTCTTGCAAGCTGGGGAGACCAAGCTGGGGAGATATGTGTTCGAATCCAGGCAGGTCAGGGTGAAACCTTGGGCAAGTTTCCTTACTCCACACACCTAATAATAATCCCTCCAAAAAACCACAATAATAAAATTGGTCATTTCAATCCACGACTGTTTGTGGGGACACTGCTGTGCGCAATTGGCTGCCGCGATTCGCCCACAAATATATACAGTCAATTCACTTTACAGTATATTCTGTGAAGCGCTTTGGGACGTCGATAAGATGTGGAAAGCGCTATATCAAATGCAAGGATTATTATTATTATTGTTAAAATTGACATAATTCAGTACTTTTAAGTGAGAAACATGATGTGAAGGAAAAGTCACCAAAGGAAGAAGTGGAGGATGTAGTTTGAGGATTTTGATTATGATTTAACAACAAGGACTTTATTTGATACTCTTCATGCAGCGTAGTGTCTTGGAGTGCTTAACAGTGGTGTATTCTAATGCCAGAGGGAGAGAGGAAGTAACTGTAAGCATGGTGGATGAGGAAGGTCTTCAGGCAAGATCTGGAAGTGGGGAAGGAGGGAATAAGGCAAAGACATTAAGGGAGAGAGTTCCAAAGTTGTGGGGTATGGTGGCTCTTTGAAGATAATAGATCTTCTACAGTAGTGAACACTACTGCATACATTGCCAGAGGAGTGCTTTCTGGAATTGGCAGCTTTGCATTGGCCACATTGGGCCGACTCTCTCCTATGTCAGATTCAAAATATCGTGCAGTATTTGCTTCCTCCATCTCCAAATGGTGACAACATATTCTAAACTCTGACTCCTTCCAGTAACCCAAAATTTGTTCCACTGGCCTTCAGAGACTCTCACCCAGAATGCGTCTCCCTGGATCAGAAGTGCTGTGATGAATTTTCACTTGTTGGCAGGGGTAGCTTTTCACTAAATCTGCTATTGCCATTTTCCAACTGCTGAGAAAAAATTGGGCTGCACACGCGTGAAAATGACCAGAAACAGGCTGAGCTAGTTTTAATCACTTCTATGGCCAACTTACATGAACATCAATGGAAAATGATATCAACTGAGCATGTTGGTGGCACCTGCTGGAATGAATATAGTATCCTAAAACCTACATATTATTTTAGCTAATGGTAGTTTCCCGATGATTGATTGAGTTTGCAGTAAATAAACTCAATGTGTTTATTTAGGTTTACTGGTGTCTCTGCTCCTATTTTCCTTTAGCCTGGCTCCGCTGGTAGCACTTTCATCTCTGGATCAGAAGGTCTTGGGTTCCAGCCCCACCTCAGAACGTGATCTAAGATGACACTCCAATGCAGTGCTGGCAAAGTGTTGTATTGTTGGAGATGCCGTCCTTCAGATAAGATGTTAAGCTGATGTCTGCTAGTTGTGTTGGACTTTGAAGATCCCACGGCACTATTCTAAAAGAGAAGGGAGTTTCTCCAGAATCCTGGCCAACAATCATCCCAAATATAATTGGTCACTCATTTCAAGCCGAACTTCATTTCCTGGCTGTTTGTGGAAAATTGCTGTGCACAATTGGCTTACCAGGTTCACCTGAAAGTACTGTCACTCCACTTTACAATAAATCCTGTGAATCGCTTTGGGACATCCTCCCTATACGAAAGGTGTTGTACGAATCTTTATAGCATTATTATTGGTTTCCACAGGGTTTTCACATTGTTTCTTCTGTGCAGAGTTTGGACATCTAATGAATTCAACTGTTTTGAAACTGAACAGTACAGTACTGTAAGAGTATACAGTCCCTGCTCCCCAGAAACTACCATTGAATCCCAAGCTTAGAATGCTAGGAATTTTGCTTGGACTTCACATTAATCAGTTTAATGAGGCCGAGGCATTTACAGGATATAAACTGGAGTTATTGTAGCTCAGTGAGCTGACAAACAGAGAATGCTATGAGAGTGCAATCTATTGCCAAATGCTCAGACAACATTTCAACCTCAGACTTGATTCATTGTTGTGAATACATGAAATGAATAGGGTGGTTGCTGGTATTGTCAGCCTTCCAATTATTCCCTGCAATATCTTCCGAAGTTGGCCAAATACATTATAGTTTATTTTCCTAAAATATTAACATCTGCGTTGTAAAGATTTTATATGTACCTCATTAATGCATTCCTTTTGATATTATTGGAACATTATATATATATATAACATTAAGTATCTGCTATGATGGTGCCTCATTCTCTTCCTTACTGAATAACACTAACCAACAAAGGTCTATTTTTCCTCCCCAGTTTTCGCTGTTTTTCTCCTTTCTCCTTAAAGTTCATGCAGGAGTCGTTACCCCCCCCCCCCGGGTACTTTTATTCAGTCAGACATTGCGTGACACAGCCAGAAACCCATTACTGTGATTAAGAGCATCCAAATCATATTGATTTCTATTGTGTGTGGAAATTTCTATTTGTCTGGTATGGTGTGCACACTTTCACCTCATAGGGATTCACCCTGTTTACCTAATCCTCGAGAGTTTAGGCACAGGTTGGCAAGAGCCAGCGTTTTTGGGACCTCAGTATGTGCTGGGAGGTTAAACCGCTAAAGCTACACACCTTTCCATTGTGAAAACTGCAAGCTTCTGCTTCTTGTCCATCTAGGCCCATCATACTCATTGGGGTTTTCGATGGCAGGATTAATTGTAGCCAAATGAGAAGTGTGGTCCAAACTACAGTGCCTCTTAGTTGGCAAACACCGACTTTATTCATGCATTGCATGTGTGTCCAATTGCCTTCTCTTTGTGTTACACAGTGATAAAGACTTTTTAATGTACAATGAAGCTCCAAATATCCAAGCTAGCGTTATTCAATGGCGGTTGTGAATGCTTCTGAAGAGTAAATAACAAATGAATCCTATTTTTGTGGTTGTTTCGGCAACAGTACTGTATTACAATATACGGCGTTTCAGAATACAAACTGTGGACTATATGGAAGATATCTTCAATATGGTCACAGATTTAAAATAGTTTCAAGGCGAAGTAGAGGGGAGCTGAGGATAATTTTTTTCACTCAGCGAGTTGTTCGAATCTGGAATGCATTGCCTGAAAAGGTGGTGGAGGCTGATTCGATAACAACTTTTAAAAGGGAATTAGATCTTTATTTAGGGAGAACAGGTCTATTAGGCTATGGGGAGCGGGCAGGGCAGTGGGATTGAATCGCTCTTTTCAAAGAGCCGGCACAGACTAGATGGGCCGAATGGCCTCCTTTTGTGCCGTAAAATTCTATGAATCTATGTATAAAAAATATCTAAGAACTTGGCTGCACAGTCTGTTTCCATGAGGCAGAAATCTTGTAGAAACATCGATGTGAATTATGCAACGATATATGGAGCACTGTAACTGTTGGTTTTGATCTGTGTGGCTGACACTGTGTCCAGGCTCGAATATAGGAAAAAGTTACTGTGTTAAATTTGGAAACGCAGGGCATCTGCAAACAATATTTTACATTTCTAAATAAAAACTAACAATGATGGTTGCCTTATGTAACCAATAGGTAGCTTAATTTTCTTTTAGAAGCGTGATAAATTGGCCATTTCTTGTTTGACACAATCCAGTTTAATTACCGTGCGGTTTCAGCAGCCTTGGCAATGTATGACACTGGTAATCAGATGAGTGAAAAAAATAATAATTCAAACTGATCCTTTCAAAGGCGAACGCTCAGCTTTCCAAACAGATGTTTGTGTTTAGGGTAAAAACCTGCAATGAATTCTTGCGAGAAGTGAGATCCAGTTTTCCCACATGCTGCCACTCTGTCAGTGGTAATCCTGTAAGTGAGGGTATATTTTCCTTCAAGTGGTAGCGGAAAAAGTTAACTATCGCCATGTTGATGATTATCCTTCCTGTGGTGAAAGTGAGCTGCTGTCGGGCTGGGCTGGCTCGGTGAGAGATTAAAAACCTGCTTTCCCATTCTCCACTTTCTCTTACAGTTTTAGAGGACAATAACAAATCAACAAGTCTAAACGCAGTCAAGCATTTAATGCTATGTTTGAGCAGTTTACACTGGATGTAGCATAGGATGAGATTCCTTGGTTTTACTCCCCCACCAAATCCTACAGGGTCCCCCTAAAAAAAACAGGCACCCGATGTCAGTATTCCTCACACGTGCTGATATTGAGTGCTAGTTTTATTTAAACAGGTGTGAATGGCGGGGCTCCTGAAACCACCTACCCCTATTTATAGTGCATTTTGACAGCGAATCACCGCCAAACGAGCAGTGTAAATGTAAGCATGGGAGAGTTGACTGTGAATGAATGAAATAATTCACAGTTCCAGCATTGACTTCCATTTCTGAAAAGAAAAGATGTGTGACTTTTTAATCATTATTTGATGCTTCAAGATGAAGTGCCTCTCCGCAGAGAGGGAGTCAAAACCAGCTGGCGGTTTTGCACAACCCTTATTCACAGATGCTTTTGCACAGCCCTCCATGACTTGGCTCAAATTTGGGCTATTAAGAGGCCCAGAAGCAGGGTTACTAGAGTGTTTAGGCCAAGAGTGGGGTGTGTTAAGTGGGGTGAGAAAGGCCCCCCAAAAAAGCTTCACGGTTAACATATGAACAAACACAATACCATTATAATTGTTCATCAGTTCCAGTTAAAAAAAAAGAACAATTTTGTCCTTTTTAACATAATGATTTGGTTTTTAAACACATTTGGTTTGTTTTGCCAGACCTGGGCATCCTGGATTCAATACAAAGCTACCATTTGCAGTGAGCCTTAAGTATTCCCTTATGTGATTTAAAAAAAATTTAGCTTGGCAATGGCTGCTTAATATTCAGCTTTTAATACCAGGATATGTGTCATGAGTCAATCCTGCTGGTGTAATGAAAGCAAAATAACTATTAACCCTCATTTGTATTAAATTCAGGATTTTACAATGTCACAATAATTGGCAGCAAAGTTGAAGAGTATCTGTAGGAAAATAATGCAATACAACACAGTTCAGAAGGGCTAGGCCTTTACAAAAATGATCTTAATAATAATAAATAATAATAGCAATAATCCTTGCATTGGATATAGTGCTTTTCAAGTCTTCCAGACGTCTCGAAGCGCTTCACAGAATACACTGTAAAGTGAATAGACTATATTTGTGGGCGAAACGGGACAGCCAATTGCACACAGCAGTGTCCCACAAACAGTCGTGGATTGAGTGACCAATTTCTTATCTTTTTTTGAAGGAATTATTACTCCTGGAAAACCAATTTATTATTGGGGGGTTTTCGAGGGCTTATTATTAGGTGTGTGGAGTAAGGAAACTTGCCCAATCTTTGCATTTGACATGTCAGAAGGCTGCACCAACAGTCAAAGTGTGTTACAGGATTTACTGTAAAGCATGGGGATTGTATTTTATGGCTGTGTAATTCCTAGATTTCATGTTAGAATAGCTGGTCTCCTCCTCTGCCTCCCCAAAGTACAGGAAACTGTGAACTCAAAGGAGTCAGCTTCTGTTACAAAGTGAATTCAACATTACATGTGCCTGGGCTGCCCATGATGCTGATGGTAGGAAGCTTTACATTATCTGGAGGATTGGCTCCAAAGCCGATTCATTCTCGTCTTTCCAGAAAACCCCTCTCCCTGTAAAGCATCGAGCTGCATCGGGAGCGTCCCAAAGTGCTTGACTGTGGAGGAGCATGACTGTAAGTGCAGTTTGTGCAGAGAGTCAAAAAACCCATTACGTTTGCAAATTATCAATGCGCTCCAAATATAGAGCCACGGTGAAAATCTCAGGTGGCCCCCTGAAGAGAGAGGCTGCCATCTTGTGGTGTCGTGAGGGCACTGGTGGCTGGAAGCTTGCCTATCGATACTGGTGCAGGTGGAAGGCATTAAGCAGGCCTGAGATGATGGAATAAGAAGGAGTGGCCAGGAATCTAGCTGGCTGGTCTGTCATCAGCAATTCTCTATTGACTGTATTCTGAGATTCCATTGTGAAAGCACACTACCTCAAAGGCAACTCAGCTACAATTGAACTCTCCTAACATATACACACACACACACACACATCCCCTCCTGGCATATAGTCAACAGATGGTTATTTAGCATCTGACAAGTGCAGGTTTGAGCTCTCACCCGGGGAGAGCAAATACCGGGAATTCCCAGTTAGCTTCCCGGTAGACTGCACAGCTCAGCATAAAATGCTTCAGAGCATTGTCACTGTCTTCCTGTCTGCAGCTCAGACACATATACCTTTCCGTTGAGGATTGTTCAATTAGTTGGCGATTTATAGCTCGAGCAGCAGCTGCATGCCTGCCTGCATATCATTCAAGGTGAAAACCAAGCATCGGCTATAGCAGTGCGTGTTCACAAACCCAAACTCCAGGTAAATGCCTTCCAGCAGCTGCCATTTCTGAGCTTTGTTTTAGAGTTTTTCTCATCGGTTGTTTGAAGGGCACCTGCCTTCATTAGGGTAATAGGACCTTTACGGGACAGCTGCGACGTGAACACTACATAAATTGAGCTAATCTAGATGTAGGTAGAACTTCTCCCCTATTTAGTTTGATGCACTTTGTGTTTGTACACTTGAGAATTTTTGGTTTTCATAAACATCAGAGGGAGAAATGCTTCTCTAAAATTCACAATAAGGTCTTGTTTATGATATCTACGATATCATTTAATACTTTAAAACTATGTACAGTGTATCTTGCAGAATGCAATTTATTCAAAATTATATTTTTGAACAATACAATATGAAATGTTCAAAGAAGATCCACAAAGTGAAATCAAAGCAGTTAATTAACATCGCCTCAAAACCTTTTAATGGATTATTTTTCATGTGAAATGATTCTAAGGCTAGTCTGTATTAAATTAAAACCCATTGTTTATCAGTTTTGAGGAAATGAGGGCAGTTCTGTTTAAGAGTTAAACTTCCTGTGTAAGACAGACAAACATCTCTCTCCTTTGACTCCCATGTGTAACAGTGATAACAAAGAGTTTCATTAAAAAGGATTTATGGCTCAGCTTTGCTCAAGAAACTGGTGCTTTGGAATGAATGATATAGTGTAAAAATTACTTGGTGATCTCATATGTTTCCTTGGGGATGCTGGGAGCGGACCTCAGTATAGTTACTCAACACAAAGAACAATTTTTGCAATTGCTCGATCAGATCATCTTGTTTCAAGTGGGAGCTTCCTTGTAACATGACCCATCACATTATTATTAATGCCCCAGTCACTGTTTACTCGGTTTTGCTAAGCGTTCTGGATGATAGAATTCAGAAATTTTATTTGTTTGATGGAGTGGGGAAAAAGCACCTTTACAAGACAGCTGTACATTGATGGTACTGTACAAAACTGTTGTCCTACAGCTATTGCCATTCCACTCTTAAGAGGAAAAACTCTGCCATTGTTAAGCACTCCAAGAAACTACCTCGCATGGAGGGTTCTGTATAAATGCTGATGGTCGTTAAGAGATGAGATTAGTCGGGCCTTTTTTCCACTTGAGAAGAGACGGTTCACAGTGGTGTTTAACATTGTAAAAGAGTTCAATTAGGTTAACATAAATAAGCTGTTTCCACTGATTGGGGAGCTCGTAACCAAGGGGACACAAATACAAGATTGCGATTAGGGGATCAAAAAGAGAATTAAGGAGGAACTAATTCACACGGGGCGGTGAGATTATGGAACTCACTGCTTGAAGCAGTGATTGAATCAGATAGTAAAGATGCATTCAGAAGATGGACCTTCACATAAGAGAAAAGGGAACAGGGTATGGGATGGGAGGGAGTAAGGAATGGGTTGAAAATACTTGTGGAGTATAAACACCAGGATGGACTGGTTGGATCCAGGGGTCCTTTTCCGTAGTGTGTGTTCTTTATAAATGTTTATGTTCTTTGGAGGTTACCTGGTGGTAATTACATTAGGTTTGAGCGGATGAGGGACTCAAAGACAAATTCACTGCCTTCAAATTGCTTGTCGTGTGTTTCACCTTGGTGTTTCTTTGGAACATTACTTTTGATGTTTCATATTACTATATGTAATTAAACATAATGCGGAATATGGTCTATTCCGCTTTGCTTACCCCTACTCCGCCATGCGCTGCCTCCACTCGGTCAGCTCTGGCCTCCTGGTTGTCCCTTGCCCTCTTTGCTTCACCATCGGCGGCCATGCTTTCAGTCACTACGCCCCGAAGCTCTGGAACACTCTCCCTCAATCCCTCCACCCGTACCTCTCCCTCCCCACTTTCAAATCCTGCTTAAAGACCTTCCTTTTTGATCGTGCTTGTAGTCTGGCTCGGTGTCACTGTTAAGGGTCACTGTTAGTAGTAGTAGTCTCCCAGAAGCATTTATCACATGGTTTGATGTCGAGTAAACCTTGATTACTTTTTGCCTCTGAACACGTCTCAGTCTCAATCTCAGAAAAGGCATTGCTTGTCACTCCAGTTAGTTTACACTCGGAGT
Source organism: Hydrolagus colliei (assembly GCA_035084275.1). Taxonomy (NCBI): domain Eukaryota; kingdom Metazoa; phylum Chordata; class Chondrichthyes; order Chimaeriformes; family Chimaeridae; genus Hydrolagus; species Hydrolagus colliei. The sequence continues at coordinate 8,507,920 of CM068743.1, read as the reverse complement.
GAAATGCTTACATTATTTTGTAAAATAGCAGTAAATATTTTGGCTAGATTTTATTCCACTCAATATGGAGGGGAGTGCTGGAAAATGGGATTCATATTTTTTTTAAAAGAGAAAGGTTGATTTTTAAAAAAAAGTGTGGAGATTGTTTTCCCCGCCTTTTCCGTGCAGATAATTTCTGTTTTAATATAGTTTTTGGCCCATTTTTACAAATGCGATTCATGTTGTGCTTTACAGTGTCAAAACACAATGATGTTCACAGCAAGGATTGTGAGATCATCGTATCTCAGGTTTGTGGGGAATCAGTTGGCAGGCAGTAACAGGAAATTACTCGTGTACAGGTCCAAATATTGAGCTAAAGAAACATAAATATACCGTTTGAAGTTGTGTGTGTGTGTGTGTGCGGGGGGTGGGTGGGGTGGTGGGGGGGGTGAAGGGGCTAGGGTGGAAGAAACAGAGTATGAAGAAATAACTCCTAAAAGGAAAGGTACAGGAGAGACTCACACCTAATCTGATGCACATCTGGCTAAATAAAGCTGTTAGACACTTTACAGAAGTGATTTGAAGAAAAGCTGTGTTTGATCCTGAATTAATAATAATAATAATCCTTGCATTTGATATAGTGCTTTTCACATCTTATCGATGTCTCAAAGCGCTTCACAGAATATACTGTAAAGTGAATTGACTGTACATTTGTGGGCGAAACGCGGCAGCCAATTGCGCACAGCAGTGACCCACAAACAGCCGTGGATTGAAATGGCCAATTTATTATTGTGTTTTTTGGGTGAGGGATTATTATTAGGTGTGCAAGGAAACTTGCCCAAGGTTTCGTCCTGATCTGCCTGGATTCGAACACAGGTCTCATGCTTATAAGGCGAGTTCTCCAACCACTGAGCTCCACAAGCTCCTTGAATTACATTTAGAGTTCATGTGACAGCACAATATGGCATTCAACCTGGATTTTTTTTTGCTTTTTCCATGACAGGCAATGCATTTTGACAAATTTATTTACAATGTCATCATCCTTTTTTCCTGCTCCAATACAATGTACTTATTATCCTTGTTATAATATTATGCTTTCAAAGTGTTCATTAGACACAAGGTGAGGGGGAGAGCCGGGAGGGGAAAAGAAGAGGAAAGGGTTGCCAGGGAAGTTTCTAAATGTTGAGGAATTCAATGCCTAGTGATTCAGATCTGCTCTGTTCAACAAAATGGCCAACACAATTCTTATAACCATGGTGATTAGAGAGAGAAAGAAGGAATCAGCTTAACTTGTAAAACTCCCATACTTATCCCACAGTGTAAGAATTTTGTCATTTTCATGTTCGGGAATCCCATTGTTATTGTACATGAATAATGCAAATCCCTGAAATAGCAATTTGCCAACTGAACTAAATCACAGTCCACTGATGAGGAAGACACTCCACCTAGTGGCCTAGCTGGTGTTTTTTTTCCATATAAGATTGGATTGGATGAAGAATGAATGCCACTTGGTCCATTTGATGTTGCAAATGGGCCAAATAGTGTCTGCGTAGACTCATTTTGATTTGACCTCATTTTGATTGAGGAAAAATGGAAACTGAAACAGAAAGGAATTGATCAAACACATGAAAAAATTGAATGAAAATGTTGCCAAAGCTTATTTTATAAAATAGGCAGTATGTTTTCCCTATTGCTATTTGTATCAAAGCTGTTAATGATGCGACAGATAAAGCATCCCATCAAGAAGTGTGCAGAATGGAACTTTTGTAGTTATAGTGACACCAAGATCACAAAACACATGGGCCCCATCCTGGATTTCATCAAATTCATAAATATGGAACCTGGCCAATACCCAGAGGTGCATCCCACCAGCCCGTGGGAACAGCATTCCGATATGTCAGGAAGGAGATTGTGTTGGTGAGGAATTCCTGCATCAAAGTGATGGGAAGGTTCAATATTATGAATCATGTTTGAATATGATTCATGTAATATTGAATCTAAATAATAAAGCACTCTGCCTCAGGACTCTACCCTGAGTGAGGGATGCTATATAAATGTAACCCGTCGTTGTTCTTGTTGGAGGCCGGAGACGGAGGCCCTCCTGATTGGCTCACGTCAGCGCCTCCGCACCTCAGGCGCTGACAACATCAGCGTTCAAGGCTGCTCTCTCCACCTCTCGAAGCCAATCAGGAATCTGGGCGCCTTGCTCGACCCCGAGCTATCCTTCCTCCCCCACATCCGCTCCATGACCGGCACAGCCTTCCATCACCTCCGCAATATTGCCAGACTCTGCCACTACCTCACCCCCCCCATGCTGCCGAAACTCTCATCCATGCCTTTATCACTTCCAGACTCGACTACGGGAACTCTCTCCTCATCGGCATCCCCAGCTCCTCCCTTCACAGGCTGCAGATCATTCAGAACTCTGCAGCTCGTGTACTCTCCCGTACCAGGCTTCACGACCACATCACTCCCACCCTCGCCCGTCTCCACTGGCTCCTCATCCCCCAGAGGATCAAATTCAAGATCCTTGTCCTCACTTTCAAGGCCATTCACGGCCTGGCCCCCGTCTATCTCTCTGACCTAATGTCTCCCTATCAGGCTGCCCGCTGTTCAGCAGACTCAGGCCTGCTCCGCGTCCACCACCATAACCGCCCAACCATCGGCGGCCGGGCTCTCAGCCTCTCTGCTCTCACACTGTGGAACTCCATCCCGCAGCCCTCTGCCTTGCTTCCTCCCTTTTCTCCTTCAAGGCCGGTCTCAAGACCTTTCTCTTCGACCGCACCTTTGGCTCCCCCACTAACTCTTCCCCCTCTCCTTCCCCCTACTCTGACCCTCCCATCCCCCCCCCCCCCCCCCCCCCCACCCGCTCAGGTCCCGACCTGATTCTTCAGCGCTTCGGGACGTCCTCCCGACGTGAAAGGTGCTCTCTATAAGTGCAATTTTGTTGTTGCTGTTTAATACATTGCAAATCTCCAGATGATGCCTTTTAATGCCCTCATTGTTGCACGGTTATTTCTTCCAAGGACCAAACCAAGGATGTGGCGGATATCTGAATGACACAAGTGGGACCTTTAGTTCACCAGATATAGAATTTGATGGCAAATACGAAAAGAATTTAGACTGCAAGTGGACCATTTCCGCACCTGATGTCCACTTCATCAACATCACTTTCACAGCCTTTCAGCTGGAGGCTCCAACAAGTGGTGGTTGCCATGATTACCTCAGTGTAAGTACCACAGAAATTGAGTCCCCCACTCACAGGTGAAATATGCGTGCTGTTGCTTCCATGTTAACAAAAACGCCTGCGTTTAAGGTGGCAAATGGGGTAAAAAAATAAAAAAATATATTTGTTTCATGTCAAAGTGTACTTTGAACTGTATACTTTCAGAAATAAACTGTTTCGATTGGTGAAATAAACTTATTTCCAAAAAAATATAGGGAATGTGACATATGGAATAAGTTTTAGTGTTGAATTCTTCTTCTTTACCCTATATTTCTTTGGAAATAAGTTTATTTCACCAATCAAGACGGTTTATTTCTGAAAGTATATATGTTAGAGATTAAATTCTCAGGTTGAAAATATCAATTTCTCCAGTCAAAAATTAGTTTACAGCCAGCGTCCAATTGACCAGGTACTACTGATTCATTTCTTTTAAAACAGGTTATTTTATTCGGGTATACTCATTGAGCTGACACTAAAGCATATAAAACGACTTCAACGACTACAATATACTACCCGGCACGCATTCTTCAGGTTAAAAGGGAATAGTCCTTTCTCTTCCTTGCCTCCTCTCAGTCAGTCTCGGGGAAAAGTAGGGGTGTTGATCTCTTTGGGGATCTGCTGTCACGTTACAGGTCTTCCATCAGTTGGTTCCCTTTCTCGAGAGCGGTTTGGCTACTGTCAGTTACAGTTTCTTCCATCAGTTGTTTCTCCTTCTCGAGAGCGGCTTGGCTACTGTCACGTTACAGTATCTTCCATCAGGTCCTTCTCCTTCTGCTCCTCCGTCTCCGCTCTCCTCTATTCCTTTGTCTCAACACTTTCATCCTTTCTTGGACACATGGTGTTCACGTGAACATCTCATGCCACTCTCGTGCTTATTCACATTTTCTTTTACACCCAACTCTGCCTTTCTTCGCAAACAAGCTCTTCTTTTCGCACTCTGTTCTAGCCGGTTTCTAATGGTGACCTTGACAACTCAAACTATGTGCAGCAACTTCCCTTATACAGCAGTTATACAAAAACATCACATAGCATCATTCTAGCCCACTCTCTGTTTTTAACAGTCTATACTAATTTTAACCAGTTCTTCACCAACTCTAACATATAGTTCAAAGTACACTTTGACATGAAACATTTTTGTTTTTTTATCCCACTTGCCACCTTTAATGTAGCACTTTTCATGTTGGGAGGAAGTCTCAAAGCGTTTTACAAGATCTAACTGTAAAGCGCTTCACAGGGTACAGTGTAAAGCGCAGTGTCTATATATTTTCATAGGCGAGCATCAAATGATTTGCACATAGCATTGTCCTGCAAGCATTGTCATGAAGTGAATGATTGTTTTAGGTTTGGGGAAATGTTTGCCAGGACACAAGGAAAAACTCCCTTCACTTTTTTTGCTTAACGTCAGAGATCTTTATCACCACCTGAAGAGGCCGACAGGATTGTTTATTTATTATTATTGTTGTTGTTATTGTTATTATGATGATGAACATTAGTGATTCCACATGTTTTCCCCATTGTAATATACATTGGTAATTTCCTGATAGCAATTCTGATTAATCTTGCTCACAATAATATCAGTGTTCAATATTAGTGCCAAACCTTTGCTTTTTGTGCCATTTTCAGATCTACGATGGAAGGAATCAGAGTTCAAAATTAATTGGAACTTACTGTGGCTCTCAATTACCCTCCTCTGTGGTTTCTACATATAACTTCCTCACCGTGATATTTTTCTCCGATGCCTCCACTGAGTTAGCTGGTTTTAATGTAACATACATGGTCCATAAATGTAAGTAGAATGAGTGTATGCTGCAGGTTGTGAGACTGGTTGGGAATATTAGTTTTTCGGGTGAGTTAATAGTTAACAACATGTTGAAGAAGCTACCATTTTCAATCCATTTAGAATTTGTAAATGAATGCCTTTGGAAATAATATTGTACGGTCGGATATAACACTTCATATATTCTCAATACAAAGTTACATTTGTAGAGCTCCTTTCACATCAAGAGGATGTCCCAATCTGCTGGACAGTCAGAGATTTGGACCCGGCATTAGGATCTGGAAGAGTGGAGGGCAGGGAGGGTAGGAAGGTGACCAAAGGCTCAGTCCATGAGAGATTTTGAGACGTGCTTCAAAGGAGGCAAGGGAGGGAGTGAGGTGAAGGGAATATGGGATGGAATTCCATAGAGTGGGGCACAAGATTGGTTTAAATAAAGAAGCCCCTTCAGCCAGTTTGATTTTGCCCAATCCTTCCATATTCCCACCACGTTAACTTTTTTTTAAGTGAATCCAGTATTCTAACCTCAACCACCCTTCCTGGTAACCTGTTCCAATTGTTAGTTACCCTCTGTGTAAAGAAAAAATTCCCACTCTCTATTCTGAAATTGCTCTTTCCATCTCTAAACATATGTCATCATGTTCTACAGTCCTGGTACATCCTAACCTTTTGTTCTGGGTTTGCTTTTTAAGTCCCACACTTCAAAAGATCCCCCTCTGATTTCATGCAAGACTGAAGAGCACTAGCTTGTCTAATTGTTGCTCATACCTCATTCTTCTCATACTCCAATATTACAATGAGAAAGGAATATCACCAGTCAATCCTAACTGCTTCCAGGTAAATTGCATATCGAGGTGAAAGAGCCTCACTTCATGATATATTTAAAGGGATAAGTCTTCCGTTGAATATTTTCAGGCCAATGTGGAATTGATTTGGAAATAATAATTAATAATAATAATCAATAATCAACCGGTTTCAGGCACTTTTAGAAATTGTTCAGCTGTCATCTTGGATTAGCTCCTATTAGTGAAATTGGGCAAAAATAGTGGTTTGGGAGCTTAGTGTTAGCGCATCAGTCTGCTTTACAGCATAACAGTTGTGATGATCTGGTATCCCATTTTTGAATGTGTTTGAATATGATCTTTAATCATATCTATTGTGCTAAAACCAGACGGGTGTTCCTAACCCAGAAACACATACGCCAATTATTACATTTATTCCAATAGTAGCTCTCCCTGGAACTGTGCTCAAAAATCCACTTTGTCTTCCTCTCACCCTCCTTCCTCTCACCCTCCTTCCTCTCATCCTCCTTCCTCTCTCCCTCCTTCCTCTCTCCCTCTCTCCCTCACACTCACAAATCCTCTTTCTCGCCTTTATTGTTCATCCCTCTAATAATTTAATTTGGGTGTAAACCAGACATTTAACTAACCGATGGCTAAGCTGATCAAGAACACTAAAAAAAGATGCATTTAACTAGAGAGAACTTAAATTATTTAATAGAAGAAGAATCCTTGCATTTGGTATAGCAACTTATCACATCTTCAAGATTTCTCAAAGTACTTCGCAGAATTTACTGTAAAGTGCTGTGACTCTGTATTTTGTGGATGAATAGTTTTCCCCATTTGTCTCCAAATTCAGTCACTAGATTTTCAGAATCCTCTGTGATGTGCTTTTGAGTTGTTTTGATGTGTTAAGGTGCAATTTCAAATGCAAGCATCAATATTATTTAATAAAATGTTAGGGAACAACTCAAATGACACTGTACAGTACATGAAAATGACTTGTAAACAGTGTGCGTCTGGTGCCACCCACTGTTCAAAAACACAGTCTGCAGCAATGACAATAACCATTTGATACAGTGTCTTTCTATCACATCGAACACTATCTCAATATGCTTCATAAAATTTACTGTAAAATGTGCTGATTGTGTATTTAGTAGAAAACACACTGCATTCCGTTGTAATGGTTCAGATAGTAAATCGAAATGTTTTTTAATTGCATTGTTCAGTGAAATCAATAAAGCCAATTGCCAAAGAAACTGACGCTACCAAATTACATTTGTAAAGCTCCTTTCATATCAGGATGATGATCCAGCGCACCAAACAGTCAAGGAATAGGAGCAGAGTGAGTGGGAAAGTTGGGATCAGGGAGGGTGGAGGTGGGAAGGTGGTGAAAAGCACAGTCGAAGATGAGAATCTTGATACGTGCCTTGAAGGAGGAAAGCGAGGGAGCGAGGCAAAGTGAATGTGGGATAGAGTTCGAGAGGGTGGGACAGAGAGGGAGAGGCTGGAGGGAAGGGAGGGAAATCGACATTTGAATGGGATCCACACGACCTTCATCCTATAAGAAAATCCACAATATAACAACGGTATGATTTTATTTTGTTTTCAGTTGTCAATCTACCTATTTGTGGGTTTGTTTCTTCCAGACCTTTGTGGTGGAGAGCTCAAGGCTAACGGCACATCTCAAATCATTACATCTCCTGATTATCCAAATGAATATCCACCTCTCATCATTTGCCACTGGATCATTGACGCTCCTGAAAATGAACAAGTCAAAGTGGTTATACAGGAGCTGGTTTTACCAGCCCCCCCCAATTGTATTCTGGATTACCTGGAGATTAGAGACTCCCCATTGGTAAAATATGCATGAAAACATGTACGGTACACATGATAACACTGGCACAGAATGCTTGATAGATGTGGGACGCACTTTCACACCATGAAATGTTACGCTGGACTTCCTAAACAGATATTGTTTTTCTGAAACATTCCTCCAACAGACTGTCCTGTGGGATGGGAATGGTGACGGTTTGTGATAGTCTATCCACTTCCACGTGCAGCCTGCGACTTTGCCATGTATTAGCATGAGAGTTTGGTACATCAGCCATCTACGTGCATGATTGCTGAATGGGATCCAGACTGAATGCTATTTCAGTAGCCTGGAAAATACAGTGAACTTGAATACAAGCCACAATTTTTAGATTAAACTCAATTATCAGTAAAAAAACAAAACTGACCAACAACAACAATGCTGGAATTCCAGGTGACTCAGCCCCATCATTAAATTAATGTTTTGAATTCATCAATAGCTTTGCATTCCTCAATGACATTTCTGACGCGTTTCATGAATGTTGTCCCACTGTAAGTAAGAATCAGTAAATGTATGTGACATCTGGTATCAAATAATCCAGTCGCAAACTGAAGTGCAATACCAGCTCGTGCAAACTGTTGACTTGCATGTCAGTACAGTACTAGTGTTTATTTCAACTATTAACCTAAATTTATATTTTTTTTACAAGCAAAGACTTTCTTTGTGTAGCATTGGGTGCTTGTATATTTTCCTCTAGGGATCATGTGCAATCAAAAACCTTTGATAAATATTTTAAACCATTTGTATGGAAGACACAATCTGATCATTTTCCTCCTATGTTAACAACAACATTACATTTATAGAGCACCTTTCTCAGGCAATTATTAATTTCAAAATAAACATGCTAATTTTGTATCTTTTTATTCAATTTATTTGCCTACCATTTGAGAATGTTATTGATATACAGTGATCTTAGAACAAGATCATCCAGCTGAAAAGATTGTGGAGTCCTGTAGCTCATTGGTTAGAGCACTCACCTTACAAGCAAGAGACCCGGGTTCGTTCCCAGGCAGGCCGAAACCTTGGACAAGTTTCCTTACTTCACATGCCTGATAATTAACCTTCAAGAGAAAAAACCCAATAATAATTTGGTCATTTCAATCCACAACAGTTTGTGGGACACTGCTGTACACAATTGGCTGCCGCAATTCGCTCACAAATATACAGTCAATTCACTTTACAGTACATTCTGTGAAGAGCTTTGAGACGTGCAGAAGATGTGAAAAGCACTGTACCAAATGCAAGGATTATAGGATTATAAATGGGATCCACATGCTATAAGAAAGCCCACTTTATGATAATAAAAATGATGCTTGAGATTTCAGACGCCAGCACATTCTGGATCTATCCAGTAAAAAAAAGAACGTGTTTCATAGATTTACACCTCTTTTGTTTGTGTTGAAAGTCTTTTTCATTTGTCTTCTCAGGATGATTACGGGCAGAATTTCCGATTGTGTGGCTCCGATTTAATCATCCCAGATTTCTATTCATACGGCCGCAAGGCTATGATCGACTTCTACTCAAAAGAATATCAGAATGGAAATAAATTGCATCTAACGTACCAAACTACAGGTATGCTTTGCCAATTTACATATCACAGCACTTCATACTAGCCAACAACATAAATTAGTTTATGGTGGATTTCTGTACTTTGACATTCATTGGTACAAATTAGGGTCTGTCGATATGAAAATTTTCCGATTTAGATATATCGATGGGCTCATATCGAGATACACCGAAATATCGATATTTTCGGGATTTTTGTACTGCGCATGCGCGAGCGTCGCGAGGTGTGCGCACGCATTCGGGGCATATCTCCTCAGGAGGTAAATATCTCTCTCTCTCTCTCTGTGTCTCTCACACTCACTCTCTCCATCTCTGTGTTTTTCTGTCTGTGTCTCTCTCCTCTCTCACACCCCCCACCCATCTCTCTCTCTCTCTCTCTCTCTTCGGTCTGTCTGTCTGTATATTATCACATCCCCCCGTCTCTCACCCCTGTCTCTCACCCCCCCTCATCTCTCTTTCTCCCCCCCCCCCCACCACCACCACCGTCTCTCTCTCCCCACCACCCACCCCCCGCCGTCTCTCTCTCCCCCCCACCTCCCCCCGCCATCTCTCTCTTCCACCCCCCCCCCCCCCCCCCGCCGTCTCTGTCTCCCTCCCCCCCCCCCCCCACCCCCGCCCCAGCCGTCTCTCTCCCCCCTACCCCTTGCATACCTGTATATTGTATTCGAGGACTATGAATACAATATGGCGGCTTTGCACCTCGGTCTGTGCATTGTGTATAGAGATGAACATTCTGGGTCTGGTAGTTCAGTGTGTGCGCATTCCAATTTTTTCCCTCGATATATTGATTTTTCGATATATCTATATTTTTGAAATGCCTATATTGGCGTATCGATATGGAAATTAAATCGGGTTTTAGCAATATATCGATATATCGCCGGACCCTATCTACAGGTATACAAGTGGTGGGGGGGGGGGGGGGGGGGGTCTCAAAACGGTTCACAGGATATACTGTTAAATGGATTGACTGTATTTTGCTAATTTGCGCACAGCACAGCAGCAACAACAACAAAATTGCATTTATACAGCGCCTTTCACGTCGGGAGGATGTCCCAAGGCGGTGAACAGTCAGGTTGAGACCCGAGCAGGCAGTTTCCCACCAACAGCCGTGGAGTGAGACGAGTTCAATCGGACATTGAAAATCCCATAACACTATTTTAAAAGACATTGGTGCTTATTCTGTGTCCTCGCCAACAATCCTCTCATCCAAATTGTTCATTTACTGCATACAAATACATGCTCCATGCTCACATGGTGCATACAAATAAATACACAGCCGGTACATTTTATAGAACTTTGTAACCTGCTTTATTTCAACATTATAGACGCTATATTCAAAGATTATTATTTGTTTCAGTATCATCTGACCATTGTGACCTACACAAAAAGCACCTTATCCCGAGAATAGCTTCCTCTGTAACCCAAAGTCAATTAAGTAGAAATTCTACAATATCCTACCATCCCAATATCTTCACCACCAACATCCTGCCACTTTAATTAACTGACAACATTCACTCCATCCTAGACTGTAGTTATCAACTGTATTGTGTCCTGGGACATCCTCCCGACGTGAAAAACTCTCTATAAATGTAATTTTGTTGTTGTTGTCGGATTTGCGTTGAGTTCTTGCCATTTCTATTTCGATTTTTATTAATAATGTTAATTGTTGATTAATTGCAGATAATTGTTGCATTTTGGAATTGTTTTTTATTCTAATTTTCTTCTTACTTTGTGCATACTCCATAAAATCCGACCGATGTTTTACCAGGCTGCAGCAGAGAATACAATCAGTCATCTGGCTATCTGAAGAGTCCTGGCTGGCCTGATAAATATCCCAATAATCTGAATTGCAAAATCATTCTTCGAGCTCCAGAAAATTACAAAATCTCCCTCTTCTTTGAGTCCTTTTCTCTTGAAATACAATCTAATTGCAACAATGACTATTTAGAGGTAAGAATTTTTTTTTCTTTAATTTATACCATAGCAATGCTAACTATTGTCAACATGGCTCCATTGACATTATCACTTCTGAGTCAGAATGTTGTCAGTTCCAACCCCACATGGAGACATTGAACTGTCTCCATGGAATACATGGAATCCAAATTCCATCGTTCGGGCACGGTTCTGCAGGTGCGGCATTCGGCATAAAACCTCCAGTCACATAAAACTGTGGTCAGGGCTTAAATAGAGGGACAGGATCTGGGCAATGATTGACTATCATAGCTGGTAATTGCCATGGAGGGTGGGTTCTGGACAATGATTGGCTGGCCTGTGCTACCATTCACCCAGATATCAGGCTCTGTCATGGTACCTATCGGGAGCACATCAATGGGGACTGTAACTAAGCTTTTTTAAATGTAATTTGGTCACTCGATCCAAAACGCTTTGTTGGACACTGCAGTGCACAATTAGCTGTTGTGTTTCACCCTAAAATATAGTCAATTCGCTTTATAGTATATTCTATGCAGGTCAATGAGACATCTCAAGAACATGATGAGGAGTTATATCGAATGCAAGAATTGTTATTTTTTATTATTTAATTGATAGTGAATTAATGTGCACACAATTTGAATGTTAAACATTTGTTTCCTTTATTATAGTTCCACAGTCAATGACTATACAAAGAGCAATAACTCACTATTGCAAGACATTATATTGGTAGCAACCAGGTTGTTAAAGAATTAAGTATTGATTAACTAATCCTATCCTTGGGAGATTATCAGGCAGATAGATGGGAGTTGGTTATTGTTCTTGACTGAACTCTCCATTTTGATATCGAATTGGTTATTGTGAAAAGCCCAGACCAATCCAATAGCGCACACACCCTTCATGGCTATTGCTCATAGGGCTGATGCTGTATGGCTGGCGGTGTTCAGACCACTAAGTATCCATTTGATGCCAACTAAAATATTTTCTTCCAAGTGTTTTGTCCAGTTGTCCTTATCAGATGGCACATTCCTGGAAAATAAAAGTAAATTTGTCCAGTTAACGTTTATAATATACCCTTTTATATTTTATGTTAACTCTTTCTTTACGGGGGACTCAAAAAATTGCTTGATTTCCCATATAGACAGTTGGGCCCGGAACCATTAAAACTAATTTCCTGTTCAGATAGATGTTAAAGATATTAAAGATCCCATGGTACTGTTTAAAAAGAGAAGGGAGTATGTCCCAGTGTGCTGGCTCTCCCACCCATCCCCTAACCTCCTGCACCCCTCTCCATCCGTCGCCCCCCCAAAAAAATGGTTGTTCACATCATGGGTAAATGCTCTGCACAAATTTGCCATATTTGTCTATAAAATATACAGACACTATACTTTTGCTATTATTCTATGGAACGCAATAAAAGCCTCCCAACATAAAAAGCACTTATCGAATACAGTAGACCCTCACCGAATGCAGGGGTTACGTTCCTGGAAAACAGCGCACTCAGTAAAATCGCATTCGGAAAGCTTAATGTGTAATGGGAAAAGGGGGTTAGGGGAATCCAACCTCAAGCCTCCAGGCACATCCACACCCGACCAACACAAGGTGTATACTGAGGCGGGCTACAGCCGGCTGGCCCGCTCTCCCCGCTCGTCACTCTCCCCGCTCTCACTGACTCACTGGAGACAATAAAACAGCACCTTACACTACCACAGCTTGGCTAAATTATTTTACCTTTGGCCCTGGAAGTGTTAGGAGACACTCTCTCTCTCTCTCTCTGTCTCTTCTGTTTACCATGCAATGCTATCAGGTTGCGCCGAGGCCGAGGAATCATCGGACTTAGGCAGGAGCTGCCGGTGTCCTCCCAAATGCACATGCGCACGCGGTGCCAGCCATCATGTATACTCAAATTTGATTCACGTTTCACAAAAAAGTGCCGCATTTATTTATTTGCGTTTAGTTGAATTCGTAATCCAGAAAGTCGTGTTCGGCAAGGGTTGACTGTTCAAGAATTATTATTGGTATTACCTATCCTCATTTATTTCCATTCTCTCTTCCTTGTTCTCCGTCTCTCTTCAAAATAATGGTTGAATCCTCTATTTTTCCAGCACCCAATTCAGATTTGTAAGATTCAGCATTGTTCTTAAGCCCATCTGATCTCATTCTTCGAGATCACCCACCTTCTGTCCTCCCGTCACATCATCACATGCCAGGAGAAACGCTCTTCTTCTCAAATAGTGTCATGAGATCTTTAACATCCATTTAAACAGGTCAATAGGACCTCTGATTAGTGATTTATCAGACGTGCCGTCCTTCAGATGATGCAGCACATCTCAGTGCATTGATAACTTCATATTAATAATGTACCTTCAATGCATTATTAGAGTTCTGGACTGTGAGTTCAAAGTCCCAATATAGGGCTTCAACCCACAAACTTCTCTACCCAAGGCGAGATTGCTATCAACCTCGCCAGGCAAAGAATAAAGAAAACTGATGTAAAAAGAAAGTTATTTCAATTTTTAGAATCCAATAATCATGCTAAATTACACCAGTTAAGATGATGTTACCAAGTAATATCCTAAACTGTCAATTATCCCAACTTGCATTTATATAGTGCCTACCACAAAGGGAAATATCTCAGAATGCTTTGCAAAGACAAGGTGGGATAGTGAGAGAGGGAGGAGGGGGAGTTGGCCATAGGTATATTCAAAGGGGCAAGATGGAGGGGTAGAGAGATGGAGCTCCAGAGTTAAGAGGTGTAGAATTTGAATTGCAGATGAAAGCTGGACCCTAACTCTACTTTATCTCTATTCAGGTATACAGTGGTGCTCAAGGCCATGAACCAGCAATTGGCAAGTTCTGTGGCAATACTCTGCCTAATCCTATTTCCTCTCACTCTCATGAAGTAACCCTAATCTTCAAGACTGATACATCAGCCTCCTCTGATGGCTTTGAGATCACCTGGACCTCTTCTCCAAATGGTATGAGGTCAATTGAAAAAAAAAAGGTGTATTTTAGCATCATGTATACTTGCAGCTAGTTGACACACAAATTGATCCAAAACAGCAAGATTGCTGCAGAAATATATCAGTTAATTTAATTTCACGTTATAAAAAAAAATACCCCAGAGAATACAATCTAATAAAATTAAACTGGCATTCAGCTTTATTATTACAATTTATGAAATCTTCAGAATGTTTCAGTTAGCCTTATAATTACTGCCAAGTAAATATTATCTATTTATTACAAAGTAGTTAATTTTTAATGTCTGTGTTGGGAAACGTATTATGAAAGTGGAGTAAATCATAATTATTACAATATTATTAATGATACTGAATCACCCACATGGCCATTATTCAAATATTCATTATTCCACTCTTTGCAACTCCATCCCAGAATCTCTCCTACTCATTCCCTCCCTCACCTCATTCAAAGTCCATCTCAAAACCTACATCTTTTAACCAAGCTTTTGGTCATCTTTCCCTTTCCACCCATTGAACTCTCACCCCCAGCATGGGCTCCAATACAGGATTGTTAACGATTACAATGCCGGTACCAGTATTTACCGGCATTTTTGAATAATGCTAGTAAACACCAGTGTAATTACACTTAACCAGAAATTCCATCTCACCGGTCTGGATATTCCCCATTAGTCCAGCTAGTCATCAATTGGTGTATTCAAGAATAAGAACTGGTCAGATGCTTAAGTATAAGTTGACGAAAGCCTAGATATGAGACTGGGGATAAGATCAAGGATAGATGTGGAGTGCAAACACCACTAGATTGGCCGAATGGTCAATTTCTGAGCTGTTCCATCTATGAGTTGATGCTAAGCACTTTCCCTTGGAGTGACTAGTTGTCAAAAGTTTATCGTTATTATTATAATAGACCTCCGTAAGCTTTTCAAGGCTCTGATTTTCTGTCTTGTATTTTTAATTTCCGGTGCAGACTGTGGTGGAACACTATATGGACCCAGTGGTTCCTTCTACAGCCCTAACTACCCTAACACCTATTATAGCAGTACTGACTGTGAATGGATCATTCAGGCACCAGTAGGACGAGTCGTAACATTGAACATCCTGGAATTGAGTATACATGGGAATTGCAAGAAAGCCTACCTCAGTTTCTACAATGGTGTGAATTCCAACTCACCACTTTTGCGATCATTCTGCGAAATGGTAGGTAGAAAAAATATTTGTCAATAATCAAACGCACTCTATTCATATTTCATTGACATTTTATTCTATTACGAATAAATCTAAAAATTATCCAGCTTTTAGAGGCTGAGGGTAAATTTGGATGCTATGTAGTTATGTCTTGAGAAGGTATCTGTGGTTCAGTGCCTTGGGACACTATCCTGACATAAAGGGAATTATACAAAAGTAATGTTGTTGTTGCTTCAGCTTGGTTCAGTTGCTAGCACTCTTGCTTCTAGGTCCAAGTTGTAGGCTCAAATCCCACATGGGTACTTGGAACTCATAGTCAAGGCAGACATTCACTAGCAAAGCTGGGGAATGCTGCATTGTGGTGAAGGAACCATCCTTCAGATGAGATGTCAAACTGAGGTGCTGTCTGTCTGTTTAAATGCAGTGAAGATCCCACTGGATAGTCCAAAAGGCTACATAATGCTACATATAGCAGGCCATTCTTGCTATTTGGTATTTCAATAATAAGCAAATGATCAGAAGCGAAGTAGTAAACAATTCTAACCAGTGGATGTACTGGGACTCCTCAATTAGCTTTGGGGATGTGTTCTTGAAAAGTGCGATTTTAAGTGAAACAACATATAGCAAAACCTAAATTACCATAGGCCCTAATGCTATCAATGGGGGTTACGTTCCTTTGGTACATTTCTGGTCTACATTTTCTTACACTGATATTAAATAAATACCCCAAACAACACGACTAGTATTGAAAAATAAAATGAAAGTTTAATAAATATCTAAATAAGATAAAAACACAATTAAGAGAAACACTTACTGGAGATGGTTGATATGGTCAGGCCCCTCTGGGGATCCGTACAAGAGGCAGGTAATCCCATCCCTTCATCTGAATGACTCCGACCCCTCCTGCTCACTGACCACATCAACCATCTTCAATACGTATTCTCTTAATTGTATTTATTATCTTATTTATATATTTACTAAACAACATATAAAATGTAATCAGCTAATATCCCTTCAATTAATCCAATTTTAATTTTTTTTATAACTACAGTATTTATTATTTCATCAACAACTTATAATCAAAACAATGCATATCGTGATGACCAAAGGGGAGGAGTTCCAGTACTCAAGTGAATAATTCACCACCAGAAACGATTTGTAACAGAATATTTGAATGCAGGGGCATTACCTCAATTCCAAGCCTTCCTGTATTCTTAGTGGCATTTTCTGTTGTTATTTAATATCATTTGCTTTGATCTATAAGAACTTGCAGTATATTTCTGACACAAGATTCTTTCCTTTTCTTGCAGGAAACTAGTGCGACTTTCACTTCTTCTTCTTCCAGTGTCTTTGTGAAATTCCATGCAGAGGAAGCCGTTTTAATCTCCAAATTTAAAATATTATGGACCAGTTAAATTACACCTCCAGGATTACACATAAATTTAATACAATGAGTTTATTTCAGTAATTATTTTTGTTAAACTGAGAAAAATGCATTTTGTAGATAACTATTTAGCCACTATGACTGGACTGAAAATTTGTCAAATTCATCTACAAACCCCTTTTTGCAGAATTGTACAGAATTTCTTTGTGCTGAGATCAGTACAGGTATATAGTCTTTGCAGTTCTAAACAGTTGGGAGAAATATAATTTGTGGTCATAGTGAAAAGAGGTTAGAGAGTCTGGAATGGAATGGTGAAAGGATAGACACATTGAAAGAATTTATAAACTTAGAAGAAAACGCAAAATGTGAAACTGGTGCATTTTGGTACAAATGTGAAACTGAATGTGTGGAAGGAGGCGGCATGTTAACTAAATAGTTCAGCTATGAAAGGATCGCATTTCAATGGTAATTCTGCGTCATCAGTGAAAACAAGTTTCTTATTTGCTTGTATCACAGATGGTCTTAATTGAGAATAACATTGCAATACGTTTTGCTGCCATACTATTGCAGAATTTGCTGTTTAAGATAAATAATACGATGGTCAGTGCAAGTGACTGGCATTGAACTACAATTAGTGGCATCAAATCAAAAGTGACTTTCCTTATTAAAATGTATTAATAAAAAGCCAATGAGTTATGTGAATCATTACAGTGAGAAACGTTGTTTCAGCAATCAACCACTCCGTGATCGTATACACAGCTACCTATATGGAAGGTAAACTACAAGTGAGGTTTGGATGAAGAAAGCCTTTGACTCATTTTATAGGGTGTCATCTGGCTTGGTAGGTAACACTCTTGCCTCTGAGTTATCAGATTGTGGGTTCAAACCACACCCACATTAGGACTTGGAACCCAGCCTATGAGGAAAATTCAATGCAGTGTTGGGGGAATGCTTCATTGGTAGGGGTGTCGTCTTTCGGATGAGACATCAATCAATCCAAATTTACATTTGGATACATATGGGATACATATAGCGCTTTTCAGGTCGAGAGGACGTCCCAAGGCGCTGTGCAGTTAGGTAGGGACAAGAGCAGGGGGGGAGGGGTTGGGGCAGGACGAAGAAGAGTATGAAATTGAGTCCTCTTCAGATGGTAATTAAAGATCCCGTGGCACTATTTAAAGATGGAAGGGAGTTTATCTTGCTATCATGGCCAACAATCCCTCAAATGAATCTGCGCTTTCATTTCACAGCTGTTTAGACCAATTGCTGTGCACAAATTGAGTGTTATATTTGCCTGTCTAGTGTCAGCTACTACACTTCACACTTAAGAGTTGTCCTTCCTCTGCTGCAGTGCAGATCCTACTATTAAAGTGCTCATTAATGGACAATATTCTCTGTATTTACTGAACTGTACAAGGCAGACAGACTAGTATCTCAACCCATGTGTCAGACAAAAAAAAAGAAACAATTCTGTTTATATCTATTAGGGGAAGGAGCCAGTGTTAGACATGCTGGAAGTAGCCCATTTGCATTTTTGAAGTCCGTGGTAACTCCATTGGTGTATCTTCTTTAGAGGTAATGATTGAATTTAGCTCAGGAAATATTTAAATCATGTTTCTGCCAACTACAGTACAAGATATGGAAGTCCCAAAGTAACTAATGGAACAATGAGACTGGTGTGACTTGGTGCCTTAACGAAAGAAACTCTGGGATTTGACGTGGCCAGAAACAAGTGGTGTGAGACATTGGTGAGGGACCAGGTGTGGGGGAGCAAAGACAGTTGGGGAATTGAACCTGACGCCTAGGATGTGCACAGGTTCGGAGAGTTTTAGGGGCAGGCGGGAAAGATGGAGGAGGTGAGAGCCGTGTGAATGGAGACGTTGACAAGAGCCAAAGAGTATGGCTTCCGTCTTGTCAACATTCAGCTGTAGGAAGTTCGCGCTCATCCAGCTTCTGATGTCTGACAGGCAGGCTGATAGAAAATCAGGGGACTCGGGGTCGCAAAGTGAGGTGGAGAAATAGAGTTGGGTGTCATCCACGTACACGTGGAAGTGTGCCCCACGTCCCCAAGAGGGAACATATAGATAAGGAAGAGGAGGGGGCCAAGGAAGGTACCCCACAGGTGAGTTTCCTCCCGGGTGAGAGCGGGAGGAAAAGCCTTTTATGGAGATGTACTGCTGACAGTTTGTGAGGTAGGACTCGAACCAGGCAAGTGAGGTCCTACTGAGGTGGATGACGGAGGACAGGCAGTGGAGGAGGATGGCGTGGTCGACTGAGTCGAACGCAGCGGACAGGTCCAGGAGGATAAGGAGGCAGAGGGAGCCCTGGTCACAGATAGAGAGTACATCGTTTGTGACTTTCACAAGAACAGTCTCTGTACTATGGGCAGGGTGGAAACTGGATTGGAGGGGTTCGAAAAGGAAGTAGGAGGAGAGGTGGGTGTGGAGATTGCTGGCAACAATGTGTTTGAGTGCTTTGGCAAGGAAGGGTGGGTTTGAAATAGTGCGGTAGTGGCTAAGGTTTGAGGGATCTAGGGAGGGTTTTTGGAGGAGGTGGGTGAGGGGGGCAGGGATTGATCCCATGGAGAGGGACTGGTTGATCATGTCAACCAGCAGTGGGCAGAGGAGGGGGAGCTGGGTGACCAGTAAGTTGGTGGGAAGGGGATCGAGGCAGCAAGTGGTGGGCTTCATAGAAGTGATGGTGCATAAGAGTGAGGAAGGAGAGACGGGGGAGAAGGAGTGTAAGAAGGGGGTTGTGGTGGGAGCAGATGATGGGGAAGGTGAGGGGGATGGAATGGAGGTGGTGGTCGACAAGAAGCAGGAGGATGAGACTGCCTGGCGGATGTTTGGATTTTGGAGAAGAAGTCCATGACCTCCTCACACTTCGCATTTGAAGTAAAGATTGAGGAGGCCTGAGGGGGCGCAGGAAAAAGGTGGTGGGTGGTGGAAAAAAGGACTTTTGGGTTGTTTTCAGCCTCCAGGATGATATTTGAGTAGTAGGCTGTTTTCGCGTGCGACAAAGAAGAGCGGTAACTATGGAAATGCTCGTGCCACAGTTGGTGGTGAACAATCAGACCGGTTTTCTGCCACCTGCGCTCGAGCAGCCGGGTTTGGGTTTTTCGGGTGTGGAGATGAGTGTAGTACCAGGGTGAAAGGGTAGATTCGGAGATGAACCTGGATTTCATGGGGACGAGAGAGTTGAAGGTGGAGGAGAGGCGATCATGGAACAGCTGGACGGCTGCTTCAGCATCACTGTGGGTGGAAGGCCAGAGGGGTAGGAGGTCAGAGGATGTGAGGGTCTCAGGGGGGAAGAGTATTCCACAGGCGGAAAAGTACAATTGAGGGCCTGGTGGAGGAGAGAGGGATACGAGAAGAAGGAGATGAGAAAGTGGTCTGAGATGGCCTTGTCCATTATGCTGAGGTCGGAAATGTCAAGGCCGTGGGTGAGGACAAGATCGACCGTGGCCACGGTTGTGGGTCGGTGAGTCGATGTGGAGGGTGAGGTTTAGGGAGGAGAGGAAGGCAGTGAAATCGGAGGATGTGGTACAAGGGAAGCTGAGGTGAAGGTTGAAGTCGCCCATGATGAGCAGACGTTCAGAGCTGAGGGACAGGGAGGAGAGGAGAGTGGAGATATCAGAGAGGAAGAAATGAAGGAGAGCGGTAGAGCAGAAGAATTTTTAATGAGAGAGAAGGATGGTAGAAGGTGAGATTTAGGAACACTGAATACACTATCTAGTGGATTGTATATTTATGGGCTAAGCGCGCCAGCCAATTGGGCATAGCAGTGTTCACAAACAGTCATGGATTGAAACGACCAATTTATCACTTTTTTTAATGAGATTATTATTAGGCTTGTAGAGTAAGGTATTTTGTCCAAGATGTCACCTTGCCTGGAATTGAACCCAGGTCTTTCGCTTGAACTACAGAAGAACACAGGTTAAGGGTTCAAAATGTCAAGTAATTTCTGAATCGATGATAAGAACTATTCTTTTAACTATATCATAATTAATGCCTGGAAAGATGGTTGAACCAGAACAGCTTGATGCTGTAATGGTGATAAAGTGAAAGTCTAGGCAAACTGCTTTCCATTTGCGTTCTGGTTCCCAGTATATTGATTTAACATTTTGTTGTTGTGTTATGTCAGGCATGTTTGGATACGCCATTGGTGGGTACAGTGGCTTCCCCTAAGCATTGTTATGAAACAGAGGGAAGAGTTAGACAGCTTGCCAAACATCAACAGTTTTCCTTCGCCTGGCAAGCTTTCTGCTACTTGTCCAGCTAGGTCTACCCTACCTGTTTATTGTCTCGCAAGGTTAACCGGAGGAGATGAGTGAGAAGAATCAGTGCCACCATTGAAAAATGTTCCCCTCAAAGACCTATCACTTAGCCAGGCTAGCTGCCTGTAGTACGGGCGACCCGCGTGACTTGGGCTGGATTACTGAGGCTGCCACAGAGAGTTGGCCCAAATCAGACATTCTGCTGCCAAGCACGACACCATGTGGCCAGCTCAGCTCTAAGGAACATGTAGAAGATTATCTCTAAAAAGACACCAACAGAGTGGAAAGTTGCATGTGAGATTTTTTTAATTGCATAAATATAGATGTTAAAAATTTTAACTTATACATAGCAAAAATCACTGCTCGGAGAATAACCGCAGTCAAATTGCACCCATTACAAAATAAACTTTAAATAATATTATGTTTAAAAGGTTCTTGCTGGGCCAATGGCCTATCCTTATACGGGGAACCTGCACCTGTGGTATAATTAACCTGTAGAAAGCTCACCCTAACATCCTTTTCAAAAAGAAACAATACTGTGTGTAGAAAATACTTTTGTTGCCTTGGCACTAAACATGCAGCTTAATTGCAGGTCAGTCATAGATTCAAGATGATTGGCAAAAGAACCAGAAGAGAATCTTACTTTATTTTACCGGCACAGACTCCATGGGCCGAATGGCCTCCTTTTGTGCCGTAAGATTCTCTAATTCTAAGATTCTACACACATGGCGTTGTTACGGTCGGGGATGCCTGAAAGGACGGTGCAAACAGATTCAATAATGGATGAAATTATTGAAAGGGGAGTGGGAATAATTTTCCAAAGAGCCTCCTTCTGTGTTGCAACATTCTATGATAATAGTTCCCATTAAAGTTTAGCCAATGTTTGGAAACATGAGTTGATATTAACATGATGAAGGATTTGTGATTTTATGTTGCTACTTAAATGGATATTAATGTTCTTAGGGGGGAAGCGTATTGGCATGAATGAATAGAACCAACACCTCCAAGAAACATTGCCAACATATTCTGATATCCACTTACGTTCTCGTGTTCTTGCGCTTGTTTATACACAGACTTTGGTACCGTTTAAAGCTTCAATTTTAAAAGGTCCTTTTCCTTGCATCTGTTGCTGCCAAACATAACCAGGCTCTAAAATTAGAGCCACTTTAAGTTTATCAGTAGCCTAGTAACAGGAAGTCTCTGAGAAAATTGACCTTTCTGTATCAACTTAATTTCACCGACAGACAGAAAGGGTCAGTACCATTGTTTATTGTTGAAAGGAAGTAAGAGGTTTAGGTTATTGCACTCCTGGTAATTCTCCTAATTTGCAGGAGGTACAACTGGGACGAGAAGGAACCATGTGCATGTCTAAAAAGGTAAGAGAATATATCCTCCATGTGATAGTAACAGATAATCTGTGTCGCTGTCTTAAATTATTTAGCTTGTTTGTCTACGTAACAACAGTTCGTGTAAACACATTGACAGGTTTTCATCTGATAAAAGTGTTGTTCTACTTTACTCTTTAACTTTACTGGGTGTGATTTACATTCACGAGCTGACACGAATCAAGTTTAAAAAAAGAATGTTGTTGGTGCTCTGATCCCAGATTGAACACGTGTTATTCTGGAACATTGTGTGTTCCACGATAACTTTGGGAAACACGTGGAAATCGAGGAGGTGACTGTTTTGCGATTTACTTATTATTTTCTGGTGGTACACTGTAGTGACCGAGTGAAGCTTCTTAGGCAGTGATGCCTCCACTCGCAGGTCTGTTGCAAGTCGTGGAGTCCACAATTCCCTTCTGGTATACAAGGCGTGCCATTGGTACAGATTCCATATGGTTGCTGATTAGTTTGGTGCTCATTTGTGCTCAGTTTGATGAGGCACAGATAGTATAGATCAGCGGTCCCCAAACCTTTTTTTTGCTGTGTCTCCATCCCCCGCCCCAAACCCCACCCCCTCTTTGGAGGTTCAGGTTCATTCCTATGTACTACCCCATATTTTTGCATAGAACAAGAAGATTGTATTTACTTGGCTAGTATTGCTTAACACAGAAAGCAACACAAGTAGCACAGTGCCACTGCTTTCGATCAACCTCAACAGACACATTACATCTATATTCTTCTTGTCTATCTATGTTCTTTATTATACTCATAAAATGATATGGTCTGTCTGCACTTCAAAAAGGATTAACAATAACCGACTGACCTAGAGACATGATTTATACCTCTTTGGAAAGATCTGGTATCTGGGAGTGATATGGGCATATTTTTTCAACAATCTCCTATCGTTCATAAGTTATTTTCAGTTTTGCGTTTTTTGCTGCAGTTACACCTGGCGGCCGCCGAGTCAACGTGGTGCTGTGGCATCGAGGCAGATACGCGCACATTGCAGTTTCACCCAGTGGCCACTCCGGCTGACCTTGGCGTCGTGGCATCCTGCATCGTAGAGACAGCACACAGCCAAGCGGTGGGAACAAAATAAAGAAAACTGGCGAAGCTAAGCCGCGGCAATATCAACAAAATGATACCGTTAAAGTGCCAAGATCCTCTGATGAGTCCTCCCAATAGGAATCCTCCCATAGGAGTCCTCTCGGATGAATATAGACAATGATTTGTCAGCGTGTCAATCTATATTCCATATTGGATCCTTTGGTTGTAAGCTTAGCTGCAACAGGGAGAGATAGTTGTATATAAATAGACTTACCTCCCGCTCCAACTCTCTTTCCATCGATCTCCATGTAGAGAGCTACATCCAGAAATACTTGTACAATAGTATAATAATATAAGTCCTATTTAGGGGTTCTTTCTCACATATACATATGTGACTATATACATATGCCACATATGTATATAGTTATACATATACTTATATGTATAAGTATAAGTGCCAATCTGCCCACCTCTCTCTGCTCACCAAGCTCCGGCCTGCTCCACTTAAGCGCTCTGAGAAGCTGTCCAGCATGGAGGGCGCTATATAAATCGAAGTTGTTGTTGTTGTTGTCCCCTGACCCACCCGGCCCGCAATTGGCAGGCGAGCCGTCAACCACTCTTCCTCCAACCTCTGGAACTCCAACCCGCAGTCCCACCGACTCATCCCCTCCCTGGCCTCCTTCAAGACCCGCCTCAAGACCCTCCTTTTCAACGATCCCATCGGTCACCCCAAATCCATTTCCTTTCCCTCCACTCTCCCCGTCCCTGACCTCAGCTCGGTTCTGAAACAATGACAGTCCAGCTCCTTGAGATGTCCTCCTGAGTGAAAGGTGCTATACGAGTGTAACTTTGTTGTTGTTGTTGTATTACTAATCAGGGTGAAAAGAGGAAAATTAAATGTCACACATTAGCTTGCTTTTCATCCATAGACCTTCCCAACACATTCCAGGTTCTCTCACAGCCTTGTGTCCCATGCTATAGCTCCACCCTGTAGCTCTGCAACTGTACTCTCTCTCAAATGCATCCACACACTATAAAAAGCTGACAACAGTATTAATAATAATCCTTGCATTTGATATAACGCTTTTATCACGTCATTGAGACGTCTCAAAGCACTTCACACAAAATACTGTAAACTGACTATATATTTTGTAGGTGAAATGCGGCAGCCAATTAATTGCGTACAGCAGTGTCCCACAAACAGTTTGAAGAAGCATGATGTAGATGCATTCAAGAGGAACTTGCCTTTCACAATGGAAGGATTGGTAGGGGGTAAAGGAATAGATGAAGGCACATGTGGGATATAAACACCGGCACGGACTAGATGGGCCGATTGGCCTCTTTCTGTGTTGTACATTCATTATAATTCTTTGTAACAACAACAACAAAATTGTATAGCACCTTTCACGTCAGGAGGACATAAAGCTAAAATCTATGCAACTAATATTAATCATGCAACTGTACATGGAGTCCTGTAGCTCAGTAGTTAGAGCACTCACCTTACAAGCGAGAGACCTGGGTTCAATTCCAGGCAGGATGAAACCTTGGGGAAATTTCCTTACTCCACACTCCTAATAATAATCCCACAGAAAAAAATTGTCCATTTCAATCCATGACTGTTTATGGGACACTGCTGAGTGCAATTGGCAGCCGCATTTCGCCCGCATATATGCAGTCAATCTACTTTACAGTATATTCTGTGAAGCGCTTTGAAACGTCTAGAAGTTTGAAAAGCATGATACCAAATGCAAGGATTATTAATATTATCTATCCTCAGTTCGATGCTGCCTTGGGATTGCAGCCCTTTGAAACTGTGGATTACTGCCATCCAGTGGTAGAAATTAGGCTCTACTTTAATGTACTGTATAAGGTATAGTACTGTACTCTGCTTTAAGATGAATAACAACAATTTGCACTTGTATTACACTTTTCACGTGGAAGAACATCCCAAAGTGATTTATAAAGGCTGAGATGGTCCAAGAGCTGAAAGGGAGGTGGAGGGATGGGAGTGGGCAGATGGTCCAAGATCTAGTTGGAGATAGGTTTTCAGAGGGAAAGGTAGTGAGGTAAAGGAATTTCACGAGAAACTGAGGTAAACAATATGAAAGCTTGCCCACTGATAGTGCAGCAGAATGGGCAGGGGACATGGGACCAGAGTTGGCAGAGAGCCTGGCGATAGATGCCCAGACATTGCAGAGATGTGATGGAGAAGGCCATGAAGACACTGAAGGTGAAGAAAATAATTTTAAAGTTGATCTGCTGGGGGAATTGCAAACAAATGGAGCTGCTCTAAGATTGGTTGATGGGCTCATTGAGCTTCAAACAGGACAGAAGGTAGGACCTCAACTTAAAGTCTCATCTGAAGGACTAAATTGGTTTTGAGACATCTTGACGATGCAGTAAGGTCTCAATATCAAATTGAAAGATCGTTATAAGAGCATAAGAATTAGGAGCAGGAGTAGGCCATTCGGCCCTTCGAGCCTGCCCCGCCATTGAAGAAGATCATGGCTGATCTTCTGACCTAACTCTGATTACCTGCCCTATCCCCATATCCCCTAATCCCTCTATTTTTCGAAAATCTATCAGTCTCAGCCTTGAAAATGTTCAAGGACTGAGCATCTACAGCCTTCTGGTGTAGTGAATTCCATAAATTTGTGGGACACTGCTGTGCAATTGGCTGCCACATTTTGCCCACAAATCTACAGTTAATCTACAGTAATGTGAAGCACTTTGAGACATCTAAAAGACGTGAAAAGTGCAATATCAAATGCAGGTACTGTATTCTTACTCTCTACATCTCTATAACACTTTTGTCACCTCTCGGCTGGACTATCGCCCTCCTCGCCGGTCTCCCCTCCTCCACAATCCATAAAATCCAACTGATTCAAAACTCTGCCGCCCGCATACTGACACACACACACACACACACACACCAAGCTTCGCTCCCCCATCACCCCAGGCCTGGCCAGACTTCACTGGCTCCCTGTCCCTGAGAGGATCCACTGCAAGATCCTCACCCTTGTTTTCAAATCCCTCCACTCCTCTGCACCCCCCCCCCCCCCGTCTCTCTGATCTCCTCTCCCCCCCCCAACCCCGGCACCCGCTGCCTTCGCTCCTCTGGGTCTGGCCTCCTCCATGTCCCCCCCCGAATCCTCCGCTCCATCCTCGGCGGCCGTGCCTTCAGCCACTACCCCCCGAGGCTCTGGAACTCCCTCCCTCACTCCCTTCACCTCGCCCCCTCTCTTCCCAGCTTCAGGTCACAGCTGAAGACCTTTCCCTTCGACCGAGCTTTTTGTCACCTTCCCGCCCCGGCTCGCTCCCGGGATGCGTTACTGTGAAGCGCTCTGAGACGCTGTCCAGCGTGGAGGGCGCTGTGTAAATCACAGTTGTTGTTGTTGTGAAAAGGCACTGTACAAGCGTAATTGTGTTGTTGTTATCTCTATTACCTGATTGGTTGATGGGTCTCACGACCTGATTGGCTGCAGTTGTCTCTGTTATTTGATTGGTTGATCGGTATCTGCCCGATTGACTGCATGTTGTCTCGATTATCTGATTGGTTGATGGGTGCACGGTCTGATTGGCTGCTGTGATCGCTACCACCTGATTGGTTGAGGGTTGCAAGGCCTGATTGGCTGCTGTGATCTCTACCACCTGATTGGTTGAGGGTATTGCAAGGCCTGATTGGCTGCTGCGGCCTCTGTTGCCCGATTGGTGACAGGTGTCAACGCCTGATTGGCTGCTGTTGCAGCCGCTGCCCGGGCGGCCTCCAGAACAAAATATCCTTTTAAAGTCACAGCCTGTGTGTGATGCCAAACTGACTGACCGAGTCACTGGCCGCCGGAAAAGGGTGTGGCTGGCCGCTTAGGGGGTGGGGACAGGGGGAGCCAGTTCCGGTGGAGGCAGACACACACACACATACAGACAGACACACAGACAGAGAGCTACAGGTCCTCCATTGGTAGGTATTAGTTTGATTTCCCTGCAGCGTTTCTTTAGCCTTGAGGCGGCTTGTGAGTGTGTGTCTGAGTGTGTGTGAGTGTCTGTGTGTGTCTGTGAGTGAGTGTCTGAGTGTGTGAGTGTGTCTGAGAGTGTGTGTGTCTGAGTGAGTGTGTGAGTGTATGTCTGTGTCTGTGTCTGTGTGTGAGTGTATGTCTGTGTGTGTCTGTGTGTGTGAGTGTGTGTGTGTCTGTGAGTGTATGTCTGTGTGTGTGTGAGTGAGTGTGTGTCTGTGAGTGTATGTCTGTGTGTGTGAGTGCATGTCTGTGTGTGAGTGTGTGTCTGTGTGTGTGTCTGTCTGTGTGTGTGTCTGTGAGTGAGTGAGTGAGTCTGTGAGTGAGTGTGTGTGTGTCTGTGTGTGTGTGTGTCTGTGTGTGTGTCTGTGTGTGTGTGTGAGTGTGTGTGTCTGTCTGTGAGTGAGTGTGTGTCTGAGTGTGTGTGTCTGTGTGTGTGTGTGTCTGTGTGTGTGTGTGAGTGTGTGTGTCTGTGAGTGAGTGTGTGTGTCTGAGTGTGTGTGTCTGTGTGAGTGTGTGTGTCTGTGTGAGTGAGTGTGTGTCTGTGGGTTTGTGTTCGTATGTGTGTGTCTGTGTGTCTATGCATGTATGTGTGTGTCTGCATGTCCGTCTGTGTGTATATATGTATGTGTCTGTCTGTGTATGTGTGTGTCTGTGCGTGTGAGTCTGTGTCTCTGTGTGTAGGTTTGTCTGTGTGTTCGTACATGTATGTCTGTGTGTCTGTTTGCATGTATGTGTGGGTCTGTATGTCTGTCCATCTAATGTATGTGTGTCTAGATATATGTGTGTGTGTCTTGGCTGTCCGTGTGTGTCAGCGCCTTGGGACGTCCTCCCGACGTGAAAGGCGCTCTATAAATGTAAATTGTTGTTGTTGTTGTCTGTATCTCTGTGTGTGTGTGTCTATCTCTATATGTGTCTGTCCGTCTGTGTGTATGTATATGTTTGTGTCTATGTATGTGTGTGCGTCTGTTGTTTGTATGTCAGGAGGAGTGTCAGTTTAGCTGTTGTTTTTAAGCAAAATATCTTGGGCCTGGAAAATATGCTACTCTTCTGCATCCCCATCCCCACCACGCCCCAAAAAAACTACAACAAAAATAAACCAACGAGGAGGAAAAATATGCATAACCTCAGGCCATAGGCGAGGAGAACTCCCTTGTTATACCAAGCGAAAGAGCTTTGCACTTCCCTTCTCATAGCTTTTTATATCATGGCAGTCAATGTGTGCAGACGGGCAAGGGGTGATATCACCCTGTGTAACATCTTCCTCTTCCCTGTTGTGTTTGCAGAGAATGTCGAAATCTCTGAAGAAACTGGTGGAGGAATGCAAGGAGAAGAACCAGGGCGAGTTAGACCTGTGTGACAAGGGGATCTCTAGTATGGTGGACATTCCGGGAATCTGTAAGCGCTGTGCTCTTGTCTTCAGCTGATTTAATGCGATCTTAAACCTTGTATGATTGTTTTTGAAAAAATCATAATATCCACGACTGTTTGTGGGTCGCTGCTGTTGTTGCTGAGTGTCTTGAGGTCCTTTGCAAGATATACGATAAAGTGTAGTGACTGTGTTTGGGCTGTTACTATAATAATAATAAGAAAAATCGTTGCATTTGATATAGTTCTTTTCACGTCTTCTAGACGTCTGAAAGCGCGTCACAGGATATACTGTAAAGTGAATTGACTGTATATTTTGTGGGTGAAACATCGCAGCCAATTGTCCCACAACAGTCATGGATTGAAACAACAAACTATTATTTTTTTTTAGGGATTATTGTCAGGTGTGTGGAGTAAGGAAACTTGCCCAAAGTTTCACCCTGACTGGAATTGAACCCAGGTCTCTCACGTTAAACTGTAGCAAAGTGTTTCACAGGATTCACTGTCAGGTGTAGTGACTGTATTGATAAGTGAACCAACTTTGATAAAGCATTTTTGTTTAACCCACCAATAAATACAGTCAAACCACTATATTCTGTGAAGTGCCCTGAGACGTCTCTACAACATGATCTGGTCGTATATCAAATCCAAGGAGTATTATTAACTTTCAGCTGAACTATTATTCAAAAATTTGAATTTTAATGGCAAATTCTGGGGCAAAAACATCTGTAGTTGGACAGCTACCCAAGACCTTATTTATAATACTCTCTTAGTTCCCATTCAGGGCTGATACTTAAAATATAGCATGAAGATGGTGATGATAATTTGATTAAGCATCTTTCAAGTCAGGTGGATGGCCAAAGCGCTTAAAAGGATATACAGTAGAAGCTCGTTTATCCGGGACTTCCGTATAACCGGCACGTCCAAAAAGAAGTCCCCATTCGATAAACCGGAACTTATCCGGAACAATAGCGGTGGAGCATTTGTAAATGCATAAATAATAACAGAATATTGTATTGTTACTTATTGTTAAAACTACTCTCTTGCGCTTCTCACCTTTCCTGGTAGATGCTGTGCTTGAAGCCGTGATGCTGCAGTTGAGGTTTATAGTCCAGTGATTCTTTTTAAAATGGAGGACGCCAAGCAGGTGAAAAAAATGGCAGCGCGACTTTAAAGCCTTACTAGCGGCAAGCCGATAACGCTAGCCGATAACCCACATTGTCGCACAGATACAGTAGTTTGGTTTGCCGCTAGTAGAGTCTAGGTTTATCAGCTTGCCACTAGTAAGGCTTTAAAGTCGCGCTGCAATTTTTTTTTCACCCGCATGGCATCCTCCATTGCAAAAAGAATCGCTGGACGTAAACCTCGATCAGTAAAGGTGAGAAGCGCAAGAGAGTAGTTCTAACAATAATTACCAATACAGTATTCTGTTATTATCTGTTATTACTTAGTCTGGTGTGTGTTCTTTTGTGGTGGGCTTTTGTGGGCCGCCCGAATATCCGGCAGGTGCTTTAACTGGCAATCACCAGGTCCCGTGGGTGCCAGTTAAACGGGCTTTTACTATACCGTAAAGTGTAATGACAGAGTATTTTGTGAGTGAATACAGCAGCAAAGTTGCGCACAGCAATGTACCACAAAGCTCATGAAATGCACGACCAATTTTATTTGGGGAGTGTAGGCTAGGACCTTGGAGAAAGCGTCCCATCTCTTTTAGAAAAATTTGAGATTAGCAGACTGCGTTTCAGATCAACAGCTAAAATCCCTTTGGAAAGAGGATTCTAGAAAGGAAGTACTGTATAAATCTTCAGGGTTCTGAAATGCTATCCTGCGTAAAGAGTGCTAAACAGATGCAAGTTCTTATTTGGTTTCTGTAAATGGAAATGCAGTAAATTGGCTATGAATCCTTTTTGATCACCAGTTTTGAATGACGGATCTAACGTCTTTTTTAAAAAAAAAACCTTCCTGTCAAGACTCAGCTGTTTATAAACTTCAAATATGCATTTGCTTAAGTGAAAATAAATTCCAGGATAGACCTCCAATCACTTCTTAAAGTAATTTTGCACACTAATAATAATAAGCCTTGCATTTGATAAATAGATATAGTGCCTTATTACGTAATTGAGACGTCTCAAAGTGTTTCACAGAATATACTGTCGGCTGGATTGACTGCATTTTGTGGGTGAACCTTGTGTACAGATCATACGTACATGTTTGTGTCATAACTGCCATTTGTATTGCATTTCTATTCTAATTTACAGTAACTCCTGATAATTCTGTTGTGACCTGTTATTGTCAGTTAAGCGGCCATGCTATCAATTTCCTGTTCATTTCCCTTCCAAATATTAATAAAAAAATTAGCTTATCACTGCTTGACGGATAACTCGTCACATTCACGAAATTCTCGTAATAGCACAATGTAAAAACAATCGGATAGCTCTGTGATATGAAGCAAACAGAAAAATGTTTTGTTTTCACCTATAATCTGGAAGGGGAGTATCTTTGTTCGGTATTACACTTCAGTACAGCTCCTGAGAAGTGGAGCTTCCAACGCAATAACAGAAATAAATGAAAGGGAACAACAAAGTACATTAACATCACAAATAATAATATCCTTGCATTTGATGTGGCGCCTTATCACGTTTTCTAGACTCAAAGCGTTTCACAGAATATACCATAAAGTGAATTGACTCCATACTTTGTGGGTGAAACCCGGCAGCCAATTGCGCACAGAGGTGACCAACAAACAGTCATGGATTGAGTTTTTTTGTTAGATGGGATTATTGAGCTCTAACCACTGAGCTACAGGACTCCCAAGTCAAGCATATTCCTATACATAATACTTAAACGTGTTTTAATAAACTGACAGTCCAAGGGGCTTGGTTTACCCCATCACACTAACAGTTAGCTGCCCACTCTACACAGGTGCGTGTGTGTTAGTGTAAACAGTACGTGCTCACAGCACCCTCTTTTGGCCTTGAAGGACCTAACTCGCCGTCTCGTAATTGAGCAATTTTCCCTTTGAGTGACTTAGTGTTATCAGGAGTTTACTTCATATTTATATTGTACCTATTATGTCGATGTCCTGAGTTGACCCTCACCCATGCATTCGTCACATCAAGGCTTGACTATGGAAACTCCCACCTCGTCGGCTTTCCCAGCCCTTCCTTTCACAAGCTGCAGATCATCCAAAACTCTGCAGCTCGAGTCCTCTCCCGAACCAGGCTCCAGGACATCTTTCATCATCCATCAGGATCCTCGTCCTCACTTTCATGGCCATCCACTGCCTTGCCCCTACCTATCTCCAACCTGCTGACTCCCTACCAACCTGCCCGTCCCCTCCGTTCAGCAGGCTCCGGTCTCCTCCATGTCTCCTGCCCGACCTGCCCAACCATCGGTGGACGGGCTTTCAGCCTGTCTGCCCCCACACCCTGGAACTCCATCCCTCAGTCCCTTCGCCTCACTTCCTCCCTTGTCTATTTCAAGGCCGGTCTCAAGACCATTCTTTTCGGTGCCTTCAGCCGCCCTCCCACCCCTCTACCCTGCCCTTCCTCCATGCTTGGGTCCTGACCCACTGACTGATCAGCACTTTGGGATGACCTCCCAACGTGAAAGGTACTCTATAAATGCAACTTTGTTGTTGTTGTAACAACCCCAGCGTGGATGTGAGATGGGTAAGGAGGGGAAAATTGTCGAAAGTTTGGCCACAGAGGTAGATTTTGAGGACCTTGAATGAGGTAAGGTAGTAACTTGGACGAATTCCGGGATGGAGTTTTTGAGAGCGGTTACAATTTCTATGTATAGTTTGGTGTTGAAATGCTTTATAGTTTGAGCCAGATTAGGTGGCATGTTACGTTTTTACATTCAAAAACGTAAAACATTCGCTAGAGTTAACTATTTAATTCAACAGTGGAGAGATGATTTTAAGGATTGACCCATTTATTTTGCTTAATCCGAGATGTTTGTTTTGGCTGTAGATGTTCTATTTGTTAACAGTTGACCTAGCCTTTCTTGACTGGCTTCCTTTTAAAGTTGATTTGTTTTAATTCTCTCTGGCAGAGCATTCAAACTTTGTCAATGGCGCACTTCAATATTTTAAGATCACATTGAAGTCGTGGTAAGGAAGGAAGCTGAATTTATTATATGCGGGACACCCCCAAATTAATGCCTCCTATTTATTTTGTGAAGAATAGTAACCTCAGTTCACAATGGCGACTAGCATTGATACATGTGTTAAGAAGTGAGCAGTCACTGAATTTCCCACAGTTGATGAAGATTCACTGATTGAGATTCTCCATTGCATGATGGAAGTGTAGTTAAGAGTATTGTAAATTGTGTGTAAATTGGAAAAAATTGAACTTCACGATGGGTCTTGATAGTCCGTTCCTGAGCCAGGCGGCTCTGCGGTATTCCAGGGCACTGGTGATGACAGCCCAGCCAGCCTGGCTCATCAGCAGGACCTGGAAGGGCGAATCAGTCACTAGGGTCAGGGAGTCATCCTAATCAGCTCCTGTTATCCCTGCAAACCAAAGCTCTAGGGTGGAGTGGTCTGAGCTGGACAAGCAGTGGGACCACTTGCCAAGCAGTGTTCTCAATGGCAAGACATTAGACTCCATAGGTCCCCAAGTTTTGGTTCTTTTGGTTCTATGCCTAATAATTTCATTAATTAGGTAAGGAGGGTGCGTCACTCCACAGAGAGAGTGTGTATTCCATTCCAATAAATATCTCCGAAGTTTCCATGCACTGATGGGATCCATGGAAATCTCAGTTCGGTTTAGATACCGGATTTGGTATAGTGCCCTATTATGTCACCCGAAAGCAACTTTCTTGTGTATTTCTAAGTGAAAGTAGCAGCCCATTTGGCACATTAATGGCTCACAAATTGCCATGACCTGAATGACCAATTTTATTTAGAGGATTGTTGGCTGGGACATTTTAGAGAAATTCCCCCATTGCTTTTTGAATATTCTCATAGAATCTTTTAAACCTAAATGCATTAATAATAGGTTTGAATTATTACTGGAATATTGTGAGTGCAGGTTATCACTTTCATTAAGATTGGTTTTGTTTAGGAATGATTGAGACTATTGATTTACACTCATGTTGTCCTTTTCTGTTTTCAGTCAGCCTCTCCAACATCGCGCAGTTGGTGCTGAGTCACAACAAGTTGACAAGTAAGTGAGCTTCCAAGATTATAACTGTCATGAAACTGATTTCAATCTACAATCCGCCGAGAAGCTCCTGATCCAATTCTTTGTTCCAGTTAACGTACTATGGCTTAGGCAAGTCTTAGACCTTCAAACTCTTTCCCCTCCGACACGCCACTCGTCATGACCTCAATGCATCTATCAAACTTTGCAATACGCCCTTGTTCCCACCAAATTGGGAATTCTGTTATTTTGTGAAGTGTTGTTTTGAGTATGTTTAACTACCAGATGTGACTGCAGAAATGGTAATAAACAAAACACAGGAGATTTTTGCAAGTTGAGGAATACCAAAAATGTTGATCAGTGACAATGGACCACTATTTGTAAACTAAGAATACCCCCGATTTACGACAGGGTTGCGTTCCTGAAAAACATCACGCAAATCAAAATGTCTTAAATTAGAACGCGGTTTCCCATGTGGACCCATTATATAACCCAAGATGCTTTCTTTTGACGTAGTCGTAGGGACATGCTATTGGCCATTTCAAACGCTTGGATACAGGAAATGACTGTGATTTTACTGCAAAATACACTATATACTGCGCATGCTCAAACATTTTTGTCGTTAAAACAAAACAAAATGTTGTATATTGATAAAAAGGTGTTTAAAAAAAATTACGTTTGTTAAATCGAAAGCGTGTAAATAGAAACGTTGTAAACTGTATACCAGTATACGAAATCTACAAAAGGTTGAAGGATCGAGCACAGAATAGCATCCCTGAGGTATCCATGGAGCAATTGGATAGTAGAGAGACAGTAGTGGAAAAATGGAAAGAGTGGTTAAAGAATGGGTGGCATCTTTACGGTGTATGAAAGGAAAAATAACAGGATGTGTAATCCACAACTATTAGATAGTGCTTTTCTTTGTAGTAAAACAAGTCTACATGTGTCCAAGCTTGCTGCTGTTTCTCATATGCACATGATTTGCTCCTGGCTCTCCTTATTTTTGATACATGCAGAACGCGAAGGAACAAAGACAATCATAGGTTTCTCTTCTTCACCTCATCTACTGACCTTCCTCCTTCCATCTCCCTCATGGTGTCAGGATTGAGGGACTTCAGCTATGAGGAGAGGCTAGATAGGCTAGGGTTATTCTCTCTGGAGCAGAGAAGATTGAGGGGAGACCTAATAGAGGTTTATAAGATCATGAGGGGTTTCGACAGGGCAAATAGAGAAAAACTATTTCCACTCGTGGGCGAATCTGTGACTCGTGGTCACAGATTTAAAATAGTTTCAAGGCGAAGTAGAGGGGAGTTGAGGAGAAATGTTTTCACTCAGCGAGTTGTTCGAATCTGGAATGCATTGCCTGAAAAGGTGGTGGAGGCTGATTCGATAACAACTTTTAAAAGGGAATTAGATCTTTATTTAGGGAGAACAGGTCTATTAGGCTATGGGGAGCGGGC
This sequence comes from Hydrolagus colliei, assembly GCA_035084275.1. Taxonomy (NCBI): domain Eukaryota; kingdom Metazoa; phylum Chordata; class Chondrichthyes; order Chimaeriformes; family Chimaeridae; genus Hydrolagus; species Hydrolagus colliei. The sequence continues at coordinate 8,472,554 of CM068743.1, read as the reverse complement.
AGGGCAGTGGGATTGAATCGCTATTTTCAAAGAGCCGGCACAGACTAGATGGGCCGAATGGCCTCCTTTTGTGCCGTAAAATTCTATGAATCTATGAATCAAAATTGAGAATGAAAGGACTTTTTGGTGTCCAAAATCAAAAGATTAATTCTCCCTCTGTCTCCTCCTTCTCTGTCCCCACTGCTTCCTCAGCTTCCTCACTATCCTCATCTTGTTTGCATAAGAATCACTAGGTAAACATCTCTCCTCCCTCTACTTTCACATTAAACCTGTCCTCTTGACCCCCCATTCTCACATATTCTATCCAGCTGCTGGTACCAGCAATGACCCACAAACAGTCATGGAGTGAGTGGCCAATTTGATCTGGGGGCTTGTTGACCAGGACACCAGGATAAACTCTTTTTTCAAATCGTGCCATGGGATCTTGAACCCCATTTTAACAGGCAGACGCAACCTCAGTTTAACATCTCACCCAAAAGACAGTTCTTAATCCTCTGCTTTTCCTGATTTTGTGCTTCCTCCTTGATGACGTCAAGTGCAATCCATTTCAAGATGCCTGATCTCGCCTGCTTTTACATTGCTATCTCCACCCTTAACTCCAGAACTGATGACTGACAGGAATTCTGTTGGAACACAAGTCCTGAATGATCCTTGATGTTCTCTTGACTATCAACATGACTTTCCTGCTCGGCTCCTGTCAATGCCAATCATATTGACCTCCCCAGTTGCTCTCTCCAAATCACAGAGCCCGTGATGCATACATTTGTCATTCCAGACTCTACGTTTCTCCTGTCTTGCTTGATGTGCTCCATAGCTACATCTCTCTCCTGCCAGCTACATCACTCTATCTTCTCCACCAGGCTTTACAAGCCATTATCCCCATAACAGGTTTCCTGTTTCCCTCATTAAATCAAATGTAAGATCATTCTCCTTTCCTCCAAATGCCTCTGTGGTCTTGCCCCACCTATACTTCTGTGATATCTGGTAACTTGCAACACCCCCGGGATATGCCCTTCACTCTGCTTCATGTCCCTTTATGGCTCTGTCCCATAGTTGATGGGTGAACTTTCAACCACTTTGCCCTCAACTCTGGAAATCACGCCTCTTCATTACCACCCTCTTTGCTTTCAAAACCAACAAGTACGATTTATATAGCGCCCTCCACGTTGGACGGCGTCTCAGAGCGCTTCACAATAGCGGATCCTGGGACCGGGGCAGGGGTAGAAAGGTGACCAAAGGCGCGGTTGAAGAGAAACCAATCTTAAAAAAACATCTGTGCCTTTCACCACCTCTCTCTCGCAGCTTGGATCTCCCACTCAGACTTTGTTCTTTCTTGTGTGAAAAGATAGGTTGTTAGAAAAAACTGATTGTCATATGACTATGGAGATGCTTATTTGTTGGTCTGTAGCTCATGTAGTTTTTTTTAAAAGTCAGAATTCACAGGGGAATGAAAATAATATAAAATATTAGTATTTCATACGAGAACTTAAAAAAAAAAATTATTCTGGTGGCTCAGTGGCTGAAGGCACGGCCACAAATGTTGGAACGAACAACAAACAAAATTACATTTATAGAGCGCCTTTCACATCGGGAGGATGCCCCAAGGCTCTGAACAGTCAGGTCAGGACCTGAGCAAGGGAGCAGAGTAGGGGGGAGGGACAGGAGAGAGTTAGAATTTATTCTGGTATATTTATGCTCTTTCATACTTTATGGGTAGGAATTTCTAAGATTAATAAGGTTACCAACCGTGATCCCATGAGCCCTATAATAATGCAGTGTGCACTTATAATGGGGGAAAATTTCATTCTAAGCACACCCTGTCAGGATAGTTTACCCACTAACATAGTTTCATTGTGTGTCTGTATCTGAGCTAACGGAAAACCAATTGGATATACAGGTCCTGTAGTTAGAGATCCTAATTTTCGGTTTAATGGAACCCGCGCCACACCACCGATAAAACCAAGAGGTGGGAAGTGACTGGCAGCGCCTTGGGACGTCCCCTGACGTGAAAGGCGCTATACAAAATGTAATACAGTAAAAGCCCGTTTATCCACCACCCGATCAACTGTAACTTCCATATAACTGGCACCTCAAGTCCGCATTCGATTAACCGGAATTTATCCAGTAAAATGCATTTAAAATTTGTTTTTTTTTGTGTGTTTTCAGCCAAATATCCGGCACGCGCTTTAACCGGCATTGACCAGGTCCCGAGGGTGCTGGATAAACAGGCTTTTACTGTATTTGTTGTTTGTTATTGTAAGCATGATCAATAACAGGTCTTTAGGTGGAATTTGGAAGTGGGGAGGGAGGGTACAAGGTGGTGGGATTGGGAGAGTTCCAGAGATTCAGGGCATAATGGCTGACGGAACGGCCACCAATGTTGGAACAAACAACAACAACAAACAAAATGACATTGATAGAGCGCCTTTCAGAGCTGCCGAACAGTACGTTTTTGCCATATTTAGTACGGTAAATTGAAGTAAATACGGCAGCACGATTTTTCTTGGTAAAATAAGTTTTTTGGAAAATCTGAATGTTCCATGCTCTATCTGTCTCTCTTTCTCAGTCTCTCTCTGTCTCTCTCTCTCTCTCTCCCTCTCTCCCTCTCTCCCCCTGTGTGTGTCTCTTTCCCTCTCTCTGTCTCTCTTTCCCTCTCTCTGTCTATCTCGGTCGCGCTCTCTCTCTGTCTCTCTTTGTATCTTTCTCTTTCTGTGTCTTTCTCTCTCTCTGTTTGAATCTCTGGCTGTCACAATCTCTCTCTCTCTCTCTCTCTCTCTCTCTCTCTCTGGCTCAGTCTCTTTCTCTTTAACTCTCTCTCCCTGCCTTCAATAGCAGTGCTACCTACCTTCTGCCGTCGCTGATACACTGTAAATGTTAGCGCTGGGCACAAGGCGTTACTGGGAACAATTTTTTTGATATATGGAAACACAGTAGGGACCTCACTCTTAATGCAATTTTTGCCACACGGGGATTTGAAGTCCCATTTTACTTGGCATCTTTTCGCACTGTAATTTTTTCGTTAAGTACCAATAGGTTCTAGGGAAAATACTTTTTTTTACTACAAAATACTGTTTTTAGCTTTCAGGAGTACTTTTGTTTGTTTAAAAAAAAGGTTGGCAGCTATGGCCTTTCACATCGGGACGAAGTCTCAAGGCTCTGAACAGTCAGGTTGGGACCTGAGCAAGGGAGTGGGGCAGGGTTGAAGCGAGGGGCATGAGAGAGTTAGGAGGGGAAGGAGAGAGTTGGGAGGACAGCAGAAGGCATGGTCGAAGAGGAGGGTCTTGAGACCGGCCTTGAAGGAGGGAGGGGAGCGAAGTGAAGGGATTGTGGGATGGAGTTCCAGAGTGTGGGAGCAGAGAGGCTGAAAGCTTGTCCACCGATGGTAGAGCGGAGGACATAGAACAGGCCAGAGCCCACTGAACAGAGTGGGTGGGAGGTTCATAGGGAGACAGGAGGTTGGAGAGGTGGGGGGACAAGACTGTAAATGGCCTTGAAGGTTAGGACGAGGATATTGAATTCAATCCTCTGGGGGATGGGGGAGACAATGGAGCTGGGCAAGGGTGGGAGTGATGTGGTTGTGGAGCTTGATGCAGGTGAGGATACGAGCTGCAGAGTTCTGGATGATCTGCAGCTTGTGAAAGGAAGAACCAGAAAGACCGATGAGGGAGCGAGGGACCGAGGGAGTTTCCATAATCATGAGGGCCTGAGGAACAAATAGGAGGGCAGAGGCAGCAGGTGATAGAGTGGGGGGGGAAAGATTTACAGAGAAGAAAATGGTCTGTACATTACGTGGTTGGAATTGAATCAATCCTCTGTAGATGCATCTGTTATCCTGTTCCTGAGTGTGCAATGCTCCAAGGTACAGCTGATGAACAGACCGGTCAGCCTGACATGTCAACGGGATTGGGTGGGGGTGGGTGGATGGTTGAGACTGGTCACTGGAGGCAGGAATTCTTCCTACATGGCTCCTGTTAGCTGTGTCATCTCAACAGGTGGGGTGGCCCTAGCTTGACAAGCAGCGGGAGTTTTTCTAATGTGCCCTCCATAGCAAGAAATGCACTTTCAGATGGTTCAATTCCAGCAGTTCTCCAACACAAGTGTGGAACTTTGGGGTTTATGATAATCCTTGCATTTGGTGCATCATGTTGTCCAGACATCTGAATGGTTTACAGGATTTTACAGTGAAGCGTTGTGACAGGTTTTGTATGTGTACAGCAATTTTCACACAGCGATGTCCCATGCAGTCGGCGAGTAATATTTATTGGGGATGTCACTGACCCAGGCGTTCGAGAGAAACTTCCTTCTCTTTTCTTATAACCCATGGGATCTTTTAACATCCATCTGAACACGCAGATACAACCTTGGTTAACATTTCATTCAAAGGCCAGCACCTGGAATAATGCAGCACACCCCCAGCATTGCATTATCGTGGGACTCTTGTAAGCAAACACCCATCTGACCAAAACAAGTTTGCCGTACTCACGGATATCATCAACCTGTGTTCTTCCTGTTCGGATTACTTGCTCTCTCTTCCTTCACCTATTATCACCTTCCTTTGTCTTCCAAACAAAGTTTCAGCAGGTTTTAATATATTTTCGCAACTGTGTTGTACTGAGGTTATATAAAGCCTGCTCAGTTTTCCTAAAGTGAGAAGGTGTTAATTGGGGCAATAAGACCAAATTGTGTAATTTCTCCAGGGAGGAGATCCGAAGTATGTGCTAAGTAGATTGCCCTGCAGTAAATCTGTCATGTTTGAACTGATGGGTAGGTGATTATAACCTGCTGGTTTTGATAGATTAAATAGCTGGTTAGTTGAAGTAGCATTCAATTTACTTTTAACTTTACTGCAAATATATAAATTGGCTATTTATATGTAGATTACTGAGACAATTAAATGTTACGTGAATTCTTCATTCAGCTCAGCTTCTATTTGCCGCACGTTTTTCCCCTGCGTGCGCTGATACACACACACACACAAATTAACTAGCTGACATGCACACATGTCTGCTGTTTTGAAGGTCCAGAATATCAAACACTCCTTTTCAACTCCAGCACTGTGAATAGCAATTGGCTATTTTTTTTAATGAAAATGTCTGTACATTTTTGAAGTGTGAGGGCAACAGCGATATTTACATAGTCCCAGAGATTAGACTGACAGTCTGAGTGAGTTTTGTGTACATCAAAAAAAACTTTTGTGCCAATACAACTGTTTTGTATTGACTCCTAAAATAAAAAGTTGATAATGATCTGAACAATATTCTACTTTCCACCCTACTCCTTGCCCTTCATTACTCTAAACTTATACATTCTTGTCCAAATTCTTTGGTATATCTTTGCACTAAATTAGGATAATTTTTTTGATGCAATTGCAGAGACTGGTAAATGTATGGAACAGACTACCGAGGAAAACTGTCAGTTTCACAGGAGAACATGAATAGATTTTTAGAAAAGAGTGTGATTCAAGAGCATAGCAAATAATATATATCTCCTCTCACCTCAACTATGGTTCTGTCCTTGAATGGTTCAGATCCTACCTCTCACATCGACTCCATTTCATCTTCACCAATGGCTTCACCTCAGATGCCATTCAAAGAAGCTCACTTGGTATCTCGTTTGACCTGTCAACCAACCTTTCTGTCTCACGTCCGTGCCATGAGCTGCTCTGCTTTCCCCACCTTCACAACATGGTTGGCTCCGCGATTGCCTCACCCCTCAGGCTATCATAACCCTCATCCACACATTCATGATGTCAAGGCTCAACCGCGCCAACTCCATTCTGGCAAGCCTTACCAACTCTTCCGTCCACAACCTTCCAGGTCAGCCAGAACTCAGCAGCTCATGTCATTTCCTGTACCAGGTTCTGTGACTCTATCACCCTCGCCCGGCTTCACTGACTATCCATCCCTCAGAGGGTTGAGTTAAAAATCTTCATCCTGTCCTTCAAGGTCCTCCAGGCCTTTCCTCCCTAACTCTGCAACCTGCTTACCCATATCAACCTCTCTGCTCAGCAGACTCTGACCTGCTACATGTTCTCTGCCTGGCCTGCCCCACCACCGGCAGTCAGTCTTTCTGGCCCACGCACAGCAGAACAAACATAGTAAACATATTAAAATACACTGATTGAACTACTGTATTCCAATTGTGAGTTAGTAAACCTAATAAATCAATCTTTTATGGAAGAATTTAACCTTGCATTTGTACAACTTATTAAGTGACTAATCTAACTAGGGGACAACAGTGTAAGATAGCAACTAAGTGATCCAAAAGAGCATTTAGAAGGAACTTCTTCACACAAATGGTGAAAATGGCCTCCTTCAAGTCCCCCCTCAAGACCCTCCTCTTTGACTGTGCCATCGGTCACCCTAAATCGGTGCCATCAGTCACCCCCATCCACAACCCCAGCTCGGATCTGGAACAATGACTGTCCAGTGCCTCGGGACGAGCTCCTGACGTGAGAGGCACTAAAGCAGTGTAATTTTGTTGTTGTTGAGAATGTGGAATTCACTGCTCTAAGCATGGGAAGGGAGTAAGCACACAACTGTGGGCTATTGGCTGCATTGTTAGCCACATGAAAAAGGGCAATGTTGGACTAGAATTTGTCGTAATTATTATGTCCCAAATTCTTGTTCAAATACCAATTATTTTGGGCTTTTCAGTACTGCATTGTAATACAGTAAAAGCCCGTTTATCCGTGACCCGATCAACCGTAAAAAAAAAAGTCAGCATTCGATAAATCAGAATTTATCCGGGAAAATGCATTTTTTGGGTGTTTTGTGTTGCGTCAGTATTTTGGAATGCTGCTACCAGGTGCCTGATTGTGGCGCTAGCTCAGAATGCTGCCAGTAGTGTACAGCAATACACTCAAAGAGTGTACTCTTTGAGAGAGGAGAGAGTGAGGGTGAGTTGATTAATTTAGGTTTCATTTAGTCGCAAAAAAACACACGCACCCTGGGCAAAGCTTGCAGATCAATGCATATCATAGCCTTGGCTTTTATTTTAATTTAAAAAAACCTGCAATGCCGATCTGGTTTTTTTTTTACAGAGTGCAAGTTAGTGCACTCACTCACTCACTCACTCACTCACTCACTCACTCACTCACTCACTCACTCACTCACTCACTCACTCACTCACTCACTCACTCACTCACTCACAAAGAGGCATCGCATGGCTTTTTGGAAAGAAAGTTAACTGAACAGTGACATCGGCGGCTGCTTTCTCAATAACACGTTTGCTTTCCTCTCTTTCTGCCCCCAATGAGAACAGTGTCATTCAGACGTGTAACGTTTGCACTAGTTTAAAGATCTCTCTGAACTGCCTGGTCACTGTGTGTAAAAGGATTCTTATTATTATTTATATTGTACTATATAAATGATTATTTAGTCTATTATTAATACGCTATGTTTTTAAAAATAATAAAAAATATATTATTTTTTTAAATAATTATTTTTTGTGTTGGATTTTCGGCCGAATATCGGGCAGGCGCTTTAACTGGCACTGGCCAGGTCCCGAGGGTGCTGGATAAATGGGCTGTTACTGTATTGGGAACAAATCTCAAATTGGGCATTTAAAAAGAAATTCTGAAGATGTTTTAGTTTACGTTTCTTTTGCAGCTCCTGCAGTTCAAGACCATCTCAACAGCAGCATTACTTTAATCCAGAAGGGGTCACTGTTGATTCATATTGTGGGGATAAAGTCCTATTTCCTAGGCAGAAATTGAGAGGAAAGTTCTAGATGAGAACACTGAATTCCCACTGTGAATTAGTAAGCCTAATAAATGCATGTTTGATGCAAAATGTTGACTTTGTGTTGCTGAATATTAACAACAACAAAATTACATTTGTAGAGCGCTTTTCATGTCATGTTAAGCAACTACAGGATGACCAAAAAGTTGTGATAGTATTACGATGTCTAATAAGCCTTAAATAAATGATACTTTAGTTTTTTGTTAGATAATAGGGTAGTTATCATGACTTTTTAGTCATCCTTTGTACACGGAAAGAAACTACAGTAAAAGCCTGTTTATCCGTGACCCGATCAACTGTAACGTCCGTATAAAAAATTATACACCCACAAATTCCTGTGTAGCCTGATAGTATCTTGGGTTTATACACTGTTTTAGTGGGGGCGGGGTGGGAGAAAGAGACAGGGGCAGGGGGAGAGAGAGAGAAAGGGGGTGGGGGGGAAGAGTAGAGGGGGATTGAGTTTGGAGCCATTGGGATGCCAGACTGACTGAGTATGTGTGAGAGAGAGAGAGAGGGAAGGAGGGAGAGAAAGATAGAAAAAAAAGGGGAAACTTTAAGAAGAAAAAACTTCCATCCACCATTGTAGAAGTTTGCTAATAATATGGTAAGTTTTTTTTTAAAAAGTAAATTTTTTTGTGTTGGGTTTTCGGCAGCTGGCCGCCCGAATATCCGGCACGTGGTTTAACCGGCATTGGCCAGGTCTCGAAGGTGCCGGACAAACAAGCTTTTACTGTAATTTGTTCTACACTAATAAACTTTGCTGTGTAATTCCGAGGGTTCTTAAAAGTGCTAAATACACATCAATGGTGATTTTGTTTCATAAATTTGATGTAAAGTATCAAAACTTGCTTTTTTTTTAGCAATTCTGTTTAATATTCAAGTTGGTTAAAAAGAAATCTCTAGGAAGTGTCTTGTCAAAATGGGTTTCATATGTTTTGGCAGGTTTTCTTTCATAAACTTTTGTAGTTGGAAAAAATGTGTGTTTTGAGGAAGAATAATAATAATCTTTGCATTTGATGTAGCACCTATCACGTCTTTGAGATGTCTCAAAGCGCTTCTCAGAATCTACTGTAAAGTGAATTGACTATGTACAGTATTTTGTGGGCGAAACGTGGGTAGCTAACCAATATGCTGGTGTTTCTTTTCTAAAACTCTGTCCCTGACTGCAGTATCCAATGTGTCCTCCATTTAGTTGTAAAATGTAGAAAGAGCAGGATTTTGCTTTTAAATCTTGTTTTGTGTATTTTTTTTACTGTGGTCAAATTTCAAGCTTTCCACTACTATAAATAATTGATCCATTCCTGTTTCAAACACATATGAAACATTATGTGACTTGTTCTAAGAAACATTTTACAGAACAGCTTTATATATTTTTAAAAAAAGCTTTTTTAGAAAAAGAAAGCTCCACGATGTCTAGTATCAATAATATTTAATTGTAAATACTGGTAGCACACTGTTTTCCTGTATATTTATGGACAATAGTTTTAATTTGGTTATAAAGGAGGTGGGAAGTAACAGATCTCTGGTACACTTCCATTTCCGCTGCTCTGGCCAAAGAATTTGATGTGTATAATGGTAATGCATTATGTGAGAAATCCTCCTTGTGTCTAGATTTACTCGGTAATCTAGGCCCTGGTGAATTTTCTCAACCTATAGTTTACTTAAATAATGGAGTCATGTAGTTTAGTGGTCAGAGCACTCACTTTGCAAACGAGAGGACCTGGGTTTGATTCCAGGCAGAGTGAAACGTTAAGCAAGTGTCATTACTCCACACGCCTGTTTTCCTAGCAATAAGTGGGAACCCATTTGCTAGTTGATTCACGGATTACTTTTCCAGGTAATAATGCCTTCCCAAAAAATTATTTAGTCACGCAATTACAGCAGTCTGTGGAACACTGCTGTGCTCAATTAATTGGCTGCCACATTTCGACCACAGAATATACTGTCAATTCACTTTACAGTATATTTAGTGAAAGGTTTTGAGATGTCTCAGAGATATAATAAGGCGCAATATCAAATACAACGGTTATTAAATACAGGAATAAATATTATGGCATCTATTCTGTTAATCTTTTATTAACTTAGGATAATAAAATACTGGGAATAATTTTGCAGCAAGCAATATACTTAGTCCTCGCGTAACGTCGCAGTCGTGTGCGCGAAAAATGTGACTAAGCGAACCCACACCAAGAATACCAGACGTTAAACATCGGTGTACGCCTACACTACCCAAAGTAGTTTGTTTCAATCTGCGCGAATGACATAATAGCGAACGTCGTGACGTTAAATGAATATGTGTTTCCCCTATGTATCAGCAACGTAATAACAAAACAATGTTGACCGAAGCAACGTTAAGCGAGGTCTACCTTTACTATATTCTGGCAAAAAAAAATCGTGATTTTTGAAATCACTTGTTTAAAACTGAATTAACACACAATATTTCTAATGGGTACTGGAGGAATTATGGTCAAATTTATTTTTAAAGCTTCTTCATTTTGAATAATTGCACGTCAAGTTGCATTCCTGATTACTCATTGGGCTATGAATCTCTGGACTTGTGTCAACTGGTCAGAGCTTTTTAAATAATTGTATTTTTTGATTACTTGTGCACTTCTTAACTATTTGTCACCTGGAAATGGTGGTATTTATTCACTGAATTATTATTTGGAAATGATGTATTGAAACATTTTGAGTTGTTATTGAAATCTCCAGCCATCAATGCACAGATTGCTTAATCCGTTTGTTTCCACCCCCCCCCCCCCGGAAGTTTGATATGTTTAGCGTCACTATCACTTAAATGGGCCACTTAGGCCTTAAAATGAATATGGAAAAGAGTAATGAGGCTGATCCACCAAGGATGAGGAATGAGTTGATATGCTAGGTTCTTCAGCTTCAACTGGTATCTTTTTATAGGGATTTATGTTATAGAGAGATTACAAAATGCTGAGTGTGAGTTAAAGAGTAAACTCTGAGCATTCAGATTGTTCGGTTTTACAGGACAAGAGAGTACCGGTTTAGGATTGTGGAGGACAGTTTTAGCTTAGATACCTTTGCTATTATTAAGCTTGAATAGGCAACCAAGAAGGGTAGTTAAGCCCAGGCACTGGATTAAGAATTGTATTGATATTGTTGTGGGAAGACCAACATGAAAATAAGCTTGAACGTTGAAGTGTATAAATTGTGGTACTGTACTTCCAATTATCAGTCTTAACTCTAATGAATGTGTAATGGATATAAACCATGTGTATTCCTTAAAACCTGAGTGGTCTACAAATCTGCTTTGATCAGATCTGAGACAAAACTATAATTTTCCCCAGAGTGGCTAGATCCGCAATTTGTTTTACTGCACAAATAGAACCTAATTAAATATTCTTTGCATTTGACATAGTGCCTTATCACACCAATGTTTTTAAAGAACTTCTCAGAGTTTATTGCAAAGTTTTGGACTATATTTGAAGGTAAACATGACAATGGCCAATTGGCACACAGCTATTTTCCTTTATAGCCTTGAAATGAATGACTTAATTTTTATCTAAGAATTGTTGGCCAGGACTCTGGAAGAAAGTTTTTTTTTAATGCCACTGGATCTTTAACATTCACCTGAATGTTTCATCCAAAGGATAGCATCTCTGAACATTCAGTACTCGACCAGCTTTGGATCTCAATATCCTATTGTTTTTAGTTGATCTCTTGGTTGATTTTAGAACTACCTTTTCAGATGAATTTTAGGAGGAATATAATTTGTCTGCTAATAGTCACTATAATTTACAGTAAAATCCTGTGCAGTGTTTTGAAATGTTTTGACATTGTGCTAAGGCAACAACAATAATAAGTTGCATTTATTTGGTGCCCTTCACATGGAGTAGGGTCTTGGAGCATATTAAATACAATAATTATTATTTCAAGGCATACATAACTGCTTCCTGCAAGGTGTTTTTCCTATTTTTGTGAAATTGTTTCTGGCTGACTTAGCCACATCTTCGGAGTCATTGAAGAGACGGCATTGGAAACAATACAAATTTTCATTTTTTTTAATAACGTCTTTCACATCGAGAGGACGTCCCAAGGGTCTGAACAGTCAGGGATAATCCCCCCCTGGTGAGCGGATTATCCACCACTTTTAACAACAAATAATCTGTTTCACTATCAGATCAAAGACTCCTAGCATATGGATTGTTCTATTGCTGTCTAGAAGGTTTTGTTCCGAAAGAATAATGTCAGAAAGCTCCAATTGATGTGATGCCTTTCTAAAGGACTACTGTATTTGTGCTGCATGCTGTATAATACAAACATTTTAATTCTAGAGGATTACTAGAAATAGGCAGCCTTATCTCCAATTTTCATTGTATTGTGGTTCGTTTGTTGCATAGTCAATTGTTTGTTGCTCACTGACTCTCCACCCAACTAAATCTACTAAATCTTATTTTAATGTCACATTGGAAACAAGATATCATGGGCAGGGTCCCACATTCCCATGTCCAACATTAACTAGATACTGCAGTAGGTTGCTTGGTGAATCGATTTATGCAAGTGCCCCATAGTTTGAAGATTTATACATTTCAGACTACATGACATCTGCCAACTATTCCGTAAATATTCTTTCCACTTCATTCTTTTGATTTGGATTTCATCCATACTTCCACACATCCATCAGTCTCTCTTGTTTTTTTTATATAAAGGTCCTTTTTTAAGACTAGTCCTTATCGATATGTCTATCAGAGCGACATTGCAAACAAAATAAGGATATGATTGTGTGCCAACAAAAGGTTAAACAAAACAACAACAACTTGCATTTATATTGTGCCCTTCACGCTGGACGGCGTCTCAAAGCACCGGAATGCAGATTTAATGTAGGTTTTTGCTTCTTGTATTTTTTTTAAATTGGAGATATAAGCATGCTAGAATGTGCTGCAAGTAGAATATCCAGGAAAATGTCATATTTCAGGTGTGATTGAAGTAGATACATAAATCTTTGTTAGCATATTTTATCAACTGTTTATTATAAAAAATTAGTTATTAAATTATACCTTTAGTATGGTTAGAAAACGTAGTGTTTTACTGGTCCAATTAATCTGTATTTTTACTGCTCTCACATTAAAAGACCATTAACTGTATAATTGTATTTAAAAAACTTCCAGTTTATTAACTGTGGCTGTGCTTAACATAAATGTTCTGATGATGAAGTTTGCAAGTTATTAATAAATCAGCCTTCGCGTCAATATAATCTGATTTATATATTCCCTCCTTCTACATTCTTTTTAGCAAAGGAATATTTTAGCTTGTGGGTTACAGATACTGTAAAATGTTCTCCAAAAACCTATTTATCCCTGTTAAATATTTTGTGATTTAAATCACAAAAGAGGTATAATTTATGAGAAAGAAATATTAGTTATCTGTTCCACATGAAGGAAGACCAAGAATAGTTGCAATTCTTTCAGAAAATACAGTCTCATGGTTGTGTTAATAGAGGTTTGTGGCACTAATTAGCCATTTGAAACATTGATATAAAATAAGTTCTAGTCCAACCGGTGTTGTTTGATGCAATTGTATCCTTTGACAAACACATTGTTAGGAGCAGATGGGTTGGAGGAGTATTTGCAATACTAATAATAATCCTTACATTTGATATATCTGTATCGATAACTCAACGTTTTGTGATCTTTCTGGTAGTTTCAAGTCTTGATAAAGTCAATAACATTTCTGTTCACCCTGGTGTTACCTTGTTAATGATAATCATTTAACATCAATAGGATGCCTCAGATTTACAACGACAAAATTACATTTATAGAGCGTCTTTCACGTCGGGAGGACGTCCCATAGTGCGAACAGTCAGTAGCCAGAACCTAGCACGGGGGAGGGGCGGGGTAGGCGGGAGGAGAGGGAGAGAGGTGGGAGGGTGGCTGAAGGCACCATCGAAAATGAGGGTCTTGAGCCCAGCTTTGAAGGAGGCAAGGGGCGAAGCGAAGACTGTGTGATGGAGTTCTAGGGTGTGGGGGCAGAGAGGCTGACAGCCCAGCCACCGAAGGTAGGGCAGGTCGGGCCGGGGACAGTGGCGGAGTCTGGCAATGTTACGGAGGTGGTGGAAGGCAGTGCTGGGCATAGCGTGGATGTGGGGGAGAAAAGACGGTTCCTGGTCAAACAAGACACCCAGGTTCCTGACTGGCTTCATGAGACAGAGTGCAGCCGTGGATGCTGTAAACTTTACTGTAAAGTCGAGTGACGACAGGCAAATGCAACAGCCAATTTGCACACAGCAATGTATTTCAGTGGTTAGAGCACTCAACTTACAAGGGAGAAACGTGGGTTAACTCCCAGCAGGGCAAAACCTTAAGCAAGTTTCCTTCAAGTCCCGCTTCAAGATCTCTTCGACAGTCTGATCGGTCACTCCAAATACCCCCCCTTTCCCTCCACACTCCATGTCCCCAACTCAGGTCTGGAACAATGACTGTCCAGCGCCTTGGGACGTCCTCCTGATGTGAAAGGCGCTACACAAGTGTAATTGTTATTGTTACTTCACAAACCTGATAATAATCCTTCAAGAGAAAAACGGTAATAAATTGGTCACTTCAATCCACGACTGTTTGTGGGACACTGCTGTCGCTTTTCGCCCATAAATATAGTCAATTCACTTTACAGTATATTCTGTGAAGCTCTTTGAGACGTTTGGAAGACATGAATAGTGCTATATCAAATGCAAGGATTATTATTATTAGCAATGGCGCCATGAAGTGATACCTAATAAAGTATAGTTCAAAACTAATTGTTGCAAAGTAATCTTTTTAGATCCTCTAATTTTTGCAATTAAATTCTGCTGGAAACTATTGGATCACATGGCTTGTTTGTTGAGGCCATTGTCAAATAAAAATATATATTTTAAATCTATATGTGCTTCACAAGAATTGACTTTGTCAATTTTACTCAATGATTGTCTTCTATCTGAAACATTCTGCATGATTCTGATGCACCAACCTTATGCATTTACAGTTTTTTTGGTAGTCACAAAGGAAGAACCTACTATTAGACTCGCATTTAAGTAAAAAATCCTTGCATTTGATAAAGCGCCTATCACGTCTTTGAGACGTCTCAAAGCGCTTTACAGAATGAACTGTCGGGAAAAGTGGAGTGAAAAGTGAAATCCAAACATTGTGCTTTCAAAGAGTTGCCACAGAACTCGATGGGCCAAATGGTCTTCCTTTGTGCTGAAAAATTCTATGATTCTATGATATGTTACAGGCTGGAATCTCTGATAATAATCTCTGATCATGGGAATTGAAACTAAAGAGCTAGTGGCTTCCACCTTCCCTTCTTCTCTCCCCCCCCCCCCCACCCATTATTAACTGTCTGAAATCAGATAAACTTGAACCATCCAAACAGAACTCTAGAAAACTTTTCGTTCACCGATTATGTTTTATTATGTTGAATTTAAACCTTGTCTTGTAGTTATTTTTAATTCTATCTTGCCATGAGGAAGATTCAACGTGTTAATATTACTCGCCCCAGATTAGAGTTTTCCCTTTTATGTATGAATACTGATCAGCTATTTCCCATAATATGTGGCGATGAAGTTAGTCATTAACCTTGGCCCTGTTGGTACCTCACCATTTTGAATGATCCTCCAGTTACTTCTTTACTATTCAGCTCAGTTGTTCCCATACCCTGATGTTCTCATCACTAATATTTAAGACAAAATAATCCAAAATCATATTCATTCTAATTTGTGTAACCTGCATTGCACAGATGGGATGCTTCACAGTCTTCAACTCTTACTGTGAAAATCTGTTGTCCAATGTCCTAATGTTAACTGAAAAATATGTGAAATTGGATTTTGAGTCATTCAACTAATTAGCTGTTGTGCAGGGATTTCTTTCTCGGATGTAAGCGCCTTTGCAACAGGGAAAACGTCAAACTTTGTAGCACTTTTTAATTTGATGACTGGGCGATGAATACAATTAAATTCCTTGGCAGTATGGGCATCTGAGGGATTCTCATTATTGGTATCAACTTTTAGGGCCTATTACTCAGTTCTTTTGAAGGGGCGTTGCTGCCCTCTTGGGCAAAAAAATAATATCTCACACTATCTTTAACTGCTTAAAATCTAGTCCTATTGAACTGTCCCTCTTCCATATTCGCACCATGATTTCCTGGCAAATTTTTTTAAAAATGTGCATAGCGCTGAAGGAAGTAATGATTGCTACTCTTATTTTTATGGGACATTGGTTTGTTTGCTACCCAGATCAAATAAACAGAAGCCTTCTTAATGGTACAACGATCCTAAAATGAAACTAGTTTTTCCCAGTTGGGAGGGGGCATGGGTCAACAACATAAAATCACACATATTTTAATTGGCTATCTGTGCGGCCACACCAGTAGCTGCGGAAAAGGGAATATTCTATTAGTGCAGCAGCGGGTGCTACTTGAAGTTGGGGGGTTAAGGTACATTATTGTACCGTAGCTCTAAATGGATTAACGTAAATTTTTATCCAGAGAGTCCACCTGGTCTATGTACACTTTATTTGAAATATCTATGGCTATGAAATTCTTGCAGCATTGCCAAATACATTTGGCCAATCAATGACTCATTGCTATGCCCTAATTGTCTTCTGAATTCTCCTACAAAATACAGTCACCAATTTGAAGTAAATCCCGAGAAGCACTTGTGAAACCTCCTGCTGATGTGAAGGGCACTGTATCAAATGCAGGGATTATTATTTATCCTCTGCAGTCATTACATTTGTGCCATTAGAACACATTTAGCAATAGTTATGTGTTCTGATGTTTTTAAACTTGGTTTTAATAAATACTGACAAATACACTGTTGAATCTTGTGACTCTTATTGGTAATACAGTAACAAACCTAAGATCCACATCAATTAAGACTGTTCCTATTGTGCATATAGAAATAGAGCCAATAAAGGGAATTGAATGGTGATCAGAAGTTCAGCTGACAAATAAGTCTTAAAAAAATAATAACTTGGTTTCTCAATCCACGACTGTTTGTGGGACACTGCTGTGCGCAATTGACTGCCGCATTTCACCAACAAATATACAGCCAATCAATTCCCTTTAGAGTTTATTCTGTGAAGTACTTTGATGTGAAAAGGGCTATATCAAATGCTAAGATTATTATTCATGTTGACTTTAAAGGTGAGGGGGATAGACTTTGAGATGCAACAACAACAAAATTACATTTGTATACCGCCTTTCACATCAGGAGGACGTCCCAAGGTGCTGGACAGTTATTGATTCAGACCTGAGGGGGTGGGGGGGGGAGGGGGGGAAGTTGTCGATGAGTCCATCGAAGAGGTGTGTCTTGAGGCAAAACTTGAAGGAGGCTAGGGAGGGGGTAAGGCGTAGGGACTTCGGGATGGAGTTCCAGAGGTTGGGGACAGAGTGTCTTAAGATGCAATGCCACAGTGGCAGCAGAAGAGCTGAAGGCTTGTTTCCCGAACGGTCGGGTGGGTCAGCAGAGGATGTTAAGCAGACTGATTGTTGTTTCTGAGTGGACGAGATGGTAGGCTTGCAGGTGGTTGTGGATTTAGAATGGGACAAGGCCATGGAGGGCTATGTGCATATTTGAATCTGGGGAGTCCAGTAACCAGGACGTTAGAATAATTGAGGCTGGATGTGATAAAGGTGCAAATGAGGGTGTTGGCAAACACACACACACACACAACTTTCTCTTATGCCTTGGATTTCATCAAACTTCTATGCATGCAGAAGCTTATTTCCATGCTTCACAGTATCCAAATCTAACTGAGTTCAGTAAAACATACTGTAAGTAGGTTTAGAAGGAATAAAGAGGGCAAAGTTTAACTTTGTCTTGATTATATAACCCCCTCCCTCAACTACCATGTGCAATCATGCTGCTCCTGTAGCTGTGTCCTCCAGGTACTATTAGGAGTGGGATTTACAGGGCCAGATTAACCAATAAAGTATGGTTTACAGCCAGGAGGACTGAAGTGGCTCCCGATAGAGTTGGTGCATTTACCTCCCGCTCTGTCTCTCTTATGTCAATCTGCGCTACATACAGTCTGTATACAGCTTCATACAGTCTCAAAGAACCAACATGGTGAGAGATGGGAAGTGTGGGCGGGGTTATGAGACAACGCAGAGAGTGCTACCTGAAACCCTACTTACCCTCCATGTTCACCAACAACTTGCCACCGAGATTTCAGGAAATTCCTGCAAGTCATTCATTCATTTATTCATTCAGTATGAACTTGGGACGTCCTCCCGACGTGAAAGGCGCTATACAAATGTAATTGTTGTTGAACACACCATTCATTCTTTTCTCCCAGGGAATTCTCTATTTACATTGTGAATGTTAATTTGTTCAGAAAATATTAATACTTCAATATTTGAAGAATATTGTTTGCATATCAAATACACAGTCACTGTACTTTACAGTAAATCCTGTGAAGCACTTTGAGACACCCATATATGTCCATGCTATTGTCAAATTGAAGAGGATTATTTTATTTCACATTTAT
The DNA here is from genome assembly GCA_035084275.1 of Hydrolagus colliei. Classification (NCBI taxonomy): domain Eukaryota; kingdom Metazoa; phylum Chordata; class Chondrichthyes; order Chimaeriformes; family Chimaeridae; genus Hydrolagus; species Hydrolagus colliei. Next base: position 8,454,322 of record CM068743.1, on the reverse strand, counting down.
ATTCCGTTATCTAGCAGAGAGTTTGGATTGCAAGTTGAAGATCACTGCTCCCATTTTGTATTGTGGGTATTCTGATTTTAAACAGCAAATCATTTCATTTTGTTTTAAATTGGCAATTTGTTGACAAGCACTTAAATCTCTGCTGAGCAATTCAAAACCTGGGTCTTGTTTCCAATGATTCAGCATTGATCCACAGCTAATCCTGTGTAACCTATTGTTTTTATTGAATGGAGTGCTCCTGGCATTTCCTCTCTCTACTGTACAGTACAGGTAGATGGTAGGTACAGTACTTCAGTTTTGTGACAAATTGCAAGATTTGTCTTGAGGGAGAAGAAATGACTATTATAAAAACATCAATAAACTATCTTACATTTGAAATGGTGCATTTTGTGTCAGGAGGATGTTTCAGAGCGCTCCACAGAACTCGCTGTTAAATATAGTGACTATCCTAGTTGGACGAAGTATAAGCATGTCTGCCATTACCTATGATTATAGGTTTTTATTTATACCAATGTAATTTTGTATTGTAATGTATTCACTTTTCATATTTCCACTAGTTAGGGAGTCAGTGCCTTGAGGCCAACAATTTACTCTTAATTAGAAAATGAGTAAGTTAGGAGAATTTGTTCACACATAGTATTTAGGATATGGAATGCCGTGCTTGGAGCTGTTGGTTCAGGCAGGATTCATATTAGCTTTCAAAAGTGAACAAGCCAATAGTAAGCTCAGGGTAGTGGGGAAAGGGCGGATACATAGAACTGAAAGAATTATTCTTAAAAGACCTGATGGGCCAAATTACCTTCTGTGCTGTGAATGTCTATGGGCCTGTCTTCACATCAGTGGGTTGTGGGGGGAATACCTGGGAATTACTGTTCCTCTAGAAGTGATCATTAGCATTCTGTGATGTTAATGAACCTATTAATAGATGAAGGTTTCACGTGGTTCTTTGTAAAAACCTCTATTGGAAGTCTTGGTCGATAGTATAATATGGCCTCCTTCAGTTAATTTGCGTCACCTTCTCACAAAAACTCTTTTGAAGTTCTATGAAAGTATTCTGTGGTGATAACTAATTTTCTGTTTCTTCAAGATATTGTGGGTCACTGCCGTTTGTTTCCATTCCAATTTTCTCTCCGCTCTTTTGCCTCCTGAAGGAATTTGACTCCCAATTCTGCTCGATTGCTGTTCCACGGGTACTAATTGCCGCCTGGCACCTAGCCCAGGTGGCGGGTATTTCAATGCAAACCTTGAGCATGGGAATTGGGGCATCGCAAATCTAGCCAGGTGCTGACATCAATACACATGTCTCCAGGAGGGAAGAGAGATCAACTCAGCACATCCTGGGCATCATCTTCTTGCCATATAAATAAGATGCCTTCATTCTAAAAGGTGTCCGTTTTTTTAAAGAAAACTTGCTTAAGCAGAGAACCATTTTTTTTTATCTTGTGTTTTTTTTTAAACTTTGAAAAACGCAGGATGGTGTATGAAATCATATAATATTGCGCTTTTAGTTCAAATTAGGACACTTATGAGTGCCAACACAGATGATTATTAACTACCTTTTCTGTTTGCTTTTTCAGCTGTTCCTGCCAATGTGGCTGAACTCAGGAATCTGGAAGTGTTGAATTTCTTCAACAACCAGATTGAGGAGCTTCCAACACAAATAAGTAGCCTTCAGAAACTGAAACATCTGAACCTCGGGTACGTAAAGAACCAGTTACAATACCTGTATCTCCACTGATTGGGACAGTCACCATTTGTAAATATGTAGGCAGTGCAGACATCAGACAAAATGTAAACTGGCTATACTAACCATAACATTGTTGCATCAGGATTTATGCTAATACTAAAATACATTATGCCAACACGTCTCTTTCAAGCGCTCTGAAATGCCGTCCAGCATGGAGGGCGCTATATAAATCCAAGTTGTTCTCTCTTACTGCCTTTCAAACTGCTTTTTTTCTCTCTCTGCCAGCCACACTCTTAATTTCTGACCTCTATCTCAATAATATTTCTCTATAACTCTGAACTCCATACTGTTTTTTTAAAAACATCTGCAGACTTGTCCTTCCTTATTAGCAGAAAGCAGGAATGTGTACAATAAAGCTATAAAGATGTATGTGAGATCAAGAAATATCAGATCTGGACTGGCTCCCATAATAATTTGTCCCACAATAATATAATCCCCAAATCTAACTCCATCTGGAAGGCCTGCTTGGTTAAACAGACATTTGGTTAATTTGGCATGTGGAAAAACTGTTCTTTACATTTAAACAAACATTATCGTTTGATTGCTCTTGACAATAATATGTTTTAAGGTGGCAGATAAAGCACAGGTGCAGAATTTATTAAATTCGAAATACAGTACATTGTTAGTGTTTACAGAGAACTCCAGAATCCACCAAGTTTTCAAGCATCATCTACTTTTCTTCCCTTCCCATCCTAAATATCAACACGATCTGTGTAGGAACTATGTGAAAGGTGCCCGATGTGAAAGGCGCTCTGTAAACAGCAATGTTGTTGTTGTTGTTACATAAGAATAAACATAAGAATAAGGAGCAGGAGTGGGCCATTCGGCCCCTCGAGCCTGCCCCGTCATTCAATAAGATCATGGAAAATTATACTTTCTTGTTATATGGAAAGCAAACTCTAAAAAGGAACAAAACACAAAGTACTACAGATGCTGGGAATCTGAAACAAGCCCCAGTTCTGACGAAGGGTTGTAGACCCGAAACGTTGACTCATTTTCCTTTCTACATGGATGCTGCCTGACCTGCTAAGTTTCCCCAGCAACTTTTGCTTCTAAAAAGAAACAGCTGAATGCATTCCCTAATTAAGTACATGAATATGTGTAATGGATGTAATGATTCGTTCACACAATAATAAACTTACACAATTTTGTTTTAATCTGCTAAGAAGGACTATCCTTTTATTATCATTAACATTTCAATTCACCCGATTATATTAGAAAAAACTATGAAAGCCAGAAATACACACAGCAGGTTGATAAATACCTGAAAGACAGAGAGAGAAGGAATGTTTTGAGTCAGGGTAAGACTTTCGATGAAAGATTACATCCAATTCGTAAAAATTCACTTATCTTTTAGATTTGATTGACCTGGAATATATTGCTACATTTTGTGTTTTTAATTTTCTACACTCTGCACTTTCATGCTGTGGATTTCTGCCTAAAAGGGTATTAGATCAAGTGCACCTAAATTTGTGCCTCTTGAAATCTCTAAATTGCTGTCATTTGAGAAACCTTTTATCCCATCTTCTTGGACTGGATTCAAAACCAGCTCTTAGAAAGTGAAAGGATAGTATTCTGCCACTAAACCATTTTAAGTCCAGTTCTCATATTGCACATCTGTCTTATGATCTTTGGCTCTAGATCTCTTTGATCCCTTTCCATCTGATATGGTGTATTATGAACCCAGAGATTTGTTGTTCATTATCGGGTGTCAGGTTAGAATTGTAGTGTATTACATTTTCTAAGTGCATCACATTAGTTGTAGATTTGGATGTTGGAGAAAACTCTACTTCAATTGAATCTTTGCTCTCTTTCAGACTGATTTTTAATATTTGTGTGATATAAATGCAAATGTTCTTCCTTCTTCCCTCCATATGCCCACAACAGCATGAACCGGTTGAACTCTCTGCCAAGGGGATTTGGGTCTTTGCCAGCGCTTGAGGTGCTTGATTTGACATACAACAATATGAATGAGAGTTCCCTACCCGGCAACTTCTTTTACCTGAGTAAGGAACATTTTATTTCTGTTGCTCAATGCCCTATCTCCCCCCCCACCCACCCCCTTATTTGTCACCTTATTCATTGTTGTTGCTACTTAACTAATACAATGGTGCACAGTGTAATTTGGTTTCAACTAAATAATCTTAGATTTGATTGGGGGATCTCTTGATTCTACGTGAACTAAAATGTTTGCATCTCATGGTAAATGTTTAGTGCATATTATTTGTCATTTTAAATTAAAGATCCATAGGTATAGTCAGACTTTAATAAAATGTAAACCATCTACGGAATAGAATGGGAATGTAAAAGCATCAGATTGACCACGAGGTTACACTTTATGATTATATTATTACCAGTGTAAATCATTCCAAATTCCCTGTATGTTCTACAATTAAGTGATCCTGTATATTTATTTTTCAGAACTTACATTATAATTGTCTGTAAGACCCTGATCTAACATCAAGCTTCCTCGGTTTTGCAAATTACAGCACACCAGTTATGTGTAATAATATATTTTTAAACATGAACTAAAGACTAGGTTACAACAATGAAATGTAATTCATTCTTGAGCTTACTATTTTGTAGTTCACCTTAAAGCTCTCTGAGCTACCATCTAGCTTGTAGGGTGCTGTATTAAAAGCAAGTTGTTGTTTTGAATGTTTTGATTTGCAATCTTGACATAGTAATGCCAAAATGTATCTGAAAAGAGCTTCACAGGTAATTGCTCCCAAGTTTATTGACTGTATCTCTATAGATAAATATAGCAATTTTCATTCAGCATGGTCTCAGTAAAAGCCATCAAATGATCTGGAAAATGATTGGCCTGACCACTAGGAGAAACTCCCTTCTCTTTTTTGAATAGTGTTGAACGATCTTTAATGTCCACCCAAACATGGAAAAAGGGTCCCTCTCTTGTGATCTCTTGGAATTTTACCTTAGATAAATTGCCATACTGTACCAGTCATTTGTTTTTACTATACTGAGTGAGTTAGAACATTTCAAGTTCAATTATTAAAATAATAATAATAATCCTTGCACTTGATTTAGTGCTTTTCATGTCTTCTAGACGTCTCAAAGTACTGCATAAAATATACTGTAAAGTGAAGTGACTATGTTTGTGGAAGAAACGCAGCAGCCAATTGTGCAAGGCAATGACCCAAAAAGTGACTCAGATTGAAATGACCCCTTTTTTTTAGGGATTATTATTAATAGGCGTGTGGCGTAAGAAAACTTGCCCAAGTTTCACCCTACCAAGAATCACTTGTAAGGCGAGTGCTCTTACCACTAAACTACAGGACTCCATATGATTAATTGGGTAGCTGCAATTGATCTTAGAAATTTTGCACTAATGGTCTGATCAGTCAGGGTTCCTGCTCTGGTGACTAATTAGAGTTCCTATCTCAGACCGATGAGAGTTCCTCCTACAGAATGCTATCTGGTGGCTACTGCACGTGACACCTAGTCAGAATATCCGTTCATCGGACATATTCCTCAGTGGAAGTCGCCTGATGATCCTCACAGTGTAGACATAAAGAACGGCCGTTTAGGTTAGATATTGAAGACTCCGGAACTTTATTCCAACAGCAAACAACTTGCATTTATAGAGCGCCCTTCTCGTGGGGCAGGCGGAGTGCTTCACTGTGGCGGAGCCTGATGCTGAGCTGGGGGTGGGCAAGTGGGAGGTTGTCGACAATGACTGAAGAGGAGTATTACAACTGAGTTGAGGTCAAGGGGATAAAACTAACAAAGCGAAAAGTCTAGACGAAGAAGGAAAGACTGAAGAGAGAGTTCTGTGCTTTTGTGATATGAAGAGCTAAGCAAACTGATAACTAGAGGGGTGGGAGATGAATGAGATGGGAATAAAGTTCAGGAAAGTGATTTGGAGTATGAGATGAAGGGATGCTGGCTGATTTGGTTAAATTGGTCGCAACCAGATTCTGTACCTATGGATAGTCTGGGGATGGCTTGTTACAGTGCTGAAGTTTTCTTTGTTGGCTGTGGATGACACGTTAGTTGTCTATATCTGCAGCTTAGGCCATCAATTGCAGTCTGACAGCACAAGCACAACCCACGCTTGTGACTGTTAGGGGAATATGAGCTCTTTCAAGTTATTTTCAACATAGCCTGTCTTTATTTTGCCTGTCTTTGTTTACTCCTGCACTTTGGGTCATTCCCCTGTTATTATTCTTATTGCTTGGAGCATTGTGTTGCCTTTACCAGTAACTGACCAAAAATATATATTTAATCGAAAAAAAATCCAAGCCATGCAATTTGTAATCAAAAAGCCTGAAGCCATACATTAAATGTGTGGATTTGACACCCCCACACAACCAACTTTCCCCCACCTCCCCTTTTCCACTTCGTGCTCATGAGTGTTTAAATGCAAAATAAAATGTGAAATGCCTACTGAATCATTTGTAAGAACAAAAAAAATCAGTCCAGCGAGTCTGATTCTCCATCTTAATTGCTATGATCAACACAGCACTGTTCCTCCTACTACCCTTGTCTGTTTGCTGACTGAAAATCACTTGCATCTCTGCCAGAATGATCTCCTGTGAATTTAGCCTTTCAACCTGCGAAAATGCATGGATAACCTTCAAATAGTCTTGTGTATACTTGTGTTTAGGAACAATCTAAATTTTCTAACACTTCAGTTTCACATGTCAGCTGTTCCATATTAAACTTGGATATTTCAGTAAAAGTGTATTATGTCTAGTAGTTATAATAGAAATAAAACATTAATATTCGCCACAAGATAATTGGATCAGGAAATAAAATGCTGCCTGCATAAGCCTTCAACTTCTGTGAATAACAATTAAAACCCAATTGGATTTAGCATAAAATAATTATCCTGGAATTTAATATAGCTTCTTTCATGTTGGAGGGATAGCTAAAGCACTTCACAAGAATTATAGAAACGTTTTGTGGCCTTGTATTTTGTGGGCAAATTAGAGAATGAACACCCCTGTTAAGTAACATGCATTATGTTAATACTGTGTGTATATAAACAGTAGAAGCCTGTTTATCTGTGACTCGATGAACCGGCACTTCCGTATAACCGGCACGCCAAAAAAAAGTCCCCATTCGATAAACCGAAACTTATCCGGAACAATAGCGGTGGAGCATTTGTAAATGCATAAATAATAACATAATAGCAGAATATTGCATTGGTACTTATTGTTAAAACTACTCTCTTGCGCTTCTCACCTTTGCTGGTAGATGCTGTGCTTGAAGCCATGATGCTGCGGTTGAGGTTTATAGTCCAGCGATTCTTTTCAAAATGGAGCACGCCACGCGGGTGAAAAAAAGGGAGCGTGACTTTAAAGTCATACTAGCAGCAAGCCGATAACCCTAGCCGATAACCAACATTGTCGCGCAGGCGCAGTATTTTGGTTTGCCGCCAGTAGAGTCTAGGGCTATTGGCTTGCCGCTAGTAAAGTCGCGCTGCCATTTTTTTCACCCGCTTGGCGTCCTCCATTTAAAAAAGAATCGCTGGACTGTAAACCTCAATCAGTAAAGGTGAGAAGCACAAGAGAGTAGTTTTAACAATAAGTACCAATACAATATTCTGTTATTATTTAGTCTGGTATGTATGGTGTGTGTTAAAATAACTTTGATTTTTTTGTGGTGGGTTTTCGGCCGTGGGCCGCCCGAATCTCCGGCAGGCGCTTTACCCGGCATTGGCCAGGTCCCGCCGGTCCCGCATAAACGTGCTTTTACTGTATATCTTAATTTTTATTTGTAAACTGTTGTATACATTTACAAATAAAGTTGAGGCAATATTTCCTTATCACTGCAAATTATTTGTGAAGCAAATGAAGATTTCCAGGCATTTTATCAAAAGCCATATCTTCATCTGTCTTTGGAGAGGCTGCAAACATTTGTTAATTGTGTCAATCCTTCAGGATATGGCCACTTTCCTCAACCTAGCATCAACACAATAAACCAGTAAATCTATGTTTGACCTACTGCTTGTTGTTAGGTGCCCTGGGTGTGTCAGAGGCTTTTGCAAAGCCAAGGCTATTAATCAAGCTTGACTACTTTTATTGATCAGACCTCTGTAGCCTGGTTATATGCCACATTGTTTATATATTGCTCTTTAATTTGCAGCCACCTTGCGTGCACTCTATCTAAGTGACAACGATTTTGAAACCCTGCCGCCAGAAATTGGAAAGCTCACAAAGTTGCAGATCGTAAGTAATTTATCTAAATTCTTGAAAAATCAATTCATTTTTGCAGTTTCTGTACGTTTGGAATGAAGTCAATTTGAGCAGCTCTGGAGCTTATTTTACTGAAATACACACCGACACCTGGTGCTGGCCTTTGTTCATCGGTTGAAATCTTGTATTAAATTGAGATTGTGAGAGGAAACAAACTAAGAATCTTTCGTGAGCTTTTTCATTTGAAATCCGAATTGGTCTAATAGCTTTGCTCTTCTCTGCAGATCAGCCTAAGGGACAATGACCTGATATCACTGCCAAAGGAGATTGGGGAGCTGACTCAGTTGAAGGAGCTCCATATTCAAGGGAACCGGCTAACTGTGCTGCCCCCTGAAATGGGTAAGAATCAGATTTGGATCGGTTATAATTTCTATAGAGTATGTTCTTAATTCCAGTGCTCAGTAGATTGAAATGTTCTCAAAAAAGCCACTCTCTTATCTTACAAATTTTTTTTAGGCAGAAATCTGAGCAGTTTTTTTTAAATAAAGAAAAATGTGTTGCCTATCGAAACACTTTTTTTTAACGTTTTGTTAAAGTTTGTGCACTCACTGGTTATGAAGTTACGTAGTGGATAAGAAAATGAGGACGTTTCAAATTACATCGCATTACACTGCTCCAGGGACAGCGTGCAAAAGCTGTGCAAAGGAGCTAAAAATGATAACAAAAACTATGATTTGTGTTAAACAATAAGGTTAATGTTTTCATGTAAGGAATAAGATGATCTTTATGCTTTGTCGCTAAAGGTGGTTATAATGGATTCTTGTTATGAACTTTTCCTTGAAATACATGGTTATTTTAGCATGAGCAGAAAGAACTGACAGTAAAAAAAATTCTTTTTTCTAATTAAAAAGTGAACTTGACATCTTGTATCACAGGGTTCTCATCATACGAGTCTACATACATTAAAACATCCATTTTAAATGTCATCCAGCCCATGCCTTGTGTGCATTAGTGATTTAATATCATGACCTCTTTATAAATTGCATAAATTATGCAACCAGTAGTTCAGGCATGTTAATCTCCATTTACACAGGAGTGGAAAACTCCCCCAGTTTTTATATTGGAATGAGTCACTTAAGACTTAACTCCACAGCCAACCTATTCACTAAGTTGCTCATGTTGGCATCACAAATTGCTCAGAGATTAACAGTTTGAAGCACAGTCTCTGACTTATTCTTGAACCATGATTTAAAGTTTAGAGAGTATAAAGCAGTTTCCCATTGAAACCAAGTTTGCTGCTCTTGACGAGAGCTTTTAGAATTACTGCAATGCATTTGATTGAAAATATAGCAGTATTGCACCCAAAAAAAGCGTTGTGAAAATAGTTAGTGTCAACACTAGATGACACCACACTTGCAATATAAGCTCGATGATAAGTTGACCTTCTGCCGGAAAATTTAAAACCATTTTACAGAAGCGTTCGCCAGACTATGCTCCATCCCTTAGGCAATCTTCTGTTATTGCGCATATCATTCACGATTAGGACCTGTGGGGGCCGAATGGTTTGGCTGTGAAACTTCATTAGATTTTCGCTTGAAATTCAATGGTAAAATCCTGATTTGCCCAGAATATTCGCAAACTATCAATCTTAAACTGTTGTGCAGGTGGAGGTTTTAATAGGCTGATTAATCCTGCAGAGTGGATTTCAATTTTTAACCTATGAATGTCTAATCCAGTGTTAAATAGGTCACATTCACAGGAATGATGGTGAAGGCTACCTTCAGTTTTCATTTCGTACAATTTTTAATAACTTTATTGGAGGATTCTGTAAGCTGCTTGGTGTCTCATTGCCAGATCCATGAGGTTCTAAATGCTGCCAACTTGTAGTTCACCGGAGTTACTGCTGGAGGACAAGTATTTTAGCTTCATGTCTTATAGCCTCTGACTGACCTATATCTAGTAAAAGAAAGCTGTAAAAAGTCAAGTCACTGTTCTGCTTTAGCCTGAATGCTAGCTTTGGTAGCGTGAATATTCTTGTTTTAATATATCGCTATTTCATATATTAAAATACAGTAAAAGCCGGTCTATCCGGCACCCTCGGGACCTGGCCAGTGCCGGTTAAAGCGCCTGCCGGATATTTGGCTGAAAACCCAACCCAATTTTTTTTTAAATTTTTTTAAAATTAAATGTTTAAAAACATAACATATTAATAATAGATTAAATAATCATCTATATGATAACATAATATATACCGTAAATACCCGCGTATAAGGCGCACTTTTTTTTCACGTCGGAAGATCTCGAAAGTTAGGGGTGCGCCCTATACGCAGGTGCAAGAAATTTTGAGCCTCGGAAATACAGTAAACAGGAGGGGCGGCCAGCGCTGTCAGCCGGGGTTTGGTCAGTGTCCGGCGGGGGTTGGGGGGAGCGGGTGTTAGAGCTTCGGCCTCGGCCACCCGGGCAGCGGCAGCAACAGCGGACTTCAGTGCTGTGCCTGCTACCTGCCTTCTGCCAAACCCAGTCTGCCTCCTTCCCTCCCTCTCCTGCCTGCCTCCCTCCCTCTCCTGCCTCCCTCTCTCTCTCTCTCTCTCTCCCTCCCTCCCTGGCTGCCTGCCTGCCTGCTTCCCTCCCTCCCTCCCTGCCTGCCTCCCTCTCTCCCTCCCTGCCTGCCTCCCTCTCTCCCTCCTTCCCTGCCTGCCTCCCTTCCTCTCTCTCTCGCTCCCTCCCTGGCTGCCTGCCTGCCTCCCTCCCTCTCTCTCTCCCTCCCTCCCTGGCTGCCTGCCTCCCTCCCTCTCTCTCCCTCCCTCCCTGCTGCTGCCTGCCTCCCTCCCTTCCTGCCCTGCCTGCCTGCTTCCCTTCCTGCCTGCTTGTCTCCCTCTCTCCCTCCCTGGCTGCCTGCCTCCCTCTCTCCCTGCCTGCCTGCCTCTCTCCCTCCCTCTCTCTCTCTCCCTTCCTGCCTGCCTGCTTCGCTGCCTCCCTCTCTCTCTCTCCCTTCCTGCCTGCCTGCTTCTCTGCCTCCCTCTCTCCCTACCTACCTGTCTCTCCTGCCTCCCTCCCTTCTGCCGGCAATATCATCGAAAATGCTTCCGTTTTTTTTCACCAAGAAAAGGTCAAAAGTGGGGGGTGCTACTTATACTCGGGTGCGCCTTATACTCGAGTGCGCCTTATACATGGGTATTTATGGTAAATAATAATAATGATCCTTTTACGCACAGCGACCAGGTAGTTCAGAGAGATCTTTAAACTAGTGCAAAAGTTACACGTCTGAATGACACTACTCTCATTGAGGGCAGAAGAGAGGAAAGCAAATGTGTTATTGAGAAAACAGCCCCTGTCACTGTTCAGTTAACTTTCTTTCCAAACAGCCATGCAATGCCTGTGTGTGTGTGTGCACGAACTTGCACTCTGTTTAAAAAAAGATCGGGCATTGCAGGGGGTTTTTATTAAAATAAAAGCTGTGATATGAATTGATCTGCAAGCTTTGCTCAGGGTGTGTGTTTTGCTGTTTTGTGGCTAAATTAAATCTAAATTAATCAACTCACCCTCACTCTCTCCCTTTGCCTCTCTTAAAGAGTCTCTCCGGAGAGTGTATTGCTGTACAATACCGGCAGCATTCCGAGCTAGCGCCACCATCGGGCACCTGGTAGCAGCATTCCAAAATACTGACGCAACACAAAACACCAAAAAAAAGCATTTTTCCGGATAAATTCCAGTTTATCAAATGCGGACCTTTTCTTTTGTGGTGCCGGTAATATGGAAGTTACGGTTGATCGGGTCACAGATAAACGGGCTTTTACTGTATATTGTTTTAAAATCACCCATAAATATAAAGTCAATTCACTTTACAGTATACAGTAAAAGCCCGTTTATCTGGCACCCTCGGGACCTGGCCAATGCCATTTAAATGGTATGCCGAATATTTGGGCGGCCAGCTGCCGAAAACTCAACACAAAAAAAATTACTTTTTTTTAAACATACCATATTAATAAATGACTAAATAATAACAGAATATTGTATGGATACGTATCAATAAAGCAGTAGATTGATTACAGTCTATAAACACAGCACACAATCACAAAGCAAACTTCTACAATGGCGGACGGAAGAGTTTTTTCCTCTTAAAGCGGTACTGTCGATTTTTTCTCTTTCTTTTGTTCTTTCTCTTCCTCCTTGCCCACCCCCTCTCACTCTTTCACACACACACTCAGTCAGTCTGGCATCTCAATGTCTCCAAACTCAACCCCTTCCACTCCTCATTTCCATCTAAACTCACAATACAGTTAGGCTACACAGGCAATATGTAGTATTCGCAGGGAGGGAGGGAGGGAAGAAAAAGAAGGAGAGAGAAAAAGGAGAGGGAGAGGAAAAATCAACAGTGCGGCTTTAAGATGAAAAACCGAAAGTGCCACTACCAACAGCATTCAGAACTAATCATACTGTACTCTCATGCGACAATCAACTGATTAAATGCACCACTGCGATTTTGCCAGATAAGATCCGGTTATTCGAATGGGGACCCGATCAACAGTTACTGTTGATCGGGTCACAGATAAACGGGCTTTTACTGTATTCTGTGAAGCTCTTTGAGACGTCTAGAAGACGTGAAAAGTGCTATGTAAATTGCAGGGATTATTATATTCCTTAACCAAAGGCGCTGTAAGAATGTAATTTTGTTGTTGTGTGACTGCGTTTGACACTGTACATATCACTATCAGTATGGTTGCTGAACAGTTGTGCAACCTTATGGTAAACAAATGCCAAAGGCCAGATAAATAGCATCCAAGGATCCTTAAGGGAGGAAATTGCAGAAACTGGCACAAATGTTTCAGAAATCACTGAATACAGAGAGGTACCTGGGGACTGGAGAAAGGCAGATGTTACTCATTTTTTTAAACAAAGATAGTAAAAGTGACCTAAGAAGCTACACGTCAGTGTGTTTGACATATATTGTTGATAACGTTATGGACATTCCTATCAAAATCCTGGAACTCTGGTCAGTACAGTAAAAGCCCGTTTATCCGGCACCCGATCAACCGTACCTTCCATATAATCGACATCGCAAAAAAAAGGTCCGAATTCGATTAACTGGAATTTATCCGGAAAAATGCATTGGAAAAAAAAGGTTTGGGGTTTTTATTTTTGCGTTTTTGGCCGAATATCCAGCAGGCGCTTTTAACTGGCATTGGCCAGGACCCAAGGGTGCCAGATAAACGGGCTTCTACTGTAATTAAATGATAAAATATAGGTTTATGAAGGAGAGATCATGTCAAACAAATTTACTGGTTTTCTTTGACTGTGTGATAAGGATAAGGCAGTGGATGTTGTATATCTGGATTTCAGTAAGGCCTTTGATACAGTTCCTCCTGAAAGATTGGTACTGAAACTACAAAAAAACAGGAATCAGAGGAGATACATTACAAAGGATACATAAGTGGCTGATCGATAGAATCCAGAAGGTGGTGATACAGTGAATGTCATCAGGGTGAGAGAATGTTACCAATGGAGTTCCATAGAGGTATGTTTTGGGATCCCTTTTATTTAACAGCTTCAAAAAAGATCTGGTGCCAGCAATCGTAAGCACGGTGGCTAAATTTGCAAGTGACACATATCTAATGGAGGTAGTAGACCGTAAAGATGAGCAGGATAGATTACAGGAGGGGTTAAACATTTGGGGGAATTGGGCAGATTGATGGCAGAAGAAATTTAATGTGTAGAAATGCAAAGTGCTTCACATGGAGACAAGAATCCAGGAAGGGAAAATTATTCAAATTGCAAGAAAAGAGTATTTCAGTATAATCAGTAATGGAAAATGAAAAGGACATGCGCAACGTGATTGACAGTAAACTGAAACTATAGTATAGTGCATGGTGGCAGTGAGTAAGGTAAACCAGATGCTGGGTTAGATTAAAAGGACAGCATTCAGTCGAAATTGTGGGGTAATCCTGCACTTTAAAAATCACTGGTGCAACCTCACATGGAATATTGTGTGCAGCTCTGGTCATCACAGTATACAAAATGATATTGCAGCGATTGAGAGGATACAGAGGAGGGCAACGAAAATAATTGAGCGACGGAGGGATTGGACTACAAAGAGCGATTAGATAAGCTGGGCTTTATGATTCTAAAAAGAATAGATAATATTATAATAATTATAATATATAATATAATAATCATATAATAATAAATATAATATATAATTATAATATAATAAGATTATAATAGATAATATATTATAATATATTGTTATAATATAATATAGATAATATAAGCTGGTTTGTATTGAACAACAGAATCTCCTGTAATTGAAGGGGGTAATTCTGAACAAATCTACGGAAACAGTACTTAAGTGAGCGAGTAGTAAACTTATGGAACGGGCTCCCGAGGGAGACAGTGGAAGCAGCAAATGTTGTTTGTTTCAAGAACAAATAAATGAGCCAGACACATCTGCACTACTCTAGAACACACTTGGATCAGTGGGAATGGAAGAGTAAACCAGTAACTGGAAATGAATTTCTTCCAACCCAGCTCCTGACATGCCAACTCTTTGTGCCTCTGACACAAAGGGACTGTCAGACTTGTGCTAAGATGGACTGTCAGCTTTAAGCTGCAACAGTTCCATTGCAATAGTATCCAATGTACACTATGAATGGCATAATTCCTTAGCTTCCGCCAAAGTGCGTTGTCTGGGCATTGGGAAGCTGAGACATATTTTCCCTCCTCAAGAGAAACAGAAGGATGTCACACTCCAGAAGTAGCAGACGAGTTCTCTGTGAGTTCTCAGCAGCTGCAACTGGAAGGCCCTTAACCATGGCAAAGGGTTTCTGCATATGTCACAACTCCCGGCTGACCAAGAAACAAAGCAAACCATTCAAAACAACACAGACAGTGTCTACACATTTGATTTTTCTCCCAAGCGGTTCGTTGTATGTGTCTTTCTGCTGGCTCTGTCGATCCAATCTACATGTAAGTAACAAAGAGAATTGGAGGGAGACGTAAATGCTGGGGATATAAATGAGGGTTTCGATTTGAGAGAGTAATAAACATCAAAACAGTTTTTTTTCAAAGAGCAGAAAATATAACATCAAAAATTTTAAATCTTTATGGTCTTAGCCTTCAGGCTGTTGACTTACAACTTAAAGTTGAGCGGACATTGGGAGCGTTCAGACTGAATTTGGAAGCCAGTTTTCTGTAGTTCTTCGATGAAATGCGGGAAACTGCCTTCCAACGTAGCACAATTTAGGAATTTTCCCAAATTCTGCATAATACCTTTTAAAATGATGGTTTTAAGCAAGACCGCCAGATATTTGGGACACTGTAAAGTTTTTTTTAATACAGCAGATAGGAATTGCTGGCCAAGAACATTCTGGATAATGTGGTTTCTGTTTTGCGCTTTTAAACTTGGGATTCATCAAGGGCACGGGATGTTTTGGAATTTTTTTTGGAGATTTGCCAAGGCTTCTCAATAACAGCACAGATGCTTTATTCTCATTTGGTAAAAGGTGAAAGAGGAATTAAGCCACGTAGAACGTATAGAAATTTGAGAATGGTGCTGTAAATATCCTGTAATTTGTGTTGATTGATTTCTCTTCCATGCTGGTATCTAAACTGACAGGATTGCTGCAGTCTTGTCAACATTTGGAAAAAGGTGCACTTTGATGAGTACGTTTGTGGTTGTAGATAAGTAACGTATTGCGAGAAATGGACATCTTTACTGATGTGTTTCGGATAATCTTTCAAAAGAGAATGCAGGCTGACTGTGAAGATAATGGAAAGAGTGCATAACATGATGGGTCCCGTAAATGATACGAGGCGGAGGAGACGCTGATGAACGTGAAGAAGATTCTTGGTTGGAATGCACTTGGAAACTCATTTTCCGCAAACGAATGAAGACTGAGTCAGGCTGAATGAAATTGCTGTACTTTGTTCTCAACGCCTTTGCCCGATTCTTATTGGGCTTCATTCGATTGAAAGAAAATGAGGGTATCTCAACAACTGCGAGCTGGAAAATAGAAACTATAGTGCTGGGAGTACGCTGATTTCATGCAGTGCAATCTGTTCCCTCTGAACAGATGTTTCCATCATTTACTCCTCATACAATTTAATATTGAGCCAGTCGCGGCATTTGTGAGGAACCAGTTGTTTTGATAGTCTAGTACAGCCTGTTGGTTATGCAATTGTGCTTTTTTACATGATTGTATGCAATGATATCAAACTGCAACTTGTATTAAGTCATTGCAGCATTCGTTTACGAGCTATGAATAAGCTAACAAGATTGAGCTGAAAAGATGACAGACCAGATGATGAAACATTGGAAGCCAAAGCCGGAAATCCCTTGGTTGTTTAATATGGACAGTAAATTACTAATTCTGTCCAAGCTTCCAGCTCTAGGCAACAAATCCCTCCTGGTGAAAATTATAATATATTGAAGAATCAAAGCCTCCAAACTAATTAAACTTTGTATATTAATAGAACGGTCAAAATAATTCAATTACTTAACTTTAATATCGCAAATGTTATGACAAAAAGGTGGCCAATTAATATTTTGGGATTCTGTTTACAGGAATTTTGTTGAGTAGCCGACCCCAATAAATCAATTAGCCAGAAGCAGGCAAAACCCTTTTGAGTGACGCATGATCTGTTACAGCCTTAAGACCTACACCGGTTGGAGGGTTCTAGTTAAGCCTGTCTTCCCCTGTGGCCCGCTGCTTAAGATTGAATGGTGAGCAGCACGTACTTGTGTTTTGGATCTAACCAGGATGGCTTTAGAATGAGTGTGTTTCTATCTTATTAGTTTGCTTTTGTCACATTGCTTAATCCTGCTCCCTGCTGTTTGATCCAAGTTAGAATGGTAAACCTGCATGGAGTCACAGATAAGGGTGTGAATCCCTTGACTGAAAGAACTGGAGCGTACCGAAGCTAGGGTTATTTCTTCTGTCTGACAGGAAGGTGAAACGTTTCCTGAATGTGTTATTGAATAATGGAATATACCAAGAGCAAAAATCAAACAGGAGTTAAATGAAGTACTAGCAGTTTTATTGATTGGACAAAAGCACAGCAATGTTCAGAAAATGCCACAGTTTATAGTCTGACTTGAATGTAGTTTTGCAAAAGGTGATCATGTTCTTACAAGACACAAGATCCTGTTTATGTATTGCACTGTGGGACATTTCTGCATTATCAGATTAAAAACAGAACTGCTGTGTATTTTCAGCACTTACTATGGGCCTCAAAGAAAGGTTAGTATTTTCGGTTTACCACTTAATCTGAATGGATTTTGACTTGCAGAAGCCCCTTTGTGAGATTGGAGAAGGCAAGTAACTCCAGACCAAGAAAACACTGGCATTTTGTGAAGAAGATTAGATGAACTTTTATAGCTACGATAATGACCCCCCAGACTTTCTGGTTTGTAGTTAGAAATGTTTAACTTGCTGATGTCTGTTTTCTTCATCTGGACCTTCTTGTAGTCCTTAATCTTATAGTCCTTAATCTTATAGACGGCTTCTGCAGCTCGATTCATTTCAGTTCTGATGAGGTCGAGTCAAAAATGATAACCAATCTATCTCTTTCAGAAGTTGAAATTTGCATTTCCACATTTTCTGTTCTTTCAGGCTTTCATGTTTCTTTAAACGGTAGAAGCCCGTTTATCCGGCACCCTCGGGACCTGGCCAGTGCCGGTTAAAGCGCCTGCCGGATATTCGGCAGAAAACCCAACCCCAAAAAAAATTATCAATTTTTTTTAATTACATTTTTAAAAACAGCATATTAATAATAGACTAAATAATCACTTATATGATAATATAATATATAAATAATAATTCTAATCATTTTACACACAGCGACCAGGCAGTTCAGAGAGATCTTTAAACTGGTGCAAAAGTTACACGTCTGAAAGACATTGTTCTCATTGGGGGCAGAAGAGAGGAAAGCTCATGTTATTGGAAAAAGCAGAGAGGGAGCCTCCGGTGGCAGTTCAGTTCACTTTCTTTACAAAAAGCCTTGCGATACCTGTGTGTGTGCACTAACTTGAAACACTGCACTCTGTAAAACAAGCATTGCAGGGATGAGTCTTTTTTATTAAACTAAAAGCCAATGAATTGATCTGCAAGCTTTGCTCAGGGTGGGTGTATGTTTTGCTGTTTTGTGGCTAAATTAAATCTAAATTAATCAACTCACTCCGCTCTGCCTTTCAAATAGTACACTCCAGAGAGTGCATTGCTTTATAGTGCCGGCAGCATTCTGAGCTAGCACCACCATCAGGCACCTAGTAGCAGCATTCCAAAATACTGACGCAACACAAAACGCAAAAAAAATGCATTTTTCTGGATAAATTCCGGTTTTAAGAATGCGGACCTTTTTTTTTGTACTGCCGGTTATACGGAAGTTACAGTTGATCGGGTCACGGATAAACGGTCTTTTACTCAATAAGTCAAATGCTGCTGGTCGTTCGAACCCAAATGTACCTTTCTTTAGCTTATTAGCTTGTGGTAGTCAGTAGCACTTTTTATTGCTTATGGCTTCCAATATTGGGTGCCAGTTACTGCTGCTTGGATACTTGGGAGGTGTTTGAAATATAATTTTGCGTGAAATTACTCTGATCAGACGTAATCGATCCAAATATTTAGTCAAAAAAATGCATATTTGGCTCTTTAGCCACCTTTGCTTCAAGTGAAATATTCTGTAAACCAAAGGATATTAATCATTGTTTTTTTCCCAAAAAAAGCAATCCCATAAGCATAATGCAAATAGTAATTTGTTTCCCTCTTGATTATTCAACTTTGTTTAACTTTTTGTAACAAAAATCAATCTCCAATGGAACCACATCTGCGTAATTTTAGTACGATGATGAATTGGGAATGGGGAAAGCGCCTTGGTTTACTTGAGACATTCTTCTCAATGAAAATAAAATGAAACCCCGCTTAACATCGTAGTTTGGTTCTTGAAAAGTGTGACTTTAAGCGAAGCGACTTTAAGCGAAACGACGTTAAGCGATTACATTTTTCCTATAAGAATGAATATAAAAACTGGAGTTAGGTTATTTTGGACATTTTTTGTCGAAATTTTCTTTAAAAAAATATTATACTCCTCACTGACTGCCTGCCAGGCTCATTCACTCGCTCCCTGACTGCCTGCCCAGCTCATCCACTCATTCCCTGACTGCCTCCCTGACTGCCTCCCTGGCTCACTCACTCACTCACTGCCGGTCTCACTCACTCGATGCTGGTCTCACTTGCTGGCCACTGGCTGGTCTCACTCGCTGCTGATCTCACTCGCTGCCAACCTGCCTCACTCTCTCGCTGCCAGCCTGGCTTACTCCCAGCCTGCCCGTCACTCTCTTGACAGGCAGGCCCTAGCGCTGTCGTGTCACTCTCATGACGGACAGGCTCTAGCGCCATCGTGCCCCCTTTCCACCGCTGGTGAACTACGCCATAGCGAACGTCGCAATGTTAAATGTGTATATATTCCCAATGTATCAGCAACATAATAACGAAAGAATGTTAACAGGAGCAATGTTAAGAGGGGTTTACCTGCACGACATAGAAGTTTGAACTTTTATATACAGTAATGTTATTGGTTAGATGATATTCGACATATTCTACAGGTTAGCACCCTTTGTGCTGTTGAAGTGAGATGTCATGTCAGATGATTCTCACCTTTTTATAAATGGGCTGTTAACGGAATCCGAGTCTCCTGTTCTTCGACTGGATTAGTAATGGGTGATTAATGAAGCTGACTGCAAGGCAAACCGCTCAGGGTCATCTTGTGTGTCTCATTCTAGCTGTTCTGATATTTATGTAGAATTAGAGAATGTGTAGCTATGTTGCTCTTTTCCACCAATATTGTGGGCTGTAGTTGATTGACCTCTGGGCTTTGGAGCAAGCGTGTGCAAGAAATGCATGTTAGCAGGCACCTGTACTGCTGTATTTCCCACTGATTTTGTCCATTCTCTATCAATTACTAAAAAAAACACAAAGCTAGAGGCTACCTAAATTGTTTTTTTTTGTGCAATGTATGTTATGTGGTGTGCCTGCTTCTGGCAATATCAAGCCAAAGCTTGACCATTTATTGGAGGCGGTCTTGCAAAGATCACACTAGTCAGGTGAGTTGGACTAGTGTATTTGGTCATCACTTGAAAATAATTTTGACATGACATTGCCTCTAAAGGGATAATGGTAACAATGGGTCACTAGAGAACACTCAGTAGATCACTAGAGATGCAGTATAACTGTGGGAATAGATCACCAGTGCTTCAACATAATGGTGGCAGTAGATTATTGGAGGAGCAGTATAGTGAGGTAATAGATCATGACATACATTGTAAATGTGGTACTAGATCATAAGGTGCGGTGAAATGGTAGCGATAGATCACAGGAGGTGCAGATAAAAAAAGTGGAATTGGATCACTCAAGGTGCAGTATAATGGTAGCAGTTGGACACTGACAGTGCAGTGTAATGGTGTCAATAGATCAATGGAAGTATGATGTTAATGCATGAGGCTCGTCAGTGAGTGTTCCAATATTGCAGACAAACCTAATCCGACAACAACAACTTTGATTTATAAAGCGCCCTCCACGCCTGACGGCGTCTCAGAGCGCTTAATCTATGGTTAAATTTTAGACTTGTAGCATATCTTCTCTCTTTTACCCCTACCCTGCCCCACCACTAGTTTGCTTCGCTGCCACCTGGCTGAGGATCAACCCTGGAATCTTCTAGGATTGTCTAGTTTTGCACTAGAACAGTGGTTTTACCAATTAAACCATCAAATGAAAAAGTACAGTTTAAGCTAATGTCAACCATTTTATATCTGTTTAGCCACAATTAACAAAAGGTTTGTGATCACGAACAAGACTGCAACTAGCATCCTATTTCTCACTGTAGCCAAAGACCTAATAGGTGGGGTGGTCTTAACAGGGCAAGCAGTAGGCAGCTTGCTGGACAGTGGACCACAAGCTACGTGGTTTTAATTGGTTAGACTCCAGCAATAGCTCCAATGGACGCTGGCATCCTCAAGCCTTGGCTCTTGCTAACCCCCCCTTTCCCACAAACAATCACCTTAGATACCTCCGCTGTGCAATTATATAAACAATGTTTAAATATAAAATAGAAGGAAATAGGATTTATTATTGGCTTCTATGATGAAGAGTTTATTCAAAAGACTGAGCTTCACACAGGTTGTTCTCTGGCAAGCAAGTTGTGTCTTTCCCTGGAAAGATTCCAGACACAGGCAAATTTCCATGTGTAGGTAGCAAACATATGTGGAACTGTATTTTGATTGAATACCCTTCAGCATGGTGATGGGTTTTCACGTGTCAGACTCTTGACTGACCAAATTACACTAAGACAATGGTCACCAAACCTTTGGTAAGCCAACCAAATAAATTTTTCTTGGTTGAATTTTTCTTCATTTATGGCTGGGCCATGGTTATCGCCACTCAGAGGCTACTGGAAACACAATGTTGATTTGGCGTGGTCTTGCCTGGACCAGTGTGGGGGATTGCCGGGTCACTTCTTGATGCTCCAAGATGTGGATCGTGATCAACCGATTGGAGATCCTTGCTCTGAGCAAATGATTACCTTTAATGCTGTAACCACTGTTCTACATATTTCCATTATTGTTGGAAACTCATGTTCATGCTATTTTATTCTACAACGATTAAAAGCGGAGTAGGCTAACATGTAAACTCATAATTTATTTTTGTTCTATTTGGTAGGTTTTCTTTGATGAGGCCCCATTGTGTTATTGTAAAGCTAGGGAGATCAAAATGTATGTATTTCAGATAAATTGAATGGTAGAATATTTCAGAAAATCATGTATTTGATGGCAGGGTAACCCATTGAGGAACACTGTTGAATTTCCATTGACCTGGTGGAACTCCATTCCACAGGTAGATTGCATCAAGCAAAATTCTGAAATCGGCGTAACATATTCCTGATTACCGTAAATACCCGTGTATAAGGCGCACATTTTTTCACGTCGGAAGATCTTGAAACTTGGGGGTGCGCCCTATACGCAGGTACAAGAAATTTTGAGCCTCAGAAATACAGTAAACAGGAGGGGCGGCCAGCGCTGTCAGCCGGGGTTTAGACACTGTGTCCGGCGGGGGTTGGGGGGGGGGAGCGGGTGACGGTGCTTCCGCCACGGCCGCCCGGGCAGCAGCAGCGGACTTCAGTGCCGGGCCTGCTGCCTGCCTTCTGCCTAACCCAGTCTGCCTCCTTCCCTCCCTCTCCTGCCTGCCTCCCTCCCTCCCTCCCTCCCTCCCTCCCTGCCTGCCTGCCTCTCTCCCTCTCTCTCTCTCTCTCCCTCCCTCCCTGGCTGCCTGTCTGCCTGCCTGCCTGCCTCCCTCCCTCTCTCTCTCTCTCTCTCCCTCCCTCCCTCCCTCCCTCCCTCCCTCCCTCCCTGTCTGCCTCCCTCCCTGCCTGCCTGCCTGCCTCCCTTCCTGCCTGCCTGCCTGCCTGTCTCCCTCTCTCCCTCCCTGGCTGCCTGGCTGTCTGCCTCCCTCTCTCCCTCCCTGCCTCCCTCTTTCCCTCCCTGACTGCCTGCCTCCCTCTCTCCCTCGCTACCTACCTGTCTCTCCTGCCTCCCTCCCTTCTGCTGGCAATATCATCGAAAATGCTTCCGTTTTTTTTCACCAAGAAAAGGTCAAAAGTGGGGGGTGCGCCTTATACGCGGGTATTTACGGTACTGAAAGGAGACCCCACTTGCAGAATACAGATTTGTCTATTAAGGGTAATGTTAAGGATTCCCTTTTAAGAAATATCAAAAATTAGACTCTGCGTTTTTTTTCTGTGGAAGTTATGAAGACAAGTGTTTGAGTATGTGCGAAGCAGGATTATGCAATTTCAAAAGCGAGAATGAACAACTAGCAAAAATTGGATGTTCTTTTTTTTTGGGTTGAGTGACATTTACTGGATAAAACTTGCATCTGGTTTGTAGAGAGATGCAAACACTATAATCAGTAGACTCTCCCCTCCCCACCCCTCCATGTTTTTATTGAGGATGATATTGTGCTTTCTTGAATTTTGTTTGTCAATGGTGCCCAAAATATATATTAGAAGGCGACAGTCTAATTGTTTCTCAGCTGCCAAACTTCTAATCTTCATTGTGCTCTGCTCTGCTCTCCACGAGTTGGTATTCATTCTTTATTTTCTTCTGTTCAAAATTGTAAAATATCCACTTGAGTTTCTGAATGATAAAATTCTTCGTGAAAGTGGAGTAAGTGATGTCAATTGACTATGTGGTTTTCTGGGCCATTCTAACACATACTGTGATGCAGTTAGCGATGTGAGGAGAGACAGAAGCATTGAAAATGAATATAAGACCATGATTCTTTGGGCTATTTCTAATATCCAAACCTGTTCAACTGCTTTTTATAGTTTATTTATTTCAATGGAAAAGCTAAGAATTGTGACTTGAGAGAAAATCTCTAATGGATTTATATTTCCCCTACAGTTTGTTTGTTAACCATGCAATCAGAATTCAGTTGATAAAATCATTCATATTTTCCACTTATTTTTGCAGGTAATTTAGATCTAACTGGTCCAAAACAAGTCTTCAAAGCAGAGAACAATCCTTGGGTTACACCTATTGCTGACCAATTTCAACTAGGTGTCTCCCACGTTTTCGAATACATTCGATCTGAAACCTACAAATAGTAAGTAAACAGGTCTTAGATTGCTAAACAGGTCTTAGATTGCTTCCATTTTTGCAAGAAAACTCAATACATAACTAATGCTAATGTGCTGATGCCTTTAAGATTACAAATGAATGTGGTAAAATATAACCTGTAACGTAATCAGAGGAGGCAGCAAACATCCTATAAAGAGAATTTAATAGGGTGTATAATAAGATTAATAAATTTGTCACTCAATCCACACTGTTTGTGGGAAACTGCTATACAACAACAACAACAACAACTTAAACTTATAAAGCACCTTTCACATCGGGAGGACGTCCCAAGGCGCTGCACAGGAGGCGTGTGACCCGAGCTGGGAGGGGAGTGTTCGAGAAGGGGTGAAACACGTAGGGGAGGTCGAAAAATTCGGGGGCGAACAAAAAGCACGGTCGAAGAGAAAAGTCTTCACACCGGCCTTGAAAGAGGAAAGGGAAGAAACAAGGCGGAGGGATTGGGGGATGGAATTCCACAGGGTGGGAGCGGAGAAACTGAAGGCCCGGCCTCCGATGGTGGGGCGGATCGGGCGGGGGGCTTGGAGCAGGCCAAGTCCTGCTGAACGGAGGGTCCGGGTGGGCTTATAGGGGGAGAGTAAATCGGTTAAGTAGGGCGGGGCAAGGCCGTGTAAGGCCTTGAAGGTGAGGACGAGGATCATGAACTCGATCCTCTGGAGGATGGGGAGCCAGTGGAGACGGGCGAGGGTGGGGATTATGTGGTCGCGGAGGCGGGTGCGGGATAGTACACAGGCTGCAGAGTTTTGGATGACCTGCAGCCTGTGAATGGAGGAACTGGGGAGGCCGACGAGGAGAGAGTTTCCGTAGTCCAGCCGTGAGGTGATGTACGCGTGCATGAGTGTTTCGGCAGCGTGGGGGGTGAGATAGTTGCGGAGCCTGGCAATGTTGCGCAGGTGGAAATAAGCGGTGCCGGTCAAGGCACGGATGTGGGGGAGGAAGGAGAGTTTATGTTCGAACGTGATGCCAAGGTTCCTGACTGGCTTTGTGAGGTGGAGAGTACAGCCTTGGATGTTCAGGCTGGCAGCGCCCGATGTGCGGAGGCGCTGGCTTGAGCCAATCAGGAGGGCCTCGGTCTTACTCACGTTCAGGACTCAATGTCGGACAGACATGCTGTCAGAACATCGATGGTCTGGGGGTTGAGGGATGAGGCAGAAAGGTACAGCTGGGTGTCGTCCGCATACATGTGGAAATCCCCATGTTTGCGGATGACATCGCCCAGAGGGAGCGTGTAAATGGTGAAAAGGAGGGGGCCGAGGACAGAGCCCTGGGGGACGCCGTGAGAAACTGTGCGGGGGTTTGAGGAGAAACCGTTGGAAGATACAAAATGTAGGGGGTGGGTCAGGTAGGAATGGAACCAGTCAAGGACTGTGCCTTGAAGGTTGAGGTGGGAGGAAAGACGTTGGAGGAGGATGGTGTGATTGACTGTGTCGAACGCAGCAGACAGGTCAAGGAGGACAAGGAGGTACAGGGAGTCCTGGTCACAGGCGGTTAGGATGTCGCTTGTAACCTTAACCAGGGCAGTTTCCGTGCTGTGAGCAGGGCGGAAACTTGATTGGAGGGGTTCAAGGAGTGAGTGAGTTGAGAGGAAAGAGCGGAGCTGGGAGGCAACCACTCTTTCAAGGACCTTAGATAAAAACGGGAGGTTGGAGATGGGTCGGTAGCTTGATGGCTGCGACGCATCAAGGGAGGGTTTTTTCAGGATAGGGGTGATGGTGGCTGTTTTAAGGGAGGTAGGGACGGTGCCTGAGGAGAGGGAAAGGTTGATGGTGTCAGAAATGAGCGGGGCCAAAAGGTGGAGCTGGGTGCGGAGGAGTGGGGTGGGGATGGGGTCCAATGAACACGTGGTGGGTTTCATGGAGGTGATTATTTTAGTGACTGAAGACGGGGAGGTGGGGATGAAAGTATGAAAGGGGGGGTGGGTGGGGGTTGAAATGGCGGATGGAGGGGCAGAGGTGAGGGGAGGAAACCGCAGAGCGGATCCTCTCTATTTTGGACTCGAGGAAGTCCAACATCTCCTCGCAACGTTTGTTTGAGGAAAGAATCTGCAAAGCGAGACGGGTGGGGCGGAGGAGCTGGTTGGTGGTGGTGAAGAGGAGCCAATGGTTGTCCTTCGCTTCCAGGATTATCCTGGAATAGAAGGCTGATTTGGCGGTGGCTAGGGCGGAGCAGTAAAATTTGAGGCGGTCCAGCCAGATTTGCCAGTCGACCGTGAGGCCAGATTTGAGCCAGGTGCGTTCAGCTGCTCTCACTTGGCTTTTGAGGGAACGGAGGTGAGTTGTGTACCACGTTGTATACTCAATTGGCTGCCGCGTTTCACCCACAAAATATACCGCCAATTCACTTTACAGTGTACTCTTTGAAACGCTTTGAAGGGAGCGTCTCGAAGATATGAAATGCAAGGACTATTATTATGCACAAGGGCCAATAACTGGAAAATGGATTTCAATACTGATAAATGCAGGATGCTACATTAGAGTTTCTCAGAATGGAAAATACAAATACTCCATGAGAATGGGATTCAATTCAGCAAGCGTGAAGCTGAAAGAGATCTCAGGGTGTTCGTCGACTCATCATTCACTGTGTCAAAATAATGTGAAGCAGCAATTAACAAAGCAAACAGGATCCCCAGAGTTGTTCTAGGGATGCACAGTGCTCTGTCAGACCACACCTTTAATACTGCCTGCAGTTCTGGTCACCTCAACATATGGGGCTGTCCAGGGCCAAGAGTGATTACCAGTATTTAAGGAAAGAGCTATGCGCAACAGCTAGGTAGGCCAGTGCTCTTCTGTCTTGAGAGAAGCACTCGGTGGGGACCTCATAGAGGTATATAAAATTTTAAATGGGAATTGAAAAAGTAAATCCAGAATTACTTTAAAGGATTACTCCAGGATGTTGTTCGAAACTAGCTAGATAGTTCAATTGTGAAGTGAATCCCTTGGTATTCATTCTTCAAGGTACTTGGCTTTTCATCCGTGGACTTGCTGGAATCTGAGGCTGGAAAAAGAGAATTCTATTTCTCTGCATCTCAGAAATATGCTTCAGTTGGTGAGAAAAGACGATATCAAATTAATTTTACAAGATGAATGTTAAACACGAATAACAAAGACTGTATCTTTTCTCGAAATAATCCTTTTTAAATTAAAACTTGCACTTCAAGTCCTTTGGAGTCTCATAACATAATGATTTTGTACGCTGGTCTCGCAATCGTGAGGACTTGGGTTCATTCTCAGGTGGAGCAACACCTGAGGCAAATTTCCTTACTCCACAAGCCTCTGTTTACTTAGCAGTAAGTAGGAACCTGTCTCGGAGAAGATCGATTTCAAGATCCTCACTCTTGTTTTCAAATCTCTCCACTCTTCTGCACCCCCTACCTCTCTGACCTCCTCTCTCCTCACAACAACACCCGTTGCCTTTGCTCTACTGGGTCTGGCTTCTTCCTTGTCCCCCGAATCCTCCACTCCACTATTGGCGGCCATACCTTCAGCCACTATGCCCTGAGGCTTTGGAACTCCCTTCCTCACTGTCTGCCTCGCCCCCTCGCTTCCTATTTTCAGGTCTCGGCTAAAAACCTTTCTTTTCGACAGTGCTTTTCGTCACCTTTTGCCCCCTCCCCCTGGCTTGGCCCCGGGATCCGTTATTGGTAAGCGCTCTGAGAGGCCATCTAGCGTGGAGGGCACTATATAAATCTAAGTTGTTGTTGGTTGTTAGTCGATTGCTGTATCGTTTTCCAGGGGTAATAATTCCTCCCCCAAAAAAAAGTGTTGGTCACTTCATCCTTGGCATTTGGCTCCCGCGTTTGGCCACAAACTATATAGTCAATCCACTATACGATATATTCTGTGATGAAACTCTTTGATATGTTTCAACGGCATGATAAGCTACTATATCAAATGCAAAGATTATTATTACAGTAAAAGCCCATTTATCCAGCACCCTCGGGACCTGGCCAATGCCGGTTAAACGGCGTGCCAAATATTCGGGCGGCCAGCTGACGAAAACCCAACACAAAAAAAATTCTTTTTTTAAACATACCATATTAATAATAGACTAAATAATAACAGAATATTATATGGCTACTTACTAATAAATATTGATTACAGTCTATAAACACAGCACACAATCACAAAGCAAACTTCTGCAACAATGGGCTGTAGTGGCTTAAAGCGGTACTGTCGTTTTTCCTTTTTCTCTCCTTTCCTTTCTCTCTCTTTCACACACACAGACACACACACATACACATACTTTGTCAGTCTGGCATCTCAATGGCTCCAAACGCAACCCCTCTCCACTCCTCTAATTTTCCATCTAAATTAATCAACTCACCTCCCCTCCTCCCCCACCTCTCTCTCCCCCTCCTACTCCTCTCTCTTTCTCCCCCCCTTTCCCTATCTCCCCCCACCCCCCATCCTCTCTCTCCCTGCCTCTCTGCTTCTCCCACCCACCCCCCACCAAAATAGTGTATAAACCCACGATACAGTCAGGCTAACAGGCAATGTAGTATCCATCAGAGAGAGAGGGAATGAAAGAAAGGAAGGAGGGAGAGAGAGAAAGGAAGGAGGGAGGGAGGGAAGGAAGGAAGGAAAAGGGAGGGAGGAAAGGAGATGGAAAGATAGAGAGGAAGGAGGGAGAGAGAAAAAGAAAAAGAGGGAGAGAGAAAAAGGAGAGAGAGGAAAAACCGGAAGTGCCACTACCGGCAGCATTCAGAACTAATTGTACTGTACTCTCATGCGACAATCGACTTATTAAATGCGCCACCGCGATTGTGCTGGATAAGATCCGGTTATTCGAATGGGGACCTTTTTTTTGAGGTGCCGATTATACGGAAGTTACGGTTGATCAGGCTTTTACTGTACTTTTGTTTGTTACAGAGCTAGGAAGCAATTGGCTATATACCCGTGTAACATATGCGCGGCCTAGTGTTTTTGAACACGTTTATTCATATGTTTAGAAACTTTTTAAAAATAATGTTTTTATTGTTTACAAAAAAAGGGGTGAGCTTTAATCACTGGGTTGTTTTTCTTTGTTGTTTTTTTTTAAGCTGTATTGGTTTTTATTTTCCTTTAAGAAGTTCATTGTTACAATTGCGGAAACATACCTAAGGCTTTTATATACAGTAAAAGTCTGTTTATCCGTGACCCGATCAACCGGATTGCTCGACCCCCTCCCAGGGCAATTCCCCATTCCAGCAATCGCGAGTATGCTCAATTTGCGCATGCGTACGTTGAACTTATGAACTTGGGAAGTCTTGTTTACCGAGTGTGCTGGAATCTTTATTGGTAAGTATCCATACAATATTATGTTACTATTTAGTATATTATTGATATAGTATGTTTTAAAATAAGTAAATTTTTTGTGTTGGGTTTTCGGCAACTTGCCACCCGATTATCCGGCACAGTCAATTAGTCGACCCCTCCCCCTCCACGAGCGTGCTGGATAAACGGGCTTGTACTGTATATAGAAGATAGAATTGACACAGCGCCATCCGCGTCAATTGCAGAGGAAACAAATTTAAGGCTTTTTTTAATATATTTATATGTATAACCATAGAAGTTACTGCACAGAAGTAAGTTGTACGGGTGGCAGCTCCACTACTGCTGCTAACAACACTAATCACAATTCCCAAATCCCACCACCTTTTTTATTGGTTCTCATCAAATGGTTATCTAGTTTCTTTTTAATGGGTTGCACGCAGCCTCTTGTGACTAGGCAGTCAATGCTTCAACAAACCTTTGCACAGAAATGTTTGACAGATTTGGCTAGATCACACAAAGACCTACCATTCCGCCCTTGCCCCCAGCCAAGTCCGTCTCCTACTCCAAGTTAATCTTGGAGGCTAAGGATAACCCCAGGCTCCTCTTCTCCACAACTAACCATTTCCTCCGTCCACCTTCCCATGCCTCACCCATCCTCTTGTCCATTTCCAATTGGAGGAGATGCTAGACTTCCTTGAATCTAAAATCATGGGAATCTGTTCAGCCACCTCTACCCCCATCTACTATCTACTACCGGCCACCATTACCTCTTCTTCAGGATCCATCCCCCACTGCACACCTTTGACTCTATCTCTCCCTCCACCCTCTGCTCTCCTAACCCGGAAAATGAAACCCACCACCGGTTCCCTCGACCCCATCCCCACCTCTCTCCTTATCTCCCAGCTCCTAGCCCCCCTCCCAACTGACATCATCAACCTCTCCCTATCACTGTTCTCACACCTCAAATAATAGCTGTCAACACCTATCCTGAAAAAACCTTCCCTAGACTCATCCCTACTCTCCAGCTACCGCCCCCATAAGAACATAAGAATTAGGAGCAGGAGTAGGCCATTCGGCCCTTCGAGCCTGCTCCATCGTTCAATAAGATCATGGCTGATCTTCTCACCTATCTCTGATTACCTGCCCTATCCCCATATCTCCTAATCCCTCTATTTTTCAAAAATCTATCAGTCTCAGCCTTGAAAATTTTCAAGGACTGAGCATCTACAGCCTTCTGGTGTAGTGAATTCCATAAATTCACTGCCCTCTAAGTGAAGAAATGTTTCCTCATCTCCAACCTCCCGCCCCATCTCCAACCTCCCATTCATCTCTAAAGCCCTGGAACGAGTTTTTGCATTCCAGCTTCGCTCCTTTCTCTCTCGCCATTTCCTCTTACAACCTCAACAATCCGGTTTCTGGTTTAGCATGGAAACAGCCCTGATCAAAGTCTCTAACGACATTCTAAACAGCTGTGATCAGGGCTGTCTCTGCCTCCTTGTCCTCATTGACCTCTTTGCTGCCTTTAACAGTGTCAACCACTCCATCCTCCGACACCGCCTCCCCTTCCAGCCCAATCTTCATGGACCTGCCCTCGCCTGGTTCGACTCTTACCTCACTCACCATCTCCACTTTGTCGCCTCAAATGGCTTCTCCTCTAGCCGCCATCTTGTCATTGGCGATGTGGCATCCCCAACAGCTCTGTCCTTGGCCTCCTACTTTTCAATATCTACATATTGATGGTGTCCTTGGTGACATCATCCACAGACATGGGTCAAATTCCACATGTACTCGGATGACACCCATCTCCATCTTTCTGCCTCTAACCTCGATTCCAGGTCCATTGCTGTCCTAACAGACTGCCTGTCAGACATCAAGTCCTGGATGACAGCTAACTTTTTACAATTGATTGTCAACAAAACCGAGGCCCTCCTGATTGGCTCACGTCAGTGCCTTCATAAATCAGGCACTGGCAGCATCAACCTCCATGGTTGCATCCTCCACCTCATCAAGCCAGTCAGGAACCTAGGTGTCTTGTTTGATCCTCAGTTGTCTTTCCACCCTACATCCAAGCCATGACCTGCTCTGCCTTCCGTCACCTCCGCAACATTGCCCAACTCTACCACTACCTCATCCCCTCAGGCTGCTGAAACCCTCATTCATGCCTGCAGCACATTGAGGCTCGAGTAAGCCAATGCCTTGCTTGTCAGCCTTACCAATTCCTCCCTCCATAGGCTGCAGATCATCCAGAACTCGGCAGCCCGTGACCTCTACCACTCCAAGCTTCGCGACCCCATCTGCCCCATTCTCGCCCAACTCCATTGGCTCTCCATCACCCAGAGGATTCAATTCAAGATCCTGATCCTCACCTTCAAAGCCCTCCACGCCTCGCGCCACCCCACCTTTGCGACCTCCTAACCCCCTATCACTCCCTCTGGAATGTGGGTTAGTGGGGGGGACCAAAAGCTCCACCAAAGTGATGGGATTTGAAGAAAGCAAGTGATTGGGGGTGAGGAGAAGAGACTGGGATGAAGTTCCAAAGCGTGGGGGCAAAAAGGCTGAAGGCCTAACTGCTGATAGTAGGGGGGGCAAGGCAGCGCGGGAGACATGAAGCAGGCCAGAGTCCACTTAGCGGAGCGATAAATGTTCTAAACATGGAAATTCATTCTGGTTGTTTAATGTTTCTACTATCCATAATTTGAATTTCAAATTTCCAGTGCATTTTAGTTTTATAGCTATATTAAGCAACTTGTAAACTTTGTTTTTAAATTTAGCTGGTACACTGATAAAACATCTCATCATTGGAAAAAATCCCTCTGTTAATGAGAATAATATTCTGGTTCTTTTCGCTCCTGAGTTGTCTGTTAAATCAAGCACACACACTTAGCAGTGTAAAGGTGTGATAGTTTTAGGGGGCTGCTTGTTAAAATTCTACTGCTGTAAATGTTTTGTTTTTATTGTACCATTAGTCAACTTTCAAAGTGACCTTTGTGTTGTAAGCACTGTCTCGGAGGATCTGAACAATGTTTGGGATGATAACAAAAATAAATGATGGATTGTGTGAGTTAGTGCCTCAAACACCCAAGTGATCATGAGAATTGAAAAAGCCTGAAGGGGTAAAGCAGAAGAAAAGTGTGTCTCACTGTATGGATAAAATAGGGTCATTGTATTATACATCTTCGTAAGTACATTTATTTATTGCTAGGAATGTATGCCTATGACTTTTTTGCCTTTAAGCTTCTCCAAATATATATAATACAAACTTACATTTATATAATTCACCTTTCACCTTAGGAGATGTACTTACTTTGTCAATATTTGCCATTTAACATAATAATAATCTTTTCATTTGATATTTCACCTTATCACGTCTTTTGCTTTTGTTGTTTATTATTGTTTATTTTTGTTGTTTGATTCCCCCCACCCCTGCCCCCATCTTCTTCTTCCCTCACTCCCTTTCCCCACTTTCTCTCCTCCCTTTTCCCCTTCCCTCCCTCTTCCCTCTTCCTGATCTTGCCCCCACCCATCTTTCCCTCCCTCTCTTCCTTGCCCCCCTTTCTCCCCCCTCTTCCTCCCTAACCCTAACCCATCCCACCTTTCCCTCCCTCTCCCCCCTTACCCTCTTTTCCCCCTTTCTCCCCTGGCCCCATTTTCGCGATTGTTTGTGGGGACACTGCTGTGCGCAATTTGGCTGCCGCGTTTCGCCCACAAGTATACAGTCGACTTTCCTGCCTTTCTTCCCCCTGCCTCGACCCCTCCCCTTTTGCTTCTTTACCCCCTTTTGCCCCTAGTCCCACTTCCGTGACTGATTGTGGTACACTGCTGTGCGCAATTTGGCTGCCACGTTTCGCCCACTAATATGCAGTTACTTTTCCTACTATGCTTTATCCTGCCCTGATCCTTCCCACCCTGCTCTTGTCCTACCTGACTGTACAGCGCCTTGGGATGTCCTCTCGACGTGAAAGGCGCTATATAAATGTAAGTTTTGTTTGTTTGTTCGAGATGTTTCAGAATATACCCTAAAGTGAATTGACTGTATATTTTGTGATCGAAACGTGGCAACCAATTACGCACAACAGTGTCCCATAAACCATAATGGATTGAGTGACCAAATTATTTGTAACATTTATTTTTGAAAGAATTATTACCCCCAGAAAAGTGATACAACTATTGACTAACAACCAGGTAGGTACTGACTGCTAGGTACACAAAGACGTGTGGAGTAAGGAAACTTGTCCAACATTTTGCCCTGCCCTGGAATCGATTTGGGGAAAGTGTTCCAGAGAAAGGGGAATATCAGGCTGAAGGCTTGGCCATTAATGGAGGGAAAGAAACAAACCATAAATGGTCATTGAAAAAGCATGTACAGAAGTTGAATGAATGATGTATGGCATCATTAAGTCTATGGCATATGGAGGTAGAGAGGCTGATGACTAGAGCAATCTAGTTTTCAAGTGAAAAAATCATGGATGAGAGTTTTAGCTGTGATTGGGGTCGAGTTTGGGGCATAAACCGGGAAAGTTACACTGATTTGAAGAACATCTTTGATAAGGACTGGATGTTGGGTTTGAAGTAGAGTTGAAGGCCAAACAAAATGTTACATATTAATACTGGAACTCCTCTCTATCCATCGTACCAGTATATGTTATTTCGATTATATGTTGTTGATGAATTAATAAATAGTTTGAAAAAAAATTAGAAAATTTGATTAATTGAAGGGATATTAGCTGATTACATTTTATGAGTTGTTTAGTAAATATATAAATAAGATAATCAGTACAATTAAGAGAACACTTATTGGAGATGCTTGATCACTGACTCCCTATCCCAGAGAGGATCGACTTCACGATCCTCACCCTTGTCTTCAAATCCCTCCACTCCTCTGCACCCCGCTGCTTCTCTTACCTCCTCTCTCCTCAAACCAGCTCCCGTTGCCTTTGCTCAACTGGTTCTGGCCTCCTCCATGTACCCCGAATCCTCCGCTCCACCCTCGGCAGTCGTGCCTTCAGCCACTATGCTCCGAGGCTCTGGAATTCCTTTCCTCACTACCTTCGCTTCACCCCCTCTTTTCTCAACTTCAAGTACCAGCTGAAGACCTTTCTCTTCGACCGCACCTTTGGTCACCTTTCTACCCCTGCCCCTGGCTTGGTCCCGGTATCCGCTATTGTGAAGCACTCTGGAGGGCGCCATATAATTCAAAGTTGTTGTGGTTGTTGATGTGGTCAGTGAGCAGGAGGGGGCGGAGTCATTCAGATGAAGGGGTGGGATTACCTGCCTCTTGTGCAGATCCTTAGAGGGGCCTGACCATATCGACCATCTACAGTAAGTGTTCTCTTAATTGTATTTTTATCTTATTTAGATATTTATTAAACTTTCATTTTAATTTTCAATACTAGTCGTGTTGTTTTTTGTCTTCATTTAATATTAGTGTAAGAAAAATTTAGACCAGAAATGTACTGAAGGAACTTACCCCTATTTATAGCATTAGAGCCTATGGTAATTTAGGTTTTGCTATACGTTGTTTCACTTAAAATTGCACTTTCAAGAACACATCCCCAACGTTAATTGAGGAGTCCCAGTACTGGCTTGAAGTATGGGGGGGAAAGGCAGGTAGTGCAACTGAATGGTTTTTCTTTCAAAGAGCCAGCACAGCCAGTATGGGGAAAATTGCCTCCATTCGTCTTGTAAATTATCAGGGTGAGGCACAGCGAACAAGTGGGAGGTTGATGGAATCCGAGCCAAAGCCAAGATGATACTGGGGAGAGCCAAATGAACAGGGTATGTTTAGTTTTGTCAACGTTCTCTGGTGACTCTATCCCAGAATCCTGGCTCCCTCCCATCCACTAAGCCACGTAGGGAAATTGTCCTAAATCCCAAGTGACATAGGGAAATTGTCATCCTGGAGAAGTCATCAAGCAGAAGCATTTAGATAAAAAATAGAAGAATATCAGGGATAATGTTGAGGGATATACCACATGTTGCTGTATGATGGCACGAAGACAAACTATTAGAAAAATATAGTGAAGGCTTCAAGCCAGGTATCAATCCAGACCTAAGATAGTGTTGTGCCACAGATATGGGTTAAAGAGGAGAGGCTAAGTAGATTAGAATGGTTCATGATTTCAAAGGCAACAGTGGAGTTGAGGAATGCAAGGGGGGAAGACCAAAAGGATGTTAATAGTAGGGTCCAGCGATATATCGATATATCGCTAAAACCCGATATAATTTTCATATCAATACGCCGATATAGACATTTCAAAAAAATCAGAATGCGCGCACACTGAACTACAAGACCCAGAATGCTTATCTCTATACACAATGCACAGACCGAGGTGCAAAGCCACCATATTGTATTCCTAGTCCTCGAATACAATATACAGGTATGCAAGGGGTGTGGGTGGGAGGGGGATAGAGACAGCTGTGGGGGGGGGGGGGGGGAGGAGAGGGAGAGAGACGGGCGGGGGGGGAGGGGGAGAGAGAGGGCGGTGGGGGGGGGGAGAGGGACGGCGGCGGGGGGGGGGAGGAGAGAGGGACGGCGGCGGGGGGTGGGTGGTGGGGGGAGAGACAGGGTGGATGTGATAATATACAGATAGATAGAGATGGGGGGATGGGAGAGAGGAGAGAGACACAGAGACACAGAAAGAAAAACACAGAGATGGAGAGAGTGAGGGTGAGAGACAAGAGAGAGAAAGATATTTACCTCCTGAGGAGATAGGCCCCGAATGCTCGCGCCACGATGCGCAGTACGAAAAACCCGAAAATATCGATATTTCGGTATATCTCGATATGAGCCCATCGATATATTTAAATCGGAAAATTTCCATATCAACGGACCCTAGTTAAAAGTGACTGTCTTTGATGGCATTGAATCTTTGGCCAAGCTAACCATTACTTGTCCTGCTGGAACTATTCTACCTGTTAAGGCTTTGGCTTGCAGGAAGTTCAGCTGGAAGAATTCCCTGCCCACGGGATGCCCGCCATGTCCTGATGATGAGCTGGGTCATTCCTTTGGGATTCCCTTCTCTTCCACATACACACCCCTCCTCCCCGCCCCACCACACAAACAGGATTGTTACTAGTTGGTCATTTGACATCCATATTGAAGGATTGGGGTGGGTGGGGGGGATAGACATGTATGGTGAGGAGGGAGTGGAGTGAGGGACGTTGAGACGGCCAAGAAGTAGATGTGTATAATGCATGTCTCATGAATTCCATTGTGTGACCTCTTTTATCCCAGTGATGGCTTCATGACAAACCCGTCAAGTTTTTGTTAACTTGCAGGATGGAATGATTGCCTGTGAAGAGCAATTGTGATTGAGAAAGATTAGGTTGACAATGTACTCTGTGAATGGAGGTAACTGACACCTATCAGAATTTTGTCAAGCGAAAAGGAAGGAGTGAAAAGCTCTTGCCAGGCAGCTAACAAGCTGATGCGTATCAAGGGAGCAATAGGGATTTGTCTGAGGATGTGTGAACTTCAAATCCCTGACTCTTAATAAATTGACAACAAAAAGGCATCTTATTATATACATGCAAACCCCCTCCCCTCCAGGAATTTGCAACCTCCAATTCTAGTGCTATTTTTACCCCCAAAAAACTTTATTACTGTTAAATTAAAATCAATCAGTGTAAACAGATTTAAATTGCATACCATTATCACCTCAGATTTTGCTTCCACATGCATGTCGTATATATAGTATGTGTGTGTGTATATATATATATATGCTTTTCATATACAAGTACCCCGCCCCAACTGCGCCCTCGACAACCGCGAAACTCACGCATCCACTGTTTGCTAAATGCGATGAACCCTTGCTAACCACGCAATGGTTATTGCTAAACCCTTGCTTATCCACAGATTTTAACACTAACACTAGCGTTTAGCGCTAGGACCCAGTTGTATCAACCAGCAAGATGTCGCTTCTCTCTTAGGATTAATGTACATCTCCGTTGATTTCTCTCTCTCTCTCTCTCTCTCTCTCTCTCTCTGTGTCTGTGCCTCACCACACTACGTCTTGCACACCACCCCCCACCCTCCGTATCACCCACCACACTACCTTCTGCACACACCCCACCACCCTCCATGTCACCCACCACACTCCGTGTCACCACCTTCTCCGTTGATTTCTCTCTCTCCCCCTCTCTCTCTCTGTCTGTGTGTAGATCAGTCAGTCAGACAGCCTCGCGGATTGCTGCAGATCCTGGCAGCCAAATGTACTCCCCCTATCCCCATGTATGTTATAACTGTATGTGTTTTTTTTGTGTTTAATTCTACGAAACATGAACTTTCGTATCCCCATGTTTCCCATAAGGCCCTGCATTTTCCAACCGCGAAAAAGCAAACGTACTCCCCCTATCTCCATGTTTCCCATAGGACACTGTATTTTCCAACCGCGATTTTACCAACCACGAAGGTTTACAGGAACGTATCCCCCGTGGTTTGGGAGGGGTACCTGTGTATATATATATTATATATATATGGATTATATATATATATATATATAGATATATATACACACACACAGTAAAAGCTTGTTTATCTGGCACCCAACAACTGGAACGCTCAACCAACCGGTATCTCCCAATACAATTCACCATTCCAGCAAACGGATCTCATACCGGATCCATCCGGGACACTCATGAGTATGTTCACTTTACACATGCATGCGCGTGCGCATTTATTAAACTTGGCGAACGCTAGAATTTTATTTTACCGATCATTTTAATGAGTGTGCTGGAATGCTTTATTGGTAAGTATCCATACAATATTCTGTTATTATTTAGTCTGTTATTAATATGGTATGTTTTAAAATAAGTTAATTTTTTGTGCAGGATTTTCGGCAACTTGCCGCTTGAATATTCGTCATATTTGATTAAACGGCACCGGTCAGGTCCCGAGGGTGCCGGATAAACAAGCTTTTACTGTGTATATATATTTCATATATATGCTGTGCGCAATTGGCTGCTACATTTCGCCCACAAAATATAGTCAATTTACTCTACAATGTATTCTGTGAAGCGCTTTGAGATGTCTTAAACATATAAGGCGCTATATCAAATGTATAGATTATTATTATATTAAATCTCCCCTGCGCTGGATGATAGCTATCAGTTCTGCATCACTCTCAATCTTTCTTCAAATTGGGCAGCATCGGCACCTCCTTCTCTGCTCTCCGGTTTCCAATTCAGTTCCTGGCTTGGAAATCTCCTGAGCTGCTTGCTGATGATATGTCCCAGATATCTGAGCATTATGTATGTATGTCTTCCTCCAATGATGTTGTCTAGCCTGCTCTCCATCTGAGTCACCGCTGTGGTGTTCCTGATCTAATGTTGCCAATAACCTTCATTAATGTTTGTGTATATCAAACTCTTACAGATTTTAATCTTAGTGTTTGTGCTAATATTTTGTCAGTTTCTATCTTAGTTCTCAAATTAACAGTAGAAAGTGGTGCCATACAATCAGAGTTATTGGTCATCAGTGGATTCTCATAACAGTATATATTTCAGCTCAGTTTATTTTACTTTAGCTTGTCGAGGTCATGTGTGACTTATCTGCTAACCTGTTTAAAAACAATTGACATGGGTTGCTTTTAAATTTTTTAATTATTTGTCTATATCTTCCTCTGGTCCAATTCATATCAGACTTTGATATTCTGGCATGGCAAGGTATGAAAAGGAGTATCTAATGAAATACAGTAAAACCCTGTTTATCCGTGACCCCATCAACCGTAACTTCCGTATAAACAGCACTTTTAAAAAAAGGTCCCCATTCAATTAACCGGCACAATTGCATTTTTTTTCCCTCTCGTATCAATATTTTGGTGCCTGAAGCTGGTGCTGCCGTTTTTTTCCCTCACCGAGTACAGAATGATTACCTCTAAATGCTGCTGGTAGGTAGTGCACTTCCGGGTCTGAGAGAGAGGCAGGGAGAGAGGGGGTGGGGGAGAAAGTGAAAGAG
This sequence comes from Hydrolagus colliei, assembly GCA_035084275.1. NCBI lineage: Eukaryota > Metazoa > Chordata > Chondrichthyes > Chimaeriformes > Chimaeridae > Hydrolagus > Hydrolagus colliei. Next base: position 8,415,525 of record CM068743.1, on the reverse strand, counting down.
AGGGGGGAGAAAGAGGGAAAGAGGTGGGGGGGGAGAAAGTGAGAGGGGGAGAAAGAAGTGGGAGAGAGAGAGAGAGAGAGAGGGGTGTGAGGGCGGAGAGTTGATTAATTTAGATGGAAAATGAGAGGAGTGGAGAGGGGTTGGGTTTGGAGCGCTTGAGATGCCAGACTGACCTGAGATGTGTGTATGTGTGTGAGAGAGAAAAAGAAAAACGAGAGTACCCCTTTGATTGTGTGCTGTGTTTATAGACTGTAATCAATATTTATTGCTTTATTGGTAAGTATCCATACAATATTCTGTTATTATTTAGTCTATTATTAATGTGGTATGTTTTTTTTAATTAAAATTATTATTTTTGTAAATAATTTGTTTTGTGTTGCGTTTTTGGCAGCTGGCCACCCGAATATCCGGCACGCAGTTTAACCGAGATTGGCCAGGTCCCGAAGGTGCCGGATAAACAGGCTTTTATTGTAGTTATAGTTAAATTGTTTTAACTATTGTTTTACATTTCCACTTGAGGGTCATCTTTCTTAGGATAAGAAATTCTATAGCTTGAAGTGTATTTCGTAAAATATTTTCTGAAGGTTTTCTCACTTGCCTATTTCAGGATGTAAGTTGGATGTTGACATGGAGGCTTTTTCTGAAGTGATGTGAATAGCTTTTTGTGTCTATATTCTGATCATGTGTACACCAACAGGAGCTTCCAACTGTAGAATGAACATCAACAATTCTGAGCTGATATTAATTGCGAAGAGACACAAATAATGACATTTTGAATTGGTTGCATTTTTGGCAGTACTTCAAAGATACAGAACGATTTACAATGCTGGTTTTAAAGAAAATATATATTTTTTGGTGGGTGGGAGGATTTATTTACTGATGATCATTTACTTTCCAGTTTGTGGATTCACAATGATTTGGTCACTCATTCACTCCTTGATTATTTGTGGGGCACTGGTGTGCACAATTGACTGCCGCATTTTGCCCACAAAATTGGCAGTAAATTCACTTTGCAGTATATTCTGTGAAGCGCTTTGAGATTCAACAATGTATTAAAGCTCTATACCAAATGCAAGGGGAAAAAATGCACAAAGATAGAAGCTGAGGAGGATGATCTGTTAAGAAGCTGGCAGCTAAAGATCTTTTCAAGACTGTCATTTTGTCTGTGTAACCTAAATCCACAAATATGACACCTTTTCTCAAATGTTTGTGAAGTGCCTAGTGTGCAAGTTAATGTGTCACCTGCCTCTTTATTTGACAAATAAATTGACACACAGTTTGGCAGCATATAATTTCAGCAATCCCCTAAGCGGTCACATAAATTTATGACTGACAGTTCTTTATTGATCTTTTAGTCTATTAAATTATCTTTCAGCCCTGTATTGTGAAAGATTTTTTTTTCATATTTTATTTATCTACTGCTTCTTGTTTTCAATGCTTCTGCTGTAAATAACTCTTATTTAAATATAAAGGGTTTATAATGAGCATGGCTAACTGCAGTTGGAAAACAATGTTCTTTGGGTCAATTAAATTGGGGCAATTCCTCAGAGTAAAATGAACTGATAATGCAGTGTAGCTGTTTATATTGTTTCAATTGACCAAAGCGTTTCACAATTGTATCTTAAATTTAATAGAGAACGCATTGAATACCTTCAATATAGAATTGTGTAGCATTTTAACATTTTGTTAAGTTTTGACTGAATCCCTTTCTATATATAGTAGAACCCCGTTATCAAGTGCCCCCATTATAAGGCATCAGCATCCTGTGGACTCTGCTGTTGGTTTGGGAACACAGACTCTGGTTTCCTATGCAGTAAAAAGGTCACTGCAAATGTCTTTTGCAGTGGACTGCGCATGTGTGATGTTCAGAAAGTGACGATGGTGGTGACACTAAGTTTTAACCTTTTTTTTAGCATGGAAGATAGTACCAATGTGCAGAGTGGAGGAAGTCATGTTGGCAGCTCAAATATGTATTATTATAATAATCCTTGCATCCGATATAGCATCTTTCATGTCGTTCAGATGCCTCAAAGAGCTTCACAGGATATACTGTAAAATGGATTGACTGTTAAATTAAATAGTTGCACATTGCGCAGGAAACAGGACGTTTCAGTGGCAATTTAGGCTTTGTGCCCCATTACAACACAATATTTTGGTATATGGACTAAAATAAAAGTTAGGTTTTTTATAATATAAACAGTATTTTGTAAATTAGTCCACTATTAGATGTTATGATAATCAAATTTATCACTAGCATTGCAATTGATTTAGACCCTTGCCGAGTTTCTTAGGATTTTCTTGGGAAATAAAAATCCCTTGATTTGGGGCTGGGTCAGTCATTTAATTCATTTCCTGCTTTGTGCATTCCTATTGGAAGGGTAGTTCTAGCTAGAGAAGGAATGGTAAGCTTGTCAGTATTCTGCAAAAGTAATCTTCGTTCTTCACCTAGCGTAATAGCTCAGAGTGCTTTACAGGGATGGGGTTAGACTCCAAATGAGCAGGACAGAAGGAGGGCTGGTGGGTGGAGGTGGGGAGTTTGAAGGAACTGAATGCTCGACCACCAGTGGTGGCAGGGACAACAACAAATTGCTTTGGTATAGTACCTTTCATTTCAGGAGGACATCCCAAGACGCTGGACAGTCAAGTATCCGTACCCAAGCTGGTTGTTGGGATCAGCAGGGTGGGAGGGTAGAGGAAGGAGGGTAGCCGAAGGCACATATGAAAGGAAGGTCTTGAAGAAGACAAGAGAGGGGACGAGACGGAGGGACTGCGGGACGGTGTTCCAGAGGGTGGGACAGACTGCCCACCAATGGTGGGTCATACATGTAGGGCGGAGCAAGGCCATGCAGTGCTTTGAAGATGAAGACCAGGATCTTCAGCTGTATCATCTGAATGATGTAGTTCCATTCATGCAAGATAGTGTCCCAGGATAGCAATTTGGGTCATAGAGCAAGCCCAAATTATCTGAACGAAGAGGGCAAGTGGATGAATAGGGTAGGAACAGAAGGTCAGAGATGAGGAGGGGCAAGGGAGCAGATGGATTGTACTGTATTAAGAAAGACAATCTTATTTTGTTCATTTTATCTGATGAAAATGATGATCTTTCACCTGGATAGAAACACTTTTAGGGTCACAAATTAATTGTATTTTTCATGTGTTGGATTTTACCAGATCCAGAGAATGTGTTAGACAGGCGTTAATGAGAGTGCTCGTCAAGCAAATCAAGAGTGCTACATTTTAACAAGTATTTTTCACACCCATCTTTAATTTGTTTTACCTTTATCCTGCATTATTTTAAGTAGTGCTTAAACTTTTTTAATGGCCTTCAAATTTTGAGGAATGTGTTCATCTCATTTTATATATCTTTAGAAATGTTTCTGGTGTTTGAAAATGTACCCTCTATCTAAATAATAATCCGTCCAAAAAACCCACAGTAATAGAATTGGTCATTTCAATCCACTATTGTTTGTGGGACTGTGCACAATTGGCTGCCGCATTTCACCCACAAATATACAGTCAATTCACTTTACAGTATATTCCATGAAGTGCTTTGAGACGTCAATAAGATGTGAAAAAGTTCTATATCAAATGCAAGGATTATTATTATTATCATTAAATCCTGCCTAAAAATCTACCTCTTCAACTCTGCCAATAATCACCTCTATTCTTCCCCCTCCTCCCTTGTTCAGTAGCCATCTCTATTGGTATGGTACATGGATGGGGCTATTTACATGCAAGTTGTTGTATTAATAATATTGACAAATTTCTCAAATTTACCAGATCTCCAGGAGAAGTAACTTGGGTAATTTTCTCTGATGATTTGCCTACCTGAGAGCCCCACTATTTCCACACAGAATTAGCCAGCTTGTAGATAGCCTTCCACACCACCTCTCGCAAATTTCTGTCAACTTTCTCCAGGTATCTGAAAACAACAATGTGTTTTTATATAGATAATGCCCTTTATGTGGGTAGCATTTGCAAGCAGTCGGCAAATAGTATTAAAGCGAATGATATAGATGCATTCAATAGGAAACTGGATATTCACATGTGGGAGAATGCAGAAGCATATGGGAGGAACAGCAGGGAGTATAAGCACAGTATGGAATGGACTGGTTGGGTCAAATGGCCTGTTTCTGTGTTCTACATCTATGTCAATCTGTTCCAGCAGTTGGTCAAGCTCAGCTCTTCTTTATGATTGAAAACTGGTTTATGATTTACCACAGGCTGCTACAAACTGACAATGAATTCAACTTTTCCTATTACACTCATGTACTTAATTAGCACTAAATCGTGACACACACACGCAATAAATGACACATCACCTTCTATCAAATTGCTGTTGGTTGACGTTTGGTGAGTCGGACAAGTTCTTCATAAAATTACAATACAGTGTAACTACAGTATTGTATGAAAACATCTCAATTGGGAATATCATTAGTCAAGGATTGTCGCACCTGAAAAATCTACAACTTGTTTGCAATATCTGCCAATTTTCGAAGCAAAAGATCATTATTTCACACATACAGAGTAACTGGATGGCAGTTACAATACGCTGCAGCTTGCTGTGTGCCAGCCACTTTCTGTGCTAAAGTCACTGGCAATGTCATTTCCTGTTTTTGGTTGATTCTTAAAGGAGAAAGTAATGTTGATGATGACATGGGTAAGCTAAAATGGCCGACCTCCAGGTCTATGTCACTTGTTGCTTTGTATGCAGGAAATTAAAATGTATAATAAACGGGTTCAAAGTTATTGTGAATTCACTTCACAATGTTAAAATGACATTTTTCATAATCTTAGCCTTTAGGCCCCATTGTCTGAAAATTTAAGATTGAGCAGCATTTTGGGAAACGTCTTTACATTCAGTCCATTTTGGAAGAAATGCAGATTTTCCTGCAGTTTAAGGGTTTAAGAATTGTCCAGAATGCAGCGCAATTTTAAATATTGACCAGCCACTGCTTTGTAATAAGATGACAAGGTAGTGAATCGTCCAGCCAAACTAAAGAGTCAGATCAATAGACATTGAATACTTGATCATTTTCAACAACAACAACAAAATGACATTTGTATAGCGCCTTTCACATCAGGAGGACGTTCCAAGGCACTGGACAGTCATTGATTCAGACCCGAGCTCAGGGTGGCGGGGGTGGTGGGAGGATTTGCCGATGGGTCCATCGAAGAGGAGAGTCTTGAGGCGAGACTTGAAAGAGGCCAGGAAGAGGGCGTAGCAGAGGGACTGCGGGATAGAATTCCAGAGATTGGGGGCAAAGTCGCTGAAGGCTCGCCCGCCAATGGTTGGGCGGGTGGGGCGGGAGACGTGGAGCAGGCCAGAGCCTGCTGAACGGAGGGGGCGGGCAGGTTGGTAAGGGGTTAGGCGGTCATGGATGTAGGGTGGGGCGAGATTGTGGAGGGCTTTAAATATGACCAGAATCTTGAATTGGAGAGAGATAGAGTTGGGTGTCATCCGCATACATATGGAAGTTAACCCCATACCTGTGGATGGTGTCACCAATTGGGAGCATGTAGATGTTGAAAAGTAGTTCAGTTAGAAAGCAATCCTCAAAAGGCAAAGCTTTACTTTTATGTTCTGTAGTTGCAAAGAACACCGTCGAAGGGTCTGATTTATAATCCAAGAACTCAAATAGTTTTGCTATTTATATATTTTCTCAAACCCACATTTGTAGTTCTGTACAAAAAATCTGTGCTGAAGGTAATTGGATGGCCTTTGTACCACCTTGAAGACATTGTCAGTTGTTTGAATGTTCTCAAATTGTCTGAATCTTAATATGTGGAATATCTCCAGACCTTTTCCTTACCTTTTTAATAATTGCATTTCTCCCCTTCCCCCAACCTACTCCAGTTTCAAACCCTTCTAGTTTACGTGAGATGGGGGCGTGGGGAGAATTTCAAAGCTCAGCTCAGTGGGACAAATCTTTCAAATCAGTTGTCTGTGACTCCTGATTCTATTTGGTTCCCCGTGTGCATTTTTCTACATTATCTGATCGTCACTTAAACCTCTCGCAAGTGAAGGCATGAAATGATTTTGACATGGTCAAAAAGATCACCCGTTATCCCCACGCTATGGAAGCTGGATGTAGCCTAATTACTAGGGTCCGTCGATATGGAAATTTTCCGATTTAGATATATCGATGGGCTCATATCGAGATATACCGAAATATCAATATTTCCGGGTTTTTCGTAATGCGCATGCGGAGTGCGCGCGCATTATGGGTGCGCGCGCGGTCCGGGTGCACATGCATTTGGGGCCTATCTCCTCAGGAGGTAAATATCTTTATCGCTCTGTGTCTCTCACTCTCTCCATCTCTGTGTTTGTCTGTCTGTGTTTCTGTGTCTCTCTCACATCCCCCCATCTCTATCTATCTGTATATTATCACATCCACCCCGTCTCTCCCCCCACCCCGCCGTCCCTCCCCCCCCACCCCCCAGAGCCATCTCTCTCTCCCTCCCCACCACCCCCCCGCCGCCATCTCTCTCATCCCCCTCCCCCCCCCAGCCGTCTCTTTCCCCCTCCCACCCCACCGTCTCTCTCTCCCCATCCCACACACCGCACCGTCTCTCTCTCCACCCCCCCCCCGCCGTCTCTCTCTCCCCCCACCCCCCCAGCCGTCTGTCTCCCTCCCACCACCCCCAAAGCCGTCTCTCTCCCCCCCCACCACCCCCCAGCCGTCTCTCTCACCACCCCCCCATCACCCCCCAGCCGTCTCTATCCCCCTCACCCTCCCCCCAGCCATCCCTCTCCCCCTCACCCCCTCCCCCCCCCCCCCATCCCTTGCATACCTGTACATTGTATTCAAGGACTATGAATAAATATAGCGGCTTTGCACCTCGGTCTGTGCATTGTGTGTAGAGATGAGCATTCTGGGTCTTGTAGTTCAGTGTGTGCGCATTCCGATTTTTTACCACGATATATCGATATTTTTGAAATGCCTATATCGGCGTATCGATATGAAAATTATATCGGGTTTTAGCGATATATCAATATATCGCCGGACCCTACTAATTACCAAGTGATCCCATTAAAATGCGTGCCAGTTCACTTAGAGCATAGGTTTGCTGTGGACCAAAATTGCAGCACATCCATCCAGCTTCTAGTGCTGAAGAGACAACTACGGGTGAAGGGAATTAAATTCACAACCAGCATCAATTCAAGATTATTTTGAAATTTTCTTTAGGGAATAATGCTCCAAGTTCCTTTTTGAGAACTATTTCACAGTGAATCTCGCTATACCATAACAGAGTCCACATTAGTTATAAAGCTGTAGCAATTAAAACTGATCTGATATCATATTCACACTTGCATAGAGAAATCTGACAATTGGTAACACAAGGTGGAAAGGTGTTGATGAGCCTTGCAATTTCTTACCAGACAGAAATGAGAAGGCTGCAATAAACATCTCTTCAGAGCTACTCACCAGCTACTTCATTAATATTAAAGTGAGCTTCCTTCAAATAGGTATTTGACAGATTTACGCAATGTAACTATGCCTTTTAATTTGACAATTTATATCATTTTTATATTTTTATTCAAGTCCAGATTCCTAAAAGTCTATATATGACCTCCAGAGTCCTCCTGTGTCAAATGATACCCCGGATATACGCTCATATAAAGTTTAGGAATTATGTCCAGTTGCCAAATAATCGAACTTATTTGAGAGATGTAGCTGAAAACCAGACGAAGATTCTCCTGCCTTTTTTGGGAGGATTGGGGGCGGAGGGGGGAGAATTAACGGCCATTATTTGTCAAGTAGAGGTAGCAAAAAAAGAAACAATGGCAGTTTGCCTGTTTTTCGTGTGCGTGTCAACATCAGTATGACGTACGTTGACATCACTGTGAAGTATGGACGGGCGCGGCATGGCTTTTTGGATCAGATTCTTTTTTTGCTCAAAGCTTTTCAGTAAAGAAATGTAGCTCCTTCTAGTTGTACACTACTAGTTGCCCCCAAAGATTTCTTTGCCACCAGAGACAAAATCGTAGTGTAAAACTGGTATTAGATGACCTCTCTTTTTTGCTATGGAGCCTCTGGGAAACTGCTGATTCTTAAGGGCTTTGATGGAATAAATTGAGGCTGAAAATTCTAGTCGGCACATATTGTATAAAGGAACATGGGAATGAGTAATTTGACTGCCATATCTCATCCATGTCAGCAAGTTATACCATCATTGTTTACTGCTGCTTGATCCCAAAGCATGAACAATTCTGCGCATTACACTTGTACACCTCAATTACATCTCTCATCTCTTTGTGTATATTGCATAAGCTCGGATAAATAGAAAACAATAATAACGGTCACAAGTAATGATATTTGGAATCTGCACTTCAAATCATTAGTGTATTGTTAACCTATGTCCTAAGCATTCAGAAACATTTTCAGTATTGCATTGGTAAAATTTCTACCCTGATCTAAATTTACTCTCAGCATTTCAGAGGAACAAGAATTTGGCAAATTCTTAAATACATTCTTAATTTTGAAACCAACTTTCTCCCAAGTCCTTTTAAGAACCAGTAGACAATCAACTTTAAATTCTGTAAAGTAATTAAAATAAATTCTGATCTAGGTGGAATTTATCCTCGATATTGCTTGCAGTAATTTGAGAAACTTGAACCATTCATTCAATCCCACTTTTTACTTTAGTCAAGCAAATCCATCATCTTGTTAGTAGGGTCTAATTTTGCAAGATTCACAGAAGGGCTAATAGGGATTTTTTTTAAAAAGGCAGTAAATGTGGGGAGGGGAAAAAGACCACAGAGTAAAACATTATTAGAATAGTTGCTGTCCAGCATATCGATATTGCAATTAAATGTTTTTTTTAATTGCAAATTAGAATTAGTTCTTTTACAAAATTAAGCATAAGTTTCATAAATTTGCAATAATAATAAAGATTCACCATTCGAATTACATTCAAAATATACAATCTGAATGCAGTTGGTGCATGTATATAACATGTATGTAACGGGCTAATTATTATCATTATAATCCTTGTACAGTAAAAGCCTGTTTATCTGTGACCCGATCAACCATAACTTCCATATAACCGGCACCTCAAAAAAAGGTCCCCATTCGAATAACCAGATCTTATCCGGCACAATCGCGGTGGCGCATTTAATGAGTCGATTGTTGCACGAGAGTACAGTACGATTAGTTCTGAATGCTGCCGGTAGTGGCACTTACGGTTTTTCCTCATAAAGCCGTGCTGTCAGTTTTTCCTCTCCCTCTCTCCTTTTTCTCTCTCTCCTTCTTTTTCCTTTTCATGCTCTCTCTCCCTCTATCTTTCTATCACTTCCCCTTCCTTCCTTCCTTCCTTCCTTCCTTCCTTCCTTCCTTCCTTCCTTCCTTCCTTCCTTCCTTCCTTCCTTCCTCCCTCCCTCCCTCCCTCCCTCCCTCCCTCCCCCCCTCCCCTCCCTCTATCTGATGGATACTATGTATTGCCTGTGTAGGCTAACTGTATCATGGATTTATACACTGTTTTGGTGGTGGGTGAGGTTGGAGGAGAGAGAGGCAGGAAGAGAGAGGGTGAGGGTGGAGGAAAGAGAGGGAAAGAAGTAGGGGAGAAAGAGAGAGGAGTGGGAGGGGGGAGAGAAAGGGGAGAGTTGATTCATTTAGATGGAAAATGAGAGGAGTGGAGGGGGATTGGGTTTGGAGCCATTGAGATGCCGGACTGACTGAGTATGTGTGTAAGAGAGAAAGAAGAAAAAGAGAAAAAATCAACAGTACCGCTTTAAGAGGAAAAAACTTTTCCATCCACCATTGTAGAAGTTTGCTTTGTGATTGTGTGCAGTGTTTATAGACTGTAATCGATCTTTATTGGTAAGTATCTATACAATATTCTGTTATTATTATTTAGTATATATAGTGTGTTAGTCTCATCACTTTGCTGAAACGTCTCAAAGCACTTCCCATAATATACATCGAGTGAATATATATTTTGTGGGCAAAATGTGGCAGCCAATTGCACATACCAGTGTCCCACAAACTGTCGTGGAATTGAGTGACCAATTGTTTTTTTTAACGTTTATGGTGTTTGGTAGAGTTTGTGACCATTCACAGAGCCATCCTTGTAACAAACTCTCCAGTATCTCATTTCAGAATACAATATAAGGCAATTTTGGGAATGGAGTCTTTCACCAATTTGTTTCTTTGGCTTTCTACCCACTGTACATGACATGTTAGTTAATGCGCAAGCAACTTAAGTTTGAAAGATGTCCTTTAGATCACCCTACTGTTTTATAATAATTCACAAAGGGTATGAGAGAGATGCTGAGCTGATAGTATAATTTCTAACTCCTTGGCTCCATGTTGTTGAACTATTCAGTGCAACTCGATACAACTGCACCAATCTCTCCTGTTCTGGCCTGCATGTGATCTGCTTTGCAGTAATAGCACTAATTGGCTACTTACTAATTTTCAACAGAAAAATATTGAGCAAACAAACTACAGCAACAGTACTATATACTTTCCAAGATTTTTTCATTAAATTATTACTTGGCTTGTATACCTATTCCTTGTGATCATTTTCCTCTTGCAGTCTTCTTTAATAATGTTTGCTGGAAAGGGACTTCCAATAGATTAGATTAACTGTGTGCAGGAGTTAATGATACTGTAATACAGAATGCCCTCTAGTGCTGACTTGAGCACTTACAAAATGGATACTTTTCTTAATACCTATGGATATCTGACCTCTGGTGGTTTGGTAGTATAATGTGTTTGGTAACTGGTAATCCAGCCAGACTCCAAAATAATGTAATAAATTTTACGAATTGTCAGTAGATTGCAATGAAGGCAAATGACGCTCTGAAGGTTGTGGAGTTCTGTAGGGTATTGGTTAGAGCACTCGCCTCGCAAGCGAGAGTACACAGGTTTGATTCCCGGGCAGGGCAAAACCTTAGACAAGTTTCCTTACTCTACATGCCTCTGTTTACTCGGGAGTAAGTAGGAGCCCAGTTGTTAGTCGATTGGTATATCTTTTTTTGGCTAATTATCCATGTTCGTGCAATGAACAATGGACTGTCGCCTTTCGCCCACAAAATAATAATTAACTATTTTGTATTCTGTTAAGCTCTTTGAGATATCTCAATGATATTACAAGGCGCTATATCAAATGCAACTAATATAATTTAAGGTTACAAATAACATAATATAAGGTTACAAACAACTTTTTTAAAGTTTACATCTGCTTAAATTCACAAAGTTAATGTGTTTATATACTGGGAAAGACATTGCGCCCGGGTCTAGATTTACACTATTTACAGAAAATTTCAAAGCATCCAGAGTTGGCAGATTCTTAAATACAGGATTAATTTTGAAGCTGATTTTCTGTATGTTCCTTTATGAAGTGACCTGTAAAAAAGTAAATGTTAAGGCTCTCATTCAAGCTAAGGCCAAATTCTAGACTCTGAAATGCACCAACATAGTAGATCTAGACCCAGATGGAATTTATTCCCATAGATTGTAAATTGCTGGATTTTTTTTCTCTTATGTAAAACTAACATGTTTCCGTTCTTTCCTCTAAACACATTTGTCACCAATTGGGAGTTTTCCTTGTTAAAAAAAAGAGAGATTTTACAGAAGGTCATTAATTCTGAGGACAGTAATATGAATATGAGAACAACCTTTTGGGTGAAGATTTCCAGAGGGCAAGAGAAATTAAATAGACAACAGAACTCTCACAAGTCTAATGGGGATTATTTTGACCAGAATTCTAGCTGAAGATGGAAATGTCTAGCAATAAAGACTTTTTTTTAAAAAAACGAAATATGCAGACATGTACCCAGCAGTCAGCAGCTAACACATTCAGTGAGTCTCATTTTGAAGAACTGTCTGTTTCTGGCTGGTGTTCTTGTGTGTGGCAATTCAAATTCATAGCAGAATCCATATTAATATATATATTTGCATAAAAATACAACACAAATTTATTTATCCATATAAATGAGTGCTCCAGAATGGCTTATTTTGTCTGTAATCTAATTTCATATTTATTATGTCACTAATGTAAATCCATATTTAAAATAAGTTGAAGTATCCTTTTCATCTTATTCGTTGAACACTAATATGTTCAATAGCTTTAAAAAAGATTCTCAATGCCAAGAACCTTTATTGCTGCTATGTTGAGACACCAACTTGAGACCTGCCTCATGATCTTTGTCATGGTATCAAAAGTACATATCTCTGCGCTTGATGTAGTTTCTAACACTTGCTTTAGTTTGACCTTAATCAATGAATCAATCCAAACTTACATTTATATAGCGCCTTTCACGTCGAGAGGGCGTCCCAAGGCGCTGTACACAAGAACAGGGGTGGGAGGGGTCGGGGCAGGATGAAGGAGAGTAGGAGAATTGACTGTATATTTGTGGGCAAAACGCAGCAGCCAAATTGCGCACAACAGTGTCCCACAAACAGTCATGGAAGTGGGATTAGGGGAGAAAGAAGGGAAAGATGGCAAGGAGAGGGGTTGGGATAGGGGGAAGGAGAGCAGGAAAACCGACTAAGAACTAAAGTTGTGTTTAAAAGCTTAATTATTTAATTAATTTGCATTCTTTTAAAGCTTGGCTTAAATTCAATATTTAGATTTCTCAAGGTTTATCTTAAGCATCCAGGGGAAACATCTAAATGTTAGATATTTCAATCCACGACTGTTTGTTGGACACTGCTGTGCTTTGTCCACAAAATATACAATCACAGAGCTGCCAACCAGTACGTTTTTGCCGTATTTAGTACGGTAAATTGAAGTGAATACGGCAGTACGATTTTTCTTGGTAAGATACGTTTTTTGGAAAATCCAAATGTTCCATGCTCTGTCTGTCTGTCTCTCCTTCTCTCTGTCTCTCTCTTCCTCAGTCTCTCTCTCTCTCTCTCTCTGTCTCAATCTCCCCCTGTCTCTCTCTCTTTCCATGTCTCTTTCCCTCTCTCTGTTTGTCTCGGTCACGCTCTCTCTCTCTGAGTCTCTCACTGCGTCTCTCTCTGTTTGAGTCTCTGGCTGTCACAATCTCAGTCACAGTCTCTCTGTCTCTCTCTCTCTCTCTCTTTCTCTTTAACTCTCTCTCCCTACTTTCAATAGCAGTGCTGCCTACCTTATGCCGTCGCTGATACACTGTGAATGTTAGCGCTGGGCGCTAGGCTGGGCGCAAGGCGTTACTGGGAACAATTTTTTTTCATATACGGAAACACAGTAGGGACCTCCCTCTTAACGCAATTTTTGCCACACAGGGTTTTGAAGTCCTATTTTACTTGGCATCTTTTCGCGCTGTAATTTTTTCGTTAATTACCGGTAGGTTCTGGGGAAAATACTTTTTTTTTACTGCAAAATACTGTTTTTAGCTTTCAGGAGTATTTTTTTTGTTTAAAAAAAAGGTTGGCAGCTCTGCAGTCAATTCACTTTACATTGTATTCTGTGAAGCACTTTGAAACGTCTCGAAGATGTGATAAGGCTCTATATCAAATGCAAGGATTATTATTATCTATAAAATTAATTGATTACTCAAATGTTGAGTGTAGTAATTAATTAAATACTCTGAACAATATTGCCGTTCACTGAAGCAATTCAGCTTGGTGCAGTTTTAATTTATACAGAAACTGAAACTCCCTCTTTGCTCTCTCCAGTTTGTTCATCAAAACTGTGATGCACAAATATAGTGAAGTGTCAGCCTCATCCGGTTGCATATAACAGGATTTCACTGGAATAAACAGGAGACACTAAATACATCTTAAACATGATGAACATATTTGTTTCTTCTTTGTGTTTTTGTCTGAATTCGGGTGGGGTGCAGCAAAACTCTTTGTGTGTTTTGTAAATGTTAATCACTCGCTCTATTACCAAGGCTTCTGAGTTCTTCACTGAACAGTGTTGTAAAAAGTCTATATTCCTCACAAGCCAAATACCTGGTGTCCTTTAGTGAGTTATTGGCTATGCATGGAGACTACTGAAAGCAGACTATTGAAACCACCTTAGCTATTCAAGTGCCATCCTTGTCAGTTTCTCCATTGTGGGGGGAGGAGAGGGAGAGAGGTGGGAGGGCGGCAGAAGGTACGATCTAAAAGGAAGGTCTTGAGACCGGCCTTGAAGAAGGCAAAGGGATTGTGGGATAGAGTTCCAGAGTGTGGGGCCAGAGAGACTGAAAGCCCGGCCACCGATGGTAGGGCGGGTCGGGCGGAAGATATGGAGCAGATCAGAGCCCACTGAATGGAGGGGGCGGACAGGTTGATAGGGACTCAGCAGGTCGGAGAGATAGGAAGGGGCAAGGCCATGAATGTAATCCGTAACTTCCAAATTGAATTTTTTTTCCACAATTCTGTGCAATTTTACTTTTAGTACTCAGTAGGATAAATAAGTCACTAAACACAATTTTGAGTCTTGCAAGTCGATGTTGTTACAAAATGCAAATTGTTGTAGGTGTCTTGTCACAGTATGGATTCATCCTTCAAGAGCTTTTTGGTATATTGAATCCAGCGGACTAATGGATGGTTCTTGCTGAAGATCTATATACATGTACTTTTCTCTACGGAGTCACTGAGAAGCTAACAGGATTGAGTTCCTGGTTGTATTTCTCTCTCCCCCCACTCCAAATCACTTTACTTAAACTGAGACTTGCTGCAGGCAAAGCTAAAATCCTTGCAGTGACCAGTGAATTTTCTGGAAGATGATCTTGTCAAAAAGTAGTAGCTTCTCTTGAACCTCCGAGCAGAGCTGTTCAGTTGCAGTCTCTAAGAAGCGCACCATGAGGTCAGAAAGGCTTTTCAACTTGCTTCCAAAATCAAGTAATTCATAATGGGAAAAGTGATTTTATGGAATCACATTGCACAATTTACTTCAGTCTTTTAAAGCCATCCAATAAAACACGTTTTATACATAACCGTTCCCAGTACTAATTCACTCTAGTAATGTACTGGTGCCGCACCTAACTCATAGGATTCAGGATGTATTCAGTTATTGGAGGCTTTTGGAGTTATTGTTAAATACAAGAATTTCAACAACTCAATATGCTTGTTGCAGGATGATCATGGTACAGTACTTAATGTTTGTTTTCAGCGTTGGTCGGTATCCAGAACCCCCTGCCACTACACCTCTGTTCGTCCTTCCCCACCCCTCCTTCACCCGACACTATGAGTTTTTAAAATCCCACTTTAAGGCACCACTATATAGCGCCCTTCATGCGGGATAGTGTCTTGGTATGCTGACTCACCTGGTCAACAGTACTTATGATCACCTCCCCCCTTCCCTTTCTTTTGCTACCATACCAAACTATATATACTATATAAAGCCAAGTTATCTTGAAGAACAAATGTAGCACTGTACTGAATGCTGCATTTCGGTCTGTGCTTTGTGGAATTCCATTAAAAATGGATTTTAGTGAAAACTACTTTAAAGTCACACGTGATTTTAAGCTATTGGAAATGATGCTTAATAACATGCATATTAAGAAAGTTCTCGCTTTCAATTCCAGTGAGTTTAGTGAGTCTGCGTAATCTTAAACCATGTTATTGTTAGCTTTCCTGCTGCTGAAGCATCATTTTATGAAAATCATTTAGCTCATAAAATATATGATATATAAGTGTATGATTCATTTTAGAATATATTCTGTGAAACGCTTTGAGGCGTTTAGACGATGTGATGAAGCGCTATATCAAATGCAAGGATTATTATTATTGTAAAAGTCTGTTTATCCGTGACCCGATCAACTATAACTTCCTTATAACCAGCACCTCAAAAAAAAAGGTCCCCATTCGAATAACCGGACCTTATCCGGCACAATCACGGTGGTGCATTTAATGGGTCGATTGTCGCACGAGAGTACAGTACTATTAGTTCTGAATGCTGCCGATAGTGGCACTTCCGTTTTCTTTTCTTAAAGCAACACTGTCGGTTTTTCGTCTCCCTTGCTCCTTTTTCTCTCTCT
Source organism: Hydrolagus colliei (assembly GCA_035084275.1). NCBI lineage: Eukaryota > Metazoa > Chordata > Chondrichthyes > Chimaeriformes > Chimaeridae > Hydrolagus > Hydrolagus colliei. The sequence continues at coordinate 8,399,618 of CM068743.1, read as the reverse complement.
CCACTTTTTTTCTTTCTCTCTCTCCCTCTCCTTCCTTCCTCTCGATCTCTCTCTTTCTATCTCTTCTTCTTTCTTTCTTTCTTTCTTTCTTTCTTTCTTTCTTTCTTTCTTTCTTTCTTTCTTTCTTTCTTTCTTTCTTTCTTTCTTTCTTTCTTTCTTTCTTTCTTTCTTTCTTACCTTCTTACCTTCTTTCTTTCTTACCTTCTTACCTTCTTTCTTTCTTACCTTCTTTCTTTCCTTCTTTCTTTCTTACCTTCTTTCTTTCTTTCTTTCTTTCTTACCTTCTCTCTCTCTCTCTCTCGCTCGCTTTCTTTCTTTCCTGCTTTCCTTCTTGCTTTCCTTCCCTCTCTCTCTCTCTCTGATGGATACTACATTGCTTATGTAGCCTGTCTGTATCGTGGGTTTATACACTTATGGTGGGGGGTGGGGTGGGAGAAGGAGAGAGAGGCAGGGAGAGAGAGGGTGAGGGTGGAGGAAAGAGAGGGAAAGAGTGGGGTGGGTGGAGAGAAAGAAAGAGGAGTGGGAGAGGAGGGAGAAAGTGTGTTGGGTATTCGGCAACTTGCCGCCCGAGTATCTGGCACACGATTTAACCGCCATTGACCAGGTCCCGAGGGTGCTGGATAAACAGGCTATTATAATAATAATTGTTATGCTATCAATTGTCCTGATTTTCAAATGATCACAAGAGGCAATGTGATTGTCAGAATGTCTGCTTGCGGTGTCCATCGCTGCGTATCCTTTCCCCTCTGCAGAAATGTCAACCACCTCGGTTTATCAAAACACACCGACTGACAATAATACCTTTTGAAATAAATTGAAGAGATGGTTCCCTTAACTAAACTGGAAATACTCTTGCTGAAAGTTCGGCCTCCCCATCTCCTTCTCGTGTCCCCACCCCTACCCATCACTGCTCTTAAACTATCCCCCCATCTCCAACCTCCCTTTCCTTTACAAGATCTTGGAACAGACATTGCTTCACAGCCTCACTCCATCCTCTCCTGCCACTACCTTTTTGAATCCCTTCAAAGGGTTTCCGTGCCACCCAGAGCTATGTTAGTGGAAATGAGAGAAGACCGTCGCGTCCATCTAGTTCCCTCAGATTCTTGACCCGCTTAAGGACTCCTTGGACTGTGTTCATATCTCTTTTCATACCTCTTTAATGTAAGCCTGTACATTCTCTGCTTTGTGTTGAATTGAATTAGAAGTGTATGTTTTTTTTTAAATCAAACGCAGTTCACTATGCAAGGCACAAATTGATGCATTTAAATGGAAACAGTTATTCCTCGAGTTGATTTGCCCTGGCTCCAGCATTACTGCATTGTAACGAGATGTTTGACTAACAAAGTAGTGATATGACAGCAGCTACAGTAATGTACTGTACAGCCGAATCCCTCGTGCATACGCATCAAATAAGATTGCAGGTGTGCAAATGGCAAACAAGGAAAGAGACATTTCAACTTTTGTCTGTATGATAACTGGATTATTCTGGTACTATTTCTTGCTAACCACAGTAAAACTTTGTTTCTCCGGTACCCAACCGACTGGCATACACAACCAACCGGTATCTCCCAATACAATTCACCATTCCAGCAACCGGATCTCATACCGTAGCCACCCGGGACACTCGCGGTATGCTCACTTTGCGCACGCGTGCAATGCGTGCGCACTTATTAAACTTACCGACAGGGCCGGCACTACTTTTCGGCGAACTAGGCGGTCTCCTAGAGCGCCCAAACGTGGGGGGCACCAGCCCTGGTTACAGAGCACGTACGGTTTGCCACTCGTGGTGAAAATTACTGCTGGCTTATAGTGGCGGAGACGTGGGAGTTAGCAGTAAGTTGACCGGAGAATGCTTACTACTTAAATAAAACAGAAGTATGTTTCATAAATAAATAATTGTGTAACTATTACCATTACTTTCATTGATAATTAATGATATTAATTTTTAGTATAACATTAGCTTACCAAAAGTTACTAAGGGGCGCACATCTGAAGGCTCGCCTAGGGCGCCAAATACCCTTGCACGGTTCCTGCTTACCAAATGCTGCAATGCTTTTTTACCGATCATTTTACCGCTGGAATGCTTTATTGATAAGTATCCATACAATATTCTGTTATTATTTAGTCTATTATTAATATGGTATGTTTTAAAATAAGTTAATTATTTTTGTTGGATTTTCGGCAACTTGCCACTCGAATATCCGGCATGTTTGATTAATCGACACTGGTCAGGTCCCGAGGGTGCTGGATAACAAAGGTTTTACTATGCAGTAATTGGAAATTGACGATTTATCTTAGTCCTGTTCAACTGCAAAAGCAATAAATGAGAACTGCCTCAGAAAAACAGCCTTGACATTTTCAATCCATTCTGTACAATGAAGGAGTGACTTTCCAAACGATTGCCGTTGATGTATGGAGATGTTAGCTTTGAATCTCGATCATATATGAATTCCATTTTCTCTAATATTTGAACTAAATAATACCAACTGTAAGGATAAACATTATAACAAGTCTATTGGATCCCAAGTGCTGTTTATCTCTCTTCTGCTGATAACACTTACGATTTAAATCTAATTGGAAAATATAATATATTTGATGTTTCATAACACTGGATTCATGACTGATTTTCAATCATTCTTGTTGCCTTTTTCTGGAAAAGAGAGGGAATTTCTGGAAAGATTAAGATCCTCTGATTTATAATTTTTGTTTTATAAAGTCAGGAACTTACACAATGTACATGGTCGGTTACTGAAATCTGCTACCTTATAGATAATTATCCAGCGCGATAACATGCGCCTGTGGCGTAGACATGAAAGTAAATATCTATTGTTAGGAACAAGATAAGAACGCGATTGTCTTGATTCAAACGTGTAATAAATTACAAGTTAGTACAGAGTACATTGGTTTCCAGTTTCTTTTTTCCCCTCCTGTCAGTGGAACACACATTTGGTTGAACGCCAGCCTCAGAGCAAAATGATTGTATTTCAAATTAATTGGGGCTTCTGCCATTTAGATCGCAGCAGAACACCTCTCTTTGGATACATGCACCGTGCCAGCGTTGCAATTACTACGTAATGGAACTGTGTGATTCTTATGTAACAAGCGTGATTATGTGTATTTCACAACTTCAGTCGCTTCTATTCCATCCTCAAGACTGCTTTCAGATTCTAATGTGTTCAAATGTCTGTAAAGTGCCCGTTTGTCAGTTTCCATTGCTCGCTGTGAAGTATCTTAAATGACACAGTATGAAGAATACCTGGTATGAATAGAACCACTATTCGTGCAGAAGTGCTTCTTTGCATGTGCTGGTACAATCATCCTATGGCCATATTGAGGTTGAGGCTTTGACGGGGCCAACACCACGAGTTTACATTTTGCCTCATGCATATCTCCTCCACTCCACCATTGGCGGCCATGCTTTCAGCCCCTATGCCCTAAAATGTTGCTACTCTCTGGCTCAGTCCCTCCTCCTTGCTCCTTCTTAGCCTTCTTCAGATGTCTACCATCACCTCTTCTGACTCCACGTCAACCTCCGCCACTGAAGCAGCATTCCAAGAAACTATCGGATGAAGGATGCTACATAAATGCTGAATGTTATAGTTCAACGATGACCTCTATTCATATAACGCCTTTCACTCAGGTCAGGATCTTGGGGCCCTTAACAGTGAAGGAGCTTGCATTTCATTATCACCATGATACGTACACATTGCATTCAGAAGAATGTTTTGCAGCAAAAGAGGGGCAAGAACAAGGGGAAATTGGATCTTCAGATGAGACGTTTAACAGATATTCAGGTGGCAGTTAAAAATTCCACGACACTATTCAAAAAAGAAAAGTTTCTCCGGGGCTCCTGGCCAACAATTCCCCCAGAAAAAAATGGTTGTTCACACCACGGCTGTTTGTGAGACTTTGCTGTGCAAAAATTAGCAGCCGCCTTCACTGATAAATATAGTCAGGGTGCATCATGAGGGTTTCTGTTAAGTACACAGTACTGCGTTGTTTTGACATGGTAAGGCACGGTGAAATGTAAGGATCATTATCAGTTAAACTGTTTGTTATTTTCCCCCAATAATGAACTTGGAATTTATTTGCCATGGAATAAATTTAAATCTAAAAGTCTGGGCTGTAAGGGAGCTTTAAGTTGTTTGTTTTCAAGAATGCATGAATACAGACCAGGATAAAATTTCCTTTTCTCCCCCACCCCTCACCCATCCCCATCCTCATCCCCATTACTGGTTCAGGTGAAAAGTGTATCTATATTTTCAGCAATAGGGAATACTTTCCTTCTGTTGTTTTTTTTGCTTTCACGTTCAAGGAACAGGAAACGTTTAAAGCCATTCAATCATTTTTCTAAGAAAGTCAGATGTGAAGAGTCTAAAGTAAGCGAAATAAATGTGCCATTAAGCTAGCAGGTGGAAATGGACCTCTGCAGCCTTATGTATGGAATAGATTTTGAGTGGAGAATTTCACTTTTTTTCTCAGATTATTCCTGTGATATTGTTATTCGGTTGAGCGCACCTGTCACTGTCTTGATTGTTTAGTTTCCAGCCTGTTGTCTGTGTTGTGAATCTGATGAAATTCACTCCCTTTCCCCACCACCATCACCACCACTGTGATGGTTTGTTCCAATGCAAACCTGACCAGCTTCTAAGACATGAACTGTTCCCATCACTTTTTTTGAAAACACAAAGGGACAGGGAATACAAGCAACCAGATTATAATCTAATTGACACAAATACGTCTGGCCCGTTCAGCATGTTTGTCAGAAGCAAGTATGTATAGTATATTACGGCGGAATTATCTTTTGGGGTGCTCTCTGCCGTGATTAATCTATAGTTAGCGAAATAAGGTTTTTGTACAATTTACTGTTTTGTTACAGTTTAATTAAATGATATTTGGCGAAATCGTGCAATAGTTCATGGTTTAATTAAAAGTAAAACATATTTGAGACTTGCCGAGTCTAGAAACAAGCGCCATCTATTGATCTTTGCTGCATTTATTAACTTGGAAGTGTATTCTTTTCCTCCCTTGAGACAGCGCCTCCTGAACTGTGTGCATTGCAGTGACAGATTAGACCCCTGATACATAACCAAAGACCTCAGTTAATATCCCTGCTATCATCTCAGACCATTTTTATTAAGTTAGGGTATTGTTGCTGGTAGCCTGATAAAACCTTAATGAGCAGCTTTCCACTTGGTTGTGTTCAAGTTTGTTCATTTCTGCCACTATCTTCCCTTTTTATATTATCCCAGGCGCATTAGTAAACCATGCAGTGTTTGAATTTAGAATAATATTAGCATAACTTTAACTGTAAATTTCCCACCACTGTGCTGGGGTTCCACCGAAATATTTTATGGAACCCGTAAAGTGATTTGGAAATTTAAATTGTTTTTCAGTCGTATGAGGATCGCATAGTAAAACATCTGTCTGGTGGTTAAATGCTCTTGAAACCGTTGTGAAATAAAGCAGCAATTAAAATTTAATATTGTTAACATTTCCCAAAAATGTAATGTTTTATGGATTGCAAAATGTAATGTTTTGTGGATTGCATTTCTTTTCCTTCTTTCTTTCTTTCTTTCTTTCTTTCTTTCTTTCTTTCTTTCTTTCTTTCTTTCTTTCTTTCTTTCAAAAAGAAATCTGTTCCAGAAACAGTTTGCAAAAAGAAATCTGTTCCAGAAACAAGAAAGCAAAGGCTTTCGATTGCTATCAAGGTGCTAGGTGACTGATATTTTTTTTAAAAGACAATGCTAAATGAACCAGTGTTGATTACAGAGTAATACAGTAAACATACAACAACATTGCTAGACCTGTATCTGTAATTCATTAGTCCAGCACTCGCAGAGATTTTAACTGCAATCGCTTTCTCAATGTAGCGGTTTGTAATTAGAATGATGGCAAATAATCTAAACTCCTTTTAATTATTAACTGAATTTAACTTTAAATCTTTGCAAAGTGTCGTTTGAACCCCACAAAACCTAGATCGCTTTAATGGCAGGACTCTTTGTCAACATGCAATCGGTAGCGCTTATTAATGTGGCATTGATGGCTGTGTGGCCATCTCTGTGCCATCAATCATGCCGGAATAGCCTGGGAGGCCTGTGACACCATTTCTCTCTGTCACTTTATTGACCCCATGGGTTTTCTGGTTAGGCACGGAGCTCACAGTGATGTAAATGGGCACTCTGTCTTTCTGCCTCGATGCAATTTGTGTAATTGTCTCGCCTCTTATGAACTATTGCTACGTTTGCTGAACCGTCACTTCTGTTTTCTTGCAGCCTTTACGGTCGACACATGCAAGCAAATCCCGAACCACCGAAGAAAGTTAATGACAAAACAAAGAAGATCAGCCGTAAGCCTCTGGCAGCCAAAAACAAATGAGAGATTGATTTTACACCCTGCTCCTCTTGCATGTGCCTTCCATGTGTATTTATTCACCTCCAAGTCACTCATTTTTATCAGGCACAATGTAAGATGGTCTCACATACCCTCCAACAATGTTTACAGTTTAATGCCCTGGGATATTGTGTGCGTACACCACAGTGCTTTGTCATTTTTTGCACAAAACTTCTCACTACCAATTGGGGCGAATCGTAAACTTTGTGCCACAATTTGCCATCGTTGCGTCGGTTGTAACTTGCCGACGTTCGATGCTACATATTTTATATTAACTGTCGTTTTATATGCTTTGAAAAACGCTTCAAACTCTTTTTGCCTACACCTGATATTAATTTTTACAGCCACTTCTGTAATTTTAAATAAAACCTATATTTATACTTATTTATTGAAACACCGTGTTTTCTTTACGAAAATGGTATTGAAATGACTGCGGTATTACATCTGAACAGATGGATACTGCTCCTGCTTCCCCAGATTAGAAGAGAGCAGACTAACTAGCCTATACAGATCAAAAGTAAGATACAGTAACTGAGCAAATGTGTCAAAAGAGCTTTCAAGAGTTTCAATTTGGAAACGAGTTTTCAGCAGTTCTTTTAAAAGAAAACTTGGGCCTGAGTTAAGCAGCAGCTAAATAAGAGTTTTAACAGAAGTGCAGCATTTAACCCAAGTGTATACTGTCTGCCAAATGTGCTACTCAATAATAATAATGATCCTCACGTTTAATATACCATTCTGTCCTGTCCTCTCTTTGAGATGCCTCAAGGCGCTTCACAGAATATACTGTAAACTGAATTGACTATACAGTATACTGTGGGTGAAACGCATTTGAATGCAAACTTCTGAATACTTTGAATTTACTTTCTAGCATTTTTATGCTTTCTGCGTTTAATGCAATAATCATTCTTGCGTTTGATGTAGCGCCTAATTACATCTTTGAGGCATCTCAAAGCACTTCACAGAATATACTATAATGTCAACTGATGCCCATTACCTTAAACAATAAGTGATGCACACTCCAGAGTGTCAAGATTAACCCGCTGAGGCTTTGGGGTGACAGAAACCAAGATAAATTTCGAACCCCATCAGCTCAATTCCCAGATGTATTGCTGTTTTGAGAGCTCCCAGAACATTTTTTGTTTTAAAAGTTACATTTCAACGTGCTGTATTAAAAGGGAAACAGAGTTTAACTTTCATTAAGCGGTTTGAGCAAAATTTTAATTCGTTGAAAAAATTTAAATAATGCTATCTTTCTTGTTTAAATTTTATTTTAATAATGCAAATTGTTCAGAGTGATGGATGGAAAGATTGAAACAAATCGTTTTTCTTGCTTGTAAACCTGACCTCGATATTCTTGCGCGGACCCAAGATGCTAAATGGATGTCGGAATATGCATTCTACGAAGTTGTCTTGGACCCCGTGAAGCATATCTGTTTCAATGCAAATTGTATGGGATTTTTACGGTTATTTGCATGGGAATTGTATTCATGTGGTTTGAACTACAGTGAAACTTTCACTTCGGGTCACCTTTATGAAGTGATTATTTGTTTATTGCAGCAACAAATCATGGTCCCAACCAACATAGCGCAACCTCTCAATCCAACCATGAGGTGTTATGACTTGTTCTATTCCACCTGTATAATAGTCAACAAAACATCACATAAACGACATGTGTTTGTCACAGTCCAGTTGACCCACATTAGGTAGATATGGACGCTTGCTTACCTGTTGTTTCCATGATGAAGCTCAGTGGTTAAGAGCACTCGCCTTACAAGCGTGAGACCTGTGTTCAAGTCCAGGCACATCAGGACGAAACCTTGGGCAAGTTTCCTTACTCCACACGCCAAATAATAATCCATCTATGACTGTTCGATTGTCACTGCTGGGTGAAATTGGCGGCCGCGTTTCGCCCACAAATATATAGTCAATTCACTTTACAGTGAAGCGCTTTGAGACATCGATAGATGTGAAAAGCGCTGTGTCCAATGCAAGGATTATTATTATTATCACAACGGTCGTTACGATATATTCGCAGGCATTAATGTCAGCAAACATTTATATAGTGCCTTGCACACCAGGAGGACGTCTCAAACGCTTCTCACATCAATAGCAACATTTCCTCCCATTCATTCACACTTCTACTTTTGCGTTTTATTTGGTCAATCACAACAACTTGCATTAATTGCTTGCGAGAGCATTCACCTCACAAGTGAGAGACCTGGGTTCGATTCCTGGCAAGGCAAACCTTTGGGCAAGTTTCCTAAATGGCACATGCCTGAGGATAATCCCTCATGAAAAAAACACTTCAATCCACAACTGTTTGTGGGACACTGCTGTGCGTAATTAGCTGCCACATTTCACGCACAAATACACTTCATTTAACAGTACAATCTGTGAACAGCTTTGAGATGTCGAGAAGACATGTAAAGCGCTATATCAAACGCAAGGATTATTATTATCTAGTAGCCCACACGCAAGGTAGCGTCCCAGAGCGCTAAATGTTTGATCACACCAAAATTCAGCCATTTGTGTCACGTTCGGATGACACTCACTCGATTGATCATGCGCATGTTTTGGGAACTGGGATGGATTTCACTTGAAGGGAAAGAAAAAGTGTCACTGAGAAAGTAGTACCCATTCAAGATCACATTCAGAGCTTCGAATGGCTGCCGGAATCGTTTAAAGAAACTACAGAGGACAGGCGTGCAGGAGATGCTGATCATATGATCAGAGAAAGGATCATGTGAAGAAAACTCTTCACCCCAGCATTTAATCTTTTAAGGAAATCCACCATCATGTCTTCCCATCACAGATGTTTCTTAAACGTCCAGCCTCCCTGTTTACCCTTTCCAACTGTTAACCATCCTCTGTAAATAAATATTTTCTGATATTTGTCTTAAATTTGCTCTTCACAATATGGACTCTCTTGTCTTGCTACCTAAACCTAAAGCAGAAGTGAACAGAATGATAGCTTGCTATTGATTGTGCTAATCTAATAATAATAATCCTTGCATTTGGTATAGCGCTTTTCACGTCTTCTGTACGTCTCCAAGCGTTTCACAGAATATACTGTAAAGTGAATTGACTAGATTTGTGGGTGGAACGCGGTAACATGGAAATAAGAATAAGAATAATCCTTGCATTTCAAAAAGCAAGTCATCACACAAAAAAGTTTTAAAAATGTAATTTTGTTGTTGTATCACATTGAGATGTCTCAACATGCTTCAAACGATATATTGTAAAGTGTACATTGTGGGTGTAATGCGGCAGACGGTTAACTAGTGATCCGGCGTCTTGGGATGTCCTCCTGACATGAAAGGCGCTATACAAGTGTAATTTTGTTGTCCGTGTTGATTGTCTCGTTTACATCAATGGGGCACATTTGCAAAAGTGGGGTGAGAAGCAAATAATGTGAAATAAATGTTGTGCCTTGTTGCGGAGGAGAAGAGGCATTTCCACTTTATCCATTGAAAAATACAAAAATCCACATTCCTTGCAAACCCAGATCAACCTCAAGTTTAGGAACCCATTGAATGAACAAAAGTGCCGAGAAATGTAGCAAGAATGGTTCAAAGATTGATCTTTAAAAAAATTGATATTGCTGTCTGCCACTCACTCTATTATAGAAATACTTCAATGTGTCTTTCAATTTCTTCCCAGCCAATGTGACTTCAGAACTTCAGACTTCAGAGCCTAAAGCTCCCCAATGGCTTGATTGGGTAAATGCACAAGGCAAGGCAGATCAGAAGGTTTCAGCTAATCTGAATTTTGTCCTGTAGCTCAGCAATTAGAGCACTCGCCTCACAAGCGAGAGACCTGGGTTTGATTTCCGGCCTACCTTGCGCAAGTTTCCTGATTCCACACGTCTGATGGTAATCCCTCCAAAAAAATTGTTCATTTTCAATCCATGACGATTTGTGGGACACAGCTGTGTGCGACTGGCCACAGGGTTTCGTCCATAAATATACAGTCAATTCACTTTACAGTGTATTTCAGTGAAGCACTTTGAGACATCTAGAAGATGGGAAAAGCACTATATCAAGTGCAAGAATTATTATTATTACCGATTACAGCGAGATCAAAGTTAAATGCTACAAATAGCCTCAGCACACCTGGGAAGCGAAAACCAGGCAGGATTCACCTTTCAGATCGCTGCTGGAAGATATACATGTTGATATAAAATCAGACGTGGTTGTAATACCCCAAAAGTCATTACATAATGGCTATTGGAAAATCCTGCTGAGCCTCACAAGTTGAATCCTCCGCTCAGCAGGCTCAGGCCTGCTCCATGTCCCCCACCCTAAACGCCCCACCATCGGTGGCCGGGCTTTCAGCCTCTCTGCTCCCACACTGTAGAACTCCATCCTGCAATCCCTTCGCCTCACTTCCTCCCTTTCCTCCTTCAAGGCCGGTTTCAAGACCTTCCTCTTCGACCGCACCTTCAGGTGCCCTCCTACCTCTCCCCCCTTTTCCTACTCTCCTTCCCCCTGTCCCTACCCCAACCCTTCCCACCCTGCTCAGGTTCCAACCTGATTCTTCAGCGCTTTGGGACATCCTCCCGACGTGAAAGGCGCCCTATACATGTAATTTTGTTGTTGTTGTTGAATTCCTCATTTTAAACAATACCCCGTTCAGGGTTATTGGTAATAAACCAATAAGTGCCATAGATGCAATACCTGAGAATACCAATGGTTCTTGCTGCCCAATTATAATTACTGTATTACCTTTGGTAACTACCCTTTTGGTACTTATCATCTCACCAAACCACTATCCAGTTTTAGAACTTGTGCCTTCATCCTATTATTTTGTACTGTGCTTATTAGTCTCATGTGATGAGTCCGATCCAGTCCTTTCTGAATATCATATGAGCTATATCATCTTCATCCATAACTACGTTTCATCCTAAATATAAAAAAGCCCCAATGTATTTGTCATGCATGATCTTCCTTCCATAAATCCATGTAGCTTGAGTTTATTGCCTTTATTTTGATGGATGCTATTGAGTTGTATTCATTATGATTGATGCCAATTGATGTCCCATTGCAGACATAAAACATTATATGATTCCCTGGATCGTGCCTTTGACTTTTTGTTTCATAAAATGTATGCAGAATTTCAAAATTTGTGACCTAATAAAGAAACCTTACATTGAAATGATTGTTTTTTGAATCTGCATTTTACAGCCAGGGACCCATATGAACCTGACACAATCTCAAAATCAATATTCTATACAACTCTCAACCAAGCCCTGAATGATCATTTGATCTTTATGAAGACTGGACTCACAAGAACTATATCTCTATCTCTACATCAACTTGGTTCCAATCCTGATTTTCTAATGATTAATTTGCAATCGATCCCAAGTCTCTCCACGCATTTAGATGTCTTTCCACAACTGGTTGCAAAATTAAAGTACTGTTGATAATAATAATATTCAGAATAACTATACTCTTTGCATATGATATAGCACTTTTCATGTCTTCTAGACATCTCAAAGTGCTTCACAGAATACACTGTAAAGTGAATTGACTGTATATATGTGAGTGAAATGCGGCAGCCAATTACAGACAGCAGTGTTCCACAAACAGTCATGGATTGAAGTGACAAAATTATTATTGTTTTCTTAAGGGATTATTATCAGATGTGTAGATGAAGGAAACTTGCCCAAGGTTTTGCCCTGCAGGGAATCAAACCCAGGTCTCTCGCTTGCGAAGTGAGTGCTCTAACCACTAAGCTACTGGATGTCCATGAAAACCAATATAAATATTCAGCCAAACTTTCCAGAGATCCATTATTGTGTCAGCCTGGCTCAGTTGGTGGCACTCTCAACTCTGAGTCAAAAGGTGTGAGATCAAGTCCCATGTGGCTTATAAATGGGACATATAGTTTATGCTGAGACTACAATGCAGTGTTGGAGTGTGCTGCCTTGTCCCATCCAACTGATAAGACGTTAAACCACAGGCCCGTCTGCCCTTTCAAGTGAACATCAAAAGATTCCATGGCACCATTCAAAATGAGAAGAAAGTTCTCCTGGTGATATGGCCAACAATCCCCAACTAAAATTACTCATTAACTCCATGATATTTGTGGGACATTCCTGTCATTACCTGTGATATGCTCAGAGACATCTCAAGATGTGATGAAGCACTGCATCAAAATTAAAGGATTATGATCATCTCATCTTGTTATTATGTTACTTTGCTTCGTGTTTGATATACTTTATTGGATATCTGGCAGAGCAAGATGCTTCAGGTGGCTGGTTGCCTAAGTGTCAGTCTCTGAGCTAAATGTATTCCAATTGTAAGAGATGTCTATTTAAATTGTGATCTTGTTATTTTATATCTCAAAGGCTAGAGATTTGATTAACAATAGTAGAAGAAGCACTTATGGAATTCACTACCCCAGAAGGTCAGTCGTTGAACATTTTCAAGGCTGAGACTGATAGATTTTAAAAATATAGAGGGATTAGGGGATATGGGGATAGGGCAGGTAATTAGAGTTAGGTCAGAAGATCAGCCCTGATCTTATCGAATGGCGGGGCAGGCTCGAGGGGCGGAATGGCCTACTCCTGCTCCTGCTCCTTCTTATGTTCTTATATTCTTATGTTCTAAGCAGCCACAGGTTCAGAATTGTGAAAGGTAAGTCTAATTTGGTCACTCAATCCACAAGTGTTTGTTGGAGACTGTATGTCGCCCACAAAATATACAGGCAATTCACTTTACAGTATATTCTGTCACGTGCTTTGAGACATCTGATAAAGAGCTAAATCAAATGCAAGGATTATTACTATAAGACGTCAGGAATTATTTATTTACCCAAATAATCAATAGGTGGAACCGATTACATGAAAGGCTGGTTGAAGCCAAGCCACTGGCCTTGTTTTTGTGTAAGCAGCTGGATGCTTTCAAGAGTCAATAATGGTACCACAGAAAGTAACAGAAAGTGATAATACGCAACCGTGGTGCATTGGATCTGAGGGGCAGTGAGTATCACTGAACTTCCAATGTCCCACAACCAGCTGTGAAAAATGAATGGCGATTCTCTCAAAGATGCCACCTTGACATTCCTTGCAATACCATCATAAATTACAGCTGAACAAGCGTATGCCTCTCCGCACAAAGCCTTTGAGGAGGAGACGAAAGCTTCATCCCAAGCCACAATCTATTAACAGAAAACAACTAAAACCTTGATTAACCAGGAATATTGTCCCAACACAGTCTATCAAGCAGACAAACAAAGTATCAAATAGTGGGAAGGTGACATACTTTATGGTATTATAGTTTGTAATCTGTAGAGTTTAGATTGGGAACATAGGAACAGGACTAGGCCATTCAGCCCCTTCAACCTGTTCCGCTATTCTATAAGAACATGGGTTAATCAGCACCTCATTTTTTTATGCAGAGAAGCAGCTTCACTCCGAGCAGTATAATAACTTGGAGCCTCACTCAGCCTGGGTGACACAACTTTAATTCTGTTCTAAAAGAAAAGTGAGTTTCTCCCGGTTTCCTGACCAGCAGGCCCCCAGTGACCAGGGGACATTCCTTACCCTTTCCGAATCATGCCATAAGATCTTTTCAATCCACCAGAACAGATGGAAGGGACCGCATCTTAACGCTCAAAAGACTGCACCTCCAACAGTGTAATACACTCTCAACACTGCAGTGGAGCGAGAACCTAGGCAATCTGAATTCAAAATTCCAAAGCACAACCTTCTTGACTCAGATGTTAATTTAAATTTAAAATATATTACTGTTAATGTAGAACTAGTCTAATGAAATGGAAGTCATTTAATTGGGTTATTTAAAGATATAATAATACAAAGTGTTCTTTCACACATTCTTCTTCTTTCAGCTTGTACAATACAGTTAGTATGCAGTGTCTGGCAAATGCTCTTTCCCGGCTGAAATTGCCATGAATATATAGATGGGAGAAAAACACAGAAGAAAAAAAAATCTATTTTGGTTTCAACAGCTGTCATCAGCAAAAGACGCCTTTTTGGAAGTTGTCATCACATAATTCAGCTGGGAAAAGTATCTGCAATATAAAGCTCTTACATGAGAGACCCTGGCTTTGCATGTCTGGTCTCTGGATAAGGTGTAAAATCCTTCAGCGAGGGTGTTGGTAAGGAGTGAGAAGCAAAAATATATACCATTTGAGTGGCAGCACACAAAATATATAAATATGCATTTGGTATAGTATTCTATCATATGATCGAGACATCACAAAGCTCTTCACCTGATTTCATAATGAAGCATAGTGATTGTGTACTCATAATAATAATAATCCTTACATTTATATAGTGTTTTCCACAGCTTATCGACGTCTCAAAGAGCTTCACAGAACACAACAACGTCCCAAGGTAGGGACCAGAGCAGCGGGGGAGAGGTCGGGGTAGGGAGAAGAAAAGAGGGAAGAAAGGGGTGAAAGAGATAGGGACCAGAGCAAGTGGGGAGGGGTCATGGTAGGGGGAAAGAGAGTAGGAAAATTGACTGCATATCTGTGGGCGAAACGCGGCAGCCGAACTGCGCACAGCAGTGTCCCACAAACAGTCATTAAATGAATGACCAGTTTAATGTGGGTGGACTTGTGGCCAGGACACCGGGAGAAACTACATTTGTCATTACCCATACCCATCTTGCGTTTAAGATGCCAGGAACTTTTGTAACCTGTACTTAATCCTTGCATTTGATGTAGCATTTTTCACGTCTTCTAGACATCTCAGAGCACTTTACAGAACATTAATAACAAAATTACACTTGTATAGCGCCTTTCAAGTCAGGATGACATCCCAAAGTGCTCGATAATCATTGTTTCAGACCCGAGCTGGGGTCGAGGACAGGGAGGGTGGAGGGAAAGGGGGGGGATTTGGGGTTATATTTTGACGCTATATTGTGCAGGCGAGGATTGAGTGACCACCGGGTTCCTACTTCTTACTGGGTAAACGCAAGCATACGGAGTAAGGAAACTTGTCTAAAATGTTTCCCCGCCTGGGAATCAAACCTGTGCCCTCTCACTTGTGAGGCAAGCTTGCTAACCACAACACCACAGGACTCCATTGTAGTTTGTAAAAGATCTGTGTCTGTTCATTCTGTAATTTTTTTTTAAAAAAAGAGACCCGGCATGTAGCAAGAAAACACAAAAATTATGTTGAACGAAGGCAAAGACAACGTTCATTTCAAAGCATTTCAAGCACACTGATAGGTCTCAATGTGCATAAAATGACATGTACTGTACAGCAAGGAAACACAATAATAAATAATAATTACACAATTATAGTCACTGTTATTATGTTAGAACAATATAATAAAACACATTGAACAAAGAGCCTACTAGATAACATCTCAAGGTGGGTGTTGCAACTAAAAGTGCTGGACAGATAACTATTTGGTTAGTTTGGAGCTAATTCAGCCTCATGAGATGTTGCCCCAGTAAAATATTTTAGGTTCTCATAATACTCGTACTATCAACCTAAAAAGAACATAGAGCTGATTGGATCCAGTAGGATATGTAGCCCGTATTTTGTGGGTCCAAATTAACCAACCAACCAACCAATGTTTAGACAGATAAAAGGAGAAAATTGATAGAGAAACAGCGTGAAGAGAAAGCTTCAAACACTGAATCAATTCTACATTCACGTGTTCATCTGACACTAAAAACAATTGTATTTCATTGTCTGGTTCTGACATGCCAAGCACATACTGTATGTATTCTCTCAGGAGCGAGTATTTTGAATAAAGCTGTCATCTCAGTACATTCTGCTTTCCCAATTCCTCCGCGGTTGGACAGCACCTCTGACTCGTCTGCCCATGGACACAACCTGAAGAAAAAATATGGATTGCCATGGCAACTAGCCCTCCTATAAAATCTACATGAAGAGGACACTCTCAGTCTGAAAATTGCAGTGGCTGGATCCAAATATCGAATAGAAATTGCACCCACTATCACATGCGTTTACAACATTAGCTTACTGAGGACTTTGCTTGTATTTAATTACATCTAAATTAATAACAATGATCTATATAGTACGTACTGTACTATGATTGAACGGTAGATCAAAATCTATACACTGTAGTACTATGATAGCTGATTCATGAAATGAACTTTGTTTGCATGCCTGTTGTATAAAGAATGCATTATATCACACGCCTCCTGTGCAGCGCCTTGGGACGTCCTCCCGACGTGAAAGGCGCTCTATAAATGTAATTTGTTGTTGTTGTTGTTGTTGTTTATTATCTTTATGCTTGTCTTGGTCTGATTCTTGCAGTCTGAGGCTGTCCTACAAACTGAATGTCTTTCTAGTAACCATATCGGTTAGGGATATTTTGGGCAGTCAGGTGTTTGACACGTGCCGATTGCCACGCACAAGAATATCCAAATAAATTTGGAGTACCACATGTGGTAGGTATGACACCTACCACAAGGAAAATTTCCAGAATTTTCTCAAGCGCTTTACAATTTTGCCAAACATCAAAGCTGAGGGTGGGGGCAAGGTTGGCAAGAGCCAAGGCTTAGGGACCCTGATGTTTATAGGTCCTGCTAGCATTAACTGGCTAAAATTATCATTGAAAGCCATGTTGGCAAGTTTTCCACAGCTTGTCCAGCTGTCCGGCTAACTTGTAGAGCTTTGGCTTCCATGAGCTGAACGGGAATCCTTGTAGCTAAAATTCTTCTCACCCAGGAGATAAGTGATCCTTTTCGCAAGTGACTGCTCTGTCCCTCCAAGTCCTATCAATGAGCTATAAAAACAGTTATAAACAGCACCATGGAATACTGCAGACTCACCAGGCTCAGGAACCAGACCACCATGAGAGGACTAATAAAATAATCCTTGTGTTTGATATAGTGCCTTATTATGTCTTTGAGATGTCTCGAAGCGCTTCATAGAATATACTGTAAAGTTAATTGATTATATTTTTGTGGGCAAAACGAGGCAGTCTATCGCACAAAGCAGTGTCCCACAGTCATAGATTGAAGTGACCGATTTATTATTATTATTCCTTTTGCGGGTGTTATTACAAAGCAATCCGCTAATTGACCAACACCTGGGTTCCTACTTACTCCGAGGTAAACAGAAGAGTGTGGAGTAGGGAAACATTTCTCGCTGCTGAGAATCAAACCCGGTTCCTCTTGCTTGTCAGGCGAGCGCGCTCTAATCTCTGAGCTACAGGACTAACTAGATTCTGACATGCCACCGACAAGCGCAGCACCTCAGAGCCAGCTCACATCCAAGGAAGACGGTACCGTATATCAGTTGTGAGATGCCTTAGGCTTGAAATCAGATGACTGAATGGAATTGTTCCTGTTAGTGTCTGGGGGTCGGTAGCATTCTTTATGAACACTAACAGGAGGCAGTTAATCCATGACGAATGGTGCTGTTAGGTAGAACACCTCAGATTGTATTTGCAAAATTGATGGAAACTATATGACCTAACTGTTCAATAATTAAGATTTTGCAGCCTAAAAATGGTGCAAACACAGCACCCGAGCTTATCCTGCTGCAACTCACTGGAGCTTGGCTTTGTTGTTGAGGCTACATCTACTTATATAATTCATTCATCAGCCAGACAAGCTGGTGAACTGCCAGCGGTGCATTGGATTTACTGCACACCTGTCCAGCTTTTCCAAGTCCAAAGCCAATTAAGTCACACAGAGACCCTGTTTATCTTATATTTTAATGGTAAAAGAGCTGGGCAAATCCACAAGACTGAGCACAGAACCATCTGATTCCAAGTCTGATTTTCCAATCAATGAAACAACCAGACGTTCTGTGAAAAACGTAATCTAGAAGAATCCTGGAATCATAATATTTGATCTCAGAATATTTTTCCAATATGCCATCAGTTCCACTTCTGCCTATTATGCAGAATTGTCCATTTTTAATTTACATAGATAGTTTTGTTCCATGCTTAGATGTTTGTAAATTTTTCCATCTGCTTTGGAACTCTTTCCCTCAACCCCTTCGCCTCACCCTTCCTTTCCCATCTTCAGCCTGAGGACCTGTCTTTTCGACCACGCTAACAGTCATCTTCCTGCAATTCCTTGGCTCATCCTCAGACTAGGGTCCGTCGGTATCAAAATTTTCCGATATATCGATATCACGGGGGGGGGGGGGGGGGGGGTTTGTCCTGCGCACATGTGCGCATTCAGGCGTGTGCGCGCATTTGGATATCGACAAGGTAAGTTGAAAAAACCCGTATTATACCGATATATCGATATAACGCTGGACACGATATACCGATGTTTGCGATATATCGATTTTTTTTACATATCGAATTTTTCGATATATTTATATATTTGAAATTCCGATATTGGCATATCGATATGAAAATTATATCGGATATAACCGATATATCGATATATCGCCGGACCCTACCTCAGACTCTGCCATTCTGAAGCGCTCTGAGATGCCGCCCGACATGGAGGGAGCTATATAAATGCCGGTTGTTGTTGTTGTGGCATATTAATCTCACTCAATCACAAGCCAGGTTTCGTCTAAACAACAACAACAAATTACACTCGTGTCGCGCTGTTCTGTTCAGGAAGACGTCCCTGTGTTTTACAATACATTTTATCTAAATATTAATGATTTTAATAATGGGACTTGTTGGGATTCAATTTGCAATTTAAACAAACTGCCTGTGGTGAAATCGTTCACAGAGTGCAGGTTATACGGCCGGTTATTACCCCCAAGTTAAATGCAAAGGGTAATACCAGCACATTCTGCAGGACTGAGAAGTCAGTGTGATTCTTTCTTTCAAGCCGGCTTTCATTCCCTTCTTTCTATTATCATAGTAAAGGTGACCAAAGATTTCTGGTGACATTTGCTTGATGTCTGTCTTGTGCAGTATACATGCTGTTTATGGCATTCTGTTAACTATAATAATAATAATAACCACCATTGCATTTGATGATGGAGCGCTTTTCACGCCTTCTAGATGTCTCAAAGCGCTCCACAGAATACAACGACATCAGCAACAAAATTTCATTTGTAGAGCACCTTTCACATTGGAAGGATGTCCCAAGGTGCTGAAATATACTGTAAAGTGAATTGACTGTATATTTGTGGGTGAAACCCACACGGCGTTGTCCCACAAATGGTCATGGATTTAAATGACCAATTTTTTTTTTTAGGGATAAATATCAGGCGCGTGGAGTAAGGAAACTTACCCGAGGTTTAATGCCCTCCCAGAAATCAAACCCAGGTCTCTTGCTTGCAAGGCAAGTGCGCTAACCAATAAGCTACAGGACGTCATGAGAACTGGTTATTGTTAGCATGTGAACTGCTCATATTGACTCTGACATAATATTACATGGAATTTATTATTTATGGTAACTCTAGTAAACACAATTTACAACCAGACAAAAACCTTAAAAAAGGTACAGTATTTCACATTTATAATTATCCCAGTCAGTCCCTCAGTCGCTGCAGTGTTTGCATATAATACACAAAAGTTTGGCATGCTTATCTGTGGCGCTCCAGCACATGATATCGGAAGCGTGCCATGTAACCAGCATTTTCAAACAAAGGATTGTAATTCGAGGAAGTTATTCCTGTGCAATAATGTAATAAAGAGCTAAATGACAAGACATGATGTAGTAATACAAATGGATTAGTCTCTAATAAGGTTCAATGGTGTATAAAGTGACTCTACCTCATAAAAGGGGACAGATTATTTGAGCTTGTAATGCAATGACATAGCACATTTACATCAATTTCATATTCCTTCCCTACTGCTACCAATAACACTCCACAAAATCTGGGTTACTGGGTTAAGAAATGATTTCCAATAATTTAGGGGGTATTAACTATGATAAAGTATTGAATTTGGCAGCATTCTCTTATAATAAGACCCCCTCCTTTAATTGTTACAGAGAATTTTTTAATGTAATTTAATCACAACAAGATTGGACACAGACTGATACCTGCTACATTTTAACCTATTCTAGCAGGATTATGCTCCCTGCAAAACAAATTTGATTATTTCAATTATTTGCTAATTATTCTTGGATTGCTGCCAGATATGAACAAAACGGTCCTGGGATTAATGCACTATGTTTGCACATTGTGTTGTCTTCAAGTGTTCGATACTGAACCTACATAATCAATTTCATGAAGAAATTATATTTGGATTTATATTCCACGCCAAACATACAACAGGAACAACAACAACTTTGATCTATATAGCGCCCTCCATGCCGGATGGCGTCTCAGTGCGCTTCACGATAGCGGATCCCAGGACCGAGCCAGGGGCAGGGGTAGAAAGGTGACCAAAGGCGCGGTCGAAGAGAAAGGTCTTCAGCTGGGACCTGAAGGTGAGAAAAGAGAGGACGAGGTGAAGGGAGTGAGGAAGGGAATTCCAGAGTCTCAGGGCATAGTGGCTGAAGGCACGGCCGCCGAGGGTGGAGCAGAGGGACATGGAGGAGGCCAGACCCAGTGAAGCGAAGGCAACGGGAGCAGGTTTGAGGAGAGAGGAGGTCAGAGAGGAAGGGGTGTGCAGAGAAGTGGAGGGATTTGAAGACAAGGGTGAGGATCTTGAAGTCGATCCTCTCTGGGATAGGGAGCCAGTGAAGTCTGGCAAGGACTGGGGTAATGGGGGAGCGAAGTTTGGTGCGGGTGAGTATGCGGGCGACAGTGTTTTGGATGAGTTGGATTTTATGGATTGCGGTGGAGGGGAGACCGGCAAGGAGGGCATTGGAATAATCCAGCCGTGAGGTGACGAAGGCGTGGATCAGGGTTTTAGCGGCTTTTGGGGTGAGGTATTGCCGGAGACAGGCGATCCGTTGGAGGTGGAAGAAGGCGGTGCTGGTGAGGGACCAGATGTGGGGGAGGAAGGACGGTTGGGGGTTGAACCTGATGCCAAGGTTGCGCATGGGTTCAGAGAGTTTTAGGGGCAGACCGGGAAGGTGGAGGAGGTGAAAGCCATGTGAATGGAGACGTTGATGAGAGCCAAAGAGTATGGCCTCCGTCTTGTCAACATTCAGGTGCAGGAAATTCGCGGTCATCCAGCTCCTGATGTCTGACAGGCAGGTTGACAGCACATCGGGGGACTGGGGGTCGCAAAGTGAAGTGGAGAAATAGAGTTGGGTGTCATCTGCGTACATGTGGAAGTTTGCCCCATGTCTGCGGATGACATCCCCAAGAGGGAGCATATAGATGAGGAAGAGGAGGGGACCAAGGATGGATCCCTGGGGTACCCCACAGGTAACTGGGTGAGAGCGGGAGGAAAAGCCGTTTGTGGAGATGTACTGCTGGCGGTTTGTGAGGTAGGAACTCGAACCAGGTGAGTGTGGTCCCACTGAGGTGGATGACGGAGGACAGGCGGTGGAGGAGGATGGCATGGTCAACTGTGTCGAACGCAGCGGACAGGTCCAGGAGGATAAGGAGGCAGAGGGGGCCCTGCTCGCAGATAGAGAGGACTTTGTTTGTGATTTTCACAAGCGCAGTCTCTGTACTGTGGGCAGGGCGGAAATCGGACTGGAGGGGTTTGAAGAGGGAGTGGGAGGAGAGGTGGGCGCGGAGTTGGTTTGCAACTTCTTTTGAAAAGAAGGGCAGGTTAGAGATAGGGCAGTAGTGGCTGGGGTTTGAGGGATCCAGGGAGGGTTTTTTAAAGAGGGGGGTGATGGCAGCAGTTTTGAGGGAGGCAGGGACTGATCCTGTGGAGAGGGACTGGTTGATGATATCAGCCAGCAGTGGGCAGAGGAGGGGGAGCTGGGGGAGCAGTAGGTTGGTGGGGATAGAGTTGAGGCAGCAGGTGGTTGGCTTCATGGAGGTGAGAGTGCATGAGAGGGAGGAAAGAGAGACCGGGGAGAAGGAGTGTAGGAAGGGGGGAAGGGGGGTCGAGGTAGGAGCTGAAGGTGGGTGGGGGGTGAGGGGGATGGAGTGGGGGTGGCAGTGGGAGACGAGAGGCAGGAGGATGATGCTGCCTGGCGGATATTATGGATTTTGGAGGAAAATAAATCCATGGCCTCCTCGCACTTCGCATTTGAAGTGAAGATTGAGGAGGCCTGAGGGGCGCATGGAGGAGGTGGTGGGTGGTGGAAAAGAAGACTTTGGGGTTGTTGTTTGCCTCCAGGATAATGTTAGAATAGTAGGCCATTTTCGCGCGCGACAAGGAACGGCGGTAGCTGTGATGAGCGTAATTCATATGCAGTCAATGGAAATTGATGTGTTCAAATATGATTGAGCTTCAATCGAACGATTATAAATTTGTTTGTGTCTGCTCAATTGCCAAGTTCTTTTTTTAGAAAATTGTCATTTTTATTTACTCAGTTTTCCCTTCAAGGGCAGAAAAATCCATTCTGACCAAGGCACATTGATTTTGTCTGGTGATTTATGGTTTTTGCATAGTTTCTGAATTGGATCCCTCTGCATGAATCCCTGTGATCTCTGCACATCAGGGACAGGGCGGAGCAGTTTAAAATATGCCCCCCCAACCCCCCAAAAAAAAATGAGACAATAACTGAAGATTTCAAGTGCGATGATCTTCGTGCTGTTCGATCATCAATGTTCACATCGAAAAATCACAGTCGTTTCCATTCGTTACTATATTTAGTTCTGTGTTTCAAACTTGGATGATAGTGTGTGTCAGCCTGGCTCAGTTGATAACACTGTTGTGATTTGGAACCCATATACAAACAAACAACAAACAAAACTTACATTTATATAGCGCCTTTCACGTCGAGAGGACATCCCAAGGCGCTGTACAGTCAGGTAGGACAAGAGCAGGGTGGGAAGGATCAGGGCAGGATGAAGAATAGTAGGAAAAGTAACTGTATATTAGTGGGCGAAACGCGGCAGCCAAATTGCGCACAGCAGTGTCCCACAATCAGTCATGGAAGTGGGACTAGGGGCAAAAGGGGGTAAAGAAGCAAAAGGGGAGGGGTCGAGGCAGGGGGAAGAAAAGCAGGAAAGTCGACTGTATACTTGTGGGCGAAACGCGGCAGCCAAATTGCGCACAGCAGTGTCCCCACAAACAATCGCGAAAATGGGGCCAGGGGAGAAAGGGGGAAAAGAGGGTAAGGGGGGAGAGGGAGGGAAAGGTGGGATGGGTTAGGGTTAGGGAGGAAGAGGGGGGAGAAAGGGGGGTAAGGAAGAGAGGGAGGGAAAGATGGGTGGGGGCAAGATCAGGAAGAGGGAAGAGGGAGGGAAGGGGAAAAGGGAGGAGAGAAAGTGGGGAAAGGGAGTGAGGGAAGAAGAAGATGGGGGCAGGGGTGGGGGGAATCAAACAACAATAATAAACAACAAAAGCAGTAATATTATATATTAGGTATATTAGCAAGAATAATATATATTCTAATGCAGTGCTGGGGAGAGGGCTGTAGAGATGGAGGTGCTGCTGATCAGATGAGACTTTACATCCAGGCCCCACCTATGCTTCTCAACTGTATTATAAAGGTAATGTTTCGGAATGAATGTCATGATTATGGGAACAAAAAATGATATGCAGTCAACTGCATCATGTAAAGTCTTCGGTACTGTGTACCACATTCTATATTTGTGGATAACATGATTTAACAATAATACGCATTCATTACCATTGAGACAATGCCTGCACGTCTTCAAATGCCGTATTTATTAAGCTTAAAAAAAAACTCCAGATAGGTCTGAAATCAGGAAATTTAGATCGTTTTTTTTAAATTTGGAGATTGGATTTTCCCTGTGAAATGAATGTGGGATCAATTAAATTCCTGGAGCTCACTTAGCGTGCTTGACTCGCAAATGTAGGTTCAATTCCCAGGCAGGGCAAAACTTTGGAAAAGTTTCCTTACTCCACACGCGAATGTTTACCCAGCAGTAAGTAGGAACCCAGTCGTAAGTTGATTGGCGGATTGCTTTTCCGAGGCTAATAATTCCATGAAAAAAATGGTCATTGAATCCACGATTGTTTGTGGGACACTGCTGTGCGCAATTGACTGCCGTGTTTCACCCACAAAATATACAGTCAATTCACTTTACCGTATACTCTGTGAAGCGCTTTAAGATGTGTCGAAGACGTGATGAGGCGCTATATCAAATGCAAGCATTGTTACTATTATTATATGGCAAACATTGGGATTAATATATCTGCCCAGATCAAATAAACCATTGGAACAGACTCGATGGGTTTAATGACCTTCTCCTTGCTATCATTTTTGTATGTTCCTGCTCGAGATCTGGTACCTAAAATCATTTTAAGCTATCTTGTGTTCTGCACTAATATATTATCAATTATTACTTCCAATCTTTTTGAAACCAGAGCAAAGTACAAAATAGCTAAAAAAAAATATGCGGGTTACGAACAACTGTTTTAGCACAAAAACCTTGTTCTTTATCTTAAATTTATATTAGCAGGTCTGGCAAAACACACCATAACCTGTCCATCAAATGTCAGCCTGGCTCAGTTGGTGGCACTAATGCTTCTGAGTTTAAAGGTTGTGGGTTTGAGCTCCATGTGAGGACTTTGAACACATATAATCTGAATTGACACTCCAAAATAGTGTTACGCCACTGCATTGTTAAGTGTCCTGTCTTTTATTAACCCAAGATCCTGACTGCTTGTTCAGGTGGACATTAATTTTGAAAAGGAG
The DNA here is from genome assembly GCA_035084275.1 of Hydrolagus colliei. Classification (NCBI taxonomy): domain Eukaryota; kingdom Metazoa; phylum Chordata; class Chondrichthyes; order Chimaeriformes; family Chimaeridae; genus Hydrolagus; species Hydrolagus colliei. The sequence continues at coordinate 8,374,658 of CM068743.1, read as the reverse complement.
AGAGCAAAGCAAAGGGGCTGTGGGATGGAGTTCCAAAGGGCAGAGGCACAGAGGCTGAAGGCTCGGTCCCTGATGGTGGGGTGGGCAGGGGATGTGGAGCAGGCCGTGGCCTGTACACCACAAAATATACAGTCAACCACACTTGATAGTAAAATTCTGTAAAGTACTTTGAGATCTTTCAACGATGTGATGAGTTGTTACATCAAATGCAAGGATTGCTTTTATCACAATTTTAAGATGCGATACATACCTCTGTCCCTCACGGATGACCAACTGAGGTACTGAGTGCTAATTTATCTTTCTGGATTTATTTTGCCATTATTCTGCACACCAGCCGCTGACCATTTCTCTTACAAACTGGCCAGCACCTAGTTGGACAATTGAGTCAATTGGATTTTCGTTTCACAATGGAAATTTCATTCTGTTTGCTCCATCCGAGCTTCACTGAGGCAATAAGATGCACCATTCTCCCATGAAAAGGGAGAATATTCCCAGTTCACATATTCCCACCTTTTAAAAGCAATGTCACTCTTGGAGTGCTTATCAGACACGCCAACAATTTCGCTCGGTAACTATGTAATTTAGCGTTTTCTCACTTTGTACAGTAGCCATATGCAAACTGAAGGACAATGAAGGACTGATTGCAAACCCCTATTCCCTCATTTTCTCCCCTAGAAAACAGAGAAAGGAAAATTTCTTCCGAAAGTAATGTCACTTTTAATTGTAATCCAATAAAAATGTTGGTCAAGAGCCACAAAAAACAACTACTTTGAGAACAATTGAGGACAAGAATTTGATAAGGGCTTACTTTTGCGTGATGAGCCATATTCCAAACATTAGAAACATTCCATTTCATATTCACAATGTAATACTCCCTTGTTTGCTTTAAATTTACACTGTTGAGGTGCTCCACAAACAAGACCATCAGAAGTAAAACTTGTCGTCGACTTTAAGTTAATAATTCTTCCACCATTATGTACGTGTGTTCGATTCCTTACAAGCTCACTCATCTCACATCAAATATTGGCAAGTTTGTAGCTGAGCCGCAGCAGCATGCAAAACAAATCAACGCGGCCAACTCCTAAACATCTCATTAACAGCCAGTTTCAAATTAAAATTGGCAGACTCCTGGAATAATGCAGCTGAGGTTCATGTAGAACGTAGAATGCCGTAGAATGTTGACTGGCATAATAATACATATTAAAAAATAATAATGATGATAATAAGAAGAACAATAATGAAATTTATTGGTCCTCAAATTGAATGCAGATGTATGAGGCATAAACATAGTTCTTATTATCAGCAGTGCAACTAGGACTGTTAATAAGACGACTTGACAGGTGAACAAAATATGAATCTCCTGTAAAAAGTGCAATAAATCTCATATGAGTCATATCAGTTTGGACCATATGTTTAATATGACTTTTGCAAAGTATTCGTTAAATGAAACTTGCATAAGTCGTATTATATATAAATCACGTAAAGTTAAGTCTGATTTTATATCACCTATACACAACAAATACACAAGTACTGAACTATTGTACCTGGTGACATAAAGGAAAGGTTTCTGTAACATGTTTACCATTTGCATATTACAGCTATGGTACCCCATTCTTCCCATATGCAGTGGAGTCCTGTAGCTCAGTGGCTTTGATTCCTGGCAGGGCAAAATCTTGAGCAAATTTCCTTTATTCCACATGGCTGATAATAATCCCTCCAGAGGAAAAACAAAACCAATAAATTGGTCACTTCCACCCACAACCATTTGTGGGACACTGCTGTGCTCTACTGGATGCCGCCTTTAGTCAGTTCACTTTACAGCAGATTCTGTAAAGAGCTTTGAGCCATCTAGAAGACATGAAAAGTGTTATATCAAATGCAAGTATTTTTAATATTGTCAATATGTGAAAAGTGCAAAATCAAATGCAAGGACTATTATTACAGTTTTATAGGATCTTGAAATCGATATGTTTGGTGATGGGGAGCCAGTGGAGCCTGACCAGAATTGGTGAGAGAAAAAAACGCAAAATACTGCAGATGCTGGAAATCTGAAACGAAAACAGAAAAGGCTGGGAACACTCAACAGGTCAGGCAGCATCTATGGAGAAAGGAAAAGTGAGTCACAGTTTCATACAGTTCTGCAGAAGGGTCCTGAAACATTGACTCACTTTCCTTTCTCCATAGATGCTGCCTGACCTGCTGAGTGTTCCCAGTGACTTCTGTTTCTGAACTGGTGAAATGTGGGTACGGAGTTTGCTCCGAGTCAGTATGCAGGCGGCAGAGTTCTTGATGAGCTGGATCTTTTGGCTGGTGCAGCTGGGAGACTGGTGAGGAGTGCAGTAGGTGACGAACACCTGCACAAGGGTTTTAGCTGCATTTGGAGTATGGTACGGTCAGAGGCAGGCAATGTGGTGGAGGTGCCTTGGGACGTCCTCCCGACGTGAAAGGCGCTTTATAAGTTGAAGTTGTTGTCGTTGTTGTGGAAGAAGGCGTTCCTCTTCAGGGTCCAAATGTGGAGGAGGAAGTACAGCTGGGGGGGGCAAACTGGATGCCTAGATTGCACAATGGTTTGGTGAGTCTGAGGGAGAGCCCAAACAGGTTGAGGAGTTTGGAACCGCAGAGGCGAAGACGTCGATGTGAGTCAAGGAGTATGGCTTCCATCTTGTCCATTTTCAGCTGCCGGAAGTTTACACTCAGCCTTAATGTTTGCCAGACAAGCTGATAGACACTGGGGTACCTGGAATTGCTACTGGAGGAGAAGAGCAAAGTACATTTGTGTGTCATCCGCATACATGGGGAAGTTTACCTCATGTCTGTGGATGACATGCCCCAGAGGGAGCACATAGACAAGGAAAAGAAGAGCATCAAGGAAGGGGCCCCAGGGGCCCCCGCAGGGACAGGGTGGTGGCAGGAAGAGAAACCACTTGCTGAGATGAAACTGAGGCGGTTGTCAAGACATCTCAAAGTGCTTCAAGGGATATTTTACTGAGATATGTCGCCTGTCCCTGTTTGCGGGTAGATGTGACAGCCAATTTGCGCTTAGCAACGTCAATGCAGCGGATGGACAATGTAATTTGGGGGTCTGTTGACCGAGATACTCGGAGAAACTGTATTCCTTTTTCAAGTAGTATCATAGGAAATTTTATGTTCACGGTAGGAACCTCAGTTTTACGCCTCATCTGAACGAAAGCATCTCTGACAATACAGCGCCTCCTAGTAATACATTACTGTCAGCCTAGACAGTGAGTTCAAAGTCGTTACAAGGCCTTAATTTTCTGACTTAGATGCGAGGAATGTTACCAACTGAACCAGCTTGATACCCACCTCACTCACTTCATTATTCACCTCATGTATGTGCGCCTTAATCTGTGTAAAACATGTCTCGAGTAGGGAGAGAGGTGTACGAAGGTGGGGTTTTTTTTGGACTGTACAACCGAATGATGCTAATAGCTTTACTTTGGATTTGCTGGAACTGCTGAAACATGAATAGCAAAGTCACTCAAATCCTACCAACTCTCTGTGTGTAGGGACAGTCCGGCTTATCTCCCACTTTGCTAATTATGTTAAATTGATCCCCTCTAGGCACTGACCTACTGACCAGTGGAAATATTCTCTACCTGCCGACCAAATCAAGAACCCCTCGGACATTCACAGCAGATCTCCCCCGAAGCTTCTCTGTTCCGCTTAAAAGTAATCTTCTAGTCTCTGCTTTACTTGTATTATCCGAGCAATCTGTGATGCCATGCTGCATGAGGGGCGTTACATCAATGCAAATTCTTGTTGTTGTTGCTGTTGCAAATCTCTGCTCCACACTCTCCGTGGAGTCCTCTAGCATAGTGCTTAGCTCATTCGCTCGCAAGCAAGAGAACCTGGGTTCGATTCCTGCGCAGGGCGAAACCTTAGGCAGGTTTCCTTATTCCACACGCCTGTTTACCTAGTAGGAACCTGGTTATTAGTCGATTGGCAGATGTCTTTTTCAGGAGGTAATAATCCCATCAAAGCACTTTTTAAAAAAATAATGAAAATAATTTGGTCACTCACTCAATCCAAGATTGCTTGTAGGACACGGCTGTATGCAATCGGCTGCTGCGTTTCACCCACAAAATATATAGTCACTACACTTTAGGCCAGTGGTTCCCAACCTCTTTTTTGCTGCCTCCTTCAATTGGCCACCAACGGGTCCTCCCGACCCTGCGCGACTGAAGCGAAGCTCAGCCAAGACGATATCTCCTTCTCTATTGTGGACTCAGCGCAACTCACTAGCGCGGTCTTTCATATAAACTGGTCGGCGGTGTCGCCTCAGGCACTTTTCAGCATTGAGAGAGAGAAAAAAAATTCCGATGACCCCTCGCGACCCTACTGAGGACCCCCGCGACCCTGATTTAGGTCGGGACCCGAGGTTGGGAACCGCTGCTTTAGGGTTTATTCTGTGAAGCGCTTTGAGATGTCTATAAGACGTGATGAGGCATATCAAATGCAAGGATTATTATTATGCCCTGACATTCTCCCAGATGTATGGTGATCAAAACTCGACACAATCCTCTCTCTAACTGTGGTCTAGCAATTTATTCTCCACATTCTCGCCCGATTCCATTGGCCTCCCCATCATCCAGAGGATTCAAGACAAGATCTTGGTCCTCGCCTTCAAAGTCCTCCACGGTCTCGCCTTACCCTACCTCTGCGACCTCTTAACCCCCTACCAACCTGCATGCCCCCTCCGCTCAGTGTGCTCTGGCCTGTTCTATGTCCCCTGATCCACCCACCCTACCATCGGCAGGCGAGCCATCAGCCACTCTGCCCCTAACCTCCAGAATCCCTCCGCCTCGCCCCACTCCCTAGCCTCCTTCAAGTCCCGCCTCAAAACCCTCCTCTTCGACAGTCCCATCGGTCACCCCAAATCCCTTCCTTTCCCTCCACCCTCCCTTACCCCAGCTCAGGTCTGAAATACCGACTGTCCAGCGCCTTGGGATGTGTTCCTGACATGAAAGGCGCTACACAAATGTAAATTTGTTGTTGTTGTTCTACACTAGGCTCTTATGTTGAATCATTACCTGAAATTATAACCATTCTGGTTTAGAAATGTAAGGATATCGGCGATCACCTAATGCTAAGTAATTAACAGAAGATTACAAATTTGAGAACTAAACACGGTTTCTCAAAACAAAATGTTCTCATTGAATGGACAGGAAATCTTCTGGAAGCCAGTTTGCAATAATAATCCTTGCATTTGATATAGCGACGTATTATATAGTCGAGACGTCTCAATGCGCTTCACACAAATACACAAGTGTTGTAAAGTGAATTGACTGTATACTTTATGGGCAAAATGTAGTAATTCGATAATGTAATAAAAGGATTCAGTCAAATTAAATTTTAAAACAACAAACAAACCTTTTCCCCCAATAACAACAACAACAACAACTTTGATTTATGTAGCGCCCTCCGCGCCGGACGGCGTCTCGGAGCGCAATACCCGAGTGAGCGTGAAGTACGCAAGCAAACAGATCACATTCTCAAAATAAGCAGGGGCTTTCTCGAGGGCATTCGAGAACGAACGAAGCTCTTGACGAGTCAACGCAGGTGCTACAAGTTGACCCCTGACTGGCAATGGGTTTCTGCTCAAATTGCCAGCTGTGGCGTGGCTTCCCAACATCTGGACGCACCCTAGGAAATCCATTCCTTTTGTTTTGCCTTCATCCGTTATCTCCAAGCTCGCCGAGTGGATGGGAGGGGAAGCTTTCGATCATCTGCCAGACGTCACGCTGCCGAACCAAAAGGGGATTTCAATGGGATTTCATCTTTCCCCATCGAAACTGTTGCGTGTTCTCCGAGAGAAGCAGAAAAAGACAACGATATTCACGGCAGGCGTCGAGTGGATCGACTCTGCAATTTACTGATCGGATTTTAAGACACCACTAGCCTCGCATGTATTCATGAGGCAAAATACAATGCTTCAAACTGGGGCTCATTTGGACCATTTAAAAATATATATATATATAATAATAATAATCCTTGCATTCGATATAGCGCTTTCCACATCTTATCGACGTCCCAAAGCGCTTCACAGACTATACTGTAAAGCGAATTGACTGTGTATATGTGTGGGCGAATCGCGGCAGCCAATTGCGCACAGCAGTGTCCAATTTTACTATTGGGGCGGGGGGGGGGGGTTTGGAGGGATTATTATTAGGCGTTATTATTATTATTATTATTATAAGTGAATCGCAGATTCAACTTTATAGTGGCCCTAACGATATATAGTTGTCCAGATATACATGTCCCGAGGAGGGGAACGAAGTGAGTTGGAGCGAGACAAAGTGCTACCGAGCTCCCATGAGCGCCCAACGGGGCAGCATTCACAACTCACCGGTATCCGCGTCCCGCATAACCGGGAGCTTTACGGCACCTCGTCGTGGGAGGAAACCATCGGTTGCGCTGTTATCTGTTTCTCCGCGGGTCAAATCACGTCAGATGCGAAGGTGACAGGCGGGAAAACGAAAGCATCAGGGAAGAGTACATGGGTCTCTCTCTCTCTGGGTTATACAGCCCCCCCCCCCCACCCCACCCCGGGCAATGTATTCACAGCCTCACTGGCTCAGACACTGGGTTAGACTTTCCGATCGCGGCTCCTCCCGCCGGGAATGGCTGTCCCGGTCACTGGGTTTAAAGAATCCCGCTTTTGCGATCTTCTCTCTGTTGGGTTCGGTCTAGACGTCTGTCTGCGCACTTTGGCGTCTTATCAAAAAAAAAGGGGGCTTTACCTCTCCCTCCCTTCCTCTCCCTTCCTCACTCTCTCTCCCTCTCTCTCCCTTCCTCACTCTCTCTCTCTCCCTCCCTCTCTCTCCCTCCCTCCCTCCCTCCCTCCCTCCCTCACTCACTCACTCACTCACTCACTCACTCACTCACTCACTCACTCACTCACTCACTCTCTCTCTCTCTCCCTCCCTCACTCTCTCTTTCTTCATCCCTCCCTTCCTCCCTCTCTCTCTCTCCCTCCCTCTCTCTCTCTACCGTCCTCCGTCCCTCCCTCACTCTCCTTACTCCCTCTCTCTCTCTTCATCCCTCCCTCACTCTACCTTCCTCCCTCTCTCTCTCTCCCTCCCTCATTCTCTCTCTCTCTCCTTCCCTCTCCCTTCCTTCCTCTCTCCCTCCCTCTCTCCCTCCCTCCCTCCCTCCCTCACTCCCTCTCTCTCTCTCCCTCCCTCTCCCTCCCTCTCCTCTCTCTCTCTCTCCCTCCCTCCTCTCTCCCCCCCCACCCCCCCCCCCCCCCTCTGTGTGTCTCTCTCTCTCTCTCCCTCTCTCGCTTCTGGTCTGTATTGATGGTTAACCGGCTGGAAAGAACTTTTGAGTGAGTGAGTGAGTGAGTGAGTGAGTGAGTGAATGAGTGATGGCTCAGTCAGCGGCAGCTCTCGCTTGAGTCAGTCAGGACCAACAGGTGGTTAGCAAGCCAGTCTCTGTCTCTGTGTGAGTGTGTGTGTCTGTCTCTATGTGTGTGTCTGTCTCTATGTGAGTGTGTGTGTCTATGTGAGTGTATGTGTGTGTGTCTCTATATGAGTGTATGTGTGTGTGTCTCTATATGAGTGTATGTGTGTGTGTGTCTCTATATGAGTGTATGTGTGTGTGTCTCTATATGAGTGTATGTGTGTGTGTGTCTCTATATGAGTGTATGTGTGTGTGTCTCTATATGAGTGTATGTGTGTGTGTCTCTATATGAGTGTATGTGTGTGTGTCTCTATATGAGTGTATGTGTGTGTGTCTCTATAATGTGTGAGTGTGTGTGTCTGTCTGTAAGTGTGTCTCTATGTGTGTGTGTGTGTCTGTGAGTGTGTGTGTCTCTATGTGAGTGTGTGAGTCTCTATATGTGTGAGAGTGTGTGTCTGTCTGTGAGTGTGTCTCTATGTGAGTGTGTGTGTCTGAGTGAGTGAGTGAGTGAGTGAGTGTGTAAGTCTGTGTGTGTGTCTGTCTGTCAATGAGTCTCTGTGAGTGTGGTGTCTGTGTGTGTGTGTCTGAGTGAGTGAGTGTGTAAGTCTGTGTGTGTGTGTCTGTGAGTGAGTCTCTGTGTGAGTGTGTGTCTGTGTGTGTGTGTGTCTGTGTGTGTGTCTATGTGTGTGTGTCTGTGTGTGAGTCTCTGTGAATGTGTGAGTGAATGTGTGAGTCTCTCTCTCTGTGTGTGTGAGTGAATGTGTGAGTCTCTCTGTATGTGTGAGTCCCTCTCTCTCTGTGTGTGAGTGAATGTGTTGAGTCTCTCTGTGTGTGTGTGTCTGTGTGTGTGAGTCTCTCTGTGTGTGTGTGTCTCTCTGTGTGTGTGAGTCTCTCCTGTGTGAGTCTATCTGTATGAGAGTGAGTGAGA
>CM068743.1:8351289-8366108 GCA_035084275.1 Hydrolagus colliei | reverse complement strand
TTATCGCTTTTTACGTACAAATTCGGGAGTAAAGCAAAACAGAAATATTGGGGGGGAAAACAAAACACTACAGACGCTGGGAATCTGAAACAAAAACAAAAGTTCCTGGGGAAACTCAGCAGGTCAGGCAGCATCCATGGAGAGAGGGAAGTGAGTCAACGTATTGGGGGGGGGGGGGGGGGAGTTTGTTTAAACATTTTTCATTAACCTCGTGTGTCATAAACAGTAAAACATTTACCACATTGGTCACTAAATATGTAGATCAATTGGGAGAAAAAAATAACTTGATTGAAAAAAACCAGAATGTGTGATGTCGCCTTTTCGCAGAAGACACGTTGATTTATTTCGATTATAAAATGGAGTTTAGTAAGTTGATCATCTGAAGTCCATTATAACATCCTCACTGCAGTGGCCATGTGGATTTTCTCACACGCTGTTCTAGCTTTTCTGCTTTTAATAATTCGACTGTTTGTTTTAAGCGCTTTTATCGCTTCAATTCATCTTTCCAATGATGTCTGTGGGTTTAACTCTCACTCCCAAGTAGCACTGCTAGAAATCGCTTGTAGTTTATCTGCAGATTACCTGCTCTATCTGGTCATCGCAGAGTTACCTGGTGTAACTTGCTGCAAATTATAAATCGTGGAATAACCCACAACTTCCAATGAAATTGGTTATATTGTTATAATAATGATGATATATTATATTGTTATAGAGCTGTACACACAGTTTTAAACGCGTGTGTACATGGAAAATGTTATCTAGCTGAAAAAACCAGACACTGTTATCGGTAGCTTTGAGTCCTATGTTTTGTGTACAGTAGTACTCACCACCTGATTCTCTCACTGTCGCAAGGCATATCGATATCTGTATTGAACACGTAATTCAGCATTTCGGTGCCAAACAGATCGTACTCCAGGTAACATCCGAGTTTGGCAAACTCCAACAACACTTCCCGATCAAGTATGGTTCTGACGAAGACAAGTCAAGGATGAAAGTGGGAGTTAGGAATGCACACTGTCTCTCATACAGTCAAAGTAACTACAAAATGCAGATTTTACTTGCAAACCTACCTGCCCACCCCCCCCCACCCCCCTCCCCACCCACCCTCCCTCCACCCCCATCCCACTACCAGAATTCAGAATTTATTCCCCCCCACCACAATTATTTAACATTAAATTCAGAAAATCTCACCATTAGATAATAACAATGATATATATAGTAGATTTGTGCAATTTTGCAAAACAGCAGCAAACGTCGTTTGCCCCTGTTCAGGTTTCCCAATTTTCACGCTTTAATAACACCTAATAAAAGATAAGACTCAATGACCCAACATCATTCATTTACACGTTGATCTGTTACTGCGAGAGAAGCCCACATCTCAAAGGGCAAAGTGGCTACGACCGACAGGGCAATAACACACAGTACTGTTGCACAATGAATGAGCCTATTCCTGTTGTTCCATCCGTCTAAGACACAGATCTCTTGAATCCTGAAGATTTTCTAAATTAAAAAAAAGTACTCTTGCCTCCAAAAGTTACAAGAAATACCATAACCTTTATAAAGTGAAAGGTAGCAGCTAATCTATGACAAGGACACAAATACTCCATGTACAAATGTGGGGAGGGAGGGAGGGAGGGAGGAAATTTGAATAAATTCCTTGCTCTTCTTTGCAATGGTGCTCTGGGGATCCTTAACGTGAACGTATGAAATAGGAGCAGGAGGAGGCCATTTAGTCCATCAAGCCTGCCCCGCCATTCGATCGTGGCTGATATTCTACTCTATCTCCAGCTTATCCCCAAGTGAAAAAGGTAAAACATACATAGTTAATACTCAACAACAATTTGCAAATGATATAGCGCCCTTCATGAGCTTAGCATCTCAGAGCGTTTAACCCCAACAACAAAATTACATTTATACAGCACCTTTCACGTCAGGAGGGCGTCCCAAGGCGCTGTCTTCCCGCCAAGCTGAAAAGCGGGGGAGTGAGTGAAGGGGACGGAGGGTGTGACCAAATGCAAGGTCAAAGAGGAAAGATTTGAAGATGGTCAAAGTGAGGGGAAAAAATAGAGGGATTGAGGCCGAGATTTAGAGATTCGGGGAATGGTGGCTGAAAGCACGGCCACCAATGATGGGAGTGGAAGGGATGCAGAACAAAACAGCAAGAAATATTCAACTGCACTGTACCATGTAGGGAGGGCTACATTATCATGAAGCACAAATAATCCAGAGACATATAAGACACTTGTTATAGGTAGTAGTTTGGTACCCTATAAATCCCCATTCACTCGTGATAAATCATAGTCTTATTTAGTATGACAAGAGGCTGTGGAGAAAATTGATCCCTTGCTCCGAGACTCTAGTGCATTCCAAAGACTTTAACCCTTGATGCTCGCATTAGGTTCAGGGAAACTCCAGGCTCTTCAGGAAAATAACATTTAATATAAATGTGACACTGAAGGAAACACCAATCAGAAATCAAACCACTCAAGGTTCAGAAGCCAACTGCACTGACAACTGAAATCAAGACTGAAATCTCAGTTAGCAGAAGAGGCGACAGAAGAGTATGTTTACACTGAAGATGAGAAGGCTGAGGGGGAGATCTCGTTGATAACTTCAAAGTACTTGTGAATATAGTTGAAAGAACCCTCATACTGCAGTGTGTTTATAACAGCCATAAAAGCTATAAAAAGAGGCATGAGGTTAAGCTTGGAAGAAGTAAAATGAGAAGATAGTTTAAACTACTTTGCACAGAGTGAATATGTAAGTTAATAACAATTCATGCATTTGATGTAGCGTCTTTCACATCTTCTAGATGTCTCAAAGCGCTTCAAAGAATATATTGTAAAGTGAATTGACTGTATATTTGTGGGTGGAACGCGGCAGCCAATTGCACACAGCAGTATCTCACAAACAGTCGTGGATTGAAATGACCAATTTTTTTTTGAGGGATTATTATCAAGTGTGTGAAGTAAGAAAACTTTCCCAAGCTTTCTCCCTGCCAGGAATCGAACCCAGATCTCTCACTTGTAAGGCGAGTGCTCTAGCCACTGAGATACAGGACTCCTGATGAACTACTAGAGATTGTGTGAACAAATTTAAGAAGGAATTAAATAGCTCTTTGGAGTTAGTATGAGAGATGATGTGATGAGATTTTTAAACTGTGCGACTGGTCAGATGCACAATGAGCTTTACCGATTCTATAAAAAAATGTTTTAATGACATACTACTGTATAAAGCATCTATAAAAAAATACATAGTTAATTTCTGTTTGGGTTTTCTAATCCCTTCATTAGCTTCACTAATGGGGGTCAAGTGGGAAGTGTGGCAGGAAAGTGAAAGATAAAGGTTCAAGGGGATTGGGATAGGGCGGGATTGAATGAACAACTTGCCCTGAAAGTTGGTGGAGACCTGATGGGTCAAATGGCCCCTTCCTGCATCGTAAATTTTCATGATTCTAGCTTCTCCACATCCTTCATTTATCAGTATACTTATTCACCCTTTTCTTCCCTTTGGGTGCCAACTATGTGTCCAGCGATTCCATTCCCATGGGACGTAAACGTTAATAACCATAACCGCAGTGTTTCCAGAAAAAGCACCAATGAATGATGTAACACAATAACAGGCAGATGAACATCAACATTCACTGCCTTTTCAGGGAGAACCTAAAGAGCAAAGGCTAACACTGCTTCTGTCAGCGGTTCATTGCCCCAGACAGTACTGTTTCCTGCAACCTTGCTGCTTGAATACAAAAGTTCAAATGCCATTAACTATCACGTACAAACCAGGGTCGATAGGATTGTGTTTCGGAACCTCGGACAGGCTCATTAAAACATCTCAAAGGACGTTTCATAGGATGTTTACTGTTTAGTGTAGTGGCTGTGTCTGTAGACAGATGTGGTAGCCATTTTGAGCTTAGTAATGTCCCACAAATAGCCATGAAGTGAATGACCAATATTATGTTGAGGATTGTTGGCAAGGATAACAAGAGACTCCCTTCTTTTTTCAAATAGTGCCACTGGATCTGTAATATTCGCATAAACAGACAGATGGGACCTCACTTTAACAACTGAATCTTAGCCAAACTTCTGGAAATTCAGTTTGCTCATATATTTCAGTTTATTTAAAATGAGAAATCAGCGAACAAAACTGGATCCAAATAATAGTTATTTTATATTATGTAAATAGACAATAATAGTATTAATAATAACCCTTGCATTTGATATAACATATTATCACATCTTCAAACATCTCAAAGCCCTTCATAGATTATACTGTAAAGTGAATTGACGATATATTTTGTGGGCGAAATGTAGCAGCCAATTGTGCACATGGATGGATTGAGCGACCAAATTATTATTATTTTTTTGTAGATATACAATTGAGACAATTCTTTATTCTTAATATAAAGAATATTTCAATATCAAGTTGCAACTTCATGGAAGATGTCAAGCCACATAAAATGATATTTGCAATGGGTAAAGTAAATGCATAACATTAGTACAGATTTTAATGCAAGTGTCAGCCCATATAATGGTAACGTAGCTTTTATGCAATTAAATCACATGTAGACAATGCCTGGCTGAATCTATGCCAAAACAGTAGAGTGAGTGCAATGGAAATAAAGTACTTTAAATCAATTCGAATGCTTAAGTCAAAAGAATGTCTATACCGATATAGGTATTATGTAACAAGAAAAAAAGATTTTCCAAACATTGATGCATTTTATATTCATTTGGAAATGGGACAAAAAAGCTTTGACATGACTCTATGTCAGGTGACCCCCACATGATAAATGAAGATTATGTGACTGAGGTAACAAACAAGATCGAGCAGTTGAAGCATCAAATGTGACACCCGTGGGATCTGGCCGATGCCGGTTAAAGCGCCTGCCGGATATTCTGGCGGCCCGCTGTCGAAAACCCACCACAAAAAAATTTAAGTTTTTTTAACACACACCATACACACCAGACTAAATAATAACAGATAATAACAGAATACTGTATTGGTACTTATTGTTAAAACTACTCTCTTGCGCTTCTCACCTTTACTGATTGAGGTTTACAGTCCAGTGATTATTTTTGCAATGGAGGATGCCGTGCGGGTGAAAAAAACGGAGGCGCGACTTTAAAGCCTTACTAGCGGCAAGCCGATAACCCTAGACTCTACTAGCGGCAAGCCGATAACCCTAGACTCCACCAACGGCAAACCGATAACCCTAGACTCCACCAACGGCAAACCGATAACCCTAGACTCCACCAACGGCAAACCGATAACCCTAGACTTTACTGGCGGCAAACCGAAATACTGCACCTGCGAGACGATGACTCACAAATTCTCCACCGCTATTGTTCCGGATAAGTTCCGGTTTATCAAATGGGGACTTTTTTTTGGGCGTGCCGGTTATACGGAAGTGCCGGTTCATCGAGTCACGGATAAACGCACTTCTACTGTAACTTAAAATGAGCAGTTCAAGTGTTTCTCTGCAGGTTTTAAATACTGTAAACATTGTATGACACGCAAAAGATAAAAAAAAGTAAGTGACATTTGTGGTATTGATGTTTAAGTGTTTATTATCAGAGACTAATTTGTCCTCTCAGTTTCTAAAAACAACAACTTGCATTTATATAGTGGAACTCATGCAGGGTAGCGTTCCAGAGTGCTTGACAGTGCCAGAGCATGACGCCTATCCCACTGGAGAAGGCGATGGTGGCCATAGGCACAGTCAAAGAGGAAGCAGGTCTTGGTCTTAAAAAAAACTGACTGCTGAGCGAGAGTGGGATGGGGAGTAGGTGAGGGAGGGAATACCCAACTTCCAAAGGTTACTGTGTCAGATGGACTCTACTTAGGATCCTCAGCCACAGTAATGATGATGAATGTAAGTTATATGTAAGTTCTTGTGCCTTTAGAGCACAAGAAACGTAAACACATAATTTAACTCATTGATCTCATCTTTCCAGACTATCTTCCTGCCATTTGCAGTTTCTTCTGGCTCCTGCCAGTAGATCTGTACCTAGTGATAGTCTCCAGCAACCTCACAGATGGAATCGCACAGTAGTCCCCTGCTGAGACAAGCAGGACACTATGCAATACACTGTACACAGAGTGTACACACACACACATTTAAAATACATGCAAAGCTTGCTGCAGACACCTCAATCAACTGCCGAATGTTTACAAAATTATTCAATGGAGAATTGTACTGGATAATTGTCAGTTCATTCGCTACTTAACATTGATGTTAGGCTTAATTAGTGTTATTACACAACTGCTGGGAAACTATAAGATTAGAGGTTTTCTCTAACCCAGTGAATGTGCTTTTGATGAAACAGGGTCTCTTTAATATAAAAAGCTTTGAAACGAATAAGGTAAGTTTTTTTTTCTTTTCAACTGTGCACCTTGATCATCTCTACCAACAGCAGCATATAACTTACAATCATTGACTTATGTGAAGTGAGTTACTGTACTATAGTGTGAGATCAGCCATACAGTACTCGTAAATGTAAGATACTTTATATCGTCAACTGTGATGAGTAGGATGCTTCGAACCATGACAAGTTCAATACTAAGAAACTCCCATGGCACTCCTTGAGAATAAAACTCTTAACAACATGCATTTATATATTGCCCTTCACACGGGGTGGTGTTCCATAGCTATTAAGAGAAAAACAACATACTTAGTGGATAATAATAATCCTTGCATTTGATATAGCGCTTTTCACATCTTATCGATGTCCCAAAGCGCTTCACAGAATATACTGTGAAGTGAATTGACTGTATATATTTGTGGGCGAATCGCGGCAGCCAATTGCACACAGCAGTGTCCCACGCACAGTCGTGGATTGAAATGACCAATTTTATTGTGGTTTTTTTGGAGGGATTATTATTAGGCGTGTGGAGTAAGGAAACTTGCCCAAGGTTTCGCCCTGAGCTGCCTGGATTCGAACACAGGTCTCCCCAGCTTGGTCTCCCCAGCTTGCAAGACAAGTGCTCTAACCACTGAGCCACAGGAGCTCCACGATAAGGTCTCATCAGATCAATGGAACCGAATTGGCAAATAATCAAATGAGCATGAATTATGCTGTGCTTCAGCAGGGCTACTTTCTGTCTATTCATTCACTCTCACTACCATTGCTACTTTAGGCAGAGGAATACAAGATGATCTAAGAACCTAAAAGCTGGAGCAAACCATAAAAATGGCATGCTACAGATTGCAAGTTTTGGTTAGTGCTCAGCCCTATAGAATATTTAATTGTCATGATCATCATATTACTCCATTATGTACTCCATATATATGACTTGCTGAAAAATTAATTACCAAGCCCATAGTAATACATATTTTGCCATAACCTCAGATACAATCAAAGGCATGAAGTAAAAACACTTTTTAAATGATGATCCTTGCAGTTTGCAATTACGGAAAATCTGTGAAGCATAATGCACATTTTAAATTGAAAAATGAATACAATAATTATAGTAAGAATCCTTGCAATTGCGCCTTTCACATCGGGCAAGCATCCCAAAGCTCTTCACAGAATACACTGTAAAGCGCAATGATTGTGGTTTTGTGTGTGAACAAGGGTGTTATTTTGTGAGAAAATAAAGAGGGTTTAACAATTATACCGCAAATCTGATGCTGCTCTAAAAAGCACAATGGTGTTATACAAAAATCTTATGGATAATACAGGTCATTTTTCTATTGTGTGCATATACTTACAAAAGGTTTAGAGTACAAGAGTAGGGAAGTCTTGCTGCAACTATATAGGGCCTTGATGAGACCGCACCTAGAGTATTGTGTGCAGTTTTGGTCTTCTTACTTGATAAAGGACATACTTGCCTTAGAGGGGCTGCAGCGTAGATTCACTAGGTTAGTTCCTGGGATGAGTGGACTGACCTATGAGGATAGGTTGAATAGATTAGGGCTGTATTCTCTAGAATAGAGAAGATTTAGGGAGATCTTATTGAAACATAAGATTCTTGAAGGGGTGGATAAAGTAGACACTGAGGGACTGTTTCCCCTGGTAGGAGAATCTATAACCAGGGGTCACAGTCTTAAAATTAAGGGTCAGCCTTTTAGAACAGAGTTGAGGAAACATTTCTTCACTCAGAGGGTGAATTTATGAAATTCACTACCCCAGAAGGCTGTAGTTACTCAGTCCTTGAACATTTTCAAGGCTGACACTGATAGATTTGGCGGGGCAGGGCCAGGCTCGAGGGGCCGAATGGCCTACTCCTGCTCCTAATTCGTATGTTCTTACCTGCCCAAAAACGTCAATTTCTGTATATCCATTACGGACAAACTTCAACTTCAACACAGTAGAACCCCATCACAATGCAATAGTTTGGTTCCATAAAATTCCAATCGGCCTTATAACACTACAGATGATTATGGTTTTCCATTGCCAAGCATTTTGGTGCAATTTCAGCACATGTAGACCCCGCGTGCATCGCCTCCACTCGCCCTCCACCGCTCCCCTGAGAATAATCACTAATTGGTCAAGTTTCCTTACTCGGGCAAGTAAGAAACTTGAGCAAGTTTCCTTACTCCACAGGCCTAATAATAATTCCTCATAAAAAAAGAATAATTTGGTCATTTCAATCCACGATTGTTTGTGGGACACTGCTGTGTTTGATTGGGTGCCGTGTTTCGCCCACAAATATACAACCAATTCACTTTACAGTATATTCTGTGAAGCCCTGTGAGACGTCCAGAAGACGTGAAAGGGTTACATCAAATGTAAGGATTATTATTATTTATTATTATTTGTCATTCAAGAAGACCCAGTTAGAGCCCTCACTAGGCAGGAACTCTTCGCAAACTTCCTGGTGAGCAGCTCCACTCGGAATAAAATGCATTAAAGAGCATTGCCCCCATCTTCCTGTCCGCAGCTTGGAAGCATTTCCCGACCCATTGAAATATGGTGCAATCAGTTGGAGCACCAAAAGCCGC
The DNA here is from genome assembly GCA_035084275.1 of Hydrolagus colliei. Lineage (NCBI taxonomy): Eukaryota > Metazoa > Chordata > Chondrichthyes > Chimaeriformes > Chimaeridae > Hydrolagus > Hydrolagus colliei. The sequence continues at coordinate 8,357,161 of CM068743.1, read as the reverse complement.
TCATCTCTCCCCATATGAATCAAGGTGGATACAAAGCCCTGGATATATAAACATACGTTCACAAACTCATGCTCCAGGTAATACCTTCAAACAAGTCTCAGAGTTTCCTCATCAGTTATTCAACTGACATTTGCCTTCAAAGTTACGTGTTCATTTACATGTCAGCGTGTGACGTACCAGACAGCTTGATGGTCTCGTGGGCCAAGTTCCTGGCTTACTCAGCACCAACTGCTGTTTAGTGGAGGACCTCATGTGAAGGGCTTTGACAAAATAGAAGCTGATTCTCCATCAATGGTGAGAAGCTCATTATAAAAGCGTTCAACGGTATCAATAGTATTTCAACCTCAAGTGTTAGATTTATAACCAGCCTTCTCTCAGGCTGCTATGGCCAAACTCATAATTCTATTCAGACTGTTTTTAGATGGCTGTCCTACATTATCTAATTTTTGAGGCAAGAACAACTTTGATTTATATAGCACCCTCCACACTGGGCGCCAGCAGCAATTCTAGCAAATTCTAGTCAGCAATTCTCGCAAATTAAATTATATTTCCTTTTAGAGCTAGTCCTTAGTCTAGAACATTCTCCACTCACCTGTCTATATGGGACATGACTGTTTTGGAGACATCACCCCCAGCCTCTTGCAATAGCCGGATGATCTGGGAAGGTGCATCACAATTTCTGCCAGGGTGAATAATGACTGGGCAGCCGAGCTGTGCCTGTGCCTGAGCTGTGGCTTGAAGAACTTTCCTCTCACTCTCAGTCAGTGGCCACGAGCAGCCGATTTCTCCAATCACTCCACATTTGATGTCAGTTCCATCAGCTCCATGGAGAATTTCGCTCACGAGAACACCTGTCAACTGCAACAAACGAAACTCGGTCAGAAGTTAGCTATTAGCCAGAGCAGTCTGGTAAGTGCACAGCATAACACCACTGAAAAAGACTCGATGACAATCAACAATAATTCTTTAATGTTTTGGATTCTCATGAGCGTGTACAATAAAAACTGGAAAATCAATTAGGAGTTCAATCAATTGTAGAGCGAAACAGGGCAAATTCCGTGTTATAGTGATAGCAATATTTCCAGTCTACACAGAGGTAAACATAGGCCATTTACATTAACTGAGCTGAAGTGCCAAGGGGTATAATTAAGAGATTATACGTGTAATAGTAAGAATGAGCACAAAGTGGAATACAAAATGGCACAATTATCATAGTGCATTTGAAAACAGTTGTAAGAAAGTTTTTTTACTGCTTCTGAAAAAATATGAACCCAAATACGAATAAATGAGTGCCAATAATTGCTCTCAATAGATTCACGGTCGCAGTAGACAAAACTGACTAGTGGTGTGGAAACATTCTCTTCCTAACAGTCCTGCACAATTCTGGAAGGCTGCTGAAAAACGCATAATATCATAGATCCAACCCAATCAATCCAATCCCATTCCGTTGTGGTCAGTACAGTACATTCCTTGTGGTTCTGAGTACAATAATCAGGCTACAATAATATTTAATCAGTTTGGCCATTTTATGGCAAGTGACTGAAGAACTACATAATCTTAATTCATTTCCCTCCCCGTTTCCCATTGTAATGAACTAATAATAATATTCATTGTATTTGGTATATCGCCTTACCACATCTCAACGTCTCAAAGTCCTTCAATGCATTTCTAAGGGTCTTTCCTTCCTAACAATGCATTTTACTTTGTTTTCTGTGCAATTGCATTTAACCATTTTTGCACATGAATGATCAATTAAGTAATAAATCGTTAGACAGTTATGGAGGTGATCAATTATCAGTCTGACATTTGAATGATTGCATTAAAAAGAACAGACATTGCAAATCTGCACTGTTTAAAAACAGAATACATGTTGAGGGGTTTTAATATTTATACCCTATTAAGTGAGCATCTTTCATATTTCTGGTTGGCCAAGGATTATAAAATGGAAAACAGAAGAGGAAACGGTGAACTGTGTGCATGATATCTTGTGGTTTAAGTTTGAGGTAGAATCAATTTTGTTTTTACTGACAGTGATATTCGAGGGAGTATGAATCAAAAAGGCAATATCGTCATCTTCAAGTCATCCTTCCAGAATAGCCCTACCCCACTCCCCAACCCCCCCCATCTTCCGATTTTAACATCAAGTTATTTCTTAGATTATCCACCCATTCTATCACCCTTCGTGGTCTCTCATTCTGCCTGTCTCAGTTGCACTCTCACCCATGTGCTGCAGTGTCAGAGGTGCTGTCTTGAGTTGAAACAATAAATCAATGTCAGGTGGATGTTAAAGGTCTCATAGCGCTATTTGAAAAGATTTTCGTCCAGTCTCCCAGCCAACAATCTCTGCAGATAAAACTGGTCAGTTGCTTCATGACTATTAAAAAAATTCCTTTAGAAAATGTTTTTTTTAAAGCTGTATCCAAATTTACTTTTCCCCCCCCATTGGTTTATACCTGTAGCTCAGTGGTTAGAGCACTCACCTTACAAGTGAGAGGCCTGAGTTCAATTCTAGGCAATTCCTTATTCCACATGCCTAATACATATCCCCAAAAAAGGAATAATAATAAACTGGTCGTTTCAATTTATGATTGTTTGTGGAATACTGCTGTGTGCAATTTGGCTGTTGCGTTTTGCCCACACATATACAGTCAATTCACTTTACAGTATATTCTGTGAAGCGCTTTGAGACGTCTAGAAGATGTGAAAAGAGCCATATCAAATTCGAGTATTATTATTATTTGTGTGACATTACTATACCAAAATTGATTGTCACGATCACCTACAAAACACACAGAAACTACACTTTACAGTAAATTTCTATGAAGCCATTTGAGACATCTTAATGGTGTGCTAGGGTGCTATATCAAATGCAAGGACATAGGGCCTATTATTAATCTGAATATTATTATATTATTATTACAACTGGTAATCATTCATTTTACTATCCTATTAACTATCTCACTATCTATGTTTTCTCTGATATCTGGTGATCTGACCTCAGCTGATTTGGTCATTTTGCCCAGTTACACAGTGCATGCAGAAAAAAATCTGCAGCAAATATTGACTTATTGCTGATCATACCCCTGGAGGCAGTCAACTTCACAGATGTCACATCTATTTGTCAAAGTCCCTCACATGAGGACCTGTATTAAGCAATTGGTGTTGATTAAGCCTGGTATGTTGTATTGGCCTTGAACTTCTAGGACATACAGATGGTTGGCACGTCACAAGCTGAACAGGCCTTCTCACCACTTTGACAGTAGATAGACTAGTAGTTCGGTCGAGTAGCCAATGAAATAACTCTGAGGTTTGGGACACAGCTGCTAGAAGCTGCTTAAGCTTCTCATTTCTAAACTGGTGGAACCATGGTTCAGTGGAGAGACGTGTGGGCCTGAGCTGTGAGATGAAGTATGACGGCAATGCTCTCACATTTCATTTCATTCTGAGCTGTGCTGCTCACCCACGCAGCTCACGTAGAATTCCCGGTATCCACTTTATCAGGATTGAAACCTGTACTTGTTGGATCTCTAGTGACTCAAGTGGGGGGTGGGGGGAGAAGGAGGGACATGTTTAAGATGTTTTCTTGGAGATCAGCTGGCTCCAAGATGACATGCTTAACAATGGAAGGTTGAAATTCAGTCAGCCCTCTGCGATGGTTCTCAGCGGTTCAGTTTCTGAGCCAGGCAGGTCCACAGTAATCCAAGGACCTGCTAATGATAGACCAGCCAGACTGGCTCATCAGCAGAACCTGAAGCCAAACAAGCCACTAGAGATAGAAATTCTTCCCACTCAGCTCTTGCTAACACTGCAAGCCAAAGCTTGAACAAGTAGGGTGGCCTCAGCTGGTAAACCAGCGGGACATTTGCCAACCAGTGCTCAACCAGACAATAAAACAAAACACAAAACACTACAGATGCTGGGAATCTGAAGCAAAAAACAGAAGTTGCTGGGGAAAGTTAGCAGGTCAGGCAGCATCCATGGTGAAAGGAAAAGCAGTCAACATTTCGGGTCTACAACATTTTGTCAGAACTGGGGCTTCTTTGGAGGGAGAGGTTTCTTAAGGACGTTAAAGGGGGAGAGGCCGGACATGGAAGACACAGGAGAGAAAGAAGACAAGAGAAAGAGTGTGTTAACTGATGGATTGAATATGTGTTAACGACTTAAGGGGGAAAAACAGAAGGGGGTGGATTTAAACAAAACTGGGGAGAAGAGGTGTTTAGTGGTGATAAAACAAAGCACCAGAGAGGCAAGGGGGGTCTGGAGTTATGATTGTGATGGGGGGAAAAAAGATGGGTGGGGTGAAGTGGGGGGGGGGGGGGGAAAGGGGGGGGAAAGCTCCTTTGGCCTGAAATGGCTGAAATCGATGTTGAGTCCAGACGGCTGTAGTGTCCCCTGTAGATAGATGATACCAGGCCATAGATACACCCCTTACCTTTCTGGTGTTTTGTTCTATCACGACTGAACACCTCTTCTTTCATTAGTTTCAGGCCCAATTACTCTAATGTCCTTCTCACTGGACTAACTAGCATCTCCCTACACAACATGCAGACCATTCAGAATATGCCAGCCAATGTCTCTGCAAACTCATCACTCCATCCTCTCTCAGCTCCACTGGGGCCCCATCATCTCAGAATTCAGGACTCTTGTCCTCATTTTCATACCTTGCCTCACTCTCATACCTTGCCTTATTCTACCCCTGTGATTCAAATGCCCCAAACACTATTTCTGTTTGGCAAACGCCAAACTCCTCTGCCCTCTCTGTCCCACCATTGGTTGGTGCAATTTCAGACATATTTTCTGGAATTTTAAACCTTCTTCCTCTCTGCTTTCAAAAACCCAAATCAAGATCCATCTCTTTGCACTTGTGACTACTTTCTCCCACACTTCCCCAAAACCTGGGCTCTGGGTCAATTGTATAAAACATTTTGAGACATTATGCCATTGTGAAAGGTGTTCCCAAATCTAACAGCCTTCAGATGTAAACCATGAGGCAGGAGAGGGCAAGATCGTGCAGGGCCTTGAAAGTGAGGATAAGGATTTTGAATTCTATCCTCTGAGGGATGGGGAACCAACAGACCCAAGTAAGGGTGATGGGGTCATGGTGTCTGGTGTGAGAGAGGACACAAGCTGCAGAGTTTTGGATGATCTGTGGTTTGTGGATGGAAGAGTTGGGGAGGTCGACAAGGAGGAAGTTTCTGTAGTCACGCCTTGAGGTGACAAATGCATGGATGAGGGTTTTGGTGGCCTGAGGGTTGAGGCAGTGGCGAGTCGGGCAATATTGCGGAGATGGTGGAAGGTGGAGCTGATCATTGGCATGGATATGGGGGAGAAAGGACAGTTCATGGACGAACAAGAGACCCAAGACCCTGACTGGCTTGGTGAGGTGGAGTGTGCATCCATGGATGTTGATGCTGCCAATGCCTGACGTGCGGAGTTGCTGGCGCAAGCAAATCAGGAGGACCCTGTTGACATTCAGCTGTAGAAAGTTGTCTCTCATCCAGGACGATGTCTGACAGGCAATCTGCCAGGACACCAGTAGTCCTGGGAATTGAGGGTAGAGGCAGAGATAGAATTGGGTGTGATCCATGGACACATGGAAATGGACCCCATGTCTGTGGATGCATGTAGAGGTTGAAGAGAAGGGGACCGAGGACAGAGAAACCATAAGTGGAGACAAGTTGGAGACGGTATGAGAGATAAGACCTGAAGCAGGCAAGGGCAGAACCTTGAAGGTAGAGGTGAAAGGAGAGGTGGTGGAGGAGGATTGAGGAGGATTCCATGGTGTCGAACGCAGGAGAGAGGTCGGGCAGTACGAGGAGGCAGAGAGAGCTCTAGTCACAAATGGACAGGATGTCGTTTGTGACCTTGACCT
>CM068743.1:8138789-8346289 GCA_035084275.1 Hydrolagus colliei | reverse complement strand
CTGTAAATCCAAACACCCAGTATTCACACTGTCTGTTCAGCAACAAGTTTGAATTCCTGAAAGAGATACTTCTTTCGATACAATACAAATTACGATACAAATTCACATTTAATGTAGCACCTTTCACGTCTGGAGGATATTCTAAGGTATAGTACTTAACAATCATGGCTTGTCTCCCTGGCTTGTCTCCCTTGCAGGCTGGTCTGGGTAAATAACATGGTCTGCAGAGATCTGAATAATCTGCAACTTGTGTAGGAAAGAGCTGGGTAGTCGTTAGGAACATCGGAAAATAAGAATAAGGAACAGATTTAGGCCATTAGCCCCTCAAGCCTGCCCCGCCATTCAATAAAATCATGGCTGATCTTCTAATCTAACTCCATCTGCCCGCCTTATCGCCATATCCCTTAATCCCTCTACCCATACAAAATCTATTAATCAAGAAATCTATCTTGAATATGTTCAAGGAATGAGTACCTACAGCCTTTTGGGGTAGAGAATTCCATAAATTCACTACCCTCTGAGTGAAGAAGAGTTTCCTCAACTTTGTACGAAAAGGCTGACGCCTTTTTTGATTCAGGTGTAAGAATCTTAAAACAGTGACCCCTAGTTATACATTCTCCTACCAGGGGAAACAGTCTTTCACTGTCTACACTAGCAGAAAGCTGGTGTATTCAAGTCTGTACATATTGGTAACAACAACAATTTAAACTTATATAGTGCCCTCCACACAGGGTTGCGTCTCAGAGCGCTTAACAGTGGCGGATATTGACTCTCTTAAGTCATTCATAATAAATGTTTGGATGAGTTTTAATTGCCATTGATTTCAGTCCCATGTTTGTTAACCTAGAGGCAGTTTCTGACATTGGATAGGCTGAATAAAGTTTAAGAAATAACCATTCAAAGCTTTCTTCGATCAAAGTAACACCAGAATGAAACTGAGCATATCAGAAAACAAGCCTAGGCCTGCCTTTGGTGTGAGTACCTTTTAAACTTGAATGATTTAACTGCTTTCTCATTCTGAATCTTAATATAATCTGTGTTCCTTGAAGTGGGTGTTTACACCAAATAATATCAAATATTTGAGCACTGAGTTGCTGTCTAATTATTGCTAATTAAGTTATTTATTGCTGTATTTATGCATCAAAGCTGTAAGGCTGCTAGGTAGCTGTGACTCTTATCATTGCATAGAAACAGCTTGACTATAATTGCCAGTGCCGGTAGCATATTAAATGACTGAGTGGGGTTGGAATATTCTTGTAATCTTAGACTAAAACTGAGGGTTGATTATAATAATAATTCATGCATTCAATATGGTGCTTTTCACGTCTTCTAGAAGTCTCAAAGCGCTTCACAGAATATACTGAAAAGTGAATTATATTCACAAAGTATATTTGTGGGTGAAATGCGGCTGCCAATCTCACACACACAGCAGTATCCCACAAGCAGTAATGGATTGAATTGACCAATTTTTAATATATTTCTTTCCAGGGATTATTATAAGGCATGTGGAGTAAGGAAACTTACCCAAAGTTTCACACTGCCTGGAATTGAGCCAAGGTCCTCTACCACCTTTTACTTTGATAGGACCTCCCAAGGAGCTGAACAGTCAAGGGTTCACAACACCAAAGCTGCAAGATGGAATCTAGAGGGTTGGAGGGCAAGAGTGGTGGGAAGATGACCAAAGGCGCAGGTAGGGTGGGTATAGGAGGGAGACTGCAGGCGTGACTGAAGAGCGTGGTTCTGAGTCAGGCTTTGGAGACTTGAAGTAGGGGAGGGGCGAGTTCAAAGAACAATTGGACCACGTTACAAAGAATGTTGGCAGTAAGACTGAATGCCCTACATGGAGGCCTGAACCCATAACTGTTTGATTCAGATGTAAGAGCACTGAGTCAGGCTGCCACCCAGGATGACATTGTGCTTGTGTCCTAACACACACACACACACACACACACGTGCATTGAGTATATCATCCATACACACTGTGTTATACTCACGCAGAGTTTAACACTGTGTTGTGTGTGCAGTATGCAGTATCTTAGTGGTTAGAGCACTCACATCTCAAGAGAGAGGACCTGGGTTCGATTCCCAGCAACTCGAAATGTTGGGTAAGTTTTCTTACTCCACACGTCTGTTCATCCAGCAGTAAGGAGAAACCCAGTTGTTCGTTGATTTGCTGATTGCTGTCCAGGGGTAATAATCCCTTTTTTAAAAAAAAAATCACTCAGTTTGTGGGACACTGCTATGCTAACTTGGTTGCTCCATTTCATCCACAAGCTATACAGTCAGTTCACTTTACAGTATATTCAATGAAGCACTTTGAGACATCTCAAAGATGTGATATGGTGCTGTATCAAAAGCAATAATTATTATGATTGTAACGCACACATCCTTAGTGTATTCTGGAACAATAGGTTCAACAGAGCTGAAGGCTATCTTCATCTATTCTTTTCTTGTCATCTGATTTGCATTCTGTTCTGGTATTTTCTGATAAACAGCTGAAAGCAAAGTATGGGTCTTGATTGCAACTTCTCTGAGCATTGAATGGAATGTTAATATTTCTCATAAAGTGAAGGATTAAAGAAACTTCAGTTTCATTAACGCAAGCAGAACATTCAAATAAACTAAACCTATAATTCTGCCTGCTCTTCAAATGTAAGAAAAATTCTTAAATCCAAGCTAAAGTTAGAAGTTGGTTTACTGCAGTTCTTAGAAAGTTTTCAAATTGTGTTCGTGGTATGATATGGTTGTGTTATTTTGTGTGATATGGTTGGTAATTCTAAATGATAGAATTAGCTATTACAATACTTGATAAAGGTTGTGCTTCAAATTCTTCCATTTCAAAGGTATTGAACCTTGTGCATACCATTATTGTACAGATAAATAACTCAGCATATCAGTGCTCGAGATAGATATAGTATACTGGTGTTTAAATATGGCACATCTGTCATTTGATATTGGAGGCTATTTTTAATTACTTTAAGAATCAGCAATGTGAGTGAGACTGTCATCCACATAGTCACCTCTGAGAGCTCAATATAGATCTGTCCAGACTGATGAGCTGAAAGTTATCTCTGTAGCTTATATAAGTGTTCTATGTGACATGATTTCCAGAAATCTCAACGTAGTATTTTTTTTGGGTGGATGTTGCATTAATTAACACTTCATTCTCATTCAGAAAGCAGTTGGAGGGTTGGTGTGGAGGTGGGGAATTGTCACACTGGTACAATGGGACCAAGTTGAGGAAGCTGTGGTCCGCTTTTAATTGTGCTCTGGTTATCTCGGACCCAGGGATTCTTGATTTTGACTCTGATTTCCCCAAAAGATAAAGTATTCAGTTTCCCAGTGGTAACAACACTGGTGAGCACAACATTCATAACAGAAACTTGTGCTGTAAAACAATTCTATTTCTCTCCTTAACGGATGCTGAACGAGGCATCATTGTTAGTCTAGCGATTCTGCACGTAATGCGAGTTTCACGTAAAGAAAACCAATGCAGCAAAAATGATTTTTTTAATTCCACGAACGTAGATAAGGTACAGATCCATTTTGTTGTCTCAATAATATTGTTTAATAAGCAACAATTTGCATTTACATAGAGCCCCTCATGTGCAGTAGCGTCCCAGAGAGCTTAATGTGAATCCCAAACGTACAAGTGCATTCCAATAGTGGTATTTCTAATCTGCATATTGATGACTTCGCAGAAAGGCTGTGGGTTCTTGAGATAGTTTTGTGCTACATTCTTGGATCATTTTTGGGTAAGCAAGTTACAATTACACAAGGAAAAGTATTTTACTTTGATCCCATAAGTCAAGATGCTCTTACATCTATGTTCTGTCAGGATAAAGTCACCAGAGGCTATTTTGCAATTAATATCTTTCTCCACTGATCATGTTATGAAAAAGAGCAACATTGTGTTTGCTTGAAAGGATGTAATTCTGTGAGATATTTACATCAGTTTCCAGATTAGACAAATGCGTGGGACATTGGTGTAAATTACAGTAAGCAAAACAATGAAAGCTATTGAAATGATTGCCTTTTAATGAATTTTGACTAAGTAGAGAAGAGTTTACTCATCAGACCTCATTTTATCAAGTGAGGTAAGCTGATAATGAATATAAGTTGACACAACAGTCAGTGTTTACTTGCGGCAGACACACCAATTTATTTTAGATATACACACTGACTTAGACTAACATTTTTATCGGTAAAATGGCTGGTAAATACAGTAATCCATATTCATGTATCCTGTTTTGTGATATCAGTGCACTCAGCAAAGTGTACTCCCAGATGTTGCACAAAATGTTGCAATTGTTCAGAGCCCGTTTGAATGTAAGGATTATTATTATCATTACATAGAGGTGGACTCTGAACATTCTGGATGTCTATCTTCTTGTGAGCAAATTGTGGCATTTAAATCAAATTAAAAATATCTAGATATGAAATTTTAGTGTATCTTTTACGAGTCCGCATGAATGGCAAAGATGCTCGTTGGTAGCATTCTCGCTAAATATGTAATGCAAAACGTTCCCCCAGGAGGCTGAGTGCATGGAGATATAATAATAATAATCCTTGCATTTGAAATAGTATCTTATCAGGTCAGAAGGATGTCTCAAAGCACTTCGAATGACCAATTTTATTTGGAATAACGTTGGACAGGACATTGGACAGGACATTGTCCATCCAAACAGCCAAACGGGACCTCCGTTTACATCAACAACAACACAATTACACTTGTATAGTGCCTTTCACATCAGGAGTTTAACGTCTAATCCAAAGGATGGTACATCCAACAATGCAACATACCCACTGCTTGTCATTGTCATCTCAGATTATGTGAGTTCAAGCAAACCCATAACCTTCTGACAGTGTTGGCACTGAGCCAAATTGACACACAAGATCACAGTGAGGTAACGTTTGCATGCTCTTTGAAAGTGGGATTGATGAACCAAATGTATTTTGCTCATTCCACACTTTCACCCTGTAACTTTCACCCTGTAAGCACTAAGCAGTAACTGTCCAATGTCTTGGGACATCCTCCTGACGTGAAAGGTGCGATACAAATTCATAGATTCATAGATTCATAGAATTTTACGGCACAAAAGGAGGCCATTCGGCCCATCTAGTCTGTGCCGGCTCTTTGAAAAGAGCGATTCAATCCCACTGCCCTGCCCGCTCCCCATAGCCTAATAGACCTGTTCTCCCTAAATAAATATCTAATTCCCTTTTAAAAGTTGTTATCGAATCAGCCTCCACCACCTTTTCAGGCAATGCATTCCAGATTCGAACAACTCGCTGAGTGAAAATATTTCTCCTCAGCTCCCCTCTACTGCGCCTTGAAACTATTTTAAATCTGTGACCACGAGTCACAGATTCGCCCACGAGTGGAAATAGTTTTTCTCTATTTGCCCTGTCGAAACCCCTCATGATCTTATAAACCTCTATTAGGTCTCCCCTCAATCTTCTCTGCTCCAGAGAGAATAACCCTAGCCTATGTAGCCTCTCCTCATAGCTGAAGTCCCTCAATCCTGGCACCATCCTAGTAAATCTTCGTTGTACCCTTTCCAATGCCTTCACATCCTTTCTGTAGTGTGGTGACCAGAATTGAACACAGTATTCCAGCTGAGGCCTCACCAAAGTCTTATAGAGGTTAGTCAGCATTTCCTGACTTTTGTACTCTATACCCCTATTTATAAAGCCTAGTATCCCATATGCCTTCTTAACAGCCTTGTCTACCTGTCCTGCCACCTTCAACGAGTCACTAACACAAATCCCCAGGTCTCTCTGTTCCTTCACACCATTTAAAATTGTACTATCTAGCCTATATTGCCTCCCTGCATTTCTTCTCCCAAAATGCATCACCTCACACTTCTCTGCATTAAACTTCATCTGCCATGTCTGCCCACTTTACCAATTTGTCTATATCCTCTTGCAGATGGCTACTATCCTCCTCACTATTTACTATTCTCCCTAACTTAGTGTCATCTGCAAACATGGAAACTGTACTCCGTACACCCAAGTCCAGATCATTGATGTAGATTACAAACAGCAATGGTCCCAAAACTGATCCCTGTGGCACACCACTGCTCACTTCCCTCCAATCTGAAAAACAGCCGCTCACTACAACTCTCTGCTTTCTGTCTCGCAGCCAGTTGTGGATCCACGCTGCCACTGTCCCTTTTACGCCATGGGCCTTTAATTTCATAATAAGTCTCTCATGTGGCACTTTGTCAAATGCCTTTTGAAAGTCCATGTAAACTACATCAACTGCGCTACCATTATCCACCCATTCCGTTACCTCATCAAAAAATTCTATCAGATTTGTAAGGCAAGATTTACCTTTAACAAATCCATGTTGACTGTCCTTTATTAGCCTATATCTTTCTAAGTGAAGATCTACCTTGTCCCTGATTATGGACTCTAGAAGTTTGCCCACTACCGACGTTAGACTGACTGGTCTGTAGTTACCAGGCTTGTCCTTCTGCCCCTTTTTATACAAGGGAGTAACATTAGCTATCCTCCAGTCCTCTGGCACGACCCCTGTGTCCAAGGAAGATTGAAAGATCAAAAATAAAATATTGGTTGAAAAAATGTAATTTTGTTGTTGTTGTTTCTTATATTCTAAGCAGGTTTTGTTTTCAAACTATAAACCTCTAATAGTGTAACTGTCAGTATGAGTGTTAACATTTGCTATTATAATTTGAATGAATCTAAATTCAAAACTATTACTGGCATTAAATAAATATTAATATTACAGCATGACAAATAATTTAAGGGCGGTCAGGGCATTAAAGGTTTGGGAACATGGGATAAAAAGATCTGCAGTAATGTAATAAAATGACAGAACAGGCCTGTTCCTACTCTTCCTCCTATGCTATTAGGTGTAGATTTATTTTGGAAAAATTATCTAGTCAGTTCAAACAACACTTATGTATAGAAGAAAGACAAAACCGATTTTGGTTGGCTGATAAAACTGTCTCTTCAGATATATTTGTCAAGAAATAACTGTAACATCAAAATTGACAAATAGAAGTATTGATACTGGCTGTGAAGTGTGAACTATCCCATCAGCCTACCAGCAAAGACCCTATTAACTCAAGATTGGTGCCTTGAATGGTTCTTGTCTGTTCCAATTTTGTTGCTAGCACAGTGTACAACTTAGTGTAATGGAAACTGTTTTGTCTTGTTACACTGGTACAGATCGTGAAAAATGTTTTTGTTGCAGGCAAAATATAAGAACCCTCCTCTCAAATAGTTTTGTTTTCGCTGCAGTTTTTCAACCAATATTTTATTTTTGAAGCCAAGTGCAAAACCTACAGTCAAATAATAATTGCAGAAACTCCTGATAAGGGAAAAGGACTTGATGGTGAATTATGTGAAATGATAAATTAGGCAAATAAATAAATAAATGTGGCTGGGATTTTGACAGTTTGATGACTTAAGTTGCAGTGACAAGTCAAGCCAGGGTTGAGTTATCGAGAGTTTACTGTATAATAACCCCAGAATTTGATATGACACAATATCATGTTGTTAAAACATTTCATAGTATAGTACTGTACTTCACAGGATGTTTCCTATAAAGGGCATTTGTAGGCAAACGTCAAAATCATTTTCATTTGATCAGCCAATTGTCTGACACAAATGTGGAAACACGTGATGTTTAACAGTAGGGTCCATCGATATGGAAATTTCCCGATATCGATATATCGGTGGGCTCATATCGATATATACCGATATATTGATATCGGCGGGTTTTTTATACTGCATGCATGCGCATTCCGATATGCGCGTGCATTCCATGCTCTAGGCCCAGGAGGTTTGCAATGCCGGCGACAAGGTAAGTTGAAATAGTTCGCTTTATACCGATATATCGCCGGACACGATATACCGATATTTGTGATATATCTATATATTTTTTTCATATCGAATTTTTCAATATATCAGTATATTTAAATTTCCAATATCGGAATATCGATATGAAAAATTATACCGATATAACCGATATATCGATCTACCGCCGGACACTACTTAACAGTATCCAAACTGAGAATTTCATGCATCCCACCTACAGGTGGAAATTCCAAAGATAGGTTGTTGAAATGGAATGCACCCTCTCTCCCTGGCGGGATGTTTCCTGCTTACCTATTACTGGAAAGAATTAGGCCCAGGTTGGTGGGAGCCAAGTCTTGGGTACCCCAGAGTGTGTGTTGTGGTAACATTAGAGTCTAATCAGCTAAAATTACATAATGTGCCATTGATACAACTGTCCGACAAGCTTTCCTGCTGCTTGTCAAACTGGAACCACCCTACCCTACTCGTTAGGGCTTTGGCTTGCAGGGTGAACAGGAGCTGAATAGGAGGGATTCCCTGTAGGCAGTGAATTGTCTGCCTTTCCAAGTCTTGCCAATGAGCCAAGGCTGTCTGTGCTGCAGGACAGTTCCACAAATAGCCATGAAGTGAATGACCAATTTTATCTGGGGACTTGTTGGCCAAGACATCACGAAAAACTCCATCCTCTTTTCAAATACAGTGGTATTTTAACATCCATTAGAACAGGTAGGAATTAGGAATATTTCAGCAACCAAAGGGTAGGAAAGACGTTTCAGCAATAAAGAAATTGTTATCAACATTTCACAAATGAAATTGTTGAAAGAACACCAGAGGATGAGGTTGGTTTAATCATATTTGCATTTGATATTGTGCCTTTCATATCAGGAGGATATCTCAAAGTGCCACACAGGATTTACTGTACAGAGTAATAACTATTATCTTGTAGGTGAATGCAACAGCCAATTTGATCAGAGCAGTGTCTCATGAACAGCTATCAAGTTAGATAACAATTTTATCTAGAAATTGTTAGCCAGGACATTGGGAGAAATTCCCTTTTTTGTGTACTGTCATGGCAATCTTTATCGTTCACCTAAACAACAACAACACAATTACACTTTATAGCGCCTTTCATGACAGGAGGACGTCCCAAGGCGTTTCAGACTCAAACTGGAGTCGGAAACAGGGAGGGTGGAGGGAAAGGAGGGGGATTTGAGGTGACCGAGGGGAACCATTGAAGAGGAGGGTCTTGAGGCGGGACTTGAAGGAGGCTAGCGAGTGGGCGAGGTGGAGGGACTGAGGTTGGGGGCAGAGTGGCTGAAGGCTCGCCCGCCAAATAGTCAGGACCCCTAAACAGTCAGGACCTTGGTTTATTTAATGTCTCGTCTGATGGACGATGCCTCCAGCATTGCAGCATACCCCAGCAATGCTTTAGAGTATCAGTCTGGACTGTGAACACAGAATCCCAATGTATCGGGCTAGCAGCCACAACCATCGGATTCAGATGCAACAGTCCTATCAAATAAGGCAGCTTAACAGCTCAAGCCCATCATTCACAATACAGGATTAACATTTTTAACATCATAAAGCACAATTGTGAAGGATGCAGAAGCTCAGTTAGGTAAAGCTCCAATGGCTCTGACAACTTTCATTCCAGCTTTGTAAAAACAATTGTCTTGGGTAATTGTGAGTCTCCCCGTGAAATGTTATTGTAGAAAAATGGTGGTTCTTGCTCCAAATCAAGAGTACATTCTCTCATTTCCTTCCTTCACATCACAACTGGTTTGCCTCACAGTTTTCTTATGTGGGAGAAAGTCTTGACAAGGCACAGTCAGTGCAGATGGTGAATAATTCCACCTTCAATTGTAAAAATTGTATTAGTGAGCATGATTTCAAACTTGCTGCTGGTCTGCTTGAAACTCCAAAACCACAATTTGCTAATGAGAACTAGGTTTAAATCAAGATTTTTATATTGCATTACAACAGTACCGTTACATTAATTCTTCATTCAGGGGTTTAAACTAAATGAAAGCAAAACATTTAACAATCTGGAAAATGTACTCAATGTGTTCAATTCTGTATCTCACTTGCTGTTGCTTGTTAAACTTCGAGCCACTATCCATCTATCAATCTTACAGTGTCTTATTTTGCCTGTCACACTCCGATTCTGATCTCTCACTACTTCTGTTTTTATCTCTTTATCTCGCTTACTTCCTGTCTGTTGTCACCTCTGCCACTGACTTATACATTGGAGTCAAAACTGATGTAGAGAATAAGAATACAGTACCTGCATTTGATATTGCACTTTTCACGTCTTTTAGATGTCTCAAAGTGCTTCACAGTACTGTAGATTAACTGTAGATTTGTGGGCAAAATGTGGCAGCCAATTGCACAGCAGTGTCCCACAAATTTATAGAATTCACTACACCAGAAGGCTGTAGATGCTCAGTCCTTGAATATTTTCAAGGCTGAGACTGATAGATTTTTTTTTAAATAGAGGGATTGGGGGATATGGGGATAGGGCAGGTAATTAGAGTTAGGTGAGAAGATCAGCCACAATCTTATCGAATGGCGGGACGAGCTCGAGGGGCTGAATGGCCTACTCCTGCTCCTAATTCTTATGTTCTTATGTTCTTAAACAGTCGTGAAGTTGAGTTAATAGGCAGAATATGCTCACAGGCAATGCAGTTGTGCAACTGAGTTCAACTGTCAATTTCCCTTCAGAAGTGGCCATGTACAGTATCAGATACATGGCCAATTAATAAATAAATCATGCATGCTAACCTCACTCAGTGAATCATTTTCTTTCACACAGCTAATTAATGATAATACCGAATAGAGGAAGGCAGGAACTGCATCAGTTTGATTAGATGATCTACTTTTTGATCAAGGTTTGTAGTATTGTGGGATGATTCGCCACTCATGAGGTAAGTATTATTTAGCTAAGTGTATAATTTACTGTCTGTGATTTATACGTGTTGGACCCCCTTCCCAGCATGAATGACTTTTAAACTTATCTAAATAATTAGGAGGCAGAATCTAATTTTCCCTAAATTAACTTAAATGTTTAAAGTACAAACTAATGTAATTTTGTACAAAGTTGTCTCTGGTGTACATACGTTATTTTAATTTTTAATGAGAATTCCAAAATATTGTGCATTTTTACCTTGAATATGTTTGCTTAAACAACGTTGTATCAGACTATATTGTGCATTTTCTTTGTTCAATGCTAATTTTTTTCATTCATATATTAACCGAAAATTGTAAATATTTAAGATTAAATCATCCTAGCACTCTTATGATTTACAACAACAACCACAAAATGACATTTAGAGAACGCCTTTCACATCGGCAGGACGAACCAACAGTCAGGTCGGGACCCGAGCAAGGGAGAGAGGCCTGGGTCCTCTTGCTTGCGAGGTGAGCGCCCTAACTATTAAGCTATGGGACTCCACGAGTATTTTGAAAGAATGAGATCAATTGGGCCAAAGGCCTTATCACACATAAAAAAGTAGGAAGAAAAATTATTTTAACTTGCGTGCCATCAACATCGTTGTTAAAAAAAGATAGGAGCTCTCATACCTGTCATTCAAATTCTCCACCAAACAATTATCTAATTCCCTCTTGAATTTTCTGACATAATCTACCTCCACCTCCTCTCTTGGTAGTCCATCCGCATGTTCACCTCTCCCTGTGTAAAGCAATTAAATCCGAATTGTGGGTTGACCTTCCCTATTTTGATCTTATGTGCCCCCTGTTAACAGAAGATTTTAACAGAAAGATGCTTTAGGTCTCTGAATGTGACACAAAAAATATTTAATAGTTGTGGGTTCTTCTAATTATCCAGTAATCCGTCCTTTGACAAATGAACGTAGCAAGTTGTCAGTCAAATCATACAATATTAATATTAATAATAATAATAATAATAAACCTTGCATTTGGTATAGCACTTTTCACGTCTTTTAGACCTTTCAAAGTGTTTCACAGAATATACTGTAAAGTGAATTGAATTGACTATACATTTGTTGGCGAAACGTGGCAGCTAATTGCGCACAGCAGACTCCCACAGACATTCGTGGATTGAAGTGACCAATTTATTATTGTTTGGGGGGGGATTATTATTAGGCGTGTGGAGTAAAGAAACTTGTCCAAAGTTTTGCCCTGCCTGGAATCGAACTCAGATCTCTTGCTTGCAAGGTGAGTGCTCTAATCTACAGGACTCCACCAATGACAACTATTGGGGAAAAATTCCACCTTCTTCTCTAATCTTGGTAGCCAAGGATAACCCGAGGCTCCTCTTCGCCACCACAAACAGTCTCTTTTGTCCACCTTCCCACACCTCACCCATCCTCTTCTCCAATTCCAACTGTGAGAAGATGCTGGACGTCCTCAAATCTACAATTAAGGGGATCTGTTCAGCCACCTCTAACCCGGCTGCTGCTACCCCCCACCATTGCCTTTCCCCCATGATCTATGCCCCCCCCCACTACACACCTTTGACCCTATCTCTCCCTCCACTCTCTCTGCACTCATCCAGAAAATGAAACTCACCACCTGCTCCCTCGACCCCATCCCTGTTTCTGCATCTCCAAGGTCCATCTCCTAGCCCCCCTCCTAACTGACATCACCAATCTCTCCCTGTCCACTGGCACTGCACCTACCCCTCCAAAAACAGTTGTTATCACCCTGATCCTGAAAAAACCTTCCCTGGACCTATCAATACTCTCCAGTTACTGTCCTATCTCTAACCTCTCATTCGTCCCTAGGGTCCTGGAACAAGTCGTTGCTTCCCAG
Source organism: Hydrolagus colliei (assembly GCA_035084275.1). Taxonomy (NCBI): domain Eukaryota; kingdom Metazoa; phylum Chordata; class Chondrichthyes; order Chimaeriformes; family Chimaeridae; genus Hydrolagus; species Hydrolagus colliei. The sequence goes on along the minus strand of CM068743.1, from coordinate 8,333,671 downwards.
CTTCGCTGCTTTCTCTCTCGTCATTCTTCTTTGAACCCCTGAAATCTGGCTTCTACGCTGCCCATAGCATGGAGACAGCCCTGGTCAAAAACTCTAATGACATTCTAAACATCTGTGATCAGGGATCTCACTGCCTTCTTGTCCTCCGTGTCCTCTCTGCTGCTTTTGACATTGTCAACCACTCCATCCTCCTCCCAGCTCAATCTTCATGGACCTGCCCTTGCCTGGTTCGACTCTTACCTCTCTCACCGTCTCCAATTTGTCGCCATCAATGGCTTCTCCTCTAGCTCCCGCACTGTCACTCATGACATCCCCCAGGGCTCTGTCCTTGGCCCCCTACTTTCCAATAACTACATGCTCCCCCTTGGGTGATATCATCCACAGACACAGGGTTAATTTCCACATGTATGCGGATGACACCCAACTCTATCTTTCTGCATCTACCTTGATGTCCTGACATCAAGACCTTTACGAGCGAACTTTCTGCAGTTAAACTTGAACAAGTCCGAGGCCCTCCTGATTGGCTTGCACCAGCACCTTTACCATTCAGGCACTGGCAGCATCAATCTCCATGCTTGCACCCTCCACCTCATCAAGCCAGTCAGGAAATTAGTTGTCTTGTTCGATCCTTAACTGTCTTTCCTTACATGCTGCTTGCCCAACAAGGACACCCTACCCATCAAGGCTTTGGCTTGCAGAGTTAACAGAAGCTGGGTGGGAAGAATCCCTATCCTCAATGATCAATCTGTCCCTCCAGTCCTGCCAATGAGCCGGGCTGGCTGGTCGGCTAGGACCAGTGCCCTGGAGTACTGCGTACCCACTTTGTCAGGAGTAGTACTACTGAGAAATCCGGAGATGTTTGACTTGATTCCGATACTTTGAGCCTTCACGAGGTGAATGGCAAAGCCCTTAGGAGTTCTCAGTGAGCGGCGTAGCTCAACATGAAATGAGTGAGAGTATTGCCACCATCTTCCTTACATCTATACCCACTGAGCGATGGTTCCACCAGTTACAGGTCCAGAGCTTGAGAGGCAGCAGATGCTTAACTCGCTGCATAACAATCTCGCGTTCACAACTCTAGATTCTAGGTAACATCTACCAGCCACTCTCACTGGAAGCATTAATGGAGCTCCTGTGACTCAATGGTTAGAGCACTTGTCTTGCAAGCTGGGGAGACCAAGCTGGGGAGACCTGTGTTCAAATCCAGGCAGGTCAGAGTGAAACCTTGGGCAAGTTTCCTCACTCCACACGTCTAATAATAATCCGTCCAAAAAAACCACAATAATAAAAGTGATCATTTCAATCCGCGAATGTTTGTGGGACACTTTGCTGTGCGCAATTGGCTGCCACGATTCGCCCACAAATATACACAGTCAATTCGCTTTACAGTACATTCCGTGAAGCGCTTTGGGACGTCGATAAGATGTGAAAAGCGCTATATCAAATGCAAGGATTATTATTATTATTAGTATGTCAGAATCAAGTCATATGAATACCTTATTTTAGCATTTTCACAGTTATGACTGATATTAAAGTTTTAAGACAAAATAATAATGGTCTTTCCTTTCATTTAATACAGCACCTTATCACATCTTCGAGACGTCTCAAAGCACTTCACAAAATATACTGCAAAGTGAGTTGACTGCATATTTTGTAGGTGAAATGCAGCAGCCAATTGTGTACAGCCGTGCCCCACAAACAGTCATGGAATGAGTGACCAAATTATTGTTATCCTTATTTTTTGAAGGGATTATTACCTCTGGAAAAGCGATCCACCAATCGTTCTGCTAATTGATCCACCGACCAGGTTCCTACTTAATGCTTGCACTGTGAAAATCCATCCTGCAGCCTCTCCGCCTCGCTTCCTCCCTTTCCTCCTTCAAGGCCAGTCTCAAGACCTTCCTCTTCGACCGCGCCTTCGGCTGCCCCACTAACTCTTCCCCCTCTCCCACTCTCCCTCTCCTTCCCCCTACCCTGAACCCCCTTCCCCCACCCCCCCACCCCCCCACCCCCCCACCCCGCTCGGGTCCCGACCTGACTGTTCAGCGCAATTTTGTTGTTGTTGTAGGTAATCAAAAGTGTGTGGATTAAGGAAACCTGCCTAGCATTTCACTCTGTGCTGGAATTGAATCCAGGACCTCTCGCTTTGTGAGGCAAGTGCTCAAACCAATACACTAGATGACTCCACAAATGATCTCACAGGTTCAAATATGGTGAAATTCGGGGCCTTAGAACTTTTTGGACAAAAATAATTACATGGACATAATGCAAAGAATACTGCAGATGCTGAAAATCTGAAACAAAAACAGAAGTCACTGGGAACACTCAGCAGGTCAGGCAACATCTATGGAGAAAGGAAAGTGAGTCAACGTTTCAGGTCCACTAGCCTTCACAATTACATGGAGTTAGCCCCCAAGTTTTGCATGGCGACAAGTGATTAGAGCTATAGAATACTCAGAAAGGCCTAATGAATGTCAAAGAACCTGATATCAGGGCACACTCAATGTTGACACTGGAGCAAATATTATATTCAGCCAGCATAATAATGAATCAGACTGTTAAATCAATGCAACCAGCTGAATTCAAACCTGTGGTTCAGGAACCATATTTAAGCTGTTCACAAAGACAGTGGAAACTGATGCTTTATTAATCACACAGCCTCAATTTTTATGTTGTAAATGAATCCGAGGCCTGCAATTCTTCATAATCCTAGCCTTAATACCACTACGTATCTTAATGATAACAATCCTTGCATTAATCAAATCTCTTCGCAGAATATATCGTAAAATGGATTGACTGTGTATTTTGTGGGAGAACCATGGCAGCCGATTGCACACAACGACCAATTTTTGTGGATGGATTATTACCCCTGGAGAGCAAGCTGCCAATTGACAAACGACTGGGTTCCTGGTTACTAGGTAAACATGTGGAGTAAGCAAACTTTTCTAAAGCTTGTCCCCACCCAGGAATGGAACCCAGGTCTGCTCGCTTGTGAGGCTAGTGCATTAACCACTGTCAGTATGGCACGCCACCGTTTAAAATGGATTCCTTAAAAATAAAGAATATGCAGAATTTGGGAATAATCTTAAATTCGGTCTTAATTTGGAAGCCATGGCAACTTACAAATCAAGACTGAATTGAGGATTTTACCAAATTGCACACTATCTTATATATCAAGGCAATAGTTTAATACGCAACAACAGATTTCTATTTATGTAACATAATTTCCGTTGGTGGACGTCTCTTAGTGCTGGACAAGGGTTTGCATTTGAGCTGGGAGTTGGATTTAGGAAGTGGGATGGGTGGGGGTGCTGGCAACATGACTCATGGTGCAGTGAAAGAGGAAGGTCTTGAGATGGACCTTGAATCAGGGTGGGGAAGGAGCGAGGCAGAGCGAATCCAGGATGAAGTTCCACAAGGTGGGGCAGAAATGCTGAAGACCTGACGAGTAGGACAGGCAGAGCGGTGGGTATAAAGCGGATCGGTGCCTGCAGAACAAGCCTAGGATCATGAGAAATGTGGGTCCCTGCATGTAATGAAACATGGCTGTGTGTTACTGACGTTTAATAAAACGTTTAAACTTGCCGTGTTCTGTGTCTCAATAAAATAAAATACCGGCTTGTGTTGTAGATACAGTTAAGAAATTTATTAGAAAATGTTACATTGAATAATTAAAATATACCTTCATTTGTGGAGTTTATTGGTTTGACACAAGTTAAAAGAAACATTATGGTATGCAATGAGCAATTCTACTTACTTGCTTAAAACAGACAGCTGGAAAAAGAAAGCTATTTTCCTGGTGTTCAACATGTGGATTCGTTCCATCTTTTCATTACAATGCTCTTGGTTTCTCTGCCATTGGGGATTGAGGTGTCATTTTTAATGTACAGTGTACATTGCACAACTGGTAGACCCTAAGACACCAGGCATTAGGCTTATAAATGTAAAGTGACAGATTGGGTGTTTTCAAACGCTAATTGTAGCTCTCCTTGGTTTGGGGCTCAATACATTCTAGGGAAATTTTCAGAGAGATTTTCAGAGAGCTCATTAGAGCTGTGTGTGGAACTCTCACACTGGCATGTTGCTGATTGCCAAGATTTTCCCCGGAGACCCGACTAACAGCGAAAGTCTTCACTATTAGATACAAATATGTAGCTTCTGATAAGACTTCCGCAGCATCAATTGCATTTTTAAGAGGGCATGAGGAGGGAAAAGGGCACAGTGTTATGAATAAATATATATCTAGAAAGATGTTTCCGCCATATTTCTAGAGGTTTAATTTTTTTTAAACAGAATAAATAGCTCCCCAGAGTTGTTAAAGCTTCATTTTAAGAGATACATTGAGCTGTACAAATCTGTAAGGTCACATCTTCAGTATCTGGAATTTGTGGACAGTATTATAGGCTAATAGACATAGGGGAATTAAAACATAACTGGCAGGCTTTAAGGTCGACTAAACAGTTTTATACCCCTTCATACCAATATAGACAGGCTGAGATTGAACAGCCTTTAAAAACGAGTTAGGCAAATATTTGAAAGCAATAAAAGGACAGGGAAGTGGAACTAAATAGCGCTTTCAGAGAGACATCACAGATGCAAGTGTCAAATGGTCTTTGATAGGGTGTTCTATATCTTTCTCACTCAGCTCCTACAAACCCTGTATCCCAAAGTTTTAACGGATGCAGCAGTGAGCAAACAGCATTCACAGTAGCAAGCTACAAAGTTTGAGCCGGTTAAACTCTAACAGTACTTCAATTGCATGTTCTAAGCCTTGGCTCTTTTCAACTTGTACATAAGACTTTTCTAGGATTAGTTGAGCAGGGTATTTCATTCTGGGGACAGAATGTGAACTTAATTTCAGCCAAACAGAAATTTCCAAGTTTTTCTGGAATCTCAGTTTCCCGGTTTGGTTTGGATGCTCTTAAGCATGATGATGGGGTTCCAAGTGTGTCAGACACCTGATGATCAAAAAAGCCACACAAACTGAACAGAACAGCTATATTTCCCTTCGAACTCAGATTAATTTTCATAAATGGCACCTGTGCCCACATGCATCAAAATGAATGAAGAACTACTTTAAAATGACAGATGTATTTTAAGTAAATGTTTGCATTTTGCAAATAAATCTACATTACTCAGCCACCCTGGAAATATTCAACATCCCACACAGACTCATGAGTCAAAAGAATTGGTGGTTTATAATTATCAGTAGATGTGGCATTCACAATGACAATATAATTATAATATTAATGCTGCATTATTTGACCATCTACGTGGGATAATAGACTAAATGCAAGATTGTATCATTCTATCTCAAATTGTAAAATTGGTCTACACAGGGATATAAACCCGTTTAAGTATGAGGACGTGTCTGATTCAACTCTATAGAATTAACATCCGATTATATTGTTTATTCTAGCAAAATGTATATACAGGTACATACTGTACATTTGCTTATAAATCCAGAGTCTCAGCTTTAAGGCAGGGAATCAAGACATATCAGGGACATATTCTAAGAAGTAACCTGGGTTTAAGGAATATCCTGGGTTTAAGGAGTTAATTGAACTAAAAATTAAACTGTTTGGGAAAGTTATGGGCTATTAATTATTTTTTGCTTGTGTTTTTCAGATTATTTTCAGGTCTGATCTTTCAACATTGGTATAAGCCTGGGTCTTATCTGCAATCAATTGAGAAAACGTAGAGTTCATCCAAGGACTTGATATCTGGCAGGCAGTCAGTTAGAACAGTTTTGGTCCTGGGAGTCAAGGGTAGAGGCAGAGAGGTAGAGTTGATTGTCAGCCACAAACATGTGCATGTGGACCCATGCCTGCATTCATCCCAACTGGGATAAAGAAGACAACGAGAAATAAATTTTTAAAATTGCGTTGAGAAAAAATTAACTTTGTTTACTCTAGATTTACACTATTTATGTAGCATTTCAGAGTGTCCATAACATGGCAAATTCTTTAATACAGCTTTAATTTTGAAGCCTGTTTGCTTTTAAGAACTATAAAAACAACATAAGAATGAGCAAAGTTAAGTTAATTTTCCAAATTATGGACATTCCAAAATGTTACTGGAAATAGAATAAATGTATATGCAGGTGGAATTTCAACCCATTAGTGTTTTGATTTTATAGATTGTGTAATTCTGAATCTAAGATAAATTGTGGAATAAAATCCTTAAATTCTTGACCATTATATTTAATGCAAAGAATTAACGTGGCAATGGGATGAAAGTAAATGTATTTACATGGGCACTGAGTTTACTGAAGATTATTGCTGAATGCCAAGCACTTCCCCAAACCCACAGAAGATGGTTTGAATTGATCAAGAATAAAACTATTGCCCAGATTCTTTCCCTTGAAGTTTCAACCGCTGAAAGGTTAATCTCATTGATTGGACAGTAATGACATGATCAGAATTTAACAAGCAGATATATGGATGTATGTAGTTAAAGAATGGATCAAATGAGTTTTCCCAGGATCTAGTTGAGGTTGTGGAATACAGTAAACTTTACATGGTACCAACAAAATTACATTTGTACAGCGCCTTTCACGTAGGGAGGATGTCCCAAGTCGTATCAATTGAGACCATACATCAAATATGACTTGTGTATGAAACTTGCATAAGTCGGATTATATATGACTTATGTAAAGTTATGTACAAGTTGGATTTTATACGGCTAATACATAACAAAAGAACTGTATTGGCTGGTGAACACTAAGGCAAAGTTTCTGTACTACGTTGGCCAGATGTACGACATAGGCGATTACCGTAAATACCCGAGTAAAAGACGCACTTTTTTTTGACGTCGGAAGATCTCGAAAGTTGGGGGTGCGCCCTGTACGCAGGTACAAGAAATTTTGAGCCTCAGAAATACAGTAAACAGGGCCGATGCTGTCAGCCGGGGTTTGGACACTGTGTCCGGTGGGGGTTGGGGGGAGCGGATGATGGGGCTTCGGCCTCGGCCGCCCGGGCAGCGGCAGCGGACTTCAGTGCCGTGCCTGCTGCCTGCCTTCTGCCAAACCCAGTCTGCCTCCCTCCCTCCCTCTCTCTCTCTCACTCCCTCCCTCCCTGCCTGCCTGCTTCCCTCCCTGCCTCCCTCCCTCCCTCCCTGCCTGCCTGCCTCTCTCCCTCCCTCCCTCCCTCCCTCCCTGCCTGCCTGCTTTCCTCCCTCCCTCCCTGCCTGCCTCCCTCCCTGCCTGCCTCTCTCCCTCCCTCCCTGCCTGCCTGCCTCTCTCCCTCTCTCTCTCCTTCCCTCCCTGGCTGCCTGCTTGCCTCCCTCTCTCCCTCCCTGCCTCCCTCTCTCCCTGCCTGCCTGCCTCCCTCCCTCTCTCCGTCCCTCCCTCCCTGCCTGCCTGCTTCCCTCCCTGCCTGCCTGCCTCTCTCCCTCCCTCCCTCCCTGCCTGCCTGCTTTCCTCCCTCCCTCCGTGCCTGCCTGCCTCCCTCCCTCCCTCCCTGCCTGCCTGCCTCTCTCCCTCCCTCCCTCCCTCCCTGCCTGCCTGCCTGCCTGCCTGCCTCTCATCCTCTCTATCTCCCTCCCTCCCTGGCTGCCTGCCTGCCTGCCTCCCTCTCACCCTCCCTGTCTCCCTCCCTCCCTGCCTGCCTCCCTCTCTCCCTCCCTCACTGCCTGCCTGCCCTGCCTGCCTCCCTTCCTGCCGGTCTGCCTGCCCTGCCTGCCTCCCTCTCTCCCTCCCTACCTGTCTCTCCTGCCTCCCTCCCTTCTGCCGGCAATATCATCGAAAATGCTTCCATTTTTTTTCACCAAGAAAAGGCCAAAAGTGGGGAGGGTGCGCCTTATACGCGAGTGCGCCTTATACGCGGGTATTTACGGTACATGATTCACTCACCCGATCCCCAAAAATATACATACTAGACTTATGTGAGTTTCAGTCACAAGATATATCATCAATTTACTTTACAGTATTACTGTGAAGTGCCTTGAGACGTCTTGAAGACGTGATAAGGCAAGGATTTATCAATGCAAGGATTATTATTATTATATTTAATGTATTCAATGCTTTGTTGCTTAAGATATCTGAGCACGTTATTGTGGGTTGTCATGCCGCTCTGGATATGGCTTCCTCCCTCGCAGATGGAGGAGTTTTCACAAGTAACTATGACAGGGTCAGGTCAGGCTTTCAGCAGCAATGACAATCATTCCACAATATCTTCTTCACGAGAGGGGAAACATAAAAACTAGTGAATGGTAAGCCATCATAATAAATAACATATAACCCCCCACTATACACACACACACCGCAATATAAGTTTCAGAAGGCGTGTGGTTTTGTTCGCACACATAATGAATCCAAAATATTTCATCCTGAAATGTTTTTGTCTTGTGCCTTCAATAGAGAAAGTCAAACACATTAAAATAATGCAAATATTTGTCACAATGAGGATAAATATTTAAACATAATCTGATTGTTCACATTGCCTGAATAATCTTCCTCCTCTGTTGCTGCGTGAGGGTTCTTTACCTAAAGATTTAACTTTTGTTTGACATGTGAATGAATCATGTGTGACGATAAGAATTATCTTTGTGCTTGGCATCATTTAAGAAAGAACTTTTTAGACAGACTGAACATTCTGGAAGTTAGATCTACCGTAATAGGATTTTCAATAATAACAACAACTTTTATATAGCGATCCTATCTGCGTTTTATATAGCATTTATATAGCGTCCTTCACGTGAGGTAGCGTTCCAGAGCACTTGACAGTGGTCAGCAACCTGAGTAAGTAAGCAAGCAAGCAAGTAGGTACGTACGTATATACATGTATGCACGTGTTTTATACATACGCATGGTATATATACATACGTATGCACGTAGATACATATGTATACATATGTCTGTTTCAGTTTTAGAAACATAGAATCAGGAGTAGGCCATTCAGCCCCTCAAGCCTGTTTCATCATTCTATAAGATCATGGCTGATCTGCACCTCAAGTCCAATTACGCGCCCTTGCCCCATCCTTTGATACCCTGACCTAATAAACATCTCTCCATCTCAACCTTGAAGCTGTGAATGGATCCAGCATCCACAGGCTTTTGAGGAGAGAGTTCCAGAATTCCATCACACTCTGGGTGAAAAACTGTTTCCTGATTTCACTCCTAAATGGCCCAGCTCGAATTTTAAGATTATGCCCCTTGTTCTGGATTCCACTATCTCAACCTTCGCAACTCAAAAGAAGAGACCAAGTTGATGCAACCTGTTAATTTGCAATCTCCTAATTTAACCCTTTAAGACATGGTATCATTCTGGTGAATGTGGATGGGCAACCCCTCCAAGGCAAATGTATCCATATAACAATAACAACAGCAACAACAACAACAAAATTATACTTGAATAGTGCCTTTCATGTCAGGAGGACATCCTGACGTGAGTTGGAGATAGGGAGTGTGGAGGGACCGATGGAACGGTCGAAGAGAAGGGTCTTGAGGTGGGATTTGAAGGAGGCCAGGGAGGGGGCTAGGCGGAGGGACTGCGGGATGGAGTTTCAGAGGTTGGCGGCAGAGGTGGGTCGAGGGATGTGAAGCAGGCAGAGCTTGCTGAGCGGAGCGGGCGGGCAGGTTGGTAGGACGTTAGGAGGTTGCGGATGTAGGGTGGGGTGAGGCCATGTAGGGCTTCGAATGTGAGGACCAGGATCTTGAATTGGATCCTCTGGATGATGGGGAGCCAATGGAGTCGAGCATGGAGTGGGGAGATGGGGTCATGAAACTTGGAGCGGTAGAGGACATGGGCCATAGAGTTCTGGATTATCTGCAACCTGTGGATGGCGGAATTGGGAAGGCCGACAAGCAAGGCCCCTTGAGGGTAAGGTAATGGTGGTGTCGGGCAATACAGTGACTCGATCCGTGACCCGATCAACCGGATTGCGAGACACCCTCCCGGGGCAATACCCCATTCTAGCAATCACGAGCCTGCACACTTATTAAACTTACAAATTCTGGATTTTTACCAATAATTTTACTAAGTGTGCTGGAATCTTTATTGGTAAGTAATAATAATAATAATAATCGTGCTTGCTTACGAAACACAGTCACTAAACTTAGACAAATGTAATTTTGTTGTTGTCTAAAGTAAACACTGGGAAGTGTTGAAACATGAAATGAGGCATTTTACGAAATGTAAGGATTACCATTATTACAATAAGATGTTGGTAGCTGTAATCTATATTTCACATGATTATGATTTAATTCTCAGAAAAGCATAACACATTCCCAGGAATCAATATACTGTATATTGGTCTGCACCTTTCCCACTAGGTTTATAGGACACTGCTGTGTGCAAATTGGCTGTTGCAAAATATTCGCCCACAAATATGCAATCAATTCACTTTCTGTGAAGAGTATAATCTGTGAAGTACTTTGAGATGTCTCGGGGACATGATAAGGTGCTGTAACAAATGCAAGGATTATTATTATATTAAATTTTATTGTCACTCTTTATTGATCGATCAATGTTTTTTTTTGCATAATCATCTTTAAATACATCTCTTTTAAGTTTCTTCAGCCTCATTTTTGTCCTACATCCTGGCTCAGTGGTAGCACTCTTGTCTGTGATTCAGATGGTTGTTGGTTACAAGCCCCGCATCAGGACTAGGAACACATATTATAGGCTGACACCCTAGTTGGTGCTGTATTGTATTGTATAGGCTGTGCTGTATTGTCGGAGGTGACATCCTTCGGAAGGAGACATTAAATTGAGATCCTATCTGCCTGTCCAAGTGGATATTAAAAAAAGACGATACTTCAATTTGAAGATGTCTCAAAGCACTTCACAGAATATACTGTAAAGTGAATTAACTGTATATTTTGTGGGCGAAACGTGGCAGCCAATTACGCACAGCAGTGTGCCCATAAACAGTCGTGGACTGAAGTGACCAATTTATTATTGGGGTTTTTCAAGGTATTATTATCAGGCACGTGGAGTAAGGAAACCTGCTCAACATTTTGCCCTGCTGGGAACCCATGTTTCTCGCTTGCAAAGCGAGTGCTCTAACCACTGAGCTACAGGACTCTCTGTGGAGTTTCACAATATTGGGCTTGGACTGGCAACCTTCTGACTTAGTGATACCTCGAGCCAGGCTGACACACTAAGGAAGTCAATACAATATAATATTACAATTGTACAGAGCCTTTCATTCCATCGGGAGGATATCCCGACGTGAAAGGCAATCTATAAGTGTAATTTTGTTGTTGTTGTCCCAGTGTGCTGAATTGACCAATACCTTGGTCCCTAGAGACTTGCCCTTCTCAGCCCCGCACACCACAAAACTGTACTATTAAATAAGTGAAGGGAATTTCTCCCAATGTCCTAGTCAACAATTGGTCATTCACTTCATGGCTCTTTGTGGGACATTGACGTGTATAAAATTGACCACCACATTTGTCTATAAAATATAGTCACTATACTTTACAGTATAATAATAATCATCATCTTCATCATTATCTTTGCATTTGATATAGCGCTTTTCACATCTTCTAGAGTCTTAAAGATCTTCACAGAATATATTGTACAGTGAATCGATTGATATTTGTCGGCAAAACAAATATATATTTATATATACAAATAGAAATGTATATCCTTTAAAATATACTTTGTGATATCCTCTTGATGTGAAAGTTGCTATATCAAATTCCAGAATAGTGAGGATGATTTTTAATTTCCTCAGCTCATTTCTTTGCGGAAGGGTTAAACTCATATTGGGGGACCTAATAAATTCTTCAGCTGTCTTATGCATTTATTCCTCCAAGAAATGTGGTGTTCATTCCTGCAGCTTTATGGTTAGGTATTATTGCCTGCACTTCTGGGTGCTATAAGGCATATTCATTAACAAAGGTTAAGTGACTCATTAAAAATTGGAAAGAAACATAATTTCATCTAATTTACCATTCATTGTCCCAATTTCTTACATATGGTAAATCACAAGGTAGAAATTAGGATAATAAGTATTTGGCACGCAGTGGTAATTTTCTGTTCTTAGCACATTAGGCAATGTTAAAAATCCATTAAACAAGATACAATGATGATTCGTCCCTTCCATCAAGTGTGCAAATGTCAAGCAGGCATTCAACATGCTGTAAGCTGAATGATAGGACATGTGTTCCTCCCAACTGTTCCCTAGGGGAGTGAATTAAACCAGTGGCAATTCATCCTTGTTTCACACAAGATTCTTCAAGCTGCCAGCTGCACAGAAGCGATGGAATAACCTGAGGCCTCAAATTTCTCATGGCCCTTCAAAATTTTAGAATACTCAGATTTTTTTTTGAATTCTTAATTTGAACACCGGAGCATGTCAAATCTTTCTTTTTTTTTGTCTTTTTTGTTTTCTAATTATCTCCCTACTGGTGGATCCATCTCTGCTACTGGTCTAGCCTCCTCTTGCCTTACGGTACCACATCTGAAGTGGGTGCAAGTATACGGGGCATAAAAATGGAAGAGGAAATGTTGAATTTGTACAACAAAAATGACACAAATGACTACAGCGAACACACGGTTGAACAGGAGGGTCTTAAGATGGGCCTTGAAAAAGGCAAGGGAGGGGAGCGAGGCGAAGGCTGTGTAGAGATGGAGTTGTGTAGGTGGTGGCAGAAAGGCTGAAGGGACAACTGCCGATGGTGGAGCAGGGGACAAGAAGCAGGCTGGAGCCCATTGAGCAGAGGGAGTGGACAGTTATGTATGGAATTAGCAGGTCATTGAGGTAGGTTGGAGCAAGGCCGAGGAGGGCTTTGAATGAGGATTTTGAAATCTGTCTTCTAAGGTATGGGGTACTTGAGCCGAGCAAGTGTAGGAGTGATAGGATAACGAAAGCTGGTGTGGGAGAGCACATGAGCCTTAGAATTCTAAACGATCTACAGCTTGTAGAGGGAAGAGTTGGGAAGGCCAACAAGCAGGGAGTTAGTGCAGTCAAGCCTAGATTTGATGAAAGCGTGGTTAGATCAGATTTTAAAACCGTGTCCAATTCTCACACTATAGGAAGGAAATCACAGCAATGGAAACAATATAGCACATATTTACTGGGATGCTACTTGGATAATAGCATGTAGAGGCTATAAAGATACACTAGATAGGTTAAACTTTTTCACTCATGAAACGATATCTAAGAGGGGACCTAATAAGAGGTGTGTAAAATTATAAAAGGGTTTGATAAGACTAGCATAGAGAGGCTGCTTGTACTGGCTGGAGAGTTCATAACCAGGAGACACAGATATAAGATGGTAACTTGAGGGTTGAAAAGAGAATTTAGGAGGAGGAAGCGTAATGATACTGTGGAACTCGCTGCCTGAAGCGGTGGTTGAATCAGATAGTAAAGATGCATTCAAGAGGAAGCTAGACCAATGTCATGGAAAGGGGAATAGAGGGTATGGGAGAGAGTAAGAAATGGGTGGAGACTCATGTGGAGAATGAACACTGACACAGACTGATTGGGCATTGAATGGTTTAGAAGTTGTAAATTATTTGTAAATCTATATGAAACATGACCCAGGTGGAAGTTCTTCCCAACAGTTGGCACTATTCAACCCCACTAGTAGCATTTAATAGATGACATTTCAATGGCTTCAACAGAACTGTAATTATACTGTTCCTTTAGTTTTAATCACTAACACACAGACTTATTTTAGTGTTAATTTTTACCAACCTTTATAAATCACTTGCACAGATATTGTATTTGTCTAGAGCACCATTAAAGCAGTTGATATGCTATTAACTGTCTTCAGCGCCTTGGGATGTCCTCCTAATATGAAAGGCGCTCTATAAATGTAATTTTGTTGTTGTTGTTGTTTCCTATTCTTGGCCCAATGTGAGAATTTATTCCATACTCTCTAGTGTTTACATAACTGTTTTTTATATCCCAAGGTGCACCAAATTTCAAATGATCCAATGATTCAAATACAGTATATCATATAATCCTACTATCCTTGGGACCCAGTTTGAATTCAATTAAGCTGATTGGAAAAAGTCTCTTTGTTTGGCCAGTTCTAAAGTCTTCTATGTACAGTAAACTCCTGATAACAACAACAACAAAATTACATTTGTATAGCACCTTTCATGTCAGGAAGATGTCAGACACTGGACAGTTAATGCTTCAGACTCGAGCTGAAGATGGGCGGGGGGAGGGGGTGGGGGGAAGAATTCCTGATGGAAGAGGAGAGCCTTGAGGCGAGACTTGGAAGAGTCCAGGGAGAGGGCGAGGCGGAGGGACTTCGAAATGGAGTTCCAGAGGTTGGGGGCAAATTAGCTGAAGGCTCACCCGCCAATGGTTGGGCAGGTGGGTCGGGGGACGTGGAAAAGGTCAGAGCCTGCTGAACGGAGGGGGGCGGAAGATTAATAAGGTGATAAGGGGTCACAGATGTAGCGTGGGGCGAGGTTGTTGAGGGCTTTAATGTAAGGACCAGGATCTTGAATTGGATCCTCGGGATGATGGGGAGCCAATGGAGTCGGGCAAGGATGGGGGAGATGGGGTCACGAAGTTTGGAATGGTAGAGGACACGGGCCGCAGAGTTCTGGATTATCTGCAGCCTGTGGAGGGAGGAATCAGGAAGGCCAACCAGCAAGGTATTTGCATAATCGAGCCGGGATACAATGAAGGCATGAATGAGGGTTTCAATGGCTTTAGGGGTGAGGTAATGGCGGGGTCGGGAAATGTTGTGGAGGTGGGGTAAGGCAGAGTGAGTCATTGCTTGGATGTAAGAGAGGAAAGACAGTTGAGGGTCAAACAAGACACCTAGGTTCCTGACTGGCTTGGTGAGGTAGAGTGAGCAACCATGGAGGTTGATGCTGTCAGCAGTCTGATGCAAGAAGGCACTGGCGCGAGCCAATCAGTAGGGCCTCGGTCTTGTTGACATTCAACTGTAGAAAGTTAGCTCTCATCCAGGACTTGATGTCTGACAGACAGTCTGTTAGGACAGTGGTAGTCCTGAAGTCAAGGGTAGAGGCAGAGAGATAGAGTTGTGTGTCATCCGCATACATGTGGAAGTTAACCCCATGCCTGTGGATGATGTCACCAAGTGGGAGCATATAGGTATTAAAAAGTAGGGGGCCAAGGACAGAGCCCTGGGGGATGCCACAGGTGACAGTGCGGGGGCTGGAAGAGAAACCATTGGTGGAGACATAGTGTAGATGATGAGAGAGGTAGGAGTCGAACCAGGCAAGGGCAGGTCCGAGTAGATTGAGGAGGGAGGAGAGGCGGTGTAGGAGGGTGGAATGGTCGACAATATCAAAGGCGCTGGAGAGGTCGAGAAGGACAAGGAGGCAGAGAGAGCCCTGATCATAGATGTTAAGAATGTCGTTAAGAGTCTTTGACCAGGACTGTCTCGGTTCTGTGGGCAGCACGAAAGCCAGATTGAAGGGGTTTGAGGAGGGAGTGGCAGGAGAGGAAGGAGTGAAGCTGGGAAGCCATGACTCTTTTCAGGGCCTTGGAGAGGAATAAGAGTTGGAGACGGGGGTGATAGTTAGAGAGTAGGGATGGGTCGAGAGAATGTTTCTTTAACATGGGGATGATGCAGTTTTTAGAGAAGTGGAGATGGTGCCAGTGGATAGGGAGAGGTTGATGACATCAGTTAGGAGGTGGGCTAGGAGATGAAGCTCGGAGATAAGGAAGGAGGTGGGGATGGGTTGAAGGGAGCAGGTGGTGGGTTTCATTTTTCAGAGGAGAGCAGAGAAGGTGGGGGGAGAGATAGGGTGGAAGGTATGTAATGGAGGGTGGGAGGGAGATGGATCCTGGGGGAGAGGTAGGAGGGAGGTAGTGGAGGATGGGGTAGAGATGGCTGAACGAATCCCCTCGATTTTTGACTTGTATTTTGATTTTTGATAACTCATCACTCCAAGGGTAAAGGGTTAAATGACAAACTATCCAGAGCAGTGAGTTAGGTATATGTATAAGTAATAATAATAATCTCAAAACGCTTCACAGAATATACTTTTAAGTGAATTGACTGTATATATGTGGGTGAAACGTGGCAGCCAATTGTGCACAGCAGTGTCCCACAAACAGTCTTGGATTGAAATGACCAATTTTATCTTTTTTTTAGGGATTATTACACAAATACACAAATAAATGCATCCAGGATATTGACAGTATGATGACTTAAGTGGTAGTGCCAGATTAAGCCAGGGTTGAGTTATCAGGAGTTTACTGTAATTAGTCTGGGGGATTTCAATCCAATCCTTTGTGGGTTCACAACAGAAACGGTTAGTAATTCAACAATAATTAGCAATCTGGATCCAGAGAGGCCACAAGAGTGGTCGGTGTGTGAATGAAAACCCCACAGTGATGACTAGTTTGTTCTTCAGAGGTCAAGGCTTGGATTTGTTTGGCAAGAATGTAAGAAAGAATAGCAGAAGAAAGGTCATTGGGTCCCATATTTTAACAGATAACTCCAAATCTACTCTATTGTGAATGCCAGCACATCCATTCCATCTCCTGGGGAAATTCTGTATTGATACATCAATGGATCAAATGTGTGACACATTGTAAATACAGTCTTTGACAGAGAGAGAGTGCTGCACAATGAGTTATCTGCAGTGGATGGATTATCAACCAACAGAATATATTAGTGATTCGTGACAATACAGAGGCAATGTACCTGATCTGGGATAAACTGTCTGCATAGCTTTGAGAGAAGGGCTTGCAGATTTTGGAGCAAGATTGCAGCCATCAATAAGAGATTTGGCAGAAATGAGGATATTATTCTCAGAGAGATTAATAGTAACACTCAGTTTCTGTGAAATGATAGCACATGGAGTCAGTAGTCTGATAGACAGATGATACGTTGGCTTTCAAACTAACAGTCTATCTGGAATGTCACAGAGACAAGGCACTCCTATATCACTTTGCAAACGCTGGACACTTCCTCAGTTGGCTCATGCCGTGTCTTCATACCCAAGTGATATTATTTCCTCTTGTCTATAGACTCCATATTTGTTTACAATGCTTTCCTCTTACTCTGGTATCGTTACTATAGATTGACACAACTAAACATGCCAAGTTTCTCACTGAATAAACAGTGAAGTAACACAGGAAATTCACCTGACGTATAATATAAATATCAGGAGAATGTCTTTTACCCGTTTCTGAAATTTGTGTCCATTACTATACGTTTGAAACAGATACAGATATACCATATGTGGCAAAAGGAAAAGATGTTTGCCAGGAATAGATGATCACTTGGTTACGTTTTCGTCACCATGACAAAGAGTTTGCTATTGTTGCTGACTGTGGCATTTAAAAAAAATCTTAACCTTTATACAGTATATTCCAACACAAAAGGCAAACAGGAAGGACAAAGGCCAGGAGATTTTGAAAGACCATTATTTTATTGGCTTTATGAAGTTCACATCAAGGTGTGATTGAGGAGAGCATAGTTATAGAAATGCTGCTGTAAACAAAACACAATATTAATGTTGGTGTTCATGCTTGCTCCTGCCACAAATTGAAAAGTTTTTTGAAATGCATAAACTAGAAGTTCAAGTGGAGCATCTAGGAATGATTTATTGAGTTCAAATGGAGCATGGAGTTTGGGGAATGTAAACCACGCTATGGAAACACTCATCTATATGAGAGAGAAACCCAACAATTATACAAAATCATGTAATTAGTATGCAAAATCCTGTGTGTAATACAAAGGATAATGGATAATAGACAAAAAGAGTGTCAAACAGAGCTTGTATCAAAAAGATTGATTCACTTAGCGGAAGCGTTCTTCAGTAAAATTGTCCTTAAAGTTTCTTGCTAGTCTGACCATCACCATAACCACCCCTGACTAGCATTTCAGTTCCTGATCATCAGGGCATAAATGCATCTCTCTATTAAATCCAGATGGAGGTTCTGACAATGTTACCAATGTGTATCAAACCATGATAATGTGTCCACTTCCTCTACCTCTTATAGAAAAGACTCCTGCCTTAAATGATTTAAAACTTTGTTTAATCTAAAAAGTTGTGTCCTGATCAGCTGGTGTTTGTACCAAAACTGCAGTTCCAAGGTTAACGGTGACTCCCCCAATAACCAATCTTGCAATCGGACATAATGTTAGAAAACTTGGGAGGATATGCTCTGCCTCTGAGGTCATTCATGTACTCACCCTTGAACTTTGGTGATCACCATAATGAATATTTTCTTAACATCACAGACTTCGCACATACTGATGGAAAAAAAGTCCTTGTTATTAATATATACCATTGGATTGAATGACACCCATATCTCTATATGAAGTTAATAAGACTCAAGAATCTGGCCAGGAAACCACTTGTACCTGTTGGCCAAATGTCTCTTCGGATTCCAAGAAAAATTAATGAACCTGGCAGCCTTTCTGAATAATGCATTAGTTACCTGCTGAGTGCAGGTGGACATGGATCATATGTAACCCCAACAAAATGATCCTCTCAGTGGCTCAAATTACTATATAGGAAATAAATAATTGGTTCTTGTTAAATTTACCGCCACAACCAGATATCTTGGATCAGAAATGTCCCTCCAATTCAACTGGTATTGATTGGCATACCTCAACCATGACTTCTAAGTAAAATTTTGTTGTTGTTGTTGTTGTCTTGAGGTATTGTTCCTCTTAGAAGCAGGTGACTGATTTGGGGTTTATTTTAAATTAGAGCACCAACCTAACCTATTGATTAGATATATTTCCAATCACGGCCATTCTTGGTGTTCAGTCGTGTACTGCCCAGAACTTGGGCCTTAAGGCTGTGGATTTTATAATCCAGGCTGAAACTCCAGGTCGGTGGAGCATTGTCGGAGATGCAATCCTTCAGGATGTGACAATAAACCAAACTGCTGTTCTCTTTAAGTGAACATTAAAGATTCTATGAGACCATCTGAAAAGAGAAGGGAGCATCAGTATCTTGATCAACGATTCTTCAAATAATTTGATGATTCTCTCCATGATTGTTTCTTGAGAAATGTGATTATATCAAGCACTTTGAGAAGGTCCAGTGTATTGGATGTTATATCAAATGTAAAGGAATATTTTTTATAGATATTTGTAAATGTGACATGAATATTACACAGAATAATATCGTTTGCCAATTTGTTTGTCTCCCCTCCAATTGTTTGGATTTCTTTCAATCTCCACTTAATACATTTGAGATTAAGTAAGAAGAGAATGTCCTTTTTTGAAGTCAAACCCAGATAATTTACATATCTAGGTGGTTTTCATATGTGGAACTCTCATTCTGATTTTGATACTTTTGAGCATAGACATATATTTCCAGACACTCGACTAACCTAAAGCAAATTGCATCTGAACAATCCCAGATAATAAATAGCTGGGCACACAAGTCTGAAACAACAACAAGAACTTGGATTTATATAGGACCCTCCACTCCAGATGGCGTCTCAGAGCTCTTCACAAAGCAGAGCCTGGGGCAGACCCAAGTGGAGGAGGAAAAAAATGACCAAAAGTGCGGTCGAACAGAAAAGTCTTCAGGTGTAAACTGAAAATGGGAAGGGAGGGGGCGAGGCGAAGGGAGTGAGGGAGGGATTTCCAGAGCTTCAGAGCATATTGGTTGAAGGCACGGACATTGATTGTGGAACGGAGGATTTGGGGGACGCCAGACACAGTAGAGCAAAGGCAACGGGTGCTTTTATGAGGAGAGAGGAGGTTAGAAAGGTAGGGGGGGTGCAGAGGAGTGGAAGGATTTGTAAACAAGAATGAGGATCTTGAAATCGATCCGCTCTGAGACAGGGAGCCAGTGAAGTCTTGCAAGGACTGGAGTAATTGGGGAGTGAACTTTGGCTTGGGTGAGCAGGCGACGGAATTTTGAATGAGTTGGATATGAAAGAATAAGAATGATATGATAACCATTACCAAAGTTCACACAAATTGTTAATTCTACGTAAATGTTCATATTCGTGAATTTCTGTACAAATCATACTTTTAAAAAATTAATGTTAAATATTCAAAATATAATATACAAGCTAGAGGTGAAGGCAAATCATTATTTGTGAGAAAAGATCCTGACAGACAGCTGATGACTTTTTTTAATTAAAATGTTTTTCATGTGTTCTGTAAGTGAACTGTTTAATGAAGAACTCACCAGGAAGTGTTCTGCTGTTGCTACAGCACATCTGTTCCCTGCACCAGCCCTGCTGCTTTCTGAAGGCCATTCCTGAAGCTGATTTTCAATATTAAGTTTGATCCTAATACTGTAATAATAATCCTTGCATTTGATATAGCGCTTTTCCCGTTTTCTAGACGTCTCAAAGCACTTCACAGAATATGCTGTAAAGTGAATTTAGCGTATATTTGTGGGCGAAACACGGCAGTCAATTTCACACAGCAGTGTCCCAAAATAGCCGTGGATTGAAATAGACAATCATTGTTTTTTTTTCGAGGGATTATTATCCTGCATATGGAGTAATAAGATTTTGCCCTCCCTGGTATGGAACCCAGGTCTACCGCTTGCAAGGTGAGTGCTCCAACCACTAAGCTACAGGACTCCACTCTAACTAGTCTACAACAACAACAACAACAATTTACATTTATAGAACGCCTTTCACGTCGGGAGGACGTCCCAAGGCGCTGAACAGGAGGCGTGTGACCCGAGCTGGGAGGGGAGTGTTTGGGAAGGGGTGAAACACGAAGGGGAGGTAAAAGAGTTCGGGGTGGAACAAAAGGCACAATCGAAGAGGAAAGTCTTCAAACCGGCCTTGAAAGAGGAAAGGGAAGAGGTGAAATGGAGGGATTGAGGGATGGCATTCCATAAGGTGGGAGCGGAGAAACCGAAGGCCCGGCCTCCGATGGTGGGGCGGTTCGGGCGGGGGGCTTGGAGCAGGCCAAGTCCTGTTGAACGGAGGGTTCGGGTGGGCGTGTAGGGGGAGAGTAGATCGGTTAGGTAGGATGGGGCAAGGCCATGTAAGGCCTTGTAGGTGAGGACGAGGATCTTAAACTCGATCCTCTGGAGGATGGGGAGCCAGTGGAGACGGGCGAGGGTGGGGGTTATGTGGTCGCGGAGGCGGGTGCGGGATAGTACACGGGCTGCAGAGTTTTGGATGGCCTGCAGCCTATGAATGGAGGAACTGGGGAGGCCGACTAGGAGAGAGTCTAGAAGGTATTGGATAATACACATGCCAACCACAGTGTTTTGATACATTTTTGGACAGCCTTCTAACTGGGTTGGATTGAGTGAGTAATAATGCCATCAGAGCCATTGGATGAACACAGAGCAGCAGGTACTGAGGGGCAAGCAACTTCCCATCCTACTAAAGTAGGAAAATCCCAGTAAGAGTACACATCGACAAAGTTTCTACACTTAGCAGTGGGAGAAATGTCATTTTTTCAGTGTGGAGACAAAGGTCTTGAGAGATTAATGAAAAAAAGAGAAAAAAATCCTGAATAACTATTTTACCTACTGATTTACATGGTTTGTTTTGCAGAAGATCCAAAGATGAAGAGTTAATGATAAAGGCCCTGCGTTTTTCACTTCTGAATAGAATTTGAGATGCTGCTTTTAAATTGATTTGCAAACTAAAGGATTTGCTGAAGGAGGTGGTGACATTCTCCAATGAATGTCTGTCATCTTTTCTTTCCTTCTCCTGCAAACACAGAATAATATTACCAAATTAATACAGTCCAAATCTAGAGAAACAGATTAAATGCTGTAAAGGTACGATTTATCTTTTTCTGTGGCTTGTAAGTCATACAGCTAAACTCACATTCCATTGCAGAGCTGAGCAGAGCTCATTATTGGAGTGCATCGGATGAGACATTTAATGGCCTGTGTACTCGGTTGGACTTTAAAGATCCCATGGCACTACTTGAAGAGAGAAGGGACTTTCTCCTGGTATCCTGGACTGTAATATCCCAACTAAAATTGTTCATTCACTTCAAAGCTTTTTGTGGTTCATGGTCGTGGACAAATTGTCTGCAAGAAAATACACAATCACTCTACTTTGCAGCACATTTTGTGAAGCACTTTGAAATGTCCTCGCGATGTGAAACAATAACAACAAATTGCATTTGTATAGTGCCTTTCACTTTGTGTGGACGTTCCAATAATCATTCATTTGATATAGCACCTTTTCACGTCTTCTAGACGTCTCAAAGCGCTTCACAAAATATACTGTAAAGTGAAAACTGCATATATAGTGGCTGAAAATAGCCATTGCTAAGCCATTTCATTGTAAGCCACCTCACAGCTGCACCAGGGAGATGAATGTGCCAGGATAACTTATCTCTAAGTCATAAAATCTTTCAGAAGATTGAAATAAAGTCACAGTGTGGAGAAGACAAATCAATTGTGGCATTTCTGAATGGACTGCGATGCATTTAATTAGCGCAAGACATACTAGCAAATACCGAATTACCTAATAAATCACTGATTCCTGGAGCTATGCAGTACAAGGATTCAGCTGTCTATGAGATGTAGAGCAAGTTATAGTAAGGAATTATAGCCATTTATTTTGCTTTTTTCCCATTTTCAGCTCAATTTCATCCACTACCATACTGAATATTGTTAATTACTCTGAGGTTTTTTTTTGACCGATTACATAGCTCAAACTGTGAAGTGAGTATTTATTGATGTACAGGAACAAACTGATAACAGATTTCTTGCGGGAAATGTCAATTGCCACTGCTAACATCTTGCAACTGAAGATTTTGTTTTGTTAAAACAAGACGCTGCTTTCCAGTTAGTTTCTATTTCATTTTCAGAATAAATCTTTACATTTTTGAATTGATAAAGAGGGTTTGTGATATTCCAGTGGGTACAGCTGCCTTCTGCAAATCAAAGTAACAGGGAAGAATGATAATTAAGTGAAGAGGTGTGAAACTACACCAAGCTATTAATCCCTTCTTTTTTTTACATAAAGGATGAAAATGGATGAAAGCTACCACTGATGATCTTTTCATTAACTGTTTATAATAATAATAATAATCCTTACATTTGATATACCACCTTATCTAGTAGATGTGAAAAACTATATATTAAAGCAAGATTATTATTATCACATCGTTGAGACATCTCAAAGCGCTTTGGGACGTCCTCTCGACGTGAGAGGCGCTATACAAGTGTAAGTTTTGATTGAGTTTTTTTATTGAAAGCGCTTCACAAAATATAATGTAAAGTGAATTAATTCACTGTATATTTGTGGGTGAATCGCAGCAGCAAATTGTGCAGATCAGTATCCCACAAACAGTCATGGTTTAACCAACCAAATTATTATCATTTTGAAGCAATTATTATCTCCAAAAGCCATCCACCAATCAACTAAAAACTAAACTCCAACATACTACTAGGTAAACAGAAGCGTATTTAACCACTGTGCTGTTTATAATAGTGAATCCTATTAAACACAATGCATAACAAACACCAGTGTTAGTGTTTGGTGCATGACAGATCCCAATGACTGCATCCTATAAACCAATAAGATAAGCAGGCACTGAAAAGAATCAGGTGAAGAGCATGAGAGTTGCTTTTGATTAAAATACTTAATCTGCTAATCTAACAATGGATTATAGATTTTATTTTAATGAGCTCCCTTGTCCATTTCTTAAGAATGTTTCTTATACCCAGATTCCAATTTCACTGTTATAGTTTGTTACTTTGAAGATTATCGTTAGAAACACTACACTGTAGGCATCGTTCCATTCAGTTGACAGCACAGCAGATCAATAGTTGGTACAAAATCTTAATTTTGGCCAAAATAAACACTGCAGAGGCTACCTGTGAATTGCTAAAGAACTGTATCAGAATGGACGGTGGAAAGTCCAAGGAGACAACTCCAGGAAACAAGCAGAAACAAGCAGAGTGAAAGACGAGGCAATTGGCCGTGCTGGTCCGCAGTTTAGACATGAAATCCTGAGGGACACCTAACAATTGCTCTTGCTCATATGAACTATTATAGGAATTAGTATATAATTGCATCTGAACATTCAAATAAAGAGTTCAGATAACGGTTGCCGACAAAATACATAGTGTTTGCCTAAATTCTTAATGAATTAATAATAATTAAATCAATTTACTAGATTTTTTCTTCAGTTAATCAAGAGCTAAACCCTATAGGAGCCTTGATTGAAAATTATTTGATCTGTGTTGAAGTCAGTGTCATAAATCAGTCTTAAATGGGCTTGTATAAAACTGACCACAGGAGAAGTAATTAGTGAGATATTTAAAAGATCTCCCTAAGCTATTTAGCAACATTCTGGAGATTCATCATCGTTTAGCACCATAAAGGGTGTTTATATTAAATATATATAAATCCACAATGTTAATAAATATGACATTTTGGTATAGCATCTTCCCACATTGTCAAAATGTCTCATTGCACTACACAGGATTTACAATAAACCACAACAACAACAAAATTGCATTTGTATAGTGCCTTTCATGTTAGGGGGACGTCCGAAGGCGCTGAACAGTCAGGAGTCAGGAACCGATCATGGAGCAGGGTAGGCAGGATTGGGATATGGAAGGGCAGAGAGGTAGGAGGTACCACTAAAGGCCCGGTCAAAAAGGAGGACAGCCTTGAGAACGGCCTTGAAGGAGCCAAGACAGAGAGTAAAGTGAAGTGAATTGTGAGATGAAGTTTCAAAACGTGGGGCAGTGAAGCTGAAAGGGATGGGAGCCAAGTGAGTGTGGAAGGGAAATGTGGCCATGGTCAAAAGGGTAGATCTTGAGATGAGGAAAGGAGCGAGTTGTGGTGACTCCATAAAATACTCATATGTAATAGATTATATACTCACCTGCAATTCTTTTCATTAAATATTTGCATGATAAAGTGCAGTGGTAATATATTTTATAGCCTACTTTTGCACATGCTGAAACAGCATATTTTGCACATGGGTTGTTGGGTTTCATGAAGATCAAAGTCCTCTTCGTCATTTAGCTTGGCAAGTTTGTGACAATGTAAGAAGCTAATGTTACATAGAATTACATAGGCTGACCTGGATAGAAACAGGGCATCCGGCCAACTAATCCATACCAGGGTTTATACTCCACATTACCTAATTCCTTACCCCTCTATTTCTTTTTCCTTCATTTATGCTGAATACAGTAAAAGCCTGTTTATCCGTGACCCGATCAACCGTAACTTCCGTATAACCAGCACCTCAAAAAAAAGGTCCCCATTCGAAATAACCGTATCTTATCCAGCACAATCGCGGTAGTGCATTTAATGAGTCAGTTGTCGCATGAGAGTACAGTACGATTAGTTCTGAATGCTGTCAGTAGTGGCACTTCCGGTTTTTCCTCTTAAAGCGGCGCTGTTGGTTTTTTCTCTCCCTCTCTCCTTTTTCTCTCTCTCCCTCTTTTTCTTTCTCTCTCTCCCTCTCTTTCTTTCTTCTTTATCTCTCCCTCTCTCTTTCTATCTCTCCCTCTCTCTTTCTCTATCTTTCTTTCCTTCCTTCTCTCTCTGATGGATACTACATATTGCCTGTGTAGCCTGACTGTATCATGGGTTTAGACACTGTTTTGGTGGGGGGTGGGGTGGGAGAAGGAGAAAGAGGCAGGGAGAGAGAGAGGGTGGAAGGCAAAGAGAGTGAAAGAGTGGGAGGAGAAAGAGAGAGGATTGGTGGAGGAAGAGGAAGGGAGAGAGAGGGGGAGTGAGTTGATTAATTTAGATGGAAAATTAGAGAAGTGGAGCGGGGTTGGGTTTGGAGCCATTGAGATGCCAGACTGACTGAGTGTGTGTGTGAAAGAGAGAAGGGGGGAAGGAGGGAGAGAAAGAAAGAAAAAAAGAGGAAAAAACGGCAGTACCGCTTTAAGCCACTACCGTCCGCCATTGTAGAAGTTTGCTTTGTGATTGTGTGCAGTGTTTATAGACTGTAATCGATATTTATTGCTTTATTGGTAAGTATCCATACAATATTCTGTTATTATTTAGTCCATCATTAATATGGTATATTTTTTTAAAAGTTTAAAAATTTTGTGTTGGGTTTTCTTCCGAATATCCGGCATACCGTTTAACCAGCATTGACCAGGTCCCGTGGGTGCCTGATAAATGGGCTTTTACTGTATATGGACAGATCCACCGCCAACTGTGCTTCATTATAACATATTAGTGGACAATGGATGAAATTATGTAATATTACCGAATATATTTTTCACCAGACAAAAATATGTAACGGAGACTTACCAAAAGAAAATGAGCAGAAATAATCAAGCTTCTGCTTCATAGTTAAATGCAATGATTTATTCAACAACTATTTTACATTTATATAGTACCTATCACCTTGGGAGGACATCTCAAAATACTTCAGCACCTTTGAATGTCCTCTTGATGTGAAAGGAACTATACAAATGTAATTTTGTATTGTATTGTTAAGTGGGGGCTGCATGGAGCTGACAATGAGAGGGACGATGGGAAAGGTGACCAAAAGTGTGGTTGAAAAGAAACCTTATGATAGACTTTAAAAGTGGGGAGGGACTTTGGGAGAGCAGGGTCAGAGGGGTTGAAAGTGGGATGCTGGAGTGGGATTGGTACAGTAACCATTGGTTTGCATTAAACAAACCAATGGTTACTATAGATACTTGCGAAAAAGGATATCACAGATTAATTGCTGCCGAGTAATTAATTAATAGAATTCTGTCTCCTTAATCCTTGCTCCAACATATCTCGGTGACCTCCTTTAGCCATCCAGGGCGGATGGCTAAAGGAGGTCACCGAGATGTGGTGGAGGCTGATTCGATAACAACTTTTTAAAAGGGAATTAGATCTTTATTTAGGAAGAACGGGTCTATTAGGCTATGGGGAGCGGGCAGGGCAATGGGATTGAATCGCTCTTTTCAAAGAGCCGGCACAGACTAGATGGGCCGAATGGCCTCCTTTTGTGCCGTAAAATTCTATGATTCTATGATTCTATGATATGTTGGAGCAAGGCCATGGAGGCTTTTAATGTATGGATAAAATATTCATTGCTGCAAATAAGCATTAAGCCTGATGTTAAATTGGTGGTCCACAAGTCCATTTTATGTTCATTGGAGCTTTTTGATTCATAACTCATTTTGCAAATATGTCCCAAGAGACTAAATAGAGCCCCTCTTGGTGGCTGAAAAGGCATAACCATTGATTCCGATTAGTGAATTAGAGATGTAGAGGTAGGAATCTGAATCTGTTTTTAACCTCAGTTCAAGGGTCAACAAGTCTAGCTTTGAGTGCTTTGCCACTAAAATGCCATCTGACAAATTCCCATGATGAAGGTGGTATGTAGGCTCCTGGACCCCGGCAATGTTTCATCTAATTTTTACCAACAAAATAATTTCATGGTCACAGAGAAGGTTGATATATTTATTTTTAATGCCACCAGCACATTGCTGCAAGACTGTTTGATGATCTGCAGAATAGATTGTGCTGCTCTTGTGATGTCTTTTGACTGAGTGACGAGACATCTCATTAATGATCACTCTGTAATACAGTGAATTAGATTAAGGAGACAGAATTCTATTAATTAATTACTCGGCAGCAATTAATCTGTGATATCCTTTTTCGCAAGTATCTAGAAATGTTAGGTAGCATGGCAATCCAAATTCTGGAGTGATAATAAAAAGAGTAATTAATTGCTCTAAAAAAAAGAATTACGTATACCGCTATGGTCGTCCATAGAGGTAGTCAATATGCTTTGTACAACATGAGGATAGGTGGTATCCTTGCAGCAGCAACTCACTCCACGACTGTTTGAGGGACACAATTGGCTGCTGCATTTCGCCCACAAAATATACATGTGCTACCCTGTACAGGATATTCTGTGAAGCTCTTTGAGAGGTCTTGAAAACAAGATAAAGCACTATATCAAATGCAAGAATTATTATATTATATATCTCTATGCACTGCATTCGCTACCCATATAATTCTTACTTCAACAGCAAACAAGTAAAAATACAGGAATATATTTTAATATTATTAATTATTTGAACAACTGAGGTTAGATTCTACATTAAATAAATAATAAAAAATAAAGAAAGTTTTATTCTATAAATGAAATAGAAACTAATTGAGAAGTTCTGCATTTTCATAATAAAACAGAATCTTTAGTTGTCAGATATTGATTCTTCTTACCACTAGCAATTGAAGTTTCTCACAATAAATCTATGATCTGTTTGATCTGTTTGATCCTGTATATCAATAAATCAGGACAATTAGGATTGAAGAAAAAGTGCAAGTCAATTTTTTTTCTGTGCATATTTTAGAAATTCAATTCATCTGAAAGCCTAAATTGAAAAGAGCAACTCAATCCCACTCCCCAACTCTCTCCCCATAACCGCGCAAACCCGTCCTCCCCAAATAAACATCTACCTCTCTTTTAAAAGTTGTTATCGAATTGGCCTCCACCACCTTTTCAGGCAATGCATTCCAGATACAAACAACTCGCTGAGTGAAAACATTTTTCCTCACCTCCCCTCTGCTTCTTTTAGAAACTATTTCAAATCTGTGACCTCGGGTCACTGACACACACACCATTGGAAACAGTTTTTCCCTGTTTGCCCTATCGAATCCCCTCATGATCTTAGAAACCTCTGTTAGGTCTCCTCGTAACTTTCTCCGCTCCAATGAGAATAAACCTAGCCTCTCTAGCCTTTCCACATAACTGAAGTCCCTTATTCCTGGTACCATCCTGGTAAATCTCCTCTGCAACCTTTCCAATGCCTTAATATCCTTCCTAAAGTGTGGTGACCAGAATTGTACACAGTACTCTAGCTGAGGCCTAACCCAAGTTTTATAGAGGTTAGCCAGAACTTCCTGACTTTTATACTCTATGCCCATATTTATAAAGCCTGGTATCCCGTATGCTTTTTTAACAGCCTTATCTACCTGTCCTGCCACCTTCAAAGATTCACTTGCATAACCCCCCAGGTTTTTCTGTTCCTTCATACCCCTTAAAATGGTACTATCTAGCCAGATTGCCTCTCCTCATTCCTCCTCCCAATGCATCACCTCACATTTCTCCACATTAAATTTCATCTGCCATGTGTCTACCCATTTTACCATTCTGTCTTTATCTTCTTGCAGATGGCTACTATCCTCCTCACTATTTACTATTTTTCCTAACTTTGTGTCATCCGCAAACCTGGAAATGGTACTCCCTATATCCAAGTCCAGATCATTAATATAAATTAAAAAGAGCTTGGATCCCAATACTGATCCCTGGGGGAAGTCACTGTACCCTTCCCTGCAGTCAGAAAAACAGCCATTCACCACAACTCTCTGATTTCTGTCTCCCAGCCAGTTCTGGATCCATGCTGCTACTGTCCTTTTAATGCTGTGGACTTCTATTTTCCTTATAAGCCTTTTACGTGGCACTTTATCAAATGCCTTTTGAAAGTCCATATAAGCTACATCAACTGCATCCACCCTTTCCCTAACCTCATCAAAAACTATCAGATTTGTCAGACAAGCTTTGCCTTTAACAAATTTGTGCTGGCTGTCCTTTATTATCCGATATCTTTTTAAGTGAAGATCTATCTTGTCCCTGATTATAGTTTCTAGAAATTTCCCCACTACTGATGTTAGGCTGACTGTAGTTCCCTGGTTTGTCCTTCTGCCCCTTTTTGTACAGGGGAGTAACATTAGCAACCTTCCAGTCCTCTAGCACTATCTCTGTGTCCAAGGAAGATTGAAAGATTGTGGCCAGAGTCTCTGCTATTTGCACCCATACTTCCCTTCGTAACCTACGATGCATCCCATCCGGACCGGGCGACTTATCTACCTTGATAAGGTAGATATCAACCTTTTTAGTACTTCCTCTCTGTTTATACTTATCCTATCCATTTCCTCTACCCTCTCCTCCGATTCTATGGCATTGGCTGCATCCTCTTCTTTTGTGAAGACAGATGCAAAGTACTCATTCAGTACATCAGCCATGCCCTCTGCATTCATAATAAGTTTTCCTCCTTGGTTCTTATCAGCCCACCCTACCTTTGACTAACCTTGAATTCTTGATATGCTTGTAAAATACCTTAGGGTTCCCTTTAATGTTACCCGCTAATCGTTTCTCGTATAATCTTTTTGCTCCTCTAATTTCCTTTTTCAATTCTCTCCTGTACCTCCTATATTCTATTTGGTTGTCTTCTGTATTTTGGGCGTGACATTTGTCATAAGCCGCTTTTCTTGTTTTACTTTACTTTAGTCATCCAGGGAGGTTTGGATGCCCTACTTTTCACCATTGTATTTGTTCTGTCCCCAAACTATCTCCTCCTTGAAGACTTCCCATTGCTCCTTAGCTGTTTTACCTGCCAATCTTTCTTTCCAGTCCACCTTGGTTAGGTCCCTTTTTAACACACTGAAATTAGCCTTCTTCCAGTTTGAAAGCTTTCTCTTCTTAAATGAACTAATACAAACTGTACAAAGTGAGGAGGAATATGATATCTAAACCTGAATTTATTGGATGGATGGTTATTGTGAAAGGTCAATGTAAAAAGATAGTGAGAGATTGGAATGAAAAATCCTTTCAGTTTTTCAAACTTCCTGTTTCCACAAACCATGTAAAACTCACACCAGGGATTTTCCATTATAAGGACAGAATAATTATAATCCTTGAATTTGATATAGCATAGTATCACGTATGAATGGTTAGACTCCACTATAAATGGTTTTACCCTCATCTATTTAATCTCATGAGTCAAAATTGTTCGTAATACAACTAAAGATTACTGAGCACAGCCCAAACCTTCAATATCTCTCCAGCTGTCTTCCACAAATTGTGGAAGTTAGAGTGTGCTTTCAATGACGCATTGAAACCATAATATACGGTTTTAGTTGGTTAGACTCCAGCACATTCTGGGGTCCCCAAGCTCTTAACAACAACTTGGATTTATATAGTGCCTTCCATGCCAGGCGGTGTCTCAAAGCGCTTCACAAAATGGATGCAGTTCACCTTTTTCCGTGGGAGAGGGAAAAAGGTGACCAAAACGCAGTCAATAAAAAAAGTATTTAGGGTGACTGAAAATAGGAAATGAGGGGACGAGGTGAAGGGAGTAAGGGAGGGAGTTCCAGAGCCACAGGGCGTAGTGACTGAAGGCATCACCGACAATGGAACAGAGGATTCGGCTGACAAGGAGGAGGCCAGATCCAGCAGATATTAAATATCTCTGGAATAAATGGATGTGATGTGGGGGTGGTGGGTAATTCAGCCGTAAACCAGTTATTAAAGGCAATTTTTTCTGTCCTTGTCATAGTTATCACCAGTGATAAATTATCAAATCACATACTGCATGCATTCCTTGGACACATTTGTGGTCAATTCACCCACAAATATATACAGTCAATTCACTTTACAGTATATTCTGTGAAGCGCTTTGGGACGTCGATAAGATGTGGAAAGCGCTATCAAATGCAAGGATTATTATTATCATTATTATTATTCCTCCCCACAAGCATCAAGCCCATTCTTAATTGAGTCTCGTGTCCTTCTGGTTTGTTCCACCCTTACTGGCTGGTATCCCATGCCACTCTTTGGATTGTCCTGTGTTAAGTGCTTTACTTCCTGCTGTTTCTCCTGAAATTGCCCTTCACAACCTTGAACCTCTGTTGACTTGCCCTGCTGCCCTTCGTGCATCTGATAATATTGGCTTGGAGTTATTTGCTCTACTTCATTTGGTAGTATCTTATAAAAGGAAGTGATTTCAACATATATCATGTATACATCATAGATTATAAATAGATATCTTCTACAGATGGCATTATGTTAAAAAGGATTAAATCTTATCAATATTTGGCATTGTCCTCTGACTATACCTTCATTTAAGAATCAGACAAAAGTTGTACAGTTAATGAGATTTCTGTTCAAAGTAATAAAATCCATCTTATGAACAGACATAAAAATAGCTTTGAAATAACTTTGTGTTTGCTCTGGACCATATAACCAATGCAATCACTAACATTTCAGGACACACCAACTTAGGACTTTAATAAAAACAAACAGATCCATCAATTTCATGGTACTGCACTGCATATTCCTTTGTCCAGCATTGTCCTTTGTTAGGTTAATTGACTAATTCACTGGTGATCAACTACAATATTTACGTTTTCAGGATTTTTTAACAATTTAATAATGATGTTAATTTTTGCAATTGATATACCGCTTCACCATATCTTCGAGACTCTTCACAGAATACACTGTAAAGTGAATTGACTAAATTCACTTACTCACTGTGTATTTCCTGGCTACTAAGTTGCAGAAAGCAATGTGCAGTAAACGTCCGCTTTGTTCCGATGGTCCAGTCATTTACAGTCAAGAATCAGTTGGTGTGACGGCAAGACCCAAATGTAAAATCCGTACACAGTTTTCTATATTTAAATGTTGAACATTTCTGCCAGAGATGAGCCGTGCTTTGACTAATTCAGCTGACAATAGGTATTATTTCACAGTGCCTCTAACGTTGAAATGGATCAAAGTGCTCCACATCTAGCTGCTGTAAAGTGTAGTGACTGTGAAATGGTAGCAAACATAATATGCAATTTTCACACAGAAGGTCCAACAAACAGCTACAAATTGAATGATTCATTCATCTGGAGGATTTTTGTTAGTGCGACTCCTTTCTTCATATAGTGTAATCAATCTGAATAGGCAGACAAGACACCTCCCACCACAACAACAACAATAATAACTTGCATTTATATAGCATCCTTCACTCCAGATGGTGTCTGGCAAATCAGCGAAGAGGGTGTTTGAGTAGTCAATGTGGGAAGTGATGAAGGCATGAAAAGCTACAGGGTTTGTGTAGCTTTTGAAAAGAGGTACGGATGGAGGCGGGAAATGTGGTGGAGGTGGAGGTTCAGGCCAGGGACTGATGTGGGGCGATCATGGAGGGTGAGGAGGTCAGGGACAGTGAGGAGATCGGTGGTGGGGGTGGGTGGGTGAGGAGGTCTGAACCACAAGAGAGAAGACGTTGATGGGAGCCAATGAGTATGGTTTCCATTTTGTGAACGTTCACCTGCAGGAAGTTTATGCTTAAGCGCTCTGAGACGCCGTCCGGTGTGGAGGGCGCTATATAAATCGAAGTTGTTGTTGTCGTTATGCTCATCCAGGCCTTGATGTCTGTCAAATAGCTGAGAGAACATCAGCAGACTGGGAGTTGCAGCTGGATGAAGCTAAATAGAGTTGGAAGAGACAAAGGATGGCTTTGTTGACTGTGTTGAACACAGCGGAGACATCTAGGAGGTCGAAGAGGCAGAGGGAACCTTGGTCATAATTTGAATCTTAAATATGACCACTGTATACCAAGGAACACTGTTTTATCTGTTTCCAAAATATGGGGGAAAAGAACAATTTTATATACACAGATTAGAAAAAGTAAAGTCTGTTGTGTTTGTAGGGTCCTGATATACAGATCATTTCTAATCATTTTTAATAACCTTGCTGCCTTTCACTGAATGAGTCCAGGTTCTGAGAGAAAGAACATGATTAACAGACGTGAATAAATATGAAATACACATCAGTGGGGAAATTGCCAGCACTGAATGTTTTTCCTGGGGTATTTTCTACAGATGCTATTCACTCATTTGGCCCTCGATACACTAACACACCCTGATCCAATTGTGTAGTCAGGACCAAGCTTCCAGTGTACAATGGTTCATACAACACTGCTTCAAATTCCTCAAGCCTCTCAGTTTCTTATTGGTTAAGTAGCCCTACCTGGACAAGCAGTGGAAAGCTTGCCAGATAATGCTCTCAAAGGAAGGCTGTGTGGTTTTAGACCATTAAACTCTGGCACCACCTGAACACACATTCTGGAGTCTCCAACCATTAGCTCCTGGTGGAGATGGGTTTCTGATTGTATCATAGATTCATAGATTCATAGAATTTTACGGCACAAAAGGAGGCCATTCGGCCCATCTAGTCTGTGCCGGCTCTTTGAAAAGAGCGATTCAATCCCACTGTATCAGACTGTAAACTATAAATATATTGGTGGTCAAATAATACATTTTATTCTCAATATCATTGTTCAGCATATAGAAAATAACTGGTTCAATTATTCTGGTGCAAACGATAAAACACAGTCACATTGATCGTTCAGCCAGCATTGTTAAAGCACTTCTAATCTTTAACTAGGGATAAAAAGTATTCAAAATAAAGGGAGAAAATAATGACAAAAATTTGACTTGAAGATAAATTAGACTTGGGTAGAGTATAAACGGGCCAAGTGGCCTGTTTTCATGGTGTACATTCTTTGGTAAATTCAAGTTAAAAGTAGGTTAGTGAAATCTTTGGTTAGTGAGACCAAAGCAAAATAAGTAAATTTCCAGCATTTAAAAAATACCATGTGGGGCGGGAGACATATAGGAGAACAGATCTCAGCAGTCTAAATACAAACATGATGTTAAAAACAACTGGAAGCAGAGCTAGATTATGTACATAATAAAGCTTACAGTTGATATCACCATTGGAAAAGAGGGGACAATTTCAGCCATTGTCCTGACCAACAAGCCATAAAGATTAAATTGATTATGCATTTCATGATTGTTTGTAGAACATTTCTGTGTGTACATTGGCTACCATGTTAGCCAACAACAACAAATTGTATTTGTATAGCTCCTTTCACCTCAGGAGGACCCAAGGAGTTGAAACACAGTCACAACACTTTGCACCAAAATCCCTTGAACTACTTACGGACGTCCTCCTGACATGAAAGGCGCTATAACAATAACAACAACAAAACAACAAGATTGCACTTATATAGTGCTTTTCACGTCGGGAGGACGTCCCAAAGCGCTGAACAGTCTGGTCGGGACCCAAGCGGGGTGGGGGGAAGGGTCACGGTAGGGGGAAGGAGAGGGGGAAGAGTTAGTGGGCGAGCCGAAGGCACGGTCGAAGAGGAAGGTCTTGAGTCCGGCCTTGAAGGAGGAAAGGGAGGAAGCAAGATGGAGTGGCTGCGGGATGGAGTTCCACAGTGTGGGAGCAGAGATGCTGAGAGACCAGCCGCCAATGGTTGGGCGGTGGACGTGGAGCAGGCCTGAGTCTGCTGAACGGAGGGTGCGGGCAGGCTGGTAGGGAGACAGTACGTCAGAGAGATAGGTGGGGGCAAGGCCGTGAATGGCCTTGAAAGTGAGGATGAGAATCTTGAATTTGATCCTCAGGAATGGGGAGCCAGTGGAGACAGGCGAGGGTGGGAGTGATTTGGTCGCAAAGCCTGGTACAGGAGAGTACACGAGCTGCAGAATTCTGAATGGTCTGCAGCCTTTGAAGGGAGGAGCTGGGAAGGCCGATGAGGAGAGAGTTCCCGTAGTCGGGCCTGGAAGTGGTAAAGGCATGGATGAGAGTTTCGGTGGCGTGGGGGGGTGAGGTAGTAGCAGAGTCTGGCAATATTGCGGAGCTGATGGAAGGCTGTAGCGGTCATGGAGTGGATGTGGGGGAGGAAGGATAGCTCGGGGTCGGAACAAGGAGCACAGATTCCTGATTGGCTTCGAGAGGTGGAGAGAGCAGCCTTGAACGCTGATGTTGTCAGCGCCTGAGGTGCGAAGGCGCTAACGTAAGCCAATTGGGAGGACCTCCGTCTTGTTGACATTGAGTTGTAAGAAATTTGCCCTCGTCCAGGACTCGATGTCAGGCAGACACACAGTCAGAAAGCCAGTGGACTTGGATTCAAGGGTGGACGCGGAGAGGTAGAGTTGGTTGTCATCCGCGTACATGTGGAAATTTACCCCATGTCTGTGGATGATGTTACCCAGCGGGAGAGTGTAGAGGGTGAAGAGCAGGGGGCCAAGGACAGAGCCCTGGGAACGCCACATGTGACTGTGCAGGGGCTGGAGGAAAAGCTGTCGGAAAAGACGAAGTGAAGGTGGTGGTAGAGATAGGACCGGAACCATTCGAGGACAGAGCCTTACTGGTTGAGGAGGGAGCAGAGGCGGTGGAGGAGGATTGCGTGGTCCATGGTATCAAAGGCAACAGATAGGTCGAGGAGGACGAGAAGGCAGAGGAAGCCCTGGTCACAGATGGTCAGGATGTCGTTTGTGACCTTGATCAGGGCAGTTTCCATGCTGTGGGAGGCATGAAAACCGAATTGGAGGAGTTCGAGGAGTGAGTGCTTTGTGAGGAAAGAGCGGAGCTGGGAGGCAACCACTCTTTCAAGGACCTTGGAAAGGAAGGGGAGGTTGGAGATGCGTCAATTCTTTCAACAAATGCAAGAATTATTATTTTTAGTTTACAATGGAATTCTGAAAGGGAGAAATCAGATGACCTGAAGGAAATTCTTCTGTCAAATCTCTTTGGTGATGGGCTAGACAGTGACAGGAATGCTTTTAATGAGAGAGAGCTTTAAACACTCCTGAACAGACTGAAATACTTGTTTAGCTTCTCAATTTTGTCTGGGAGATTCTGTGAACAGATAAAACTGGATGCTAATCATTGAGGTCTAAATGGATTTGTGTTGTTCAATGAGCCCAGCTCACTCTCACATAATTGTCCATGTGGAGTCCTGTAGCTCAGCGGCGGTTAGAGCACCTGCCTCGCAAGTGATAGACCTGGGTTCGATTCCTGGCAGGGTGACATTTGGGACAAGTTTACTATTTGTGAGACACTGCTATGGGCAATTGGCTGCCCGGTTTCGCCAACAAAACATAGTTAATTAACTTTACAGTATATTCTGTAAAGCTCTTTGGGATGTCCCCGAAACTCTGGAACTCTCTGCCTCAATCCCTCCACCTTTTTTTTCCCATCCCCCTGCACCTTCAAATTCTGCCTTAAGACCTTCCTTTTTGATAGTGCTTATAGTCACGTCCACCACTGTCAAGCGCTCCAGGACGTTACCTCGCAGGAAGGCCGCGATATAAATGCACTCAGTTGTTGTTACTATGGAAATTCTCTCCTAGTCGGCCTCCCCAGTTCCTCCATTCATAGGCTGCAGAGTTTTGGATGGCTGCAGGTCATCCAAAACTCTGCAGCCCGTGTACTATCCCGCACCCGCCTCCGTGACCACATAACCCCCACCCTTGCCCGTCTCCACTGGCTCCCCATCCTCCAGAGGATCGAATTTAAGATCCTCGTCCTCACCTACAAGGCCTTGCACGGCCTTGCCCCATCCTACCTAGCCGATCTACTCTCCCCCTACACGCCCACCCGGACCCTCTGTTTAACAGGACTTGGCCTGCTCCAAGCCCCCCGCCCGAACCGCCCCACCATCGGAGGCCGGGCCTTCAGTTTCTCCGCTCCCACCGTATGGAATGCCATCCCTCAATCCCTCCGTTTCGCCTCTTCCCTTTCCTCTTTCAAGGCCGATTTGAAGACTTTCCTCTTCGATCGTGCCTTTTGTTCCACCTCGAACTCTTTTACCTCCCCTTCGTGTTTCACCCCTTCCCAAACACTCCCCTCCCAGCTCGGGTCACACGCCTCTTGTTTAGCGCCTTGGGACGTCCTACCGACGTGAAAGGCGCTCTATAAATGTA
Source organism: Hydrolagus colliei (assembly GCA_035084275.1). Taxonomy (NCBI): domain Eukaryota; kingdom Metazoa; phylum Chordata; class Chondrichthyes; order Chimaeriformes; family Chimaeridae; genus Hydrolagus; species Hydrolagus colliei. The sequence goes on along the minus strand of CM068743.1, from coordinate 8,296,333 downwards.
AATTGTTGTTGTTGTTGTTGTTGTTGAAAGAGACAGTGTTTTGTAATGATCTATAATAACAGGGTAATCCTGTTCGAAACCAACTGAATGACTTGGTTATATTTGTCAGATCCCCACTCAAAGCCTTGGGCAAGGAACAATAATAACAACTTATTATTTTGATGAATGCCCAATAATAATAATAATAATTGTTATATAATGATAGAGGATATCCAGAGTGGACTTTGTTTTCACGTGGTTTGAAAGCAACATTCCTATATAACTGTTAAAGTGCACGGGTATTCATTCCTTCCCGCCCAAGTGAGCATTCATCAAAGAAAGAACAAAATCTGAATTCAATACTGCAATCATATTACAGGTAATCCCACTACAATGCGCAAAATAAGTAAGCACAAAACTTGGAATAGCACAGGTCTGTAAATTCTAAAGGAGTACCAGCTTACCACAAATCCCATCTACAAATACTCTTCAACATTGTAAAAACATGAATTGGCGTTCATGGGCCACTGGATTTCTGTTTGTTAAATAAATCAACAAAGTAGACAGGCAGAAACTACCTTGATCTGGCAAGCCCAATAAAACCTTTTTATTGGAATCCACTTTTGCCAGACACCAGTTAAACCCAGATGTAGGGTAAATTGAATAAATCTAAAAAAAAATGCACAGTCACTCCACTCCCAAGTACATTCTGTGAAGCGCTTTAAGACATCTCAACATTGTGATAAGGCAATATCTCGAATGCAAGGATTATGAGATTATTATTTGGAAATGCCCATGCCGGATTCATTTTCTTTCTTACCCGTTTTAAATTTGCCTGTTAATTCGGACGAAAATCCAGCTACTCCGGGCAAAATGGCACACTCTTTGCCTCTGCGTTGACTCAATCAGACCTTTTGTGGTGTCGGGCACATCGATTCAGCCACGAGGAGCTCCCGGATAAGGTGGGAGGAGTGAAATTGCAATTGACGGTGGACTCCAGCCATTCACAAGTGGCTGGTGTTGGGCTGTCAATCAGTGAAGAGGGCGGAGAAACAGTGCTGAACAAGGGAGGGAAATTCTAAAGAAGGTTTGCTAAATGGATGGCGTGTTTGCCCACAGAACAGTCATTATTCTTTATAGGTATATCCTGTGAAGCAGTTTGAGACGTCCTCTGGACATGAAAAAAATAGTAAATACCAAATGAAATTATTATTTTAAAAGGTTTCAATGCTACAAAATACAGATCATTTCAAACGTAAGTGCTAAAGATTTCACAAGGAATAAAGCAATTCATATTTTCAGTATTTAATACTGTGTCTACTTTTATTATGAAACAAATAATCTGGGCTGGCATTTGGAATTTAATACATTACATCCTAGTATTAGCACATCTGCTCAAATTAAATAAGATTTTTTTCGTACTTGAACAATTACAGGGCATATGTGACCCATCCAAACAACTCATGCAAAACCAATTTACATCAAAATGGACAGAGCAGGGAATTTGTTATTCATTAGGACACCGTTGTTGTGAAAATACCAATCCCAGACATGCCTAATTTACAAGAAATATTCGCAAAGGGTACACAATATTCTTCCAATGTTAACCCTTTGAGCCTGACAACTGAAGCAGATGTTTTCATTGTCTAAAATACTACAAAGGATGTTTGCTTTTCTCGGATTATATTCTGAAAAGCTAATATTTTAGAGGTTGATATGTTTATTCTGTGGCACGACCTGGTAATTTCTAGGAAGTCATCATGCTTAAATTCAAAACTACCAATTCATGTCCACAAAATAATCTGCGATGTTTAAGAGATTGTTGTTCAAGACTCTACCGAGACACATGCGCTCAAAGAATAAGCAGGACATCTCACTGGTGCCTATGAGTTCCAGACATTTACTTACTGCACTTGCATCCGAAAGAAACTACATGTATCAATTTATACTGTTCAGTTGTCTCTGAACAAGGGTGAAATTAGCCATCCCATTCAGGCTAGGAAGTGAACAAAGGAGAGAGCAGTACACAAGGGTGATAATATGAACTCAGAAGATCCTGTTAATATCTTTCCTAGTGGAACATTTTTTTCTTATCTTACACCAACATTACAGTACTGAGGTTTCTTGATTTATTTTTGTGATACTGTACAGAGAATGTCAGCGCCTTGTGATGTCCTCCTGACGTGAAAGGTGCTGTACAAGTGTTATTTTGTTGTTGAATTCAGTTATAATAAACCTAAATAGTATTCTATTCATAATAACACAATAGAAATTGTATTGATTGGAGCAGATATTGTGCGTTTATCATTATGCTTGCACCTTGCCACTGAGGCCAGGTGCGAAGAACAGCCCAAACCAGCACTAACCAGTGAAATTACTTGTCAATTTAAACTAGTTGCTTGCACCAGTTCAAATGTTCGAACAGTGACATTTAGCAAAATGTTAACACAGATAATAATTGCCTTAGACTCAACAACCTGTCACAATTTTGGGGGCACAGTGAATAAGAAAATTAAAAAACAAACTGTAAGTTCCTTAAGGCATTGTTTAGTTAAGAAAATCCCCCTAAAAATGCTAGATAACAGTAACAAAATTATATCTATAAAGCGCCTTTCATGTCAGGGGACATCCCAAGGCAGTGGGCAGTCAATGTTTCAGATTATAGCTTGGGTTGGGATTGGGGAGGGTGGAGGCAAAGGAGGGGATTTGAGATGATTGATGGGACCATTGAAGAGGCGGGTCTTGAGGTGGGACTTGAAGGAGGCCAGGGAGGGGCGAGGTGGAGGGATTGCAGGATGAAATTTCAGAGGTATGGGGCAGAGTGGCTGAAGGTTCGCTTGCCAATGGTGGGGGGTACGTGTTGGGGGACGTGAAGCAAATCGGAGCCCGCTGAGCAGAGGGAGCGGGGAGGTTGGTAGGGGTTAGGAGGTCGCAGAGGTAGGGTGGGGCAAGGCAATGGAGGGCTTTGAAGGTGAGAACCAGGATCTTGAATTGAATTCTCTGGGTGATGGGGAGCCAACGGAGTCGGGCGAGAATGGGGGAGATGGGGTCACGGAGTTTGGAGCAGTAGAAGACACGGGCCACAAAGTTCTGGATGATCTGCAGCCTATGGAGGGAGGAGTTGGGAAGGCCGACAAGCAGAACTTTAGTGCAGTCGAACCTGGATGTGATCTATTCATTCCCTGTATTCATGGACATGGGGAACTCCGAATAGGAAACCCAAAGGTTCGATGGACCTGATTTGAATCAGACTTAGATAAATGGATATTGGTTAGTTTGTGATTTGCTAATTACTAAGGGAAGATTCCTATCTTAAATATTGATACCAAAAATGTGAATTCTTACTATATATTGAATGTAAGTGCTGATAGTGGGAGCACTTTGCACTAAATCATATGATATAAAAAGGTAAATAATACTTGCATTTGATATAGTGCCTTATCATGTCTTTGTGATGTCTCAAAGCACTTCACAGAATATACTGTAAATTTAATTGACTATACTTTGTGGATGAAATCTCCCCAATATAACCTGGAGATAGAATGGACAGTAACACACTTCCTTTTGAAACAACAGCAACCACAGCAAATTGCATTTACATAGAGACTTTCACATTGGGAGGGGCCAAGACACTGGACATCTGGAAGAAGAACCAGTTGAACTGATGTGGCCGTTATCGAGGAGATTGAGACCACTAACAATAGACACAAGAACTCTTGACCTCACAGTAATATTTATCTGTTTCCTTGAATGAATGTGGAAACACAGTCGGTTTCACTTATAGATTTATGATTTACAATAACAGCAATGCTGGTCCACTTATCACTTCACTGACGACTTTCTCTCCAATCCATTATAGATGCTGATATCTCTCAGTCCTGTGCTGCATAAACCATGCTCCATTTCTAAGCTTTCACAGCTAGCAACCTGGCAGCTTCACCTTGTTATGAACACCAATACACATTCCACAATGTCACATCAATGCCAGCCAGTGTAAAACGTTTTTCTTCCTTTCACACATTTGTAGTATTTAAATGCTTAATTAATCTCTTAATCTCAAACCGTACAAACCCGATTGCTCCCTCCACTCGGCAGGCAAATCCCCTGCTCTACCTGCCCCACCATCATGGTTCTATCTGCCCACACTCTCTCGAACTCTATTCCATTGTCCCTGTTACTCAAACCTTCTCTAACCACCTTCAAAGCCTGCCTCAAGATTTTCATCTACCCCTCCCTTCACCTCCCCCCCACCCCCCCATTTGCAGCAATTAATTTGCCTATGGCAATATCCTAGAAACAGCCATACAGTGAATATTTTATTTTATTTGGGGGACTTTATTTGAGGCCAGAACACTGGAAGAAACTTCCTCCTCTTTTCAAGTAGTGGCGTGAGTTCTATAACATCCTTCTGAACAGATGGCACCAAATGAACAGTAAACTGCTAATAAAACACAAAAGATAGAGCGTTGGATCCAATTTCAAATGGAATTAAATCATGTGCAGTGAGTTGTGATGCTCACTAGGATTCAAAGGTTGATTGGACTTAGTTTGCCATGTACACCTTTCATTCAGAGCTAATGAAGGCGGAGCTGTCTTTAGGGAACTATTTTAAATTCAAAGTACTTTCTAGTTCAACCTCTCATAGACTTTAGAAAACTTTTCCTATGTGTTAAGAGAAGTCAGATGTACAGAATTTTTGCATCACGCTTCGAAGAGACCTCTCACTTCAGGGTGGCTACAGACTTTGATTCAAATTCAGTAAACATCATCCATGAGCTCATTCAGTGAATGCCAGCTCCAATGCAACAAGCTTCCTTGTTGTTCTTGGAGGTCAATCAGGAGTTGTCACAGCAGCTCTCAGACATTTCCTAACCCAGTCGCTTTTTAGTCCTGCAGTGTACTTTGCCAGAAAAGAGTTTCAGGAATGATCAGAAGTGGTTGATTGTTTTCAGATACAGAAAGAATGCTGATGTCCATTCTGTCAGTGCAAGTACTGAAGCTAACAGAGTACAAATTGGGACCTTGACCTAAACATAGAAACATTGAAATCTTCCGTTGCAAAAATAGGCTGTTTGGCTCCTCAAGCCTGCACCTGCTCATGGAGCAATTGTATCACTTCAATCCACTGCCCAGCCTGATCCCCACACCCCTTCGAGGGCCTCTCTTTAATATGCCTACCTATGATCGCTAACATTGTACTGTAAATAAGATGGAGATATTTTTATACTAGTGTCCGGCAATATATCGATATATCGATTATATCGGTATAATTTTTCACATCGATATGCCATATTGGAAATTCAAATATATCGGTATATTGAAAAATTCTATATATAAAAAAAATCGGTATATCACAAATATCGGTATATCATGTCCGGCGATATATCAATATATCGGTTATATCAGTATAATGCAAACTTTTTCAACTTAACTTGTCGCCGGCATTGCAAACCTCCTGGGCCTAGAGCACAGAATGCACGCGAACATCCAAATGCGTGCACACCTCCGAATGCGCGCGCATGCGCAGCTTAAAACCCCCCAGAGATATCGATATATCAGTATTTTTTGTCTGTTTCAACTGGGCAACAATGGAACACAAATATATATATCAGTATATATCGATATGAGCCAACCGATATATCGATATCGGGAAATTTCCATATCGACAGACCCTATTTTATACACCAGATGTATTGGGCTTTGTACTTCCATGATAATCTCAGAAAGACTAAATCATTAGGTAATAATATTAGAAGTACGTACAAAGAAGAAGAAGAAGGAATTAAGACATTGTTTCAGTTCCATAGCCATCATGGGAAAATAAATCAGAGCATCAGAGAAATTATGGCACAAAAGGACGTTTTTCAGGCCATTGAGAATTTGATGGTAATGGGGAAGGCGGGAAAGATAAACAAATTGCGCCTTCAGCATATTTGTGGACTGGTCAATAATTAAACCATTAATTGACAACTTTTTAAAAAAGATGTGTTACTTGGCAAATTAGCACCATCAGTGTTGATTAACATAGCATGCATCAAAATGGAAATCCCATTAATTTTTCACACTATCCCATCGTACAAAGACTACTTCACTCCAATGTTGCTGAAAGGCGTTCTCATCTGACGCCAAATGAATTTGAGGCAGTGACTGTGGCAAGTGACAGCAAGTCAATCAAATAAACAGACTGAGGAGTAGAATTCCATTGCCTTCAAATGTGATATGGGCAGAAAGAAAATAATTGGCAGCACGCCTCAAAATCAACAAGTTTGGCAAGTTTTGCAAACAGTGAACTATTAATGAGCTGTCACAGAATTTTATATTTGATGGGTTATGCAATTATTTGAAAAATAATTTATTGATTTTGATCACTGCTCATTTCAATCCAAATAACAATGGCTTGGCACAGTAGAGCTAATCAATCACCATATTATATTGAATTTATCCCTCTTTGATAAGAAGAGTAAACATATCTCCGACAAAGCAAATGTGAAGATTTGCAATAGAAAATAATGTGGTGTAAATAAAGTACTTTAGACTTAATCAATCTAACTCTAAGTCGATCTAACTTGATGGCACAAAACTTTATGGAAAAGATTAATGATGGGTTAGTTAGTAGTTCTCATAGAGATCTGTGAGATCCCAAATTTCACTTCATCTTAAATTTAAGATTGTACTGTATTGAGATTTAATTTAGAAATATAGTTCTTTTTGAGAGTTGTGGAAAACCAGCTTAAAAATTAGGACTTGAATTTGCAAATTTTCCACAATTCTGTACAATCATAAATTTGAAAGAAAATCTGTCTTATAGGCTCGGTGAAAAATGTCAGGCTATTTTTACAACAGAATGTCAATCAGGAACAGCTGTTAAAGTACAGAAGAATGTCTGGAGCTAATGGAACTGTACCCAAGCCTTCAGACATTGGTGTCTCCACAAGAGGAGGGAAAATTGAAGGGAAAAAAATAAATAAGTCACCATCTGTTTAGTTTTAGTATTGGTCACCATGGTATCTTTTCATACGCAACCACTACAAATCCTTTCAACATTTCTATCAACACAGTCTCTGGAGCCTTCTAGGCAGAGAATTCCAAATTTGTAGCATATTAAGGACAGAGAAATTGATCTTGCACTGTTGGCCTACAAATTTGGATGTTAAAGGAGAACTTGGCCTAATTTGTTTTTCAAATAAATTATAATAATTTATTTAATTTATGAATCAATTGATTTAGTATTAATTTCGCCCACAGGATACACACTCAATCCACTTTACAATATATTCTGTGAAGCGCTTTGAGACACCTCAACAATAAGGCACTGTATCAATAAGGATTATTATTGTCAAGAAGGGAGCTATGCAGCAACACTCCACAGAAATGAGATGAATAATCAATTTACCTGCTAAATATGGGTGGAATGCCGGCCAGACCACTGGAAGAATTAGTATCATTTGAACTAAGGAATAAGCAAAGAGATGTGCAAATGTATAACAAAATAGCTGTCAATTTTCTATGGTAAGTTTTGTTAATATTTTTATTTTGTGTTCCATTTTTGCCCAGTTGAAACAGACAAAAAACAATAGCAACAACAAATTACATTTGTATAGCACCTTTCATATCAGGAGGAGCTGGACAATGAAGGATCTGCAAATAAGATGTCAAACCTGGGACAAAATCCTGCTCTGTTTACCCACTAATTTATCAGGGAAGCCCCCATCATGAATCATTTTATCAGCAGATGATGGAAAAATACATTTTTAATATGAATTATATAATTCCATTGCATGTTCAGCAAACAAAAAAAGTTTCTTATAGATTTTTCTGTGCTGACAGTATCTCTGTAAACAAGGCTGATCCTAGAAAAGTGATGAAATCGAATGAATGGAACACTTTTCTATCATGATTTGTTTAAACGACTTAAGCAGGATTTGATCTTACCCGAGCTAATATTCAGTGGTCCTCATTCTGGAAAAACTGTGTTTGCACAGCTCCTTGTCAGTACTATACCCTTTACTACAGCAATTGCCAGAACCAGGCTGAAATTAATTGCCAAACACATATTGTCTATCACAGAAATGTCAAATTGGCTAACATAAACCTTGTGGTTATTCAGAATTTTTTCTATGCTGAAGATTTTAAATGATTCTCAAAACCTTTGCAAGTCGGAGAGGCGATTTGCGGACTGTAACATTTCTGAGAATGTGTCCTTCGGAGCTCCGATTTATTCTTATTTTAATACTCTGGACTCTCTTTTGATTTTGGTCAGTCGAACCTCAGAATCGAGCGGAGCATCCAAACCAAATTGAGAATTTCACAGACAGGTAGCTGGAAATTTCCCTGTCTCTGGAATGGAATGTGCAATTTCTCTCTGGAGGGAACACCATGTTTCTCGAATTCTGGAGAGTATTAGGCATAGATTGGTAAGAGCCAAAGTTTGGAGATTCCAGAATGTGCATTGGGGTACTGCTGGAGTCTAGCCAGCTAAAATTGCATAGCTTGTCATTGTGAATACTATCTGGTAGGGTCCGGCGATATATCGATATATCGCTAAAACCCGATATAATTTTCATATCGATACGCCGATATAGGCATTTAAAAAATATCGATATATCGAAAAATTGATATATCGAGGTAAACAATTGGAATGCACACACATTGAACTACAGAATGCTCATCTCGATACACAATGCACAGACCGAGGTGTAAAGCCGCCATATTGTATTCCTAGTCTTCGAATACAATATACAGGTATGCAAGGGGTGGGTGGGGGGAGAGATGGCTGGGGGGGGAGGGGGAGAGAGATGGCTGGGGGGGTGAGGGGGAGAGAGATGGCTGGGCGGGGGGAGAGAGACGGCTGGGGAGGGAGAGGGACGGCTGGGGGGGGAGGGAGAGAGAGATGGCTGGGGGGGTGGGGGGAGGGAGAGGGACGGCTGGGGGCGTTGGGGGGGGGAGAGAGATGGCGGGGGGGTGGTGGGGGGAGAGACGGGGTGGATGTGATAATATACAGATAGATAGAGATGGGTGGGATGTGAGAGAGGCACAGAGACACAGACAGAAAAACACAGAGATGGAGAGAGTGAGAGACACAGAGAGAGAAAGATATTTACCTCCTGAGGAGATAGGCCCCGAATACGCGCACACCCACAACGCGCACGCACTCCGAATGCGCGCGCCACGCGCACATGCTCAGCACGAAAAACCAGAAAATATTGATATTTTGGTATATCTCGATATGAGCCCATCGATATATCTAAATCGGAAAATTTCCATATCGACGGATCCTACTATCTGTTGAGTTTCCCATTCCTTGTCCAGCTATGACCACAATACCCATTAAGGCTTTTGCTTGCAGGATTAACATTACTAGGGAAAGGACAGTGTTCCAGCCAAATGTAGCACCCAATATCATCCCTGGATATTAATATGAATCACCCTTCTATTTTACAATTAATGCCTTCATTGTCCCCTCTCATGTAGTCACAATATTGCACTTGGGGGTGTCCATACCATGTCTTGCTGAGCAGCCCAATATTCACAATGGTATAGTGCATTGCACAGATCCCCAGGTGAGTCTTACCAAAAGCACGACATATCTACAAACATAAGCACCACAATTCTGTCAGTAATGCCCAGAATATACATACAAAGTCAAATCCCTCAATGCCATCCAATATATCTTGTGTCAGCACATTGAATAGAATGGATAACAGTGGGACAACCTTGCTTTACCTGTTTTTCAAGAAGGATAGACTCAAAGAGTCTTCAGTCATCTTTACACAGATCATGGAGCTGGACTACACATCCTGGATAATATCCAAGATTTGGCCATGCATTGACTTAAATTCCAGGTTGAAAGTCTTAAGTTGAAACCCTTGATCCCTTTTCAACATTCTGGGATCTCATGCAAAGCTGCCTCACGCACTCCTCATGAGAATAGGAGAATCAAGGCTGTTTATTCCTGATTAAACCATGGTCTCCAATGCAACTAATCTATATGAAGCATCACCACTAATAATTGTATTTATCTCATGATGCTGCGGTTGCACTTTGGTACACTGACAAACAGATCCCATTGGCCAGCCGTAGAAGACAGTCCCATGTCATGTTGAAGGATCCTGCTTGACATCAAAGACCCTTACTATTCTCCACCCCTTCCCAATGTAAAACACTGTAAAGGCCACTTCCTCCCAACAGACTGGAATGTCCTCCCAATGTGAAAGGCTCTGCATAATGGAATTTGCTGTTGTTGTTGAATCATTAAGGCTTTCAATCGGCTTAACTGTTCTAGCCAGGTCTTCCAACCTCTGCACAAATCTGCTATTGGCTTTTGCATTAGATGTGAATGCAACATAATGTTCCCTCCAGACCACAAAGCTGTCCCTATGGGTCTGTTGTAGAGCACCAGACATGTCCAGTCTGGGTTGTCTTGGCGTAAATTGCCTGTTAGCGTTCTGTGGCTAGGGTAAAGTGAGGGGAGAGACACAATTTTAATTGCCTCATAACCTCATGCCCCTTGCACTTTCCGCAATTCCCTTGGGAGAACTTTAGTCTGCAATAAGGGGTGTAGCATCCTTCAGTAGTGATTGATTCTTTTGTTTGAACTTACTTGCATGGTCTACAAGTTCTCTAGCATCCCCTAGTGATTCCCAAGCCTGAGCTGGGAGTCTTGGATGTGTTGTGTAATAAACAAGGTCAGCAAATTGTGACATCCACAACTTAGCAATCAATTGCAGCCCCCAGCACTAGTCCAACAGTCAGTCACACAGTCATTGTGCTTCAGCTGCATTCGTGACATTTACATTTTATTTAAGCAATGTATCCCTTGGAGGGCAAATGATATTATGTCACCACAAAAGTTGCATCTTCACCTAATGTACAAAAAAAATCCACGGAAGCTGGAACACCGGAGAAGAGAAGGTTCAGAGGAGATCAGAAAGCATCAGAAAGCAAAAAGAAAATATAAATTGGAGCCTAATGATGTGTTGAAAACAGAATTCAAAAAAGACACAGACTGAAGGCCTTACACGGCCTTGCCCCATCCTACCTAACCGATCTACTCTCCTCCTACACGCCCACCCGGACCCTCCGTTCAACAGGACTTGGCCTGCTCCAAGCCCCCCGCCCGAACCGCCCCATCATCGGAGGCCGGGCCTTCAGTTTCTCCGCTCCCACCTTATGGAATGCAATCCCTCAATCCCTCCGTTTCGCCTCTTCCCTTTCCTCTTTCAAGGCCGGTTTGAAGACTTTCCTCTTCGATCGTGCCTTTTGTTCCACTCCGAACTCTTTTACCTCCCCTTCGTGTTTCACCCCTTCCCAAACACTCCCCTCCCAGCTCGGGTCACACGCCTCTTGTTCAGCGCCTTGGGACGTCCTCCCGACGTGAAAGGCGCTCTATAAATGTAAATTTGTTGTTGTTGTTGTTGTTGAAGCTCAGAAGAAGAGTAAATCAAGGATTCTGATTTATTTACTTTACAAAAGGAATGGGTATATATGACCCAAGGAGGTAGATTGTAAAAGTGAATTCAAGTGGAAATTGGATAATTATTTGACAAGAAATCAATTGAAGGACATAAGTGTTACAGGTGTCCACAGTGTTTTTTTATTGGCAAAATAATAATTTTTCAATTCAATGTAAAAACCTGCATTTACCAGAGCATAGGGTACATGAGGTACAAACTTCACTTTGCAAACTTTGAAATGGATTTGAATCTTTGCTCTTGTCACAATTGGAGTAACCCCAATGCCACCGTATCTGAGGTGTCATCCTGGCTCAGTATGTGTCAGCCTGGCTCAGTTGGTAGCACTATTATCTCTGAATCAGAACAATGTGGCCTAAAGCCCCAATTCAAGATTTTAAACTCAAAGTCGAGGCTGACATTACTGTGCAGTGCTGGGGATATTGCATTGTTGCAATGTCATCCTCTGGGTGAGATGTTAAACTGAGGAAACATTTATCTATTCAGGTGGATGTTAAACATCCAATGGCATTTTTTTTTAATGTAGAAGTTTAGGAGGTGGTAAATTATTAAAACAAGTGGAAGAGTAGAGGGACTTTGAAATTAATATACAGAAATCCTTAAGGTTGGGACAGTAGGTTGACAAAGATGTCTAAAAAGCAACTGGAAAAATGTCCTAACCTGCCTATTTTCTCATTTACTAACTTCCCTCTTAAGCTGATGTGACAGTGATGCTGTCACCTCCTGAGGTGAGGAGGTGCTGACAGGAGCCAAGCGGAAGGGCCTCAGTCTTGTTGAAAGAAAATTGGCCTTCATCCATGGCTTGATGTCTGACAGACATTCCATCAGGACAACAGTGGAAATGGCCACTGGGCCATGAAGAAATGGTCATCCGATCATTCCTTCTACGTAAATCTATTTTGAATCAATGTTTGTTTCCAGTAGCTAATGAGTGACAATGTTTATGCTGTGGCCATATATCAAGAAATACTAATTCAAGAAAATTTATTTGGTTAGTCACCAAAAAGATTGGCCACTGTTCTATAGTGATCAATGGGATTGGAAAAAAAGCTTTTGCTGCCATGTGTTCAAATACACTCACTCCCTTCTTTTCTGATCTCCTCACTCCCCAATCCACTAACCCGTGCCTCCGTTTGACTGGCACCGGCCTCCGGCTCATACCTCACACCCTCCACCCCACCGTCAGAGGTTGCGAGTTCAGCCACAATGCCCCCACACTCTGAAACACGCTCCCTCAATCCCTTCGCCTTGCCCCCACTCTTCCCCTTTTCAACTCCAGCCTGAAAAACCTCCTTGTCTTCCACCCCTCCACCCCCCACCTGGTTTTGAGTCAGGCTCCATCACTGTTAAGTGCTCTGACACTATACCCGGCATGAATATATATAATAATAATAATAATCCTTGCATTTGATAGAGTGCTTTCCACATCTTATCGACGTCCCAAAGCACTTCACAGAATATACTGTAAAGTGAATTGATTGTATACATTTGTGGGCGAATCGTGGCAGCCAATTGCGCACAGCAGTGTCCCCACACACAGTCGTGGATTTAAATGACCAATTTTATTATTGTGGTTTTTTTTGGAGGGATTATTATTAGGCGTGTGGAGTAAGGAAACTTGCCCAAGGTTTCGCCCTGACCTGCCTGGACTCGAACACAGGTCTCCCCTGCTTGGTCTCCCCAGCTTGCAAGACAAGTGCTCTAACCACTGAGCCACAGGAGCTCCACGAAGCGCGCTGTACAAGTGCAAGTTGTTGTTGCTGCTGCCACAGGCAGGATTCCCTCTTTGTGAAAGATCCATGAGCCGCATAGGCAATATTTTGTGTTTCGCTTCCAGAAACATGAGAAACTTTACACAGCACCTTTTTCATGTTGGAAAAACATAGTGACACTGTCAGCTGGCCACCTGAGGGTGGAAGCCAAGAGAGTTGCAACGGGGGAGAAGAATTGATGGCCAAAAGCGTGGTCAAACAGGTAAGTCTTGACTTGCCTTGAAAGAAGGAAGGGAGGAGTCAGAGGGACTCCAGGAATGCAACTCCAGAGAGCAGGGGCAAAATGGCAATCATGGGGCAAATGAGGTGGGGGACATGCAGCAAGCTGTTTTTGCTGGTCAGGTCAGGAGGCCATAGAGATACGGTGGGGAGAAAGGTCCTCTCCCCCGCTCTCACAAAGAGTTTCTCTCACTTACCCTTTCTTACTTCTCTCACACACACAAACTCTCTCTTTCTCTCCCCCTTTCTTCTTGCAACCTGTCTCTCCCCCATCCTCTCTCTTCTGGTACCCCCTTTCACCCCTTTCCCCCCTCTCTGCCTCTCTCCCCTAATCTAACCTCCCTCCATACCCCCATTGTCTCTCTCTCCCCTTCTCTCACCGTACATCCCACTCTCTCTCCTCCATCCCCTCTCTCTTCCCCTTCCCCCACCCTGCCTCTCCCTCTCTCCACCTCTAACCCCTCCGCAACACGCTCCTCTCTCACCCTCCTCTCCATGTACCACTCTCCCCCCTCTTGCCCCTCCAATCCCTTTCTCTCCCAAACAGCCACATGGGACACTGTCTGGGAGGAGGAGGAATTGCAGGAGCTGACGGTTGTTAAGGAAGCAGATGGTAAGAGACATTGATACACTGCAGTAACGGGCGGTATTATTTCCATTCTCTGCACCGCGTCCTCCCAACCACTGGCTCCTGCTGCTGCCCTGCGAGGACAGTTTCTAGAGAGGGAGGATGCCCCAGTTGGAATGTTGTAAATGGTCTCAGGCCGGATAAAATCAGATATGACCGCGGGCTGCCAGTTGGACCACTCTGTACATAATACACAATCTTTCTCACAGCGTTTGGAGAAAAACAGCAAAAGAATATACAGTACATTGTTAAATGGAAGCCCTCATATATTGGCAGGGTGTGAACAATAATAATGATAATCTTTGCATTTGATACAGCGTTTTTCACACCTCACCGCCGTCTCAAAGCGCTTCACAGAATATACTGTAAAGTGAATTGACTGTATATATTTGTGGGCGAAATGTGGCAGCCAATTGCGCACAGCAGTGTCCCACACACAGTTGTGGATTGAAATGAACAATTTTATTGTTGTGTTTTTTTTTGCAGGGATTATTATTAGGAGTTTGGAGTAAGGAAACTTTCCTAAAGTTTTGCCCTGATCTGCCTGGATTCGAACACAGGTCTCATGCTTGTAAGGCGAGCGCTCTAACCACTCAACTACAAGAAAGTTATTGAGAACCATGTATGTTCAAATATCAGTGAAACAAAAACATTTCTGCAAAAGTACTTAATCTAAAGTACTGAGACCCATCTGTGTACAAATACTGGAAAAGTATTGAGACCATTGTACAGTATATACACATATTCTTTGGAAAAATACTGAAACCTAAATTGGTGCAAATACTCACTGAAAAAGTTCTGAGATCTACGTTTGTACAAATACTTACCAGAAAACTACTGAGAAAAATAAATACCCACAGGAAGAAGCACACAGTTTGAGATGAGACGTGTGCCAGGGATCAAACAAAAAATGAAAGGGTGGAATGTGGCAAAACTAGATTCCTACTTAATGCTAGGTAGACAGAGGCACACGGATTAAGGAAACTTGTTCAACATTTCTCCCGCGAGGAATCGAATCCAGCTTGCAAGGCAAGTGCTCCAACTACTGAGCTACTGGACTCCAAATGAGAGACTGTCGAGACACTATTTCAAATAAGAGTACCTGTACTGTATTATTATATGCAAAAACATGGCCCTCCTGATTGGCTCACGTCAGCGCCTCCACAAATCAGGCGCTGGCAACGTCAGCATTCAAAGCTGCTCTCTCCACCTCTCGAAGCCAGTCAGGAATCTGGGCGTCCTGTTCGACTCCGAACTGTCCTTCCTCCCCCACATCCGCGCCATGACCGGTTCAGCCTTCCACCACCTCCGCAGCATTGCCAGACTCCGCCACTACCTCACCCCCCCAACCATGCTGCCGAAACACTCATCCATTACATTCATTACGTCTAGGTTCGACTACGGGAACTCTCTCCTCGTCGTCCTTCCCAGCTCCTCCCTTCACAGGCTGCAGATTATTCAGAACTCTGAAGCTCATGTACTCTCCCGTACTAGGCTCCGCATGGGACCACATCCCTCCCATCCTCGCCCGTCTCCACTGGCTCAAGACCTTCCTCTTCGACCATGCCTTTGGTTCCCCTCCTAACTCTCCCCCCTCTTCTACTCTCCTTCCCCCTACCCCTACCCCCCTCCCCACACCACCCCCTGCCCTTGGGTCGTCCTCCCGATATGAAAGGTGCTCCATAAATGTAATTTTGTCGTTGTACATTAATTTGCCCTACTGGAGACAGTTAAAAAAAAACATTTTGCAGTGAAAACGATTTGCTGCTTGTTCCTGTTTCTCTTGCCTGAGAATCCTTCTTTGAAAATGTACAAGATAACATAAGGATCAACAAGTTAGATTGTTACATTTATATACTTGTGCTTTCACCATTAAAGACAGACTCCAACTCACACTTCCAAGAGATCATTTGTTTTCGTTCAGAGAACAGCTCCGAGATGCTACTCCGTGTGAAGCGTGCTACATAAATGTTGTCATTTCTTTCTCAAGAGTGAATTGGCTGATGAAAACATAACACTTCCCGCCCTTTATATACAGATAGCCAGTCATATACGACATTAATAATCAAAATCATTACTCCTGAACTTGATCCAGCACCATTCGAATCAGCGGGACATTTTAACAACAACAAAATCACATTCGTCTGGTGCCTTTCACGTCAGATGTCCCAAGATGCTGAAAGTGCTTAACAGGACACACCGTAAAGTGCCCTGACTATTTTGTAGATAAACCCAGCTGCCCATTTGCACATAGAAATATCCCACAAACAGCCGAGAAGCACAAGTAGACAAGTTACTGATAATAATAATAATGAAAATAATAATCCTTGCGTTCCATATAGGGCTTTTCAGGTCTTCTAGAGACGTCTCAAAGCTCTTCACAGAATATACTGTAAAGTGAATTGACTGTATATATGTGGGCGAAAAGTTTAAATGGCAAAACCCAGTCCAACTGTTATCAGTTAACAGGGAAATTGGCAGTTTGTTCCAAATGTAATCACAAGGGAAGACTGTTTTGCTTGTTTATATAAACCAACCCAAATATCAACTGTAATGGTTTATTTGCTCAACTTTATGTGCGTTCTCTTGGGAACAGTTACAACACAATTAATGGCTTGAAGGTTGAAGTTTTAAGTGACTGCTTTGTATGTTAATTAAATGTACTGCAATGAAAATGATGAAGGAGTCCAGGATGTTGTACTACATCCCAGTAAACATGTATTATTTTGCTGTTGTTCTTTTCTTTCACGTAGGACTATGGGGGTCCAAATTGAGGGATATCTAAAAAAAAACCTTAATAATTAATCTGTGTTATGTTTTTTTCCAGTAGATACCATTAACTACAGTCAAACCCGTCGTCAACAACCAATCAGGGGACTGGGAAAAAATGCCTGTACATAAGGGTGGCCTCTGAGTATGGGCTTCCTGGTGTGCGGATCAGGCAGTCCTGGCTGTGTCAATGTGGAGGTTAACAACAACAACAAAATTATACTTGTATAGCGCCTTTCATGTCAGGAGGACGTCGCAAGGCGCTGGATTGTCATTGGTTCAGACCCGAGCTGTGGACAGGAAGGGATTGAGATTTGTTCCCCTCTGTCTTCATATATATTTATGTAACCTGCAGCAGAGAATAGCTACAGAGAGAATCAAAGTTAGAAACTAACATATGACCAATGTCACTTTGGTCAACTCCCGGGCAATTTGTCATTCTTCTCCAGCAGGATCTCTCATCTTTTAAATGCTGTTACTCCATAAAAGCTAATTAGAAAAAGGGAAAGGGGGGGATTTGGGGTGACAGATGGGACGGTTGAAGAGGAGGGTCTTGAGGCAGGATTTGAAGGAGGCCAGGGAGGCAGTGAGGCGGAAGGACTGTGGGATGGAGTTTCAGAGGTTGGGGGCAGTGGCTGAAGGCTCGCCCGTCAATGGTGGGGCAGGTGGGGGAAGTGGGCATGGAGCAGGCCAGAGCCTGCTGAGTGGAGGGGGCGGGCAGGTTGGTAGGGGGTTAGGAGGTCACGATATAATAATCCCACATTCTAGATTGAGATTTGTTCCCCTCCATCTTCATATATATTTATGTAACCTGCAGCAGAGAATAGCTACAGAGAGAATCAAAGTGAGAAACTAACCGATGACTAATGTCACTTTGGTCAACTCCCGGGCAATTTGTCATTCCTCTCCAACAGGATCTCTCATCTTTTAAATGCTGTTACTCCATAAAAGCTAATTAGAAAAAGCATTATCGCTTGGACTTTATTAAGAAAATAATACACACCTCCTATGGTTCTTTTATTACTGTTAGTTTCATTATTGTTTGCAATATCAAATATGCAAACAGAAATTCATCGTTGTTGTACAATAAAGAAGTCAAATTACATGTTTTAAAATAATGTGGCCAAAGTCGTGCATAAATGAACACAAATCATCCTTTTGTGTCAGTGAGGGTGTTTCCTAATTGTCTAAGGCCTGGTTGTGTCATCTCAGATCTTGTTACAGAATCAGTGCTACTGCACTTCCATTATTAATCGCTATTTCTGTCATCGTGCTCTGGAGAGGTTAAGGGCGAAAGAGAAGCAAAGCTAAGTTTGATCTCAAGCTGTATACATTGTCACTGTTACATGATTCCTGGCCTCTCAGAAGCAGCAAATTAAGGTCTCGGTGAAGGCAAGCCAATATGTAGGTGGGAAGATTAATTTAATATTAGTCTTCTTAATTCAGGTCTGACCTGGCTTCGAAGCGGGTGGTAATGTGAACATTGCTACGTAGTACTTCTCGTTTGAAGGTATATCTACTTTTGTTTATTGGTGCTGAGTGCCTTTGCCTGGGTTTCTTTACATCTATTGTATTTCCAGTCTTCATATGGCTCAGTATTATCAGGCTCACCCCTGAAAACGTGGATTTTATTCTAGTGAAAGAAATTGTATAATTGCAAATCATTGCTGCATTTGCAAAATGACATGTTATGGGAAAAGTAAAGCAATCCCGCACATGTTGTTGTTACACATATAAACATATGAAGCCCTTCACAACCTCGCCCAGCCTACATCCGTGACCTCCTATCCCCTTACCAACCTGCCCGGCCCCTCCGCCCAGAAGGCTCTGGCCTGCTCCATGTCCCCCGACCCACCCGCCCAACCATTGGCGGGCGAGCCTTCAGCCACTCTGCCCCCAACCTCTGGAACTCCATCCCGAAGTCCCTCCGCCTCGCCCCCTCCCTGGCCTCCTTCAAGTCTCACCTTAAAACTCTCCACTTCGATGGTCCCATCGGCGACTCCTTCCCCCCACCCGCCCCCTATCCTTAGCTCGGGTCTGAAGCAGTCAACTGTCCAGCGCCTTGGGACATCCTCCTGACGTGAAAGGCACTATATACAAATGTAATTTTGTTGTTGTTGTTAAATGAGCTGAGACTCTGGCAATCGCTCATGCTTAAGAATATCCCAACCAAACTGAGAATTCCATGCATCCCACCTACATTTACATGGAAATTCCAGAGACAGATTATTGGAATGAAATGCACACTCTCTCCCTGGATAGATGCTGCTTATCTAATTCCAGAAAGTACTGCATTAGCGAGAGCTAAGTCTTGGGGACCCCAGAGTGTGTATTGTGATACGGCTGGAGTCTAACCAAATAAAACTGCATACCTTGCCATTGCCTAACTGAACAGCTTGCCACTGTCTGTTCATAGGTCCCACTCAGTTCTGAGGCAGTTTTAGACGTAAGCAATGATGCATCTCAGTGATACACCTCAAAGCCAGAATGGCTGTTTCCTCATCTGTTCCACCATCAGTAGCCGTGCTTTCAGCCACTATGCTCCAAAACTCTGGAACTCCCTCCCTCAACCCCTTCACCTCACACCCTCCTTCCCCATCTTCAGGTCGCGTCTGAAGGCCTTTCTCTTCAACCGCACTTATGTTCACCTTATAATAATAATAATAACAATCATAATCATAATACTTACATTTATATAGCGCTTTCCACATTTTATCGACGTCTCAAAGCGCTTCACAGAACACAACAATGTCCTAAGGTTGGGACCAGAGCAGCGGGGGGAGGGAGGAGACAAGAGGGAAGAAACGGGGGAAAAGAGCAGGGGGGGGGGAGGGGTCGTGGTTGGGGGAAGGAAAGTAGGAAAATTGACTGTATATTTGTGGGAGAAACGTGGCAGCCAAATTGCGCACAACAGTGTCCCACAAACAGTCATGGAAGTGAACAGAAGGAACACAGCAGGCAAGTAATACAGGGTAACCCTGGAAGCACAAAGGATTTACCTTCACCCTCCCCCT
This sequence comes from Hydrolagus colliei, assembly GCA_035084275.1. Lineage (NCBI taxonomy): Eukaryota > Metazoa > Chordata > Chondrichthyes > Chimaeriformes > Chimaeridae > Hydrolagus > Hydrolagus colliei. The sequence continues at coordinate 8,276,481 of CM068743.1, read as the reverse complement.
CGCTCAGCTTCAGGCTCTGTCATTTTAAATACTCCGAGACACCGCCCGGTGTGGAGGGTGCTATATAAATGTAAATTGGTGTTGTCTTATTGTTGTGTTTAGCAGTGAAGCATGAAGAAGTGAGTACCATCCCCACACCACCTCCTCCCACACACCCCACCCAACCAATTTACCTAATCCCAAATAGATCGTAATTGTAGTAAAATTACTCTACTATGAGAGCATTGGCTTGAAGATTGACTTGGGCTGCAGAGATCAATTATTGATTCAGATCTACCGTTAGTTAATGGATCCTCAAGTGATTTTTATTTCACATCTAAACAGCTAATAGTTTTACGTCCAGCAACAACAACAAAATTACATTTTTAGAGCGCCTTTCACGTCGGGAGGACGTCCCAAGGCACTGATCAGTTAGGTCGGGACCTGAGCAAGGTGGTGGGGGGGTGGGGGAGGGTCAATGTAGGGGGAAGGAGATAGGACAGGGGGGAGAGTTAGGAGGGAAGCAGAAGACACGGTCGAAGAGGAAGCTAAGGGAGGAAGCAAGGCGAAGGGATTGTGGGATGGCAGAGAGGCTGAAAGCCCGGCCACCGATGGTGGGGCGGTTTGGGCGGGGACATGGAGCAGGCCAGAGATGCTGAACGGAGGGGACTGGCGGGCTGATAGGGAGACAGCAGGTCGGAGAGATAGGCGGGGGCAAGGCCGTGAATGGCTTTGAAAGTGAGGACGCGGATCTTGAATTGGATCCTCTGGAGGGTGGGGAGCCAGTGGAGACGGGCGAGAGTGGGAGCTTAGTGCGGGAGAGTGCACGAGCTGCAGAGTTCTGAATAATCTGCAGCTTGTGAAGGGAGGAGCTGGGAAAGCTGACGAGGAGAGAGTTCCCGTAGCACTTTGTGTATCAAATAATTCTGATTGTCAAACAGCATGCCCATGGAAACAATCATTCACATTTAGGGCTCTGTGGCTACCCAATCAGTTGACACTGCAATATTAGGTCAACTGTATTCTTTACAGTTCTTTACAGTGGAGCCCCTGGCCCAGTGGTTAGAGCACTCACCTCATAAGAGAGAGACATGGGTTGCATTCCAGCAGGGTGAAACCTTGAGCAAGTTCCCTTTCTTAACACGCCTGATAATTATCTCTCAAGAAAAAAATAATAAATTGGTCACTTAGATCCACGACTGTTTGTGGCTCAGTGCTGTACACAATTGGCTGCCATATTTCGCCCAGAAATATACTGTCAATTCACTTTACAGTATATTCTGTGAAGTGCTTTGGGACATCTAGAAGACGTGAAATGCTCTATATCAGATGTAAGGATTACTATTATTATCAATTAAAAAGGAATTCCCTTGAATTTGGATGTTTCTAAGTTGTGTTTCTAATACAGAGCACTCAACCATTGAACAGAAACAAGAAACAAAAGACAAAATACTGCAGATGCTGCGAATAAAAACAGATGTCGCTGGCTATCAGCAGGTCAGGGAGTATCTAGGGAGAGGAAAGTGAGTTTACGTTTCAGGTCGATGACTTTACGTCAGAGAAAGGTTGTCGTTGTGCTAAAAGCTTTCTCCTTATTCTGCTCGCTTTATACTGGCCATCCACATCCCAGATCTAGTAAGTAATGGAATCTTGAGAGTTTTCTCGTTAAAAAAAACAAATGCTGTGATGAGATTTGTTTGTTATTTGCTTCCAGTCTGCCGGAAGTTTCATTTACATGAGAAATCACTCTGAAGTGATAGGGAATTTCAAAGCAGGTTTATGTAGGCTTTCAGCAGTGAACGGTAAGTACTAAATCCTATTGCTTTCATGAACATTACGTTATTATCATGGTGATTGGGAGATTAGGTCAGGCTAAGCCTTATTTACCGGTAAAATTAGAAGTACAGTACTGAGAATGCAGATTTCAAAATAAAAGTCAGTGAAACCGGGCAACGTTTCTTCACTTATGTTTACCACAGAACATGTTGATAGGTAAGTGCTGCCAAAACATTTGAGAGTCAACATTGTGTTACAATGCTCCCAAATTCATTATGCTCTTTAATCACCATCGGGGATAATTTAGAATTGTTTTGTTGGCTGAAAGCTGCCTTTAATGACTTAATGTCTGGGACTAAACCACTGAATTTGAGACAATGGTTTTTCCCTCAGGCTCCTCGCTGTTAATTTGATCATCATTTTTGTACGTCTCAAAAGCAAACATAGCCAGGGGTAAGAGTTTGACTCTCAACTCCCCAAGTGGTATTCTTCAGACAGAATCAAGATGTCGAATCCCAGCTAAAAACCTGCAAAGAAAGACAACTATAAGACAACACATTTCAGGGCTTGAGAATCGCAGAGTATGAGTTAGGATTATTATTCACACCTCTCCGAAGCTGAACTTTGATGAATAGACCACATCCAGGAATACAATAATTTTAACCATAATTAAAAATAACCAATTCTACCAAGGGCACAGCTGTTAAAGCCACTGCTTAGCGTGAAGTTGAACCAAAAAGACTCAGAACTTCCAGTTCAATCACTGGTCTGTGTTGAGTGAAAGGCACTACACAAATCTAATTTTGTCATCGTTGTTGTTGAGTTACTTTTTAGCTCAGTGGTGGTCAACCAACCATTTTGTTGGCCAATCTCTATAGAAAATAAATTTCCTTGATTGAATATTTCTTGACGTATGGCATAAATCAAGGAATATTGACAACAATTGAACACAAACTTACGAACTCATGCAAGTGTTTGGGGGACGCTTCTTGATGGCAAAACACAGGACCCCAGAGAGTGCAGCGTGAGACTGAGTCTTATCAGGTAAAACCGCACAGCTTGTTATTGACAGCACTAACTGGTACACTTTCCTCCTCGTGTCCAGCTAGGACCATGCTTCTATTAGGACTTTGTCTTATAGAGTTAACCCGAGCTGAGTGGGAATAATCGCTGCTCCCAGTGACCAGTTTGTCCTTCCAAATCCTGCCGATGAGCCAACTGCTGGGTTGGTCTGTCATTCGAAATGCCCTCGAGCACTGTAGACCTGCCTGAATCAGTAATTGGATGACCGACACTGCTATAAAGGATTGACTCAATCATAACATTCCATTACCAAACATGTAACATGAATATGCACAGACCAGGACCTCATCCGAAGGATGGCAACAATGCAGCACACCCCAGCACCCGCACCCCCTGGTACAACAGTCATCTTCGCTCACTCAAATCAGAAACCCAGATGTTTGACCACAGATGGCAGTAAACTGACCTCACCTTGTGGCTCCGCACCGACTACGTCTCCCTTTCACAGTCAAAACTGACTGTTCCTCCAAAGTCATCTTGGAAGCAAACAACAATCCAAAGGTGCTGTTTTCTACCATCTATCATCTCCTCTCAAATTCCTTCTATCGTCACATCAGACGCCAAGTGCAAAGAGGTCCTAGATTTCTTTGCCTCAAAAATTCCAAACAATCGCTTAGCTGGATCGTACACCTCCCCAGCACTGTCCCCCACCCTGTCCCCTTCCACCCCACCCAGACGTTCCACACTGCCACCTCCCTCCGCCACTGCTCCTGCCACTCCCCACTCCTTACACTCCTTCGCCCCATTTGTTCCCTCATTCCTCTCAACCACAATCACCCAGATGACGTTCACCACCTGCTGCCTCAACCCCTTCCCCATCTAGCTGCTGGTCACTGAACACCCACTTCTCTCCTCCCTGTTACCCGACGTGGTCAACCAGTCTCTCTGCTCAGGCTCTGTTCCACTCCCCTGAAAATCACTGTCACCATAACTCTCCTCAAAAAAAACACCCTCGATCCCTCTAATCTCTCACACTGCCATCCCATCTCCAATCTACCCTTCCTTGCCAAGGTCCTGGAATGCATTGTTGCAGATCAACTCAAGTCATACCACTCCGTCCTCAAGCCCCTGCAGTTTGGTTTTCGCCCACAGCACAGAGACGGCATTGGTCAAAGTCACAAATGACATTCTCTCTATCTGACACCAGGGCTCCCTCTGCCTCCTCATTCTCCTTGATCTCTCTACTGTGTTCGACACAGTCAACCACTCCATCCTCCTCCATCTCCTTCAACTACCTTTGTGGCATCGTACTCGCATGGTTTGAGTCCTACTTAACCAATCTCCTCCATTTAATTTCAGCAAATAGTTTCTCCTCTCACCACTGCCCAGCCACCTGTGGGGTACCCCAGGGTTCCATTCTTTCCCCTCTTCTTTTCCTTATCTACATGCTCCCTCTAGGCGATGTCATCCGCAGACCTAGGGTAAACTTCCAAATGTATGCAGCTGACACACAAAGCTACTTTACCTCTACGCTACCTCCTCCTGTAGCAACTCCAGGTCTGCCAATGTTCTATCAGCTTGTCTGGCAGACATCAAGGCCTGGATGAGTGTAAACTTCCTGCAGCTGAACATGAACAAGACGGAAGCCGCACTCTTTGGCTCCCGTCAACGTCTTCAAACATGTGGTGCTAAACCTCCTCAACCTCCCTGGGCTCTCCCTCCGGCTCACCAAACCAGTGGGCAATGTAGGCATCCGGTTCAACCCCCAGCTGTATTTCCACCGCGACATCAGGTCCCTGACCAGCATTGCCTTCTTCCACCTCCACCATATTGCCTGCCTCCGACCGTACCTTATGCCAAAAGCAGCCAAAACCCTTGAGAGTGCATTTGTCACCTCCCATTTAGATTACTCCAATGGACTCCTCACCAGTCTCCTCAGCTCCAAAAGGTGCAGCTGATTCAGAACTCTGCGGCCCACATACTGACCCAGGTTTATTCAAATTCACTCATTCCCTGACACCTGCCTACATCTCCAACCTCCTCATTCTCAAACCACCACCCAGCCCCTCCACTCGACTAGCACCGGCCTCCTGCTCATCCCTTGCACCCTCCGCCCCACCATTGGAAGTTGTTCTGTTAGTCACTATGCTCCCAAACTCTGGAACACTCTCCCTCAATCTCCGCCTTGGCCACCTCTCTCACCATTTTCAAGTCCTGCCTGAAAATCTTCCTCTTCAACCGTGCTTACAGCCACCTAGCCCAACTACTCCCCACCTCAGCTCAGAATCAGGCCCCACCGCTGTTATGCGCTCTGACCCACCACCCGGCTTGGAGGCCACTGTATAAGTGCAAGTTATTGTTGTTGTTAGTGTGTCATTTGGGAGTGTGAGCTCAAAGTCCTGACATGAGGTTTGAACCCACAATTTTCTAACTCTGAGGTGAGAGTGATATCAACTGAGCCAAGTTGGTAAATGCGCCGGACTAATTGGCTGTTCACCTAATGGTTGATGGTGGAACTCTGTGCAAAATGGTTCCTACATTCAACAATTAAATTGAGATATTGATGCTATAGGAGCTCTAAAACGGTCTCTCTTATTTATTCCTGGTTTGCCCACAACATCTGCCAACCTACAGCTTTACGTAATGCAATACGGGATAATGTTTTGCAATTAATTACTTTACACAGCGCAGTGAGTCCATTGAGGAAACAGAACACCGCTAAAATCATTAACTGCACATTAATCACCTGGAATGTTCACTGACAGGTACACAGATTGGTATTTGTGTCAAAATAAGTAATCCCATGTAAACTACATTACAATTAAGATGCAATGCATTTGTATAGTTTGCAAGTAATATACAATCTTATAACGATCCAAGTGGAAAGAAGAAACTATCACTGATCTTTAGACAAGGGTTTCTATTGATGGATCTCATTAAGTCATTTTCCGTGTTCACAACATGATAAAGATTTTAACTTCATTTGCCTCTCGGGAACAGCTTTGTAATGTGGCTGGTATGTGCGGAAGCCCTGGCCTGCAGCTTATGTAAGGCTCCTTATTGAGCAGTCTACAGTCTGGTTTTAGAAAGTGATAAATGTCCAACATCCAGCAAAACAAGACACTGAGGAAACATCATGGATGAGCTCACTCAGTGAAATAAAACTGGGTCAGATGTAATTCATATTCACTTTGGAATACAGAAATTATTGTATGCCTTTCAGCATCAAATATTACCGAAATCATTTTAAGCCACGGGCTGTAAAGCTCGATGTACATTTAAGAACGGTCAATATGAGTTTGCGTTACCATAGAAACACTGAGCACCAAGGACTTGTTCGAGAATTAGAAGGCACAGAGCTCTGTTATCATTGGTTGGCATGATCTTCCAGTCTGTGTGACTGTGCTCTTTCTGAATTCCTGAAAACAATTAGTGGGATCTAGTAGCCAGGGGTTTCTAATCAGAATCTTCAATTAAAGAATCAGGAACGGCGCCTTCTTTTAACTGGATGCTCATGGTACCACAAGTTTTGCCAACCCATGGGAATCCAGGTTGAAAGAAGATTGAGTTGGAGGAGAGTTCCCATAAGTTAGCACAATATATTTCAGGTTTTCAGCATGAAGGAATCCCTTTAGAAATAACACTACACTACACCCCAGTGTAAACTCCATTGTAACGCAGCTTTGGTTTCCTTATTAAACCACCTAAAAAGTCTGAGGAAGAGAAAGAACGAGAAGTTCTTGTTGTTCCTCATCACATCAAAAAGAAATCACTCCCAGGTGTAGTAACTGCTTTTGCAAACAGAGCAGCCATTTGCACCAGTCGGGACCTACGGACAGTCGTAGAGAAAATGACCAATTAATCTAGAGGATTGTCCATCAGGTCACTGACAGAAACTCTCTTCTCTTTTCGAAATATGATGAAATTATCTTGGGATCTTTAACATAAACAGGCAGCCGGATCTTTATATTCAAACATTTCATGCAAAAGACCGCACCTCCTTCAACACAACTCTGACCAAAACTGCACTTTGACTCTCACCCTGGACCAGTGGTGGCCACCCCTTGGCTCACAGACCAAACCGGCCTGTGGGGCCTTGAAGAATTGGCCTGCCAAACATTTCCACTGCCAGATGAGTCTGTTTAAAATCAATGATTTGTTAGCATTTTTTTCTGGATCGAATATTTCATGATTTGTGGCATCAATCAAGAAATATTCAATCAAGAAAATTAATTTTGTTGGCCGACCAAAAAGTTTGGCCACCACCACCCCAGACTGTGTTCTCAAATCCTGACATAAGCTTCAATGCGCAACCTTCTGACCCAGAGTGAAGAGCATTACTGAAAACCTAAAGCTTCTAAGGTATCAGAATCGATTGCCACCACTAATTATGCTACTCTTCATTATTTTACAGAGGTTTATAACCACTAGCTCCAATTTGTGATATTTCTCAACATATTTTTTGAAGGCAATTGTGTAACTATCAAATTACTAAATTTGGGATGTGTTAAAGAATCTTTCATTGAATTTTAAAAAGGTTCACTGTTTTAGAAATCGAATATGAGAAGTCAAACGGAGGTCCAATCTGCCTGTACAGAGAGATGTTAAAAATCTTATGGCACTATATAAGAGTAACGGGAGATTTCTCTGGTGCCCTGGCCAACAGTCCTCTGGATAAAAATTGGTCATTCATTTCATGGTTATTTGTGGGACAAAATTATGTGCGCAATCATGCAACTCAGGCGCTGGCACCATCAACATCCACGGCTGCACACTCCATCTCACGAAGCCAGTAAAGAACCTGGGTGTCTTGCTTGAACATGAACTGTCCTTCCTCCCCACATCCATGCCATGACCAGCACTGCCTTCCACCACCTCCATAACATTGCCAGACTCTGCCACTACCTCACTTTACAGACTGCCAAAACCCTTGTCCGTGCATTAGTCACATCAAGGATTGACTGTTGAAACACCCTCCTCGTTGGCCTTCCTGACTCTTCCCTTCATAAGATGCAGACGATCATGTCCTCTCCCGCACTAAGCTCCACGACCACATCACTCCCACTCTCGCCTGGCTCCATTGCCTCCCCATCCCCCAGAGGATCGAATTCAAGATTGTCGTCCTCACTTTCAAGGCCATTCATGGCCTTGCCCCTTCCCATCTCTCCACCCTGCTGACTCCCTATCAATCTGCCCACCCATTCCGTTGAGCAGCTCCAGTCTGCTCCATATTCCCTGCCCAACCCGCCTTATCATTGGTGGCCAGGCTTGCAGCATCTCTGCCCCCACTCTGCCTCTGCCTCCCACAGTCGCTTTGCCTTGCTTCCTCCCTTGCTTCCTTCAAGACCGGTCTCAAGATCCTCCTTCTCGAACATGCCTTCTGTTACCTCCCAATCTCTCTCCCTCCCCTACCCACTCCCCCCTCCCCTGTCCCCCCAACCCTCTTCCACCCCCTGTTCTCAGGTCCCGCTCCCTGACTGTTCAGCACCTTGGGAATTAAAAAATGACTCTGCTATGTATAAAAGAACATAAGCTGTACTGTAATGTCAAACAAGTAGAAGTCAAATAATAATATAATAATAATAATAATCCTTGCATTTGATATAGCGCTTTTCACATCTTATCGAGGTCCCAAAGCGCTTCACAGAATATTCTGTAAAGTGAATTGACTGTATATTTGTGGGCGAATCACGGCAGCCAATTGTGCACAGCCATGTCCCACAAACAGTTGTGGATTGAAATGACCGATTTTATTATTGTGGGTTTTTTGGAGGGATTATTATTAGGCATGTGGAGTGAGGAAAATTGCCGAAGGTTGCCCTGACCTGCCTGGATTCAAACACAGATCTCCCCAGCTTGGTCTCCCCAGCTTGCAAAACAAGTGCTCTAACCACCGAGCCACAGGAGCTCCTTGCCCAAATTGTGAGGCAACTGCTTTTACCACTGACTCCATATACGGGACTCCATATAATGTGCCTATTACATAAGAACATAAGAAATGCTAGATGAAAAAAGACTAATGTCCATCGAGTTTGCCTTCCATCTTCCTAACAGTAGCAGGCATACATGTCCCCGAAGTATCTATGTATTATATCCCATAATGTTATTTCCCCAAAGAAAACAATCCAATCTGTGTTTGAAAGAATCAACATTTCCTGCTCAACCGTTTCCCTAGGGAGCTTGTTCCAAAGATTCACTATTCACTCACTGAAATTGTGTTTGCATAGATTTGTTCTGAATTTACCCCATTCAATCGCAGGCCGCGTCCACTGGTTTTACCCTTCTGGGCAAGTTGAAACAACCTGTCATGTCTAGCCTTTTTGGGGAAAACCAGTAAATTAGATTGGCAAGACCTCCCCTTCATGAACCCATGTTTGCGATCATTTATGATTTTACTTCTGTCCAGATGCTCCAGATGATTTTATCCTTAATAATAAGAATCTCCATAATTTTATCCACAATGCATCTCAAACTTATTGGTCCGTAGCTTCCTGTGTCACTTGCGTTATTTTTCTTATAAACAGGAGTAACATCTGTCTTTCTCCCGGCATCGCTTCAGTATTCCGTGTGTTTTGAAAGATTTATTCCAGTGTTTCTGCAACTTCCTCCCTAAGTTCCTTAAGCATCCTTGGATGTCATTTATCCGACAACTAAGATTTATTTGCCTTACGTTTACACTGTTGGGTAACCATGTTGGTAGTGACAACTTTTCTCTGAGACATCCTTGAGTTTTCTTTCCAGATCAGATAGATTAGCGTGTCCTCCTTTAAAGACTGATGCAAAAAAGCTTCTGTAGCACTATTGCAGTCTATGCAGCATTATGTGTTATGTTCTTTCCCAACCCTCTTAAAAATTTGGCAGTTTTTTTCTACATAACCCCACGAATTCTTGTGATGTCAAATCTGACAATCCTATCAGCCCACCCATCCCATCTGCTCAGCAGGCTCTGGCCTACTCCGCATCCACCGCCTTAACCCCCACACCACCGGTGGCCGGGCTTTCAGCCTGTCTGCTCCCACACTCTGGAATCCCACAATCCCTTCATCTCACTTCTTCTCTTTCCTGCTTCAAGGCCGGTCTCAAGACCTTCCTCTTCGACCGTGCCTTCTGCTCCCCTCCTAACTCTCCTCCTCTCCTTCCCCTTCCCCCTACCCCGACCCTTCCCCCCCACTCAGATCCCGACCTGATTGTTCAGCACTTTGGAACGTCCACCCAACGTGAAAAGCGCTATATAAATGTAATTTTGTTGTTATTGTTGTTGTTGACTGTATTGTGACCACTGTTGGTTAATGCTTCTCCTACCTTTATGTTGGAGAGTTGGTCATCTCTGTTGCTCCTCATCAAATCCAAGATGTAATCTTGCCTTGTTGGCTCTTTTACAGATTAAGTCATAATACAGTCTTTCTTTAATTCTAGAAATCCCTTCCCTATCTCACCAGTAGATACAATATTACCCCCAATTAATTTTGGGAACGTTAAAATCTCCAACTACTATGGTTGGTTCCTTACTAGTGGCCTTCCTTATCTTATCCCACAGTTCCAGATTGAGGCTTGGGAGTCTGCAGCAAACCCACAGTACAGTAGACCCTTGCCAAACACGAGGGTTACATTCCTGGAAAACAGCGCACTCAGTAAAATCACGTTTGGTAATCTTGGAAAGTAATGGGAAAAAAGGGGTTTGGGGAATCCATCCACAGGCAACCTAACCTCAAGCCACTCTGCGCGCGGAGCCAGCCAGCGTGTATACACAAATTTTACTCACGTTACATAGAAAAGTGCTGCATTTATTTATTTGCGTAAAAGGGAATCTGCAGTTGAGAAAGTCGCGTTCGGCAACTGTTGACTGTAATAGTTTACCTCTGTCACCATCTTTTAATTCTACCAAAAGTGAAACTGTGTCTGCCCTTTCCTTTTTTAAGTCCTCTCTCACTTGTGACTCAATAATGAAGCTAATATAACAATAATACTATAAAAAATAATAATCCTTGTATTTGATATAGCGCTTTTCACATCTTCTAGACGTCCCAAAGTGCTTCAAAGAATATACTGTAAAGTGAATTGACTGTACATATTTGTGGGCGAATCGCGGCAGCCAATTGCTCACAAACAGTGGTGGATTGAAATGACCAATTTTATTATTGTGGTTTTTTGGGGGGGAATTATTATTAGGCGCGTGGAGCAAGGAAACTTGCCCAAGGTTTCACCCTGACCTGCCTGGATTTGAACACAGGTCTCCCCAGCTTGGTCTCCCCAGCTTGCAAGACGAGTGCTCTAACCACTGAGCCACAGGAGCTCCAGGAGCTATATAGTGCCACCCCACCCCCTCTTCCCCAGATACGGTCCCTCCTAAACAATTGATAACCTTTCAGATACATATCCCATTGATTGGATTCATTCCACTCTCTCTCTATTCTTAGGGACTGGAAATACATCCACAGCACCAGCATAGCATGGCAGCCCAGAGATGTGTGATGCACTAGGACCTCATGGCAATTTTACTTCTAAACAAGCTTCACCCATAAAAATCTTTAATACATATTTTGAAAGAAATTACTGTGAGCTGCCATCTGATTTGGCAACATTCCTAGTTTTCTGTTTGATTTCCGCATTTAAAAAAAATATATATGTTTGACTCTGATTTGCTCATTGGCTTCTGGGAACACTGCTTAACTGGTTTTTGGGAGAACAAGAATATTAATCCTTACATTTGGAATAGCGCCTTTCACATCAGAGGTCCGCAAATGCATTGCAGTTATGAAAGTCACGTATGGTCATTTCTTTGCATACAAACACGGCAGCTATTTTGCACACAACAACGAGCTACAAGCAGATGGTTATGAATTAATCTGGAGGATTCTTCACTTGGATAACAGGCAGAACTCCCTTCTTCGTTCAAATAGTGCTGCGGGATCTTTAACGTCCACCTGAAAAGCAGGCAGACAGGACCTAAATTTAACACCCCATTTTGAAAGATGGCTTCTCCAAGAATGCATCTTCAACTCTCCCGTTGCTGCACAGGAATGCAAGATAAACTGTAAATTCAAGGTCCCATATTAAAATGAAAGAGAAGCAAAGGAATGCAGAGCGCATCTGAGGAGCATGACCGCCCAATTGAGCCTAACACCTGTCCGCAGCCAGAAGTGAAGGAATTGAATGAAATAGGGGAATGAGTGAGGGTTATTCACTTACCTGATGAGTCGTTGGAATTGGATGGAATTGTACAATGTTTTATAGTTAATCTCGAAGGAAATATCACACTTTTCACCCAGTATATGAATACCAACCTTCAATAGGCACTTAACTCTCCAATACTGAGTCCTGTAGCTCAGTGTTTAGAGCACTTGTCTCATAAGCAAGAGACTTGGGTTTGATTCCTGCATGGCAAAATACTGTGCACGTTTCCTTACTCCACACGCTTCAGTTTATCTAGCAGTAAGTAGGAACTCAGTTGTTAGTCCATTGGATCGCTTTTCTAGGGGGTAATAATTCCTTTTAAATATAGTAATCTATTAATCACTTCAATCCACAATTGTTTGTGAGACACTGCTATGTGCAATTATCTGCCACAATTTGCCCACAAAATATACAGTCAATTTATTTTACAGTATATTCTGTGAAGTGCTTTGAGCCGTCTCGAAGAAGTGATAAGGCGCTATATCAAATGCAAGGATTCTTCTTTTTATAATACAGATGGGTCATGTCAAGCACGTGGCTATAGACGGTGTACTGCTACTTCGCTCCTAACCAATATCAGCTTGTTCAAAAATAGCCAGTGTTTTTTTTTACAACAACATACTGTATTAACGAATGTGTAATCGATTTGAAGCTCCCTTTTACTTTGGGCAGGAAATAAAAATGACATAGCCAAGCCTTTCTGCACGCAGACCAAAATTGGAACCCAAGAGAGTCGGATGGATACTGCACATCATAAAATTAGTTACATTTCACAACCTCCATTTCCAATAGGTTCCAATTCACATGGGCTTCAGCAAAAGGTCAAAGCTGCAATAAATAACCTAAGATTCCCAACTGTACAGACTCACTACAATTACAAATCGCCTTTAAGAAGGCTGCAACAAACTGAATTGCTTTTTAAAATAAATTCACAAATTGCTTCACTGAAACATTTCAGCCTAAGCAGAATAATATCATTCATTGAAGAAATTAATTTCTGCCCGCTTACCAACAGGTTTGCTTATCATCTTCCCCAATTTAACAGTTACTAATAATTCTTGCATTTGATAGAGCAATCAACACAGTGAAACGCCTCAAAGAGCTGCACAGATAATTGCTGTAAAGTGTATTGACTCTATTTGTAGGCAGACAGAGCAACTAAATTGCGCACAGCACAGTCCCACAAAAAGTCTTAAAGCGAATTAAGTCAAATTTATCCAGAGGATTGTAGTCCAAGACACAGGAAGAAGCTCTCTTTTCTTTTCAAACGTGCCTGGGATGTTTAATGTTTTTTAGAACAGGGAGACAGGATCTCTATGTAAAGGTGTAAATGAATGCATTGCCCTAACAAAAAGATCAGTACACTTAGCACAAAGCATGAAATACTCCTGACAATTTGTTCCTGCATTTAACCTTAATTAAAATTTACTACATTGAATACACATTTCAAGCAACTATATTAACAGTATTAACATCATAATTGTCAAATTTATAGTCAATTAAATAAAGGGTAACATTTAGACAGGATATTTACATGTGAGATTCAATACAATATAAAATTGCGTTTGTAAAGTGCCTTTCACAACGAGTCCCTAGGTGCTGACCAGTCAGGGATTAGGACCTGAGTGGGGGGATTGGGGTCAGAGAGGGTGGAGGATAGGAGGGTGGCTGAAGACTCGGTCAATGAGGAGGGTCTTGTCGGGCCTTAAAAGAGATAAGGGAGGGAGCAAGGCAAAGGGAATGTGGGATGGAGTTTCAGAGGCTGAAAGCCCGACCACTGATGGTAGCACCATCCAGGCAGGGGACATGGAGCAGGCTGGAGCCTGCTGAGCAGCGAGACCAGACAGGACGATAAGGATCAGAGAGGTAAAAGGGTGCAAGGCCATGGAGAGCCTTGAAGATAAGGATGAGGATTTTGAACTCTATTCTCTGAGGGATGGGGAACCAGTGGAGCCAAGCAAGGGTGGAGGTCATGGGGTCATGTAGCCTAGTGCAAGAGAGGACATGAGTTGCAGAATCTTTAGCTTGTGGATGGAAGAGTTGGATAGGCTGACAAGCAGGGAATTAGCAAAGTCAAGCCTTATTGTGACATATGAGGGTTTCAGCGGACTGATGGGTGAGACAGTGGCGGAGATCTGATAAACTGCACGCGGTGTTTGAAACTCAGTCTCCTCTGATTTTACAATGGGCCACAAAACAGTTGCTGCTTTGTGGATATATATTTTACAGTATATCCCGTGAAGTGCTTTGGAACATCCTCCAAATGCGAAAGGAGCTATACCAAATGTAAGGATTATTGCAATTTATTATTATTATCTTGGAGTCATTAACTGCCATATTAACTATCTTGCACTGAATCTGCAAATCCAAGTCTTATGTGTACCATAAACAACAACAGCTTGCATTTTATGTAGCCCCTCTCATGCAGGGTAACATCCATGACAATCTACAAACTGTTGCTGATCTATTGCGTGTGTATGTTTGTGTGTGTGCATAACCGGAGACAATAATTTTCTAGACTTTCGTTTTTCTCTCACCTCTGCTCCCCCTCCATAGGTCACTCAAATCAACTCATTATTATTATTTTTATTATTAATAATAATCCCGAAACAAAATTGGTCATTTCAATCCTCGACCGTTTTTGGGACACTGCTGTGCACAATTGGCTGCTGCGTTTCGCCCACAAATATACAGTCGATTCACTTTATGGTATATTCTGTGACGCGCTTTGAGACATCTAGAAGATGTGAAAAGCGCTATATCAAATGTAAGGATTATTACTATGACACCAAGCCGGAGACTGTAGGCACGGTCAAAGACGAAGATCTTCAAGCATGACCTGAAGATGGGGAGGGATTGAGGGAAGCAAGGCGTAAGGTTTGAGGGAGTGTTCCAGAGTTTTAGGGCGAAGTGGCTGAAAGCGCAGCCACTGATGGTGGGACAGAAGGCACGAGGGACAATAGGAGATCAAAACCTGAGGGATCTCAGCACAGACTCCTGAGGCACTCCCCTATTGCAGCAAAGACCAGTGCTCGGAGATGTCAACTCTAGTTGGAGATTGATAGTATCAATAGCTGATGTCAATCAAACTGAATCTTACATAATAAAATGTTCTTGTTCATATGAGAAATCCAACTATTCCATTTAGTTATATTATATTGTAAATGTGCCATTAGTTTCATTATTCATGTATTTCTCCTCACACGCAAACTTTACATTGTACATATTTAATTTTTATTTTATTTCTGTGTCTCTTTTGTGTTGTCAGAAATTACTTTTAATGGCCAAAATTCTGATGAGGCCGCTACAAAATAAAGATTGCTACACTAATTGGGCAGTAAACGTCAGCAGAAAGCAGCTAGTTCTGAACCTGAGCCAATATGTTAACTCTGATTTCAAGTCTGATCAATGAGAACTGTGACCATATTCAGCAGTTCGGTGCTAAGGATAGTTTAGGCCAAACAATGGGAAGTACCATTGCTGTGTGCAAACCAGTTGTTACAAAATACGCATAGTCACACCACTTCACAAGATATTGTTTCTTTGCTACGCCACACCTGTGATGACCCATTCTAGTTTCCTCCACTTCCCCAACATCGTCCGGCACTGCCTCTTCCCGAAGGCCACCGAGAGCCTCATCCATGCATTTATCACTGCATCATTAGTAGCTATGATAGCCACAGGGATTTCTCCATCAGGGAAGGAAGGAACACTCTTGACAGGACATGAATGAAGGATGCTGGGGCAGTTAAAAGTACTGTGAGTTAGGCACATTGGATAACTAAAAGTGCTGAGGTGCAACACTGCGTTTTAATTGTGTTATACAGGTACAGTACATATTTAGTAAACGTGGATTTGTGATAATTGGCTGCTTAAGGAAGCCTCCTAATGAATTTAATAATAATAATCCTTCCATTTCATATAGCGCTTTTCACATCTTCTCAAAGAGTTTCACAGAATATAACAACAAAATTACACTTGTATAGCGCCGTTCACATCAGGAGGATGTCCCAAGGCACTGGGCAGCCATTGTTTCAGACGTGAGCTGGGGACGGGAAGAGTGGAGGGAAAGTGGGCGGGTTTGGGGTTACCGATGGGATCGTTGAAGAGGAGGGTCTTGAGGCTGGACTTGAAGGAGGCCAGGAAAGGGGCGAGGCGGATGGACTGCAGGATGGAGTTCCAGAGTTTGGCGGCAGAGTGACTAAAGGCTCGCCCACCATGGTGGGACAAGTGGGTCGGGGGATGTGGAGCAGGCTGGAGCCTGCAGAGTGGAGAGGGCAGGCAGGTTGGTAGAGGGTTAGGAGGTCGCAGATGTAGGGTGGGGTGAGGCTATGGAGGTCTTTGAATATACAGTAATATGAATTGACTGCATATTTGTGGGCAAAACACGGCAGCCAATTGCGCCACAGCAGTGTCCCACAAACAGTCATGGATTGAAATGACCAATTTTTCTTTGAGGGATTATTATCAGGATGTGGAGTAAAGAAACTTGCCCAAGGTTTCACTCTGCCGGTAATCAAACCCAGGTCTCTCACTTGCAAGGCAAGTGGTCTATCCACTGGGCTACAGGACTCCACAGATGGAAGTGGAGTGCACTGTGGCATTCAGGAGGGAAGGACACAGGCATATGAAAGAGATGGGCTTGAAGGAGTAGGGAGATAAAACGGGATTGAATTGATCAGCTTGCTATGTGAGCCGGTGAAGACATCTGCATTGTAAGTTGTCCAGGTTTCTAATTATCACATTTATATTGGGGTTTAGTTAATCACTTTTTGTGTTATGCATTTCTGGGGTGGAAAATGGAATGCTATTTATCATTGTCAAGTCCTGCAGCTGAATGGTTAGAGCACTCGCCTCGCAAGTGAGAGGACCTGGGTTCAATTCCCAGACAGGGCGAAACATTGAGCAATTTTCCTTACTCCTCGTTCTTACTTGCCTAGCAGTAAGTAGGAATCCAGCTGTCAGTCGATTGGCGGATTCCTTTTCTGGGGCTAATAGTTGCTTCCAAATGAAAATATTACCAATGATTTGGTCACTCAATCCACCACTGTTTGTGGGACACTGATATGCACAATTGGCTGTCATGTTTCGCCCACAAAATACATACAGTGGTCAATCCTCAGTTAATGAGATGCCTTGAAGACGTGATAAGTCACTATTCAAATGCAAGGATTATTGTATTATTATATAATATTAATCTTTGCATTTTGTGCAGTACTTCGGTATAATGTTGAACATCTCAAAGTGATTGACAAAGTTTCTAGCTCATGTGGTGAATGTACAGTATTTGTAGGCACATCACATACCAGATTTTCACCATTCTGTGCTTATTTCACTTGATAAGCTATGCTGCATTATGGAACACTCACTGTAAGATTCAAAATGTTTAGTTGACTGAGAGCTATACTATAAGTAATCTGTGTTTTAACAATGCTGCCGGGTATATTTCTAATTCATGGAACTTTGTATAAACCGCTTAGTATTGCAACAGAATTATAGCTGGTATTTGAAAAAAAAACATTTTCTATAAATATACTTAAGAAATATATTCAACAGATTTATTTTACATAGACACAAAAATATCAAAGGAAGCTGTCAACACTGTTTTGACCAATAATTGCACAAGTAAAGATTAATAGCATCACCATAGGAGCAGCAATTAAGCAACTTGTGGCAAACTGGCATGCATTCCATCATATTAATGACAATTAAAACCCTGTTCAGTGCAGCTACTGGCAATATTGAAAATATTTCAATAATTCAGCACCAAAAGGAGACATTTCAAAGGGGATCTTACAGAGACATATAAGATGCTTAACAGGATAAAGAAATTAACTTAAAGGGAAGGTGAAAGGGAAGCTTAGGCCGGACAATAGGAAGTACTACTGCTCTAGGCAAATTGGCTGCCATGTTCAGCACAAAATACACACAGTCAGTATATCCTTCCTTTGAAGAGCTCTGAGACGTCTCCATGATAAGATAAGGACCTAAATCAAATGCAAGGATTGCCGTTATTATATTTCATTATTCTGAGGGTAATCATTGGCTGAAACAGATGTTGTTATAAAGGTGGGAGGGTAAGGTAAGGTGAGAGAATCAGATCGAATGAGCTGAACTTCTTTTATGAAATTAAAATAACCAAATTATTAAAGAATTTGGAATCAGGGCCATTCCAATGGTATGGGGGGGATGGATGTGCATGGACCAAGACATCACTAGTTCGCATATCGGTTTTTACTGAATTTGCTGCTTTGGGGTGGGCTGTGTTGGAAAGCTAAATTGGCCCCAAGGTGCTCTGCTCATGGTCCCTCGACAGCACCCTCTGCTGGTTGTGCTAATATGTAGCAGCTGGGGGGGTAGAGGTCAGGCTTAGCTCAGACCCCACTGCTCAGATGCCAAGACTCCTGTGTAACCAATGGTCACTTGGGCAAGTTACTGATGGACAACCAGTGGCTAGCAAGGAGAGGCCAATGGGGAAAAAAATTAGAAAAGATAATTAGATACACTAAAGTAAAAAAAAAGTTGAAATATGATAGTTTGTTTTACAGAATATCCCACATGGAATTTTAATTGACCAAAAATACTCAGGGTGGTTAATCGATCATTTGTTGACTGTGAAAAGGAAATGGATTAGGAAGCGAATGAGCAGCCCACAATTAATAATGAGACCTCCATTTGTCTATTTTTAGTTTGTGTTACTGCATGCAAATAAACAACAACAACAACAACAACAAATTAGATTTATAGAGCGCCTTTCAGTCCCGACGTGAAACAGAGGTATTGTTCATGTTACCATTTGTATGAAGATGAATTAGGAATACCCTGAAGATGAAAAAGAGTGCCTGACTTGGCTTTTTGCTTTTTCGCTTTGTTTTAATCTCTCTGTTAATCTTTCTCCTCACTTTCCTCCCTCCCCCACCCTTCTGTTTTCAAGGAGCATTACTCCAATACTATTCTCCATGACGAAGGATCATGGATCCAAAACGTTAACTCACTTTTCCTTTCTACATAGAGCTGCCTGTCCTGCTGAGTGTTCCCAGCAATTTCTGTTTTTGATACTGTAAAATGAATTGACTATATACAGTATGTGGGCGAAACGTGGCAGCCAATTGTGCACAGCAGTGTCCCACAAACAGTCATGGATTGAAGTGACCAATTATTTTTTAGAGGGATTATTATTAGGTGCGTGGAGTAAGGAAACTTGCCCAAGGTTTCTTTCACCCTGCCTGGAATCGAACCCAGGTCTCTCGATTGTAAGGTGAGCGCTCTCACCACTGAGCTAAAGGACTCTACAATATCCACCAATGGAAAGTTTTTCACGATTAATTCATTCATTTCAATTCTTTCCTCATCTTCTCTTTTCTTTCCTAATAGATCAAAATCCTTGTTCGCACCTTTAGTTCCCTCTGTGACCTCCTCAAAGCATAGCGTTGCTTAGCGAGCCCAGCTTGCTTTATGAGCTATATAACCACAATTAGCAGCCTTCCTCAACCACTGACTCGTGCTCCCTCGCCTCGTTTAAGACACAACGAAACTTACCTCTCTGACAAAGCTTTGGTCATCTTTCCCGTCCTCACACCTCTTAACTCATATTTCCAGTTCAGGTGCCCCTTCAGGCACAAAAAGATGCAATATACATGTATATTACTGTACAATAGTGTCTCTATTATATGACATCTCAACCTTCTCTGCTCCCACAAAAAGAGTAATCATAAAGTAGTGATTAGAAGCAGGAAGCCTGGCTGATTTGCTTCTCTCAAACCCAGTGAGGGGTTTGGGAAGGGGAAAGACGGATACAACTGTGGCAAATCGTAGAGTCTCAGCTAGTGCCTTGGCTGAGATCAGCCAGTTCAGCACAAACCATGATTCATCCCTCTACTCTGAATGACCTAATACTGCACAGTAGGTCCACTGGATACCAGCAAATCTATTTAAGAACATAACATAATAATTTGCTAGGCAAAGGAAGACCAAGGTCCATTCAGTTCAAGTTCCACCATCCTAGCAGTCACATGACATGTCACGCTTCAAACTTTGCTTAAATCCCAAAATATTATTTCTGCAACCTGAGATTCTATTTTTCATTTGTTTATGCGATGCACTGAAACAGGTTATGTAAAAACACTTGAATCATCTCACTTGTCCAAGGTATAAATGTGACAAAAAGAACTCAGCAGCATGTTGGTATTTCTCCCTTCCCAACATCTTTTAATTTGCTTCATATTCTAGAAAGCACTACTCGAGGGTAAGGCTCCAATGAATTTTTATTTAAATACACCGCAGCTATAAAAATAAACTTGTTGTGAATTAACATCCAGGAATACACTTTAATATGCAAGTGGAAATGACCCAATGTCAGAGATTTCGTAATTAGTCTTTTAATTTACTATCAAATAGATTAAAGACATCGCTGAATGCTATACTGGCGGAAACAATTCTCAGTCACTGAGAGACATGTCACATAATCTTGAAGGTATTTGGAGCAACCGGATATTTCAATGTCAGCACTTTTCTTTTAAGCAGCAAAAATGCTACCCAGAAGGTATTGAGCGTCTAATATACAGTCTAAATTGAGAGATTCCTTAAGTAACAAATATGGATTACCCAGATGTATTACAGATGGCAGACTCTCTCCTCCCCCACGACCCACCACAACCACCTGAAGTATTTTCAATGTGGGACATAGATTTTTCTTCCAGTCATGATATCCACAAGCCAGAGGTCAAATGTACAAACTGGTTTCATGGACATCAGCATAACAGTGTCACTAGATCCATCCTAGGAGTGGTATCAAGTCAGTAGCATCGCTGAACAAATCAAACTTTAGAAACCCTAGTTTTAGAATAATGAGGCAACCATGTGATAATTATGATATTGACTCTATTGTGAACCTTTTTCTTTTTCATCCCCATGTTTCAGACTGTGATGAAATGGAGATACAGAGCACTAAACAATAGTGGGAGAAATCGGTGACCACACGCAATCTGAATTCATTTCCTGAGTGTTGGAACAAACAAACAAAAGCCTCAGAACAGGGGCAGGACATATTACAACAACGATTTGCGTTTACATCGTGCACTTCTTAAGGGTAGCGTCTTGGCATACTTAACAGCGGTGTGGTTTACATTACACTGTTGATGAAGCAGGGTCAATACAGTATATCAAACAAGGCAATAGTAAGAAAGCCACAATAAGTACACTTCAGAATTTGTAACGTTGATCTAGAATATATAATTAAAACTGTATAAAACCACTATATCTTACAGTAATTTCCTGGCTTTGGTCATGTGAGATAGCTGGAGTCAGTCTCCTGTTTATTACATTACATTTACCACGAGCACTTGGGTAATAATGAAGGGGAAGGCGTACATATATTGAAGGGATCATCTTGCTTAAAATTGTTCTACTCTCAGTTGTGATTGTTTTTCAAGCAAATCGCAGTGAGTATAATTTAATGCAAGACACAGAAGGCATTTCACAAGATCAGAAGATGCTTGGTGTCCGTAGTACTCCAGGACACTGGTGATAACAAACCAGCCAGCTTGACTCGTCGATAGCACTTGGAAGGGAAGATATAAACTACACTGGGGGTATTCCTACTAATATCCTGTTAACTTCATTAGCCAAAGCCTTAAAGTGTAGAGTAGTCCTAACTGGACAAGCAGTGAGAAGCTTGCCAGACAGTGATATAAATGGTGCTATCAATATTTGTGAACTAAGTGGAAGACATCTCCGCCTCCAGGAAGCAAAATAACAGTTTGGAATAAGCTGGAACTCTCCTGTCTTGCCTCTATCTTCTCTAGTGACCCTCTCTGTAGTTTTGACTCTCGTGTTATACCAGACTGCTCAGTGTAGATCACGAGTTGGAGTGCAATTGTCTTCAACACTGGAGGAAGCTGGAACACTCAATTGTGTGCAGTGACTATAACTATCCAACACTTACAAAACAATTTCCTTCCAGTAGGTCATTCAGCAAGATCAAAGGGCCCAAGACTTGCTCCAGTGCTAGATCTAGACTTGGTTCGATAACTAATGTTTCTTGAAGCATTCTATTGCTTCCAGATTTTACCATTATACCTCCTCTCCATCAAGGCCAGCAAATTTATTTGACAAGCGAAGATTCACAATTGTCCTCCCCCCTCCGAAAACATTTCATCACAGCGGGTTTTCTAGCATGTGAATTTTGTCTCGGCTTCGATGTTGATGTATTTCTGACTGATGTTACATAGAAAGAAGGTTAACTTTGTAAGCTTGCTATCATAAGAGGATAGTTTCAGACCCATAAATGGAGAAATCCTGGAGCAGTCTTCTAAACTTTTGAAGCATACAAATGCTGTGGTCTGGAACTACAAAGCACGATTTAGAAAAGACTCTCCAACCCCATAGAAGCAAGGACCTAATGAGAAAAAGCATGCTACAGTCCTGCAGGGAGTCTTAAATGCAAGCTTCCCAATCATAAGCATTATTTTTTCCCCAAACCGTTTCCAAAGTTATTGACTTTTTTTTTTATTATTGCCATTAGGAGAAAAACAATGTTTTTGAAATATTATAGGATGTGTTGTTTTCAGTTTCTATTTTATTGCTTTTATTCTCCTAGCCCGCAGCCCCCGAACTCTTCCCCAGCGCGGCCCACCCACTGCATGAATTTTAATCCTCTTCAGTTAAGGGAATAGAACGGTTAAAAGTTAGGAGCACCTCCAATGGACTTATAACCCGCACTATTTGGCTTTTGCGCCATCAGGAGATATGCTTAAGTGATACACAAGAAAATATGACTGCGCGGATTCTCTTAGCTCATTTTCTCTCTGAAAACTAGTCATGTGGCAAATCAGCCTGTAGGGTACTCTTTCGTGCAAGTCAAATTGTGTTGCTTTAAGAATAATAAACCTTGCATTGATATAGCACCTTATCCCGTCTTTGAGATGGCCCGAAGTGCTTCGCAGGATATACTGTAAAGTGAATTGACTGTATATATTTTGTGTGAAATACTGCAGTTAATTTGTGAAATCAGTAACCCGCAAACAGTCATGGATTGAAGTGACCAGTTTTTTAAAAAGGTATTATTCCTCCCGGAAAAGCGATCTACCAATCGACTAACAACTGGGTTCCTAATTATTACGAGGTAAACAGGCGTGTGGAGCAAGAAAAGTTGCCTAAGGTATTCCCTCCTGGGAATCGAGCCCAGGTCCTCTCGCTTGTGAAGTGAGTGCTCGAACCACTAGGCTACGGGACTCCACTGTTGCAATAACCAGGACTCATAGTTGTATCCATCAGAGAAACAAAATATGAGATGAACTCACCGCAAATACTTATCACGGGTGACAACTATCACATCACGTACTATATTTTTCACTCCATTTTCAGATATTGCCCCATTTCTGTTTGGGTTAATACTGAAAAAAATACATATTTCCAACTCTTCCCTGCCTTCCACTAAAACAAATGAATGCTTTAACATTTAACGACTGCTTGTTACAGCAATTACTGTACCATTAAACACCACCAATCTGCATTTATATATTGACCTTCAGGCAGGATAGCATCTCAGAGCTCTGAATGCACTCAACCCATTTAAATGCACTCTATGATACCTCAAATCCTTTGAAGCATTTTGAGATATTTTGATGATGCGAAAGGCACTGTATCAAATGTAAGAATTATTATTGAACCTTGCAATAAATATGAGTTGTTTAACTAATTGGAAACCCAGAACAACTGAAATTGCGAAGAATTAGACGACACAAAAATGATTGTTTTATCCCAGTTGATAACAAGGATCACGGACATAAGAAAATTTCAACCTATAGTATTGTGAGCCATTTCCCAATTCGAAAATAACTTGTTATATCTCCAATACTGTAAATGACAAGCAGGACTGTGAACAACCACCCAGTGTTTTGTTTCAATATTGAATTCTGTTTCCAATAGTTTGCAAACTCAAGACATTAACTAGCTTGGTGCTATTTATATGACAGGATCTGTAGGACGTCCACAATTCATTAACACTTTCTGTGTAATTTCACCCGGAGTGCCCACGCACAGTTTGAAGCCCTGTGCCATTATTAGCAGAAATAACCAAGTGTTAATGTCAATTCAAGACTAATTATAAGAAGTTTTACATTAGTTTGTCTTTATTTAAATATAGTATATCTTCTTGGTAACATGCAAGCCTTCAGCTCGTAACTTTGTACTGGCAGAGCAGTCAGGGTGGAAAAGACCGGGTTCACATTCGCTATTTATTACAATGAACTATATGATAATGTGATATATTGTAGCTCCTTATCACATCTTCAAGCGGTCTCAAAGTGCTTCATAGGATTTACCTCAAAGTGCGGTGACAGTGCGCGTAGATGAATTTTCCACCACAATGTCCCACAAGCAACAATGACGGAATCACCAATTTTATATCGGGGGAGTGTGGTAAAGACATCAGGAGAAAACACACTTCTCTCTTTGAGTAGTGCCATGTGATCTTTAACTGAACAAGTAGACCAGACCTCAATTGAACATCAACCTGAAATACAACACCTCCAACAATGCAGCACAGAACCCAGCACTGCATTGGAGTGTCTTGTTGGACTCCAAATTCAAAATCTCAATGTGGGCCTTGAACTGACAACCTTGTGACTGTGACAAAGGTGGATTTCCCTCCTCCCTCCAATAATGGCTTCCTGAAATAAGGCAAACCGACCACAAAATGAACACCAATATAATCCGTAGATTAACAAGCTAGAAAGGGTAACAAGTTGCATTCATCTAGACCCTTTTACGTGAGGGCGGACATCCAAAGCAAAGGACAGCTGAGGGTTTGCAATCCGAGCTGGGGATTTGATTCAAGAGGGGCAAGGGTCAAGGGGGAAACGGTTGACCGATGGTGCGGTCAAAGAGGAAGGTATTGATTTGGACCTTGAGGGAAGTAAGGGAAGTGGCAACACAAAGAGAGTGAGGTCAGAGAAACTCCACAGTATAGGTACAGGAGCTGCTAAACTGAGGAGAAAGAGGCAGGTGTTGAAATATATTATCCGACAAGCGTAATGAAGAATTGTTCTGTGTCCTCAGTAATAATTAGTTACCCTTCAAGACAATTTTTGTTGCACATCTATGCTGTGTCAGATGTTCTGCAATAAGCCAAGCATAGTAGGTGTGCCGGGAGACAGATGGACTCAGATTGCTGACTCGTCCACTGAGGAAGGCAATTTACCCGCATCCCTTCATTGTTTATTCATTAATTTTTTTTAAAAAAGTTTTTGACGCTAACAATTAACACTTGCTGAAAAGCAGCTTCAAACTATATTTTCAAGTAAAAATTGACCTTTCGGCTCCATTTACCTATTCAATTGCGGGTTAATTCAGTCACCTACAACTTGTGAAGTCCTGTAGCGTATTGGTTAGAGCACTCGCCTCACAAGCAAGAGAACTCGGGTTCGATTCCCAGCAATGCAAAACGTTAGGAAAGTTTCTTACTCCACATGCCTGTTTACTAGTAGTAAGTAGGAACCTGGTTGTCGATTGGTCACTCAATGCACAAGTGTTTGTGGAAGACTGCTGTGTGCAATTGGCTGCCTCATTTCACCCACAAAATACTGTTTGCAGTCAATTCACTTTACAGCATATTCTGTGAAGCCGTGATAAGGCACTGTATCAAATACAAGCATCAATATTATTATCACTTAATCTGTGAATAAAATTTTTAAGTTTGAAATTTTGGATACAAACATACTGTCTCACGAACCTGAGGAGCTAAATAGTAAATTGACGAACGCAAAAAACCTGAAGCAGGATGTGAACAGAGCATTTCGATTGAACTGTTTTACACAGAAAATGGTAATCGTAAGAAATAGGCTGCATAGGGATTCAGTGGATATAGAAATGCAATACTTGCAATCCGGATTCGTAAATAATGAATTCTACCAGTAACCAGGTTTACTTCAAGCTGATCTAAGGAACTTAAGGGGGATATCCCGTTATCACAATATATAATATATCAGCTTCCAAGCGAGAGGACACAGATTTGATTCCAAGGTAGGGCAAAACCTTAGGCAAGCTCTGGTTACCTAGCAGTAAGTAGGAACCTGGTTGTTAGTCGAATGGTGGATTGCTTTTCCAGTGGTAGTAATTATTTAAATAATAAAAATAGTAATAATTTGGTCAGTCAATCTACCAATGTGCACAGCAAGGTTCCACAAACATTGGTAGATTGAGTGACCAAATTATTACTATTTTATCCACAAAACATGCAGTCAATTCACTCTGTAATAAGTGCTTTGGGATCATCACCACAATAAGGTATTTTATCAAATGCCAGGGATTATTATTACTATTATTATTATTATCATAATAATAATATTATTATTATTACTATTATTATCAAAGCGCAGTCGACTTACTGCACACACAGCATCATTCACAAAGTATCTGGAGCTGGCAAATAATGGAATTCTCCCACACTGATGTAGAAATGGAGAGATTTCCAATGTTGCCAATGTTCTTGCGGAGTATGTGTTCATTCAAGGTGCATGCCGTACAAGGCATTTCAGACAGTAAGCTGCTCCGAAGCCTTGCTCCACATGGCACAATTTCTGGTTTTACAGATAATGTCCTTTTACTCCTGGTTAATATGGAAATGGGCTTGTGTGTATTTCTGGATTTTGCTTGTCCTGCAGTGGATTCTAGCTGAGAATCATCATAGAATCTTTCAGAGCAAAAGGAGGCCATTCGGCCCATCGAGTCTGTGCCGGCTCTTTGAAAAGAGCTATTCAAATATCGATCCCACTCCCCGGCTCTCTCCCCATTACTCCACAAACCCGTCCTCCCTAAATAAACATCCACCTCTCTCTTAAACGTTGTTATTGAATCGATCTCCACCACCTTTTCAGGCAACGCATTCTAGATTTGAACAACCCGCTGCGTGAAAAAATTTCTCCTCTCCTCTACTTCCTTTAGAAGCTATTTTAAATCTATGACCTCGAATCACTGACACACTCACCAATGGAAACAGTTTTTCCCTGTTTACCCTATCGAATCCAGTCATTATTTTGAAAACCTCTATTATGTCTCCTCGTATCCTTTTCTGCTTCAATGAGAATAATCCTAGCCTCTCCAGCCTTTACTCATAACCGAAGTCCCTCATTCCTGGTACTATCCTAGTAAATCTCCTCTGTATCCTTTCCAATGCCTTAACATTCTCTGTAAAGTGTGGTGACCAGAACTGAACACATTACTCTAGCTGAGGCCTAACCAGTGTTTTATACAGGTTAATCATACCTTCCTGACTTGAACTCTATGCCCCTATTTCTAAAGCCTAGTATCCCGTAGGCTTTTTTAACAGTCTTATCTATCTGTCCTGCCACCTGCAAAAATTTATTTACATGAACCCCCCAGGCCTCTCTGTTCCTTCACCCCCTTAAGATTGTACTATCTAGCGTATATTGCCTCTCCTCATTCTTCCTCTCGAAATACACCACCTCGCATTTCTCCACATTAAACTTAATTTGCCATGTGTCTGCCCATGTTACCATTCTGTCTATGTCTTCTTGCAGTCTTCTACAATCCTCTTCACGACTTACTATTTTTCCTAACTTTGTGTCATCTGCAAACTTGGAAATGGTATAACAACAACAACAACAACTTGGATTTATATAGCGCCCTCCACGCCAAACGGCGTCTCAGAGAGCTTCCCAATAATGGATCCGGGTACTTCCTATACCTAAGTCCAGATCATTTATATAAATCAAAAGGGCTTCTTGAACTGCAGCATCGAGAGTGGCCAGAGGGGGACAGAGTGGATTTCCAGTCTAAGCTCTCTGGAACGCTACACCTTGAAGGGCTCTATATAAATACAAGTTGTTATGGCTATATTCAATGTGTCAAATATCACACAGATACAAATTGGACTCCAGAGTTAGGAAATTTGTCATTCAGATCACATTTTCATTCTTGTGTGCTGATACTTAGGCATAGTCTCTGGCATTTCTTATCTAATGCTAAGCATCTTGCTTCAATTCAGTGAACAACAGTTGAAGATTTTGAGAATGACATTCAAGCAAGGGTAGGTAGAGATCCAACAATCGTTTCTCATACAGCTTAACTAGATATTTGCTCTAGGATTATATTGTGAATTGTTTGTACCTGTGATGTGGGCCACTTCATGCTTATTCACTAATACTCTAGATTTCCCTGCCTTACTCAGTTAACGGGAGTGATAACCTTATTATGTTTAGAGCTGAGATTCAAGCATTTTATTACATTTCTCCATCTTCGCTCAACAGCATTTTCAGCCATAATTTGAATTTTCTGAAATTTACAAAAATTTTAATCTGAATAGAAATACAACAACAACTGGCATTTATATGGCATCCTTCACGCTGGGTAGCATCCTTGAGTGTCTTGGAGAAATCCTCTACTATTCAATTACCTCCACTGTTGGCAGGTTCATGGGAAAGATTTCTTGTTATTTTAAGCTGTGACAAATCCATTAGTAATTATTGAATATTTCGACACTTATTTTTTTCTATGAGAATGTTTCGATGTTAAATACGAAGTTACACTTTTCTGAATGAGCCACTTATTTTGTATATACCGGTACTATATTTTGAAAGCTACAGTGCCACCGAGTACTATTCGAGGAGAATACAGTGCCTGTTTTGATAAGCTAATACTGTAATAATAATCCTTACATTTGGCACAGAGCCTTTCACGTCGGGAGGCTGTCAATGCCAGTTGTTGTTGTATTTCTATTCAGATTAAATTTTTTGTAAATTTCTGAAAATTCAAATTATGGCTGAAAATGCTGTTGAGCGAAGATGGAGAAATGTAATAAAATGCTTGAATCTCAGCTCTAAACATAATAAGATATAGTGTAAAATGGAGAAATGGAGTGACTGTGTGTTTTATGGGCGAAGATTAGCTAAAGCTCCTGTCGAGTGCCAGGACATTGCTGAACCACAACAGCAGTTCGGGGGGTGAGGAGGGATTCATTGTTCAAGTAACTGATGTAAGTGCCCTGGATTATCAATTTCACTTCCTGCTGCGATGTGGTGACATGGGTTTATTTCACTTATTTAGCATTTATTTATTTTGCGTTTTATTTATTTCAGAATTCAGCATTGTCTCACCAATGTTTGTGGAACCCTGTCGATTATAAACGCTGCCACATTTGCTTTCCAACACATTTAATAGTAATTACTGTGACGCATGTTGAAATGTTTGGTGAGATAAGACGCAATTATAATGCACCCTCTTCCTTAAATTGCTCTTTATGTTATTTTCACAAATGGAGGATGGAGTTAGCAGATTCAGACTATGTCAAGGGCACAATTTTAGAAGCTCCAGCTGAAATTATATACAAAGTTATGTGTTATCCAAACTGGCAATGACTATATTCTTATTTGATACAAGTAGCGCGTTCATTATTTTTTGGTATTCAGTGATCTTTGAATAGAAGCATTGCAACATCAATGGCCACAGTTAGATTCTACAGAAGGAAAACACTACAGACAACTTTCCAATTGAGATTTTTTGAGCTGCAGTGATATGTCACAAGATGTTTATCAAAAGCTCTTAAACTCTGGAGGGAAGCAATTACTGACAATCCTTGTAAGAGTCTCTTAATTAACAGCAAGCTTAGCCCCAGTCTCCAGTTACTTTGAAAGTTAACGCATCTCAAATATAAATAGATCATGGCAAAGTGTCAAGTTCCTTCAAGCTCTTTTCATTTAAGTATAATTGTTTCACAAGCCATATGGTGCCGAAATATTGGCAATGACAATAACATGAGGTAAAAATATAAGGCATATAATAGCTAAAATATTAGGTTAATATTACTATCCAGAATGAAACTTCTGTAAAGTATTCATTTACATTCTCTAACACAGCGGTTCTCAACTAGGGGTACAAAATTACTCCCAGAGGGTACAGGTGGCAATACATTGATTTATTTAACTCTTATTTAGCGTTTTATAGTCTTCCAAATTGTATATTTAATTGTTATTCCCCTTGTTTTGTGCTAGTTATTTTGTTATATAAGAAAAGCTTGGTCATAAAATGCAAGTGGAATAAGGGGGGTGGTGTATGTTTGTATGTGGTTGGGTGGGGGTACACGATAATGTTGAAAATTAACAAGAGGTACATTACTGAAAAAGGTTGAGAACCACTGGTCTAACACATAAACATTTATGTTGCCCTTCGTCCCACACCCTCTTTCACTGACTTCAAGAAACTGCTAAAATCCTATCTCTTTTATCCCACCCTCTCTCCAGTTCCCCACATTCCACAATGCCTTCGCTCTACCGGGTCTACCTTGTCCCCCGAATCCTCCGTTCCACCGTTGGCGGCTACACCCGAGGCTCCCTCCCCCATGGCTCGGCCCCGGGATCCGTTATTGTGAAGGGCGCTGAGACGTCATCCAGCGTGGAGGGCGCTATATAAATCCAAGTTGTTGTTGTTGTTGTAAATCTGTGAGATGTTCCACTAAGTGAAAATTGTTATGCAAGTGGAAGTTTTTGCTATCATTGTTCTGCGATAAAAATTGTGTCAACAGGCAAGTACATGTTATTCTCCAGGGGTCAGGAAATCTACTGCCTATTTGTTCTAAGCTTATGACGAGGAACTCTCATTGAATGCTCACACCATACAAGTGAGTAACGTTACCAACCAGCGGAAAGCAAGACGTTTATCCCTGCAATGTTTAGTATAACTATCGACACAGCAAGAAACATCCCAATAATAAAATTCAAACTTAAACTAATTTTGGCTAAATGCCTCCAATCCTGTGCAGTACTGACTTCTCTTCTCAGAAAATGTGAAATGCACCTGTCCTAGAAGGACATGATTCATTGGGATATTATACGTGATAGATAGTTGGAAAATAAGGCTATTAAGGGAAATGGAGAAAGGCAGGGAATAATAATTGAAAGACCATGATGACCTGATATAATTACAAAACTGGTTCGATGGGTTGAATCTACTTCGGAGTTCCTCGCTTGAATGTTTGTCATAGTGAACAATTTGAATAAATCTATTTATTGATCTCCTTCATAATCTTCACAATTGATAAACAGATAAACAGAATTCCATCATCCCCTCCTTTACCTCCTTCAAGATCCGTCTTAAGACCCTCTTCTTCATCCGTGCCTTTGGTCACCTTCCTTTCAAGCCTTCCCTCTACCCTCCCCGATCCTGACGCATCCCCATCCCCCAGCTTACGTCTAAAACATTGATTGTCCAGCGCCTGGGAACATCCTCCCAATATGAAAGGCTATAGAAATGTAATTTTGTTGTTGTTGTTGTTTCTAACTAGAACAAGTCCAATTGCCTTCACCTTTACTTAAAATGTACTTTTCGTATTCCCAGAAATATTTTAGTCTTTCTCTGCTGAGCTTTCTCAAGAATGTAGATATCCTAGTTAGAATTTGATGGCCATGACAGAGTACAGAATACAATACTGGAAACTAACCAACGATTTATACAATGCCAATAATGATTTGTATTTTATCCTTCTACTAATAAAGAATGGTTACCTCAGGTTTCCTGGGCAACAATCCTTCAAATGCATTGGTTAGTTATTTTGTGGCTGCTTGTCAGACATTGCTGTGAGCACCAGGGGCTGCCACGTTCTGCAATACAATATACAGTATAGTATATTCTGTGAAGTGCTTTGAGACAAACTGATAAGCAATACATCAAATACGGTAACAGCCTGTTTATCCGTGACCCGATCAACCGTGACTTCTGTATAACCGGCACCTCAAAAAAAAGTCCGCATTCGATTAACCGGAATTTATCAGGCACGATGTATTATTTTTAATGAATTTATTTATTTATTTTGTGTGTTTTCGGCCGAATATCCGGCGCGCGCTTTAACCGGCATTGGCTAGGTCCCAAGGGTGCCGGATAAACGGGCTTTTACTGTATAAGGATTTTTATTATTATTTATGTAACTCAGAAAAGGTTATTTGTAATAATAATTATTTGTAATCATACAGTACAAAAAGTATGACCTAGCTTTTTTTATATTTGCATATTGTCCCACCCAACACAAACTCTTCTTTTGCTTGATTGCTCTCACTCCGATTATTTTACATTAATCAGATTGAGCTGGCAACTGGCACACCAATCAGAATGATTCAAACCCTACTCGGCCTCAATATAGTGTTCATCATTATTTGTTATTATTTGTTGTACTTCTTAATTTAGTATCAGTGACACACACACCGAGATTTTCCTTTCATGTCATTTCCAAACATCAACTCCTAGGCTGCCACTCACAACCTCCTTCCAGATCGTTAATTAATGCTGTACCTCTTAATATGGGTCAGTAAAGGAAGTAGCACTTTAAAGGCCAAGGAAATTGCCCCGACAACTCATCTTTGACGATAGCCAACAAAATATGCTCGCAACTCCAACAGTGTTGTCAACCATACGCGGTTTGATTTTGAAAAGGGTGAGATCTGTCTAAATTAGAGCTCTTCTGTGCTCAGTGTTCTCCTGTCCACTGGGACGAGAGTGAAATTGACAACACGGGGCTGTGCAGTGTGCGTCGGAATCTTTTAGGCCACAGGTACCTTTTCAAAAGTACATGTGGCCCTGAAAGGTAATACGACTGTTGTCCACTGCTAGTGATTTAGACCTGTTCCCCATTAATCCCGAAAAGGTGTGTTCATTAAGTTCTCAATTTGACATGTAACATTCATTACATGCCATGGAACACATGTAACAACACCTACATTGGACATAGTCACTACATTTTACAGTATATTCTGTGAAGCACTTTGAGACTTCCACTGTAAGGCTTATTATATATTTATTACAATATTTCCTATGAAAAAATCAAATATTTTAGGTGAGATTCCATGGGTTTTCTTTTACGCACAGACTGTAGAATTTTGTACTGCTGATATAGTTTCTCAGGGGCCAGTGTCTGATCTCCCCCTCACCCTCACCAACAGTCAGTCTTACCTTCCTTCCCCCACCAACAAAAAAAGAAAATAAACAATCTCGTGGTTAGGGGGTTAGCGCAATGTTCTTTTCGTTTTTGTGCTTTGAATTTGTAATCTCAACAGATGGGATGGGGATTCTAAGTAAGAGTTTTAAGTGAAATGAATTTGGACATTCTTCATAAGATCATCCAAGATCACAAGAAAGGTTTGGTTGGAGAAAGCCTACGTCCTATTTAATATCAACGTTCCACAATATGCACCTTACTGACTTTCATTCACAGAATCAAGCTGTTTTTTAAGTCCGTCCAGTGTCCTGCCCTCAACAACCTTTCCTCCTTAAAACAAAAAGCAGCAATCGCTGTGAACATTCAGCAGGTCAGGCAGCATCTAAGGAGAAAGGAAAAGTGAGTCAATGTTTCAGGTCCACGACCCTTCGTCAGAACTCAGTCTTACCCAACATTTGCTGTTGTTGTTCATCAGAACTGGGGCATATTTGGGAGGCAGAGGCTTTTGAGGACTAACAGAGAGGGAGAGGCAAGGCAAGGAAGACAACGGAGAACATGGGGTAGAGGACAGGAGAGGATGGGTTAAAGAGCACAACGCAGGAGGTACAATACCTGTCCTTTTACCTCCTCCCAGACCACTGTCCAAGGCCCCAAGCATAGTTTTTATGTGAGACAGCGATTTACGTGTACTACCAATTTAGTACAGTATATTGCATCTGTTGCTCACAATGTGGTCTCTCTACATTGGGAAGACAAAACTCAGATTGGGTGATTGATTTGCCAAACACCTTTGTTCTGTCCATAAATACAACCGTGACCTACCGGTTTCTTACCATTTCAACTCTCCTTCCCACTCAAAGTCTGACCTCTCTATCCGTCGGCTCCTACGCTGTTCCATTAAACCACAGAGGAAGCTCGAGGAACAGCACTTTATCTTTATGCTTAGGGATCTTGCAGCCCTCTGACCTCAATATCGATTTCAATCATTTCAGGCCATAACAGCCCACCTTCCCCCTCCCCTTCTTCTGTGACCATCTAGTCTGCCTGTTCTTTTGCAATTTTGCACCCGCTTTTTTAAAACTTTATTAACACCCCTTCTCTCCAGTTTTGTTGCAATGCCCCCCTTTTGTTTCACAACATTAACACCTCTTTAATCCATCATCTCCTGTCATCTATCCCATTTAGCTTCGATTCCATGACCACTGCTGTCCTGACAGATTGCTTGTCAGGCATCGTCCTGGATGAGAGCTAACTTTCTCCAGTTGAACGTCAACAAAACCAAGGCCCTCCTGATTCTTCTTGGATCCTCAACTGTCTTTCCTCCCCAACGTCCATGCCAGGACCCGCTCTGTCTTCCCTTAGCTCAGCAACATTGCCTGACTCCACCACTAACTCACCCCTCAGGCCGCTGAAATCCTCATTAATGCCTTCATCACATCCAGGCTCAACTACGCCAATGTCCTGCCTGTCAGCCTTCCCAATTCCTCCCTCCAGAGGCTGCAGATCATCCAGTACTCTGTGGCCCATGTCCTGCACTGCTCCAAGCTCCGTGACCTAATTTCCCCCATTTTCCTGACTCCATTGGCTCCCCATCACCCAGAGGATTCATTTCAAGATCTGGGTCCCCCCCTTCAAAGCCCTCCATGGCTTCGCCCCACACTACCTTACCAACCCCCTTACCAACCTACCCGCTCCCTCCACTCAGCAGGCTCCCACGTCTACTGCTCCACGTCCCCCGACCCACTCACCACACCATCGGTGGGCGAGCCTTCAACCGCTCTGCCCCTAACCACTGGAATTCCACTCCGTAGTCCCTCCGCCTTGCCCCCTCCCTAGCCTCTTTCAAGTCCTGCCTTAAAACCCTCCTCTTTGACAGTCCCATCGGTTATCCCAAATCTCCTCCTTTCCCTCCACCCTCCCCGGCCCTGACCCCAGCTTGGGTCGGAAAAATTGACTGTCCAACACCTTGGGACGTCCTCCCGACGTGAACGGTGGTATACAAATGTAATTTTGTTTTGGTTTCCCATTACCAAGATGGAGCCCCACCACTTGCCCCTCAATCCCTCCCCATCCAGGTTCAGGTCAATCAACTACACCTCCTCCCTACTCGAACGCCTCCTGTCCATTTTTTGCCCTGCCCTCAGCAAAGACACAGCTCTCATCAAAGTATCAAATAATGTCCTCTCCCTCTGTGACCAAGACTACCTCTGCCTCCTGGACCTCTCCACCGTGTTCGACACAATTGATCACGCCATCTTCCTACACCACCTTTCCTCCTTCATCCACCTTAATGGGACCTGGATCGAGTCCTACTTAACTAATTGCCATCAATGCATCTCAGTAAACGGTTTCTCCTCCTGCCCCTGTCTGATCACCTGTGGGGTGTCCCAAGGCTCCATCCTTCGTATTTTTTCCTTTTCTACATGCTCCCTCCGGTGATATCATCCGCAGACTTAGGGTCTACTTCCAGATGAATGTGGTTGACACCCAAATCTCCTTTTCCTCCTCCAGCTGCGACATCTGTGGCTGATGTCCTGTCAGCTTGATTGACAGACATCAAGACCTGGATGAGCGCAAATTTCCTGTTCCTGAATGTCGGCAAGGTGGAAGCCATACTGTTGGCTCCTGACAATGTCTTCTCTCCTCAACCGGACTGAACTCCTCAACTCCCTCAACTGTCCTTCAGACTCACCAAATCCATGCACAGCTAGGGTATCAGGTTTGATGTCCAGGTTTCTTCCCCACATCCATTCCCTGACCAGGACCACTTTTTTCCACCTTCATCACATTTCTCACCTCCATCCATACTTCACAACAAAAACAGTCTAAACCTTTGGCGCTTCCCCACTGGACTATTCCAATGCCCTCCTTGCTACTCTCCCCAGCTCCACAATACACAAACTACAATTAATGCAAAACTCCACCGTCCGGATTCTCAGACACACAAAACTCTGTAACCTGATCACACCATTCCTTTCATGCCCTCGCACCTTCTTTCCTATCCAATTTAATGATCTCCACTCCACCACCCATTGCCTCCAGCGTCCTGTTTGTCCCTTGTCTCCTCCGCTCCACCATCGATGGCCTTGCCTTCAGCCATTATGTCCTAAAGCTTTGGAACTCTCTCCTTCAATCACTCTGCCGGTTCGACCCCCAACTGTCCTCCCTTCCCCCACATCTGATTCCTGACCAGGACTGCCTTCTTCCACCTCCATCACATTGTCTGCCTCTGACCCTACCTTACTCCAAATGTAGCCGAAACCCTTGTGAATGTATTTATCTCATCCCATTTGGATTACTTCAACGCATCCTCACTGGGCTCTCCAGCTCCATGAGTTCTGACCAGTCTCTACTGGCTCTCTATCAGCGAAAGGATCGACATCAAGATCCTCACAGTCATGTTCAAATCCACTCATCCATTCCCTGGCATCTCCCAAACCTTTCTGGCCTCCTTATTCCCCAATCCATCATCCAGAGCCTCTGCTCAACTGGCACCAGCCTCCTGCTCGTCTCTCATACCCTCCTCCTCGCCATTAGAGGTTGCACTTTCAGCCATATGCCCCCAAACTCTGGAACAGACTATCAGTCCCTCCACCTTGCACCCTCTCTCCGCCTTTTCAGGTCCCACTAAAAACCTTCCTCTTCAATCGTGCTTACAGAGACCTCCCTGCAAACCCCACCCCACTAGCTCAGAGTCAGCGATCTGAGATGATACCCTGCACGGAGGGTGCTATATAAGTACAAGTTGTAGTTGCCGTCTCCTCTTTCAAATCCCGCCTAAAGACCTTCCTTTTTTGATTGTATTTACGGTTACCTCATCCCACCCTCTTCCCCGGCTCAGGGTCCGAATCCGTCACTCCAGGACACTATCCTACATGAAAGGTACCATATCAATGCATTTTCTTGTTGTTCTGCTGCCCAGGTACTGAAAGCAATTGATACTGTTCCTGGTGACTGTGAGTAAACAGCACAGAGACATGCTAACCTGGTAATAATTGGCAATCTCTTTCCTAAAGGTCACCAGGATGACTGGTGTAGGAAATGGAAACATTATTGATGAGATAGAAAATGCTCTGCTGAGCCTGGGGCTGAGGCACAGCGAAAACAGCCTTAAATTGCCGAATTCCTATAAAAATAATAATAATCTTTGCATTTGATATATATAGCGCCTTGAAGACATCTCAAAGCGCTTCACTGAATAAACTGTAAAGTGAAATTATTGTATTTTTGTGGGTG
Source organism: Hydrolagus colliei (assembly GCA_035084275.1). Classification (NCBI taxonomy): domain Eukaryota; kingdom Metazoa; phylum Chordata; class Chondrichthyes; order Chimaeriformes; family Chimaeridae; genus Hydrolagus; species Hydrolagus colliei. The sequence continues at coordinate 8,239,352 of CM068743.1, read as the reverse complement.
AAACGCAACAGCCAATTGTACACAGCAGTGTCCCACAAACAGTCACGGCCTTGAGCGATCAAATTATTATTTTATTTATTTAGGTTTTGAAGGGATTATTACCCTCCAGAAAAGCAATCTGACTATCAACCAAGTTCCTACTTATTGCTAGTAAACAGAGACGTGTGGAGTAACAAAACTTGCCTAACGTTTTGCGCCGCTCGAGTATCAAACCCAGGTCCTCTCGCTTGTGAGGCAAGTGCTCTAAGCAATATGCTCCAGGACTCCACCGGAACTGAAATTTGAAACAATTCCATTCTCCGGAATTAAAACCTAAAACCTTGATGGGTTCCAACAAAAGTTCCCTGCAGAAAAATATAAGCTGAAACGCAGATCAACCCATTGAGGCCAGCTGGGAATGATAGGCAGTTCAGTAGCAAAGTTTTAAGTCTATGGCAAGAAAAAGAAACTTTGACCACAAACAACGTCTTAATTTGTATCGCTAGAAGGAAACCCATTATCTGGACCCCTGAGGAGAATCGCACAGAAGCACTCCAGCATACATTGTATACAACTATAAATTGCCTTTACTGTATTACTTAGACCACAATAATGTTTTCATCTATAAGTACTTCGGTGATGGTGGCAATTAATTTATTCCGTTGAAACGCAGCAAGAACTGCAGCAAAATGAACCACCTAGCGTTAAAAACAGTGAGATATCTTTACAACATAGCAATTTTCCCTCCAACTCACCGCATTACTTGCCGAAAAGAGTATTAGAAAAAGAGGACTGTTAGATCTAATAGACCCTTTCAGTTGCCCTCCAACTCAATTAAGAGCTAGTGTTTACCTGTCCAATAAGTTGAAATCTAATTGGTTACCTGCTTAGAGCGCCCCATGTTCTTCCAGCACTGCCTTTAATGTGTTTCCCACGTTGCTCCAGAGAAGTCATTTTTCCAATTGTCTGGGTATTGCTGCTGTGATGACAGTTATCAAATCTCTGCTGAATACACTTTTCTCATCCATCTCCTCCTCCCGTTGTTCTTTGACCCAACCACTGTCTCCCCCTATCAGCAGAATATATTTGTAGATGATAAACAAACTTTTAAAGTGTGATAGCATTATCAATAAATGCTTGGAAAGAGAGCTCGAGCAAGGTATTGTTTGATGTATAATGTGAGCGAATTGAACTACAATTTTCCTGGCGGTTAGCATTAAATCAGAGAGCAAGCATCACTACAGCTTTACAAGCAAAATATTACTTTCTAAGCACTTACTTAAAGATGTTGTGTCTTTGGTTCTTTGAAGAATGGCAGTTTCAGGCACCATTCGCAAAGCATTATCAGAGCCTCCTAAGAAACAGAAAGGTTCGAATATTTTAAGCAGTTGTTTTGAAGTATTCACATTGGTTGAATCTTGACCATCACATTTTCTGTTTAGCAAAGGAAATGTTATCTTAAAGTCTATGAATCTTTGTATTAAAGCTCATTCAGTCAGGTATTCGTCAATTTGACCAAATCGGGATATTGGAAAATCTTTGTTACGTAAAAAATATTAATCCTTCCACTTATTCCCTTTCACATCAGGAGGATGTACAAAAGCCTTTCGCAGGATTTATTGTAATATGTAATGTCTGCATTTTGTAGGTAAATACTGTGGCCAATTTGTTGCACAGCAATGTGCTCCAAACAGCCAAGAAATGAATGACCAATTTTATTTGGGTGATTGGTAGCCAGGTCATGGAAGAAACTCCTTTTCCTTTTTGAATGGTGCCATGGCATCTTTAGCATTCACCTGAACAGGTAGATGAGACTTGCATTTAATGTCTTGTCCGAAGGACGCCACCTCTATATAAGTGTATAGTTAAAAGCATACTATGGAACATGATGTTCCATAGTAATGATTTATCATCTTCTAAATACAAAGTTGTGAATTACACAGAAGTATAACTTTTTTTTCCAAAAGAATCAGGCATTTAAAAAGTGACTTTCGCAGTATTTCCGCAATAATTGCAATAACATGCAATTTATAACCCCAATTCCACAGTGTTTTACACAAAACATGATTAGAACTAAACTGGACTACTGTATGGCCTGCGAATAGATCTGGAGTTTAATAACATCTGATGCTTGCACTAGGAATTCTGTACAATAGACAGAGAAAGATTGTGGGCTTTGCAATTCTACGCATGGATCAAAGTTATGCTTGGATCATATAGACTGTACTATAGAAGAATAGTGTTGTATCAGAGAAGGCTGCTTAGAGACTATAAAGAGATACTGTGCATCAGTAAGCTCATTGTCAAAACAAACAGAAGGAGCTTCTTGATAAGGCTATTACCAGGCAGGATGTGTTATAAACTTGAATTTTGATATACGGTAAAATAAATTCACTGTTTGCTTCCTTTCTAATCTTCTTCTGGTGGAAGCCACAGTTCAATGTTTAGCAATAAGAAATGTGATTGATGCATATCAATCGATTCCATTATTAACACAATTTAGTAAGACTTGGCCTAATGTTCAATGATTCTCGGACATAGGTTTACAACAACTCACGTTTATATAGCGTCCTCCATGTCGGGTGATGTCTCAGAGCGCTACACAATAGCGGAGCCCAAGGTCGAACCAGAGGGAGGGGGAAGGTGACCGTAAGCGTGGTCGAAAAGAAAGGTCTTCAGGTACGACCTGAAGATAATAATAATAATCCTTACATTTGATATAGCGCTTTTCACATCTTATCGACGTCCCAAAGAGCTTCACAGAATATACAGTAAAGATGAATTGACTGCTCTAATCACTAAGCCATAGGATTTGGGGGACAAGCTGGGAACGGAGGGGGTGAGATGAAAGAGTTGAGGGAGGGAGTTCCAAAGTTTCGGGTCATAGTGGCTAAAAGCATGGCTGCGGATGGTGGAGCAGAGGATTTGGGGGACAAGGAGGAGGCCGGACCCAGTAGAGTGAAGGGAGTGGGTCCTGCTGTAAGGAGAGAGGAGTTTAGAGAGTTAGTGGGATGCTGAGGAGTGGAGGGAGTAGTTAGTTAATCAACAAATCACTTGCAATTATATAATGCCCTTTATACAGGGCTATATAAATGCATTCAGAGCATTTAACCATGGCGGACTTCATGTTAAAGCAATGAGATGACCATAGTGAGGTTTAGAATAGAAACTGGATTGTAGTGGTTGTATAGATATGTACAGTTGTGGAGTCCCATAGCTCAGTGGTTAGAGCACTTGCCTTACAAGTATCAGATCTGTGTTCGAATCCAGGCAGATCAGGGCGAAACCTTGGGCAAGTTTCCATACTCCACAAGACTAATAATAATCCCGACAAAAAAATTAATAAAATTGGTCATTTCAATCCATGACTGTTTGTGGGATACTGCTGTGTGCAATTGGCTGCTGCGTTTCGCACACAAGTATACAGGCAATTGACTTTACAGTATATTCTGTGAAGTGCTTTGAGACGGCTAGAAGACGTAAAAAGCACTATACCAAATGCAAGGATTATTATTATTATTATTATTATATGCACAGTTGAAGAGGACAGTCTTCAAGTGCATTTGGAAGATTGGAAAAGAGGGCAAAGCAAAGGGATTGAGGCATGGAGTTCCAGTGGTTCAGGATTCCTTCTAAACTATTAGCATTAAATGAACTATTTTGTGTTCTGTATCTTTATCCAACACCTTGGGATGCAAGGGCACCAGGAGCTCTTGGGCAAGAAGCCTCCAGAGGGCAGCGTGGATTGTGAGTGACTTGTCAAAGAGTGAGCGGACATTTTGTAGGGTCCATTCCCACAGTCTCCCTCTGCTACAGTCTTCATATTCTCTGTCGTGCCCACCGTGGCAGATGCTGCCGGCTGTCCAATAGCAGCCACCCTAACTGCCTCATCCCCCACTCTCGCCACAAAGTCCATCAGTCTCCACTCCTGGGGGCCAACCTCTCCTCCCTCATCCACATCCCCACCTTCCCCGTCAATCCACCCCATCCCCACCATCTCCCACACTCCTCCACCACAAACTGTCCCCTCTGCATCGGCCTACAAAATGTCCGCTCACTATCAATCCACGACTGTCACCCACAATCTACGACTTCACCACCAAACAAATCATTGACATCCTCACCCTCACCAAAACCTGGGTCACCCCAGGTGACACCATCCCCCTGATTGAGGCAGCACCACCCGGCTACAACTTTCACCAAACCCCACGGCTTAACCATGGCTCTCATCTCCCAGTCCACTCTCAGCCTTTTCCCTTGCTCCTCCAGAACCTTCCCCTCCGTTGAGCACCTCCACCACAGTGGTTAAGTGGGGTTTGATGAAAGGTATAGCCGTGTTTTGCCCACATATATTCCGTCAATTCACTTCACAGTATATTCAGTGAAGCTCTTTGAAACTTCTAGACGACATGTGAAAAGTATGATATATCAAATGCGAAGACGATTATAATGATTATTATTATTGTTGGTATTGTTATTACTGTTATCATTATTATTAATACCATTATTAGGCAGTGGTGGCCATGGCTCGGATGTGGGGGAGAAAGGACAGTTCAGGGTCGAACAAGCCACCCAGGTTCCTGACTGGCTTCGTGAGATGGAATATGCAGCCATGGATGCTGATGCTGCCAACGCCTGAGGTGCGGAGGCGCTGACGCAAGCCTAATCAGGAGGGCTTCAGTCTTGCTGACATTCAGCTGAAGAAAGATGCCCCTCATCCAGGACTTGATGTTGGACAGGCAGGCAATCAGGATGCCAGTGGTCCTGGAGTTGAGAATGGAAGCGGAGAGATAGAGTTGGGTGTCATTCGCTTACATGTAGAAATTTACCCCATGTCTGCAGATGATGTCACCGAGGGGAAGCATGTTGCGGGTGAAGCGGAGGGGACCAAGAACAGAGCCCTGAGGAATGCCGCACGAGATGGTGTGGGGGGTGGAGGAAAAGCTATTGGCGGAGACAAAGTTGTGTGAAAGATAGGACTGGAACCAGTCAAGGACAGAACCTTGAAGGTTGAGCTGGGAGGAGAGGTAGTGGCGGAGGATTGAATGGTCCACGGTGTCAAAGGCTGAGGATAGGTTGAGAAGGATGAGGAGGCAGAGGGAGTCCTGTTCACAAATGGTCAGGACATCATTTGTGACTTTGACCAGAACAGTTTCCGTGCTGTACGTAGCATGGAAGCCCAGTTGGTGGGGCTCGTGGAGGGAGTGGGATGAGAGGAAAGAGCAAAGTTGGGAGGCAACGACTCTTTCAAGGACATTCGACAGAAAAGGGAGGTTGGAGTTGGGCCGGTAGTTGGAAAGTTGCTATGCGTCAAGGGAAGGTTGGTTTCTTCAGAGTGGAATGATAGTGGCTGTTTTGAGGGCTGTTAAGCATTGGCTGTTAAACATGGTGAAGGGTTTCCGCTTGTGTCAGACAACTAGATGACTCCCCAAAATATGTGAAGGTTGTCATCCAGCCTTATGAAACATTTCACACCCTAGCATCTCCATAACACTCTGATTTCCTCAAACCTCACTGCTCTACTCAACCCCATCCTATTGGCTAACTCGAGTTGTCTGCCCTACTCTCAGTGACAAAGTTTTCTGATTCAATGCCCCTAACCTCTGAAACTCTCATTCTTCACCCCTCCATATCACCCCCACCCACCTAACCCATCCACCTACCCACCCACCTACCTACCCATCTTCAAGACATACGTTAAAACTCTTCGACCACATCTATTGTCACATCCCACTTCCTGCTCAGTATCCATCCCCAAATCTGTAAAGCATTCTGAGATGTTATTCTCCATGAAGAGATCGCTATATAAATTCAAGTTGTTGTTTTGAACTGTGACTATTTGTCACAGGATTTTTTGATTAAAAAATGGAGTTTCACAAATGAACACTTTCTTCAGTAAATGCAGTAAATCAAGCATGTCTGGGGAAGCTCTGGTCCAATGTAATCTATTTGCACAGCAGAGTTCCTGTTGTATTCCAGACCCCATGATACCCATTGTCTTAATGCATTTTAAAAAAAAAAGATAAAAAGCTGTTCTCATAATTGCTGAATCAAACAAAATATAACGCATTCTGTACTTATCCCTCAATGTACCAGAAGTGATACAATAAAAATAACAAGAATAAAACTTCCATTTGATGATCGCCTTTCACGTCATTTCAAAGTGCTGCACTATAAAGTGTAGTGACTGTGTATTTTGTAGGCACATTCCAGCTCCTGAGATGAGGTTTGTTTAATCTTGCCACAAAGCCAAAGACCTCTACAACTTGCTTCCAGCAAACATTAATGTATTATAGATCCACCTGAGTCAGGTACTGGACTATTGCGATCACCGCAGAGGGTTAATTCGATTCCGACATTCTGATTCCTAGCACGCTATAATAATAAGGTAACAAAATCATTTCTTTGTTTTCAGTTCAGTTTTACTTACCTAGAACAGGAGGGTCCTTTATTGTTTCGCCCCTACAAACAATCTACGTACCTGTGGAATTTCCATGGAAATTCATGGACTTCTCTGTTTGGTTTGGATACTCTTAAATTGGAATAAAAGATGCCCCTAAGCACTTCACAGTGCACTTATTGTAAAGTGTAGTGACTCTGTGTTGTGTGGGTGAATGTTGCAGCCAAATCAAACAAAATAGTTTATTATGGCCACATAATAACCACAGACGAAGAGACCCGACAAACATTAGAAGAATTATAGGAGCAAAAAATAGTAATTTTTGCAACTAATATAGTGCCTTATCAAACCATTGAACCATCTCAAAGCATTTCGCAAGATTTATTGTACAGTGTAGTGACTGTGTATTTATAGATAAATGGAGCAGTCAATTTGAACACTGCAATGTCTCACAAGTATCCATAAACTGAATGACTATGTTTTATCTGGGAGATCACCAGACATGTCCAACAATGCAGCACCCCCCAACATTGCCCGAGAATGTCAGCCACATTAGTCCATCTAAAGTCTTGATGGGCAGCTTGAACCCTCCAACATTCTGTCCCAGAGGTGAGAGTGCTATCAACTGAGCCAGGCTGATGTGCATAGTAGCGCTTGTGTCTAATTGCTTTATGTTGTCTGCAACAAGTTTTAGTGATTGCCATCACCAGAGTTTGCTACGCATAATCCCTCACAGCGGTATTTGTGTAGCCATTTTGCCAGTATGTTTTGCTGCTCAGTGCTGCAGCTATATTGATATTTTGAGTGTAATGAATGATGGATGTGCAGCTGCACAGCGGTATTTTATACAGGGCTCTGAAGTCATTTTACGCTCAGAATGAATCTACCAAATGAAAATTGTGTTCATCATTAATTATTTTGTTCTCTTCATATACTGTCCTGCATTTTTTTTTTCTTTTTTCATTTCTCTTTCTTCCCCTTTTTCTTCTCTCTGTCTTTCTTCCTCTATCGAATGCAAGAATTATTATATTACCCATCTCAGTAGACTGGTTATTTTTTCACTGGGCCCCCGACCACTTAATCTTTATTCCCTCCTTTAACCGTGCTCTATTTCCTCGACCGCAAATTATCCCACTTTCTCTCTTATTAAGAATGTTCTCAATTCACAACACCACTTGCCGCCGTGAGGGCTAGTCCCAATGACTACAGTACATTATTCCAATAGTCACTCCCAGCAATTCACTGTAATTTACCACTTCAGCCACAAGCTGCTATAATGTCTTTGAACAATCAGAACCGTTAACATTTAAAGTGGCAAGCGTGGCAAATTCACAGCATAAATTGACTAGAAATGGATATCTTTGTAGCCTCAAGGCACTATGTCGTTCTCGTGTTCCCTGCCCACAGTGTTGCCACACGTGAGCAGGTATCCAACTAGGAGAACTGGCAAAATACACAGAGCAATTTGGTGATGTGGCTCTATCAGTATAAGATTTGCTATAAGCCACATAGAATTTATGGAAGCAATATATAGAAAGCTGGGAAAAGTACTGTAAGCACAGGGTATTTAATTATAATAGTCATTGAATTTGATATGCGGCCTTGTCATGTCGTTGAGACATCTCAAAGCGTTTCATAGTATATACCGTTAAGTGAATTGACTGTCTATTTTGAGGGCGAAACACAACAGCCAATTGCACTCAGCTGTGTCAAAGAAACAGTCGTAAATTGAGTGACTAAATTATTATCATTTTTATTTAATTTTTTTCAAGGGATTATTACCTCTAGAAAGTGATCTGCCAATCGACTAGAAACTGGGTTCCTTCTTACTGCTAAGTGAGCTGTGAGGATGATGCAAAAAGATTGCAACAAGATATAGATAGGCTAGGGGAGTGGGCAAGTTGGTGGCAGATGGAATTCAATGTTAGCAAGTGTGAAATTATTCACCTAGGTTGCAAGAATAAAAGAATAGAATATTTTCTAGAGGGGGAGAAGTTAGATAGTGTTAGTATTCAAAGGGATTTGGGTGTCCTTGTACACCAGTCCCCAAAAGTTAGTTTGCAGATGCAGCAAGCAACTGAGAAGGTGAACGGCATGCTAGCGTTCATTTCAAAAGGTTTAGAGTATGAGAGTAGGGAAGTCTTGCTGCAACTGTATAGGGCTCTGGTGAGACCGCACCTAGAGTATTGTGTGCAGTTTTGGTCTCCTTATTTAAAAAAAGGACATACTTGCCTTAGAGGGGGTGCAGCTTAGATTCACTAGGTTAGTTCCTGGGATGAGGGGACTGACCTATGAGGATAGGTTGAATCAACTAGAGGTGTATTCTCTAGAGTACAGAAGAATTAGGGGGGATCTTATTGAAACATATAAGATTCTTAAAGGGCTAGATAAAGTAGCACTGAGGGACTGTTTCCCCTGGAAGGAGAATCTATAACCAGGGGTCACAGTCTTAAAATTAAGGGTCAGCCTTTTAGAACAGAGTTGAGGAAACATTTCTTCACTCAGAGGGTAGTGAATTTATGGAATTCACTACCCCAGAAGGCTGTAGATGCTCAGTCCTTGAACATTTTCAAGGCTGAGACTGGTAATTTTTTGAAAAATAGAGGGATTAGGGGATACGGGGATAGGGCAGGTAATCAGAGTTAGGCGAGAAGATCAGCCATGATTTTATTGAATGGCGGAGCAGGCTCGAGGGGCCGAATGGCCTACTCCTGCTCCTAATTCTTATGTTCTTATGTTCTAAGTGCAGAGTAAGGAAACGTGCCTAATGTTTCGCCCCTCCTGGGAATCAAATCTGGGTCCCCTCACTTGCAAGGTGAGTGCTCTAACTAATATGTTAAAGGATTGCATTTTATTTCAGTAATCTCCTGTGGAAAAAGTTATTGTTTATCTCTGTACTGTAAACAATGTTATGTTTGTAATCACTGTTTTGTAAATTGTAATTTCAGGACTACAGTATAAGTACAGCTATTTAGAGTAATCACTATAATCTAGGTACTGAGTTATGAGTAAAATCTGTACTGTAAACAGTGGTATTTTACTGATCATTCTACTCTACAAACTATTGTAGTCCCAAACAAATTAATCAGATTAGGATTTTGCCCAAACTGTTTTTGGTAACCGCTTGAGGTTTTAACAACATCAACCGCAAAAGCCTTTGAGGGTCATATAACGTCCAATTAATATTTCGCTTATTATGGTTTTGAATTACTGTATAATGTTACAGCAACCACAAAAAGGGACATTTATCTCTTTAATGAGCTCAGTTTCTCGTCAGTCATTAAGCAATAAAATATAAACTTAATTAGAGCCATCACATTAAATTGTTTCTGATTTTCTCTTGCCCTTAATCGCCATCTGAAGGAGAGCTCAGTTGTGAAGTCTGCAGAGAGGGGAGATATGCTGGAGGCTAAGAATACAATGTTAATTAAGGTTTTAGTTTAAAGCAGGAGATGGTCCTCGTCAATAGTGATAGTATTGAATCAGTTTTCTATCTCCCACACAGAGCTAATAATAATAATAAACCTTGCATTTGATATAGCGCTTTTCACATCTTATCGACGTCCCAAAGTGCTTCACAGAATATACTGTAAAGTGAATTGACTGTATATTTGTGGGCGAATTGTGACAGCCAATTGTGCACAGCAGTGTCCCACAAACAGTGGTGGATTGAAATGACCTATTTTATTATTGTGTTTTTTTTTGGAGGGATTATTATTAGGCGTGTGGAGTAAGGAAACTTGCCCAAGGTTTCTCCCTGACCTGCCCGGATTCAAACACAGGTCTCCCCAGCTTGGTCTCCCCAGCTGGCAAGACAAGTGCTTTAACCACTAAGCCACAGGAGCTCTAATGACAGCAGAGAGGACAGAAAAACTGTTTTACTGTAGGTGGAGACTAATGATCTGATTGAAAGAATATTAAAAGATGCATGCCAAGATATGGCAAGGTAAAGTGAAAGGTAGTGATACGTAATAAATCTTAGCACCTTTCATGTGTGGAGTGTCTTTCGTCTCAAAGTTCTTCAGGCCCTCACACCTCTCAGGCCGCTGAAACCCCTCATTCATGCCTTCATCACATTCAGGCTCAACTCTTCCAATGCCCTGCTTGTCGGTCTTCCCAATTCCTCTCTCCATAGAGTGCAGATAATCCAGAATTCTCAATATCCCACAAACAGCCATGAAATAAATGATTAATTTTATCTGGGGGATGCTGCCAGGCTACAGAAAAAAGCTAAATTTTCTGTTTTGAGTAGTGCCATGAGATCTTTTAATGTTCACCTGAATAGGCAGATGAGACCTCGATTTGACAATTTTTCCAAAGGACGATACCTCCAACATTGTAACACACCCTCTACACTGTATTGGAGCATCAGCCTCGACAATATGAGTTCAAAGTCACAATATGTAGCTTGAAACCATAACCTCCTGACTCAGAGTAGGAATGCAACTAACTGAGCCAAGTTGATAACTGTGCTTTTTTGTGTCGGACATGGGGTAGAGAGTGAATATGAAGAATTGACAAAGACTGTCTGGAGAGAAGGGAATTGCTTTTTAAATAACTGGGAACATCTATAAAACTTGTAAAAAGACAGACAGACAGATAAAAAGGCCGATCTTTAGAAAAGTAAATTGAAAGATAAATTGTTTGGCTTAGAACATGAAATAAGTTATTTGTAAATTATTGAATTTGATTCGGTAACATAGGGTCTGGTAGAGAAGGATAGATACAACATTACATATATAAAAGATTGGTTGGTGTATACAAGAGGAAGAAAGAAATAATGTTGTTTAGCGTAACACCCTATCCCGACCCCTCCCCCACTGCTAGGGTCCTAACCTAACTGTTCAGCGCCTTGGGACGTCCTACTGAAGTGAAAGGTGCTCTATCAATGTAATGTTGTTGTTGTTGTTTTAACCAGAAAATAAAGACAATCACGATTCAGTTAAGGGGAGAATAAACTAAATGTTATAAAGTGGAAGAAACTTCTGAATGATGTTTTGGAACAAGTGATATATCCATCTTGCAAAAGCATTGACAGTATTCAATAGTATTGACAATATTCAGTATCATTGAAATATGGCGATGAGGAAGTGAATGATGAAGTGAAGGAGCCACAATGTCTCATTGGAGGTGGATGATCAGTAAGGGAGTTCAGGTGAGTTAATCAGAGGGTAGAAATTGCAACAAGAACAACTTTCATTTATATGGCCAGGCACGGTTGAAGACAAAGATCTTCAGGTGTGATCTGAAGATGGGCAAGGAGGGATTGAGGCAGAGAGTTCCAGTGTTTTGGGGCATAGTGGCTGAAAATACAGTTGTCGATGGTGAAGCTAAGGGGATGAATGACAAAGCAGGAGCCAGCTGTGCAAACTGGGGTAGGTTTAGAAGGGCAGTCAGGATGTTTCCAGCAGTCAAATCTGCACAAGGCAAATGTCCTACAAACGGCCATGAAATAATCAATTTTGATTAGTGAATTATTAGTCAAGAACACTGGGAGAAACTCCTTTCCCTTTTCAAATAGTGCTTTGGGATCCTTAACATCCACATGAACAGGGAGCTGGGACCTCATATTATGTATCATCTGACAGATGGCACTTAATCACAAATAATAATCCTTGCATTTGATATAGAGCTTTTCACGTCTTCTAGATGTCTCAAAGCTCTTCACAGAATATACTGTAAAGTGAATTGACTGTACATTTGTGGGCGAAATGCAGCAGCCAATTGCGCACAGCAGTGTCCCACAAATAGTTGTGGATTGAAATGACCAATTTATTCTTGCTTTTTTTTGAGGGATTATTATTAGGCATTTAGAGTAAGAAAACTTGCCCAAGGTTTCGACCTGCCTGGAATTGAACTCAGGTCTCTCGTTTGTAGGGCGATTGCTCTAACCACTGAGCTACAGGACTCCGCTTTTCAGCTGCTTCTAGTGTTCTTTTGCTCAATTACGAATAGAATAGTCTTTAGTCCCTTACAAGTATGATGAGAAGTGTCTTGAGTATAGCTCACTTTCCTTGTTGGCTTGTCATATCTTAATTGAACCATTCTGATTGTCACTGTGAGTGAACAGCAGGAAAGTCCCCATCTACTTCATATGCCTCACTTAATAAGACAGAGAACCACCCGAACGTTGGTGGTTGTAATTCCTGTGTTCTTAGACTGGCAGTTTTATAATAAAATCACTCTGTTATTTTCAGTATCTCCTGAAATGAACCAGGAACACCCAGCATTTGTTTATTTTTAATATAAAATTCCAATATATTTTCAATCGGCGGTAGCGAATCTGATATCATACAAGAGGCAGAATATTGAGATATTCTAAGGTCATGTTTGACTACGGGTTATTAGACAGGGAGACCGCAGGGGAGGGGGTAGTTTCAGTAGTTCCCAGCAAGTCCTACCTTCTTTCAGATTGCCTTCACAATTTTATTATTGTGCAAAATGTATTAAAAATCTCTAACCTGGGTGAAATAGTACAGTACAGTATATAGCAACGATAAGAATTCTTCCATTTGATCCACTACATGATCATTCATTGATACAACTCAAAGTGCTTCACAGAATTTTACTGTGGAATTGTAGTGACTGTGTAACATGTAGGTTAACACGATGGCCAATTTGAGCATACCGATGTCCCACATCAATGATGTAAATGATTTTATTTGAAGGCTTGTTGGCCAGGACACTGGGAGAAACTCCGTTCTCTTTAAGAATAGTGACATCTCATGTGCACCTGGAAAGGCAAGCGAGACCTCAGTGTTAATTGTCTCATCTGAAGGGCAGAATTTAACAACACAGTATAATATCCCTAAGCCTGCACTCGAGCATCAGTTTCCTTTGAGTTCAAAGTGCCGAAATGGGGCTTGAACCCATTACATTTCTGACTCAGAGGCATGAGTGCTACTAACTGAGCCAGGTTGACACACAAATAAACAAATATTTTAGCCCCTCAATGGAATGAATGTTTTGCACCTAACAGTGAAAAATCGTCCACTCTCATTTGCATAATCCACCCATAATCAATTGAGTGAAGAAAATAAGTTTCATAGTGCGCTGCCTTAAAGTCAGACTTCTAGCTAACCCAGGTAAAACAATTTAAAGTGATAGACATAACTAATATTGACTGTGATATGATTTATAATGTTTTTGCAGGAGACAAACGCATATCCTTCAGATAATGTAGGGCGCTGAAAGCATATTAATGCTTTGTCCTCTGACAGTCATTAAAGACTCAGGTCTCAGAGTGATTGATTAAATGGTACAGATCCTGCCCTGGCAGTGAAGGGTAAACTTCAGATGCATATTCCATTGTCTTAACCTTAAGGTCACTGTCTTAAAATGCAAGATTGTTTTAAGGAACTGCAGAAAAAAGTTTCCAGATTAAGAATGAGTTTAAGATTTGTTCAAATTACTGACAGTTGTTAAATTTTAATGCAAATGACCCAGTGTGAAGGATGCTTTATAAATGCAAATTGTTGCCAATAATACTAATATTTAGCTGGTAGCCCGCAGGCTGATGCTGTCCGGCCTCTGTGTGCACGGTTTGGCTGCTGGCTCGACTCGAGCCTCCCTCACCACCATAAATGCCCCTCCTCCACCCCCTCTATCTGCTACCCTCACTCTGTCCTTCGCTAGTACCGTCCCGTTGCCCCTCCACCCCTACCACCTTCTCTCTCCTGGACCCCATCATCACTTTGTTGTCTGGTTGTCCCAGAGCAGCTACCCCAACTGTCCCATTATTCACTCCCTCCGCACAAACCATCTCCATAAGGCTAACACAACTTCCCCCTCCCTCATTTGTACCCTCCCAAACTCTCCACCTTCCCTACACTCCACAGCCATCTCTTCCGCACAATCCCAAATCCTCTCCATACCACTTTCTCCTCCCTCTCCCCCCCCCACACAAGCAAACCCATCCACATTTCCTTTCAAAATATGCATTCCCTCTCCAATAAAGCCTTCACTATCAATGACCTCATTCTGGATGAGCACATTGATATTCTTGGCCTCTCGGAAACCTGGCTCTCTCCCAGTGATCCTGCCCCCTAGTTGAAGTCTTCCCTCCAGGCTGCACCTTCCTCCATTCCTCATCTCCAAAGCTTCCTACAGTCTTTCTCCTTATTCCTCTGGCTGCTTCCCCTCCTTAGAGCACTTCACCCTCTAACATTCTTCTCTCTCACTGAAAATTGTTCTTGTCTACCACCACCCAAAATTCCCTGGCTCCTTCTTCTCTGACATCTCCATTCTCCTCTCCTCCCTGTCCATCTACTCTGAACGCCTGCTCATAATGGGCGACTTCAACCCCACCTAAACACCCCTTGCACCACATCCGCTGACTTCACTGACCTCCTCTCCTCACTAAACCTCACCCTCCACATCAACTTGTCGACCCACAACCATGTCCACCCCCTCAACCTCATCATCACACATGGCCTTGACATCTCTGACATGTGCACAAGGCCAACTCTGCCACTATTTAGCTGTACTATCCCGCACCCGCCTCCGTGACCACATAACCCCCACCCTCGCCCGTCTCCACTGGCTCCCCATCCTCCAGAGGATCGAATTTAAGATCCTCGTCCTCACCTACAAGGCCTTACACGGCCTTGCCCCATCCTACCTAACCGATCTACTCTCCCCCTACACGCCCACCCGGGCCCTCCATTCAACAGGACGTGGCCTACTCCAAGCCCCCCGCCCAAGCAGCCCCACCATCGGAGGCCGGGCCTTCAGTTTCTCTGCTCCCACATTATGGAATGCCATCCCTCAATCCCTCCGTTTCGCCTCTTCCCTTTCCTCTTTCAAGGCCGATTTGAAGACTTTCCTCTTCGATCGTGCCTTTTGTTCCACCTCGAACTCTTTTACCTCCCCTTCGTGTTTCACCACTTCCCAAACACTCCCCTCCCAGCTCGGGTCACACGCCTCTTGTTTAGCGCCTTGGGACGTCCTCCTGACGTGAAAGGCGCTCTATAAATGTAAATTGTTGTTGTTGTTGTTGTTGTTGTTGTACAGAACTCCGTTGCCTGGATTCTCATTTGAATCAAACTTTGCTCCCCGATTACCCCAGTCCTCGCCATACTTCACTGGCTCCCTGTCACATAGTGGATTGACTGAGGTCCTCACTCTTCTATTTAAATCCCTTCCCTTCTCTGCACACCACTACCTCTCTAACCGCTTCTCTCCTCACAGCTGTACCCACAATTTCCGCTCTACTGGGTCTGTCTTCCTCCTTGTCCCCTGAATCCTCCATTCCATCATCGGCGGAATGGAGACACTATCTGACGTGGAGGGCACTATATCGATGCAAGTTGTTGTTGTTGTTATTTGCAATTGATACAGCACCTTATCACATTGTCGGAATGTCTCAAAGCATTTTACAAGAATATATTATAAAATGAATTCACTATATGTTTTGTGCTCAAAACACGATAGCCAATTGCACATAGCAGTTCTCCACGCACAGTCGTGGATTGAGTGACCAAATTATTATTAGTAATATTTTTTCATATATTTGTTATTGTTACCTTGGTGCTGAAATCATAAGAAATTTCACAACTCACATGAGACACTGAAGTAAAACATGCCCCACTTTGTCCTCTGGCGAGTGTGAACTTTGTTCTTAATACTGAAAGTACGTAGTTAAAACCAGCAGGGGAGTGAACAGCAGAGGTGTTAACTAAGTTCAGTAGTATGGAAAATAAACCATATTGTACTGCATTTCCCACACAAGAGACGTTCAGATGAAGAAGGCCCTACGGTCCATTTGATCTCATCTTTCCAGAATACCTACCATACTGTCCTCCCATCACAGCATCAAACTGTTTCATTTAAATTAGTCCAGCATCCAGACCTCAAGCCCCCCATCTGATTAACTCATTCCAATTGTTAATTACCCTTTTAAGTTAAAAAAACTAGCAAAATCTGAAGTGGATTATCTTGATGGATTTGATTATGTTGGGGGTTGTTATTGAGGTTATTCACTCGTATATTTTTACTTTGCAAACTCAGAGCACTGAGTTTTAAAATAATCTGGATTTTACCAGTAACATCCATCATGTTACCAATAAACTTTGCAAAATAACAACAATAACAACAACTTGCAAATAACAAATATTGCATTCTCCACATCGGGCAGCGTCTCAGAGCGCTTAAACAACTTGCATTTACATAGTGTTCTCCAAACCAGGTGGCTTCAGGGAGCACACTTAGCAATGGCGGAGCCCGATGCTGAGCCAGGGGGAGGATGCAGGTTTACCAAAGGCCTAATCGAAGAGGAACGTCTTAAGGTGCAATCTGAAAATGGGGAAAGAGGAGGCAAGGCTACGGGATTGGGGGAGGGAGTTGCTTAGCTTCGGGGTGTAGAGTGGCTGAAGGATGCCGGCTGATGGTGGAGCAGAGGATTTGTTGGATGGGGAGGAGGCTGAAGCCAGGAGAACGGAGACAATGGGTAGTGCTGTGAGGAGAGAGAATGTTGGCGAGATAAGGAGGTGCCAAGGTATGGAGGGAATTGAACAGAGTAGAGCATGGATCTTGAAATTGATCCACTTTGAGAGGAAGCCAGTGGAGTATGGCAAGGACTGTGCTAATTGGAGTGTGATGTTTAGTGCGGGTAAGAATATGGACGGCGGAGTTTTTGATGAGATTCAATTTTGTGAATAGTGGAGGAGGAAAGACTGACAAGGAGGGCATTTGAGTTCCCGGCTAGGAGGGCATTCAAGATCTGTCTCAAGACCCTCCTCTTTGACTGTGCCTTTGGTCATCCTTCTACCCCTATCTTTCCTGCCCTCCACCCTTCCTGATCCCAACCACCAGCTCTAGTGCTGAACCCTGAATGTCCAGTGTCTTCTGACATCCTCCTGACATAAAAGGCGCTATAAAAATGTAATCCATTGTTCTCCTTCCTGCCCCACACCTGGTCCTTAACCATGAAAGCTTTTCTCCATCTCCACCACATTGCTTGCCTCCAACTGTATCTAACACCTAACACCACTGAAACATTCAGGCTTTGACTATTCCCATGCCCTCCTTGCTGATCACCTCAGCTTCACTATCCATAAATTCCAACTCATTGAAAACTGCTACTCTCACACTAAACTCCGTACCCCGATCACATCAATCCTTCCCATCCCCCAGAGGATCAAATTCAAGATCCTCGTCCTCACCGTCAAGGCTACTCACAGCCTTGCACCCCCCACCTCTCCGACCTGCTGTCCCCCTATGAACCTCCCCGCCCCCTCCATTCAGTGGGCTCCGGCCTGCTCCAGGTCCACCGCCCAACCTGCCCCTACTTTCAGGGGACTTTCAGCCTCTCTGCCCCCACACTCTGGAACTCCATCCCACAGCCCCTTCACCTCGCTCCCTCTTTCAATGCCGGTCACAAGACCCTCCTCTTCAACCGTGCCTTCTGCTGCCCTCCCAACTCTCTCTCTCTCTCCTCCTAACTCTCTCCCGCTCCTACCCTGCCCCTCTCCCTTACTCGGGTTCCAAATTGACTGTTCAGCGCCTTGGGACACCCTCCCGACGTTGAAGGTGCTCTACAAATGTAATTTCATTGTTTGTTGTTTTTGTCCTCACCAGGCTCTAAGGGCCCCCTCTCCCTATCAAGATCCTAACACTCATCTACAAATTCCTTCATGCTCTAGCACCTCCCTATCTCTCTGACCTGCTTCCTCCCCATTCCACTGCCCACTGCCTCCACTCGGCTGACTCCATAAAATGCCTGTAAGAGTTTTTTTCATGGCTACCCCTTAAACTGTTGGCAGTTGGGGCAAATTCTGGGTTCCCCGATGTATTTCAGAAGTATTTCATTTCACACAGTATGAAAGAAACATGAATTTTACAGTAATAAAGCTACTTAAGTCACAGGAATAGTCTTTATTGCTGTGGGATGCGCTGACAGACTGCGGTTAGGAGAAAGCCCAACAGCTGGATTACCCTGGGGTGTATTAGTTTTTCCAGAGAGTCCCAGAAGGTAATGTGTTCCTTCTTCCTGCTACTATATATAAGTGAATTGTTGCAACAAATTAGCAAATGTGAACAAAATTGCATTTCTTAGGCTTGCCATTTTGGAAACTCAAGGGGCTCTTACATTGTATTCAATTCAATCACAAAAAGATTCTAAAACAGACGAATAAAGGTATTATTCTTCGCTTAACGTTATAGTTTGTTTCTTGAAAAGTGCGACTTTAAGCAAAACGACGTTAAGCAAACACATTTTTCCCAATAAGAATTAATGTATAAACTGGAGTTAGGTTCTTTTGAACATTTTTCAAAAGAAAATGAGCCCAACAAGCCCCAGTTCTGTCGAAGGGTTGTAGACCCGAAATGTTGACTCTTTTTCCTTTCTCCATGGATGCTGCCTGACCTGTTGAGTTTCCCCAGCAACTTCTGTTTTTTTTCAGATTCCCAGCATCTGTAGTATTTTGAGTTTTAGTTAAATAAATATATGTTCGCTATGTATCAGCAACGTAATAACGAAAGATCGTTAACCGAGGCAACGTTAAGCGGGATTTACCTGTACTTGTTGTTTTTATATACACAGTATATATAATCTTGGTCCTATACATTATCATTAGAAACTTAAACCCATTTTAAATTTGGTCAAAACAATGAATGGCAGTGGCACATTTCAATTGAGAAAGATTAGGTTAAGGAAGGACTTGTCAGTAAAGCATTTTTGTTACTGATAGACACCAGTAAAAACAACTTGTTTCAAGCAGAAAATTCCATAAAACGTAATTCCAATTTATAAACCCACATCTATTGGGTTTGAGATTACTTGAGATTACCTATGTGGGGTTAATTGTCAGAGGTACAGTTTGTGTTACAATGCACTTTCCAGAGGCTAGTTAACAGTAATCGCATCACTTTCCTGACGAGAGATTTTTCCCTGAGTCTTTTTTTGATCATCTGGGTATGATGCCATCACCATGCTTAAGAGTATCCAAACCAAACAGAGCGTTCCTCATATGTACGTCACCTATGTATAGCCTCGAATGGGACAACAGTTTTGTCTGGAATGGAATGCACACTCTCTCTGGAAGGACACCCTCGATAATTACCTAATTCCAGAAAACATCAAGCGAGAGCCAAGGCTTGCAGACCCCAGATTTTGCATTGTGATACTGCTGACTTTACCCAGGTGAAATCCCATAGCTTGCCATTGATATCACTGTCTGCCAAGCTTTCCTGCTGCTTGTCCAGATAGGACCACCCTATCCATTATGGCTTTAGCTTGCAAATTTAACAGGAGTTGAGTGTGAAGAATCCCTGCCCCTATCTGCCTCTCTATCCTGCTGATGAGTCTGGCTGACTTGTCTGTTATCAGCCGTAGCCTATGGACGTTTCTGGTTCAGGAATAGACTATGAAGATCGACGCAGAGGGATGAATGGATCCTGACTTTCC
Organism: Hydrolagus colliei; assembly: GCA_035084275.1. Taxonomy (NCBI): domain Eukaryota; kingdom Metazoa; phylum Chordata; class Chondrichthyes; order Chimaeriformes; family Chimaeridae; genus Hydrolagus; species Hydrolagus colliei. The sequence goes on along the minus strand of CM068743.1, from coordinate 8,219,568 downwards.
ACTGCCAACCATGTCACCTTGGAGCCAGCCCAGCCTCAAGAATGCCCCGCTTACCTCTCAAGGAGGATAGTCAAAATCGGTATTGTATTTAAAGCAATTGTATACTATATCCCAAATGTGGAGAGAGCATGTAGTTCTTCTAAATGAATTGAATCGCAGCTAATGACTGGGCTGCGCTCCTTAGTAACTCATCACTTTGCTGAATTGCGTGCCATACATTTTATGCATGTTCACGCGTTTGCCTTTGAAGACATTAAAAGCTGCTCCTTCACCGGCAGCTCCACGACTGATCAATCGGACAGTGCCTCTCAAGGGAGGTACGATCAACTGTCACCAAACAAGGATAACCATCATTTTGGATGTACATTGAGGTGATTTGGAAAAAAAATATTAACATGAATACTAATTCGCATAAGAGCGCAGTTAAAAAAAAAGCTTACCATGCTGAACAGAACCGGTAGCTTATGAGACTGAATGAGACTGCGGGAGAGAACCAGATCCATTTGTAATGAACTGCTTTATATGGATATACACCAACACCAGACAGTCGCCTGAGACAGCTGCGAACACACCAGGGATCAATTTCATTCCAGCAGTGTAAAAACCGCCTATTTAATTTTGACTTTTAACACCCAAGTATTCCAGCATTGAAATATTCCATCCTTCATTACTCTGTCTGAAGCTGCCCCTTGATTTGATGATCGGCTGCTTTGCAAGCAATACGACAGCTGAAGTGATGAGTTATTGGAACAACTGTGGGGACCTTCTCTGGAGCCACAGTCTATGAAATTCAACAGAGAGGATGAGAACCTGTCAGACATCAAGTCCCCAATGAGCTGTAACTTTCTCGAACTGAACAAAGCCAAGGATATCCTGCTTGATTCCTGTCAGCACCTCCTCGTCTCTCCCTCCCACCAACTCACGGAGCTTGTGCAGAACCTTGGTGATTCAAAACTCTGCCGCCCGCATACTCATCTGCACCAAACTTCACGCCCCCATTACCCCAGTCCTTGCCAGACTTCACTGGCTCCCTGTCTCTGAGAGGATCAACTTTAAGATCCTCACCCTTGTTTTCAAATCCTTCCACTCCTCTGCATTCCCCTGCCTCTCTGATCTTTTCTCTCCCCAAACCAGCACCCGCTGCCTTCGCTCCACCGGGTCTGGCCTCCTCCATGTCCCCCCCAATCCTCCGCTCCACCCTCGGTCCCGGTATCCGCTATTGTGAAGCACTCTGAGACGCCGTCCAGCATGGAGGGCGCTATATAAATTGAAGTTGTTGTTCTTGTCGTTGTTGTTGGTGGTGCTTTGCGTGAGCTTTGCTTGAGCTCAATTCTCAACTCCCCTTCAAACCTTTCATCAAACCTCTGACCAAGTCAACTTTCTTCCATCACTTTAACATCATCAGCCTCCCTCTGCCATTACCTCAACCCCAACCAACTAAAACTCTTATCCACACTTCTGTAGGTACCATATTCAGCTTTTCGAATGCTCTGTTCATCAATGTGTCCAGCTCTACCCTCCACAAACTTCACATCAAACAGAACTCCTCAGGCAGTACCCAAATCTGGCTGCACTGGCTCCCTGAGCCCCATCAGATCAACTGAGATTCTCACCTTAAAATCTGTGATCTTGCTCCACTCATCTCTCTGATCTCCTACCCACTCTGCCCCAACTATCTGCAGACAGACCTTCAACCATTTTACCCTTGAGAGATAGTAAAGGGTTAATATGGTGAATATTCTCATCCACTTCAATATTCTGTGAAGCGCTTTGAGACGTCTAGAAGACAAAACAAGCACTATATAAATTGCAAGGATTATTATTATCATTATTATAAGTGCTTTTTGTTTATGGTTTCTTTGTTAAATTCTGGGAGTTAAGACTGTTCATCAGACATCAAGTCCTGGATGAGAGCTAACTTTCCATAGTTGAACGTCAACCAGACTGAGGCCCTCCTGATTAGCTCACACCAGCGCCTTCACACATCAGGCACTGGCAGCATCAACCTCCACAGTTGCACGCTCAACCTCACCAAGTCAATCAGGAACCTAGGTATCTTGTTCGATCCTTAACTGTCTTTCCTCCCCCACATCCAAGCCATGATCCGCTCTGCCTTCCCTCACCTCCGCAATATTGCCTGACTCCGCCACTACCCCACCCCTCAGTTCGCTAAAACTCTCATTCATGGCTTTATCAAATCCAGGCTCGACTACTCCAATGCCGTGCTTGTTGGCCTTCACAATTCCTCCCTCCATAGGCTGCAGATAATTCAGAACTCCGTGGCCCATGTCCTCTACCGCTCTAAGTTTTGTGACCCCATCTCCCCACTACTCGCTCAACTCCATTGGTTCCCCATCGCGCAGAAGATTCAATTCAAGATCCTGATTCTCACATTCAAAGCCCTCAATTGCCTTGCCCCACCCTACCTCTGTGACCATCTAATCCCCTACCAACCTGCCTGCCCCCTCTGCTCAGCAGGCTCCGGCCTGCTCCACATCCCCCGACCTACCTGCCCGAACATTGGCGGGCAAGCCTTCAGCCACTCTGTCCCTAACTCTGAAACGCTATCTTGCAGTCCCTCAGCCTCTCCCTTTCTTGGCCTCCTTCAAATCCCACCTCAAGACCCTCCTCGATGGTCCCATCGATCACCCCAAATCCCCACCTTATCTATAAGCCCTCACCCTCACCCGTCATCAGCTTCTACCACGACCACGTTCCTACAATCCTTCTTCCCCATCTCTCCTTCCTCCCTCTCATCCACCATCACTGCAATGAAGCATACCACCTGCTGCCTCGACCCACTTCTGACCAACTTACTGGTCACCCAGCAACCCCTCCTCTGCCCACTGCTGGCTGACATTCGTGAATCAGTCCCTTTCCACAGGATCAGTCCCTAACTCACTTAAAACCCCCGCTCCTCAAAACACCTAACCTAGATCCCTGTAACCCTAGCTCCTGTCGCCCCATTTCTAACCTGCCCTTTCTTTCCAAAGTACTTGAACACATTGTTGCCAAGCAACTCCATGCCCATCTCTCCTCCCACTCCTTTTTCAAACCCCTCCAATCCGGTTTCCAGAGACTGCGCTTGTGAAAATCACAAGCGATGTTCTCTCTATCTGTGACCAGGGCACCCTCTGCCTCCTTGTCCTCCTGGATCTCTCAGCCGCATTTACACAGTCAACCACTCCATCCTCCTCCACCGCCTGACCTCCGTCATTCACCTCAGTGGGACTACACTCGCCTGGTTCGAGTCTACCTCACAAACCGCTAGCAATACATCTCCACAAATGACTTTTCCTCCCACTTTCACCTGTTACCTATGGGGTACCCCAGGGATCCATTCTTGGCCCCCTCCTCTTCCTCATCTATATGCTCCCTCTTGGTGATGTCATCCGCAGACATTGGGTACACTTCCAAATGTACTTGATGACACCCAACTCTATTTTTCCACCTCACTTTGCGACCCCCAGTCCCCTGATGTTCTGTCAGCCTGCCTGTCAGACATCAGGAGCTGGATGACCGTGAATTTCCTGCAGCTCACTGTTGACAAGATGGAGGCCATACTCCTTGGTTCCCGTCAACGTCTTCAGTCACACGGCTCTCACGTACTTCAGCTACCCGACCTGCCCCTAACACTTTCCAAACCTGTATGAACCTTAGCATCAGGTTCAACCCCCAACTGTCCATCCTCCCTCAAATCCGTCTCCGGCAATACCTCACCCCAATAGCTGCTGAAACTCTGGTCCACGCCTTTGTCAGCTCTCGGCTAGACTACGCAAATACCCTCCTCACAGGTCTCCCTTTCACCACAATCCATAAAATCCAGCTCATTCAGAACACTGCCACCTGCATTCTCACCCGCACCAAACTTCGCTCCCCGATTACCCCAGTCTTGCCAGACTTTCCAGAGAGGATCGATTTCAAGATCCTCACTCGTTTTCAAATCTCTTCACTCCTCTGAACCTCCCTACCTCTCTCCCCAACACAGCACCCGTTGCCTTCACTCCACCGGTTCTGGCCTTCTCCTTGTTCCCCGAATCCTCCATTCCACCATCTGCGGCCGTGCCTTCAGCCACTAGAGCCCGAAGCTCTGGAACTCTCTTCCTCACTCCTTTCACCTCGCCCCCTCTCTTCCTAGTGTTGGGTCTCAGCTGAAGACCTTTCTTTTCGACCGCGCCTTCAGTTACCTTTTTCCCGCTGCCCATGGCTCAGGCCCTGGATCCGTTATTGTGAAGCGCTTTGAGACGCTGTCCGGCGTAGAGGGCGCTATATAAATCAAAGTTGTTGTTGTTGTTGGAGGGCTGTTTACACACAGGTCTTGTATGCCATAAGCTTGCCCTGCATTGTGACCATACAATCCTTGAAGAGAGAGGAGCATGACCAGAGTGACCTTTGCCTCTTCTGTTGTGGTCCTTCAGGACAGTGTCCAGGCTGTCCAAGCCCAAGGAACTGATAATAATCAAAATTTGAGACTGATTGCCCCTTGTATCTTCCAATCAATTCCAGTGATATCTTCTCTTGAGCCATACAGTACCATGGTTCTTCACTCTAGGGACACCTACGACCATTTATCACTGGTTTGCCCAGTGTTCAATACAACAACAACAATTACATTTGTATAGCACCTTTCACAACCTGACATGTGCAGCGTAGAAGGTCCTCAGGGGAGTCCACAGCAGCACAATAGCTTCTGCCAACAGAAGCACAGTAATCCTGTCAGGGAGGTCTGGAACAGATATACTGTAGCTCAGTGGTTAGAGCGCTCGTCTCACAAATGAGAGATCTGGGTTCGATTCCACGGAGGTGGAACCTTGGACAAGTTTCCTTACTCCACATGCCTGATAATAATCCCTCAAGAAAAAAACCCAATAATAAATTGGTCACTTCAATCCATGACTGTTCGTGAGACACTGCTGTGTGCAACTTGCTACTGCATTTAGCCCGCAAATATACCAAATATCAATTTACTTTACAGTATATCCTGTGAAGACATGAAAGTGTTATGTCAAATGCAAGGATGATTATCATTATAAGTCCTTTCACTTCTATGCCATCCAACATGTTGTTGATGAATAAATCAAATAGGGGTAGTTGGTGACAATACTGTGGGTAGGATAATAACGCTCAACCCAGGCTTCAAAAATTATATTCATTTATGTGCCTGCAACTGGTAAACTGTTGTACTTGAGAAATGATGGTGGGAGGAGGGGTGGGGGGGTGAATAAGGGTAGATTGCATTGCTTTCTTATAAGAGCCAGACTTTCATATGGGAATCGCCAAGGTTGAATGCACTGGGAATTCAAAGGGAGCGCTCTCTCTCTACAGTAAACAGTCAAATAACTGTTAACTCTCAGGAGATCAATAAGAACTGGCAGTGAGATTGAAGCAATAATTCGATCGATACGAACCAAAACAAGATCCTAAACCACCAGAGTGAAGTTTTATGAAAACCTCTCACACTGGTGAAGTTTTATGAAAACTTCACCAGAGTGAGAGGTTTATGAAAATCAACCGCCTGGCAGGAATACATTGTTGTCTCGCTAACATTTTTCTACCTGTTTTTCTACATTTTTCTAAAAAAATTTACAATGATAAATATTTGATATTTTTCATATACGTATCCCATTTGAGATTTTGCGACATTTTCTAAAAGAAATAAACAGAACTTGTATTTTTATAGCACCTTATCACATTGAAAAATATCATTGTCATTACTATCAAGGTAGCCCACAACTGTACAGTCAATTCACTTTACTGCAAGGCGCTTTGGGACGTCGATAAGAATTGAAACGCGCTATATCAAATGCAAGGATTATTATTATTATAGTGATTGTTTTTGTAAGCAAACGCACAGCCATTTTGCGCACCCACAAATAGCATGAGATGAATGATCAATTTAACTAGAGAATTGTTGGCCAGCATGCCAAGAAAAACTCCTTTCTCTTTTTGAATGGTCTCATGAGATCTTTAATATCCAGTTGAACAGGTAGATAAGATCTCAATTTAACATGTCATCTGAGACCTACTTCTAATAACACCAAGCAGTGTAGTGAGTATCAGCCCAGAATAGGAACTCAAGTCCCAACATGGGAATCAAACCCACAACAACTTTCAGACTCAGAGATAAGAATACTACAGCTGAGGCAGGCTGACATCTCCATAGTGGTATGAGTTCAGAGACCTGTCATCCAACTGCATAAAAACCTTTCCTCCTTGACCTTCATTCTGTCTATAGATTGTCAAGTTTCATCCAAGCCTCTAGGTCCTTCGAGTGAGTCAAACAATGTTAGTACTGTACATCATGTTATATCCACCCTTTGCATATTGTGTGTGTAGGAGGGGGTGGTGGGGGGGGGGATGGTGGGGGAGGAGGATGGGATGATGGGGAACATCTGAAAACTCGTCCATTCTTTCATGTGTTTACCCATCCAGTTAGTCTCATTTTGTATTTACACTCTTCCACTTTAAGCATTGTTGGCTGCTTCAGAAGCCTCGAATACTCATTATTGCAAGCAAATCATCATTAGCTGCTATGTACCGTTCTAACTTGGAGCCCTGTAGCACACACCCCACGCAAGAGAATCCTGCGATTCCTAGCAGGACGAAATGTTGGGCAAGTTTCCTTACACCTGTTTACCTAGCAGTAAGTAGCAACTCGGTTATTAGTCGATTGGTGAAATTAGTTCAAAAAAATTAAAAATAACTTGGTAACTCAATCCAGGATGGTTTGTGAGGCACTGCTATGCACAGTTGGCTGCCGTGTTTTGCCACACAATATATAGCCAATTGACTTTACGGTATATTCTGTGAAGTGCTTTGCGATGTCTCAAAGATGTGATAAGATGTTATATCAAATGCAAGGATTACTATCTAAATAACATTTTTCAGAAACAGCATTTAAGAATGCAGGGTCCAAACATGATTCATTAAAATCATTAAATGTTTGTTTATGGTAATTACTGTTAATTGTCGTGGTTCTATTTGTAGGGAAACACAGCAGCCAATTTGCACACAATCAAGGGGTGAATGACCAATTTGTTTTGAAAGATCGTTTGTCAGGACCGCAGGAGAAACTCATTTCTTTTCTCGAATTACATCATGGATTCTTTAATGTCCACCTGAAAAGATGGACGAGAGCTCAGCTTAACTCCCCATCTAAAGAGCAAACAATGCAGCATTAATTTCAAGTGTCAGCTTAGAGATTTACTCTTCAACAAAGCTCACCAGGTTGCTGCCTCCACAAATAAAGTGTTATATGAAGCGATTCAGTTTGGATATTTTTACAATTCACAACAACGAGAACTTGCATTTCTATAGCACACTTCACACGGTTAACATCTTGGAGTGCTTCCAGTTGGCAGAGGCACGGGGGAGGGTGCAAGTGACTCTAAGCATGATTGAAGAGGAATGTTTGCAGGCAAGATCCCCAAAAGGGGAAATTGGAGGAATTGAGGGTGAAAATTCCAAAGTTTGGGGCATAGTGGCTGAAAGATTGAGAGCGCACAAAGATAGAGGTACAAGCACGAGGCCGGAACCAGCAGAAGTGCAGGTGGTAGAGTGTTAAGTAGGCAGGTCGGAGAGTTAGGGAGGTTCGAAGCATGAAAAGATTTGTAGACGAGTGTGAGGATGTTGAATTTGATTCATTCTGTGATAGGGAGCCAGTGGAACCTGGCAAGTACTGGTACGATAAGAGTATGGAGAGGTGAGAGTTCTGAACTAGTTGGATTTTGTGAATAGTGGAGCTGAGGAGATTGGCGAGGAGGGACTGGATTAATCAAGCCAAGAGATGACAAAAGCATGGACAAGATTTTCAGTGTGCATTGGGTGCGCGCAATGGACAGAGTGAAATGCATCTTTAAGACTTTAGAATAAAATAAAACCAGACAATGCAGGTCTAAAACTGTTATACAATGAAGAATTTCACATGTTAAAATATGCGCTCAACCCAAGCAATCGCGGAGTCTGCATTTTATAGTAAGCAGCAACTACCATGGTTCTTTGGCTGGTGACTCTGATTAACGTGCTATTTGCTATTCAGTAAACAGAAATACAAGGTACTGTACAATACTTTGTTCAAAAAGAAAGTTACAGGTGACTGAACGATCCATTTGTTTGCACCAGAGTAATGAGAACTTTTATCCTACGTGTTAGCATTGGCAGAGTAATTTCTCGGCTTTCTGAAAGTCAGCTCTTTCACAAGAATTATGAAACACTTGCATTGTGCCTCCTCGGATTGTCTTCCTTTCTCCCTATTGCTCTTTTAAAACATAAAAACATTGAAGGGAATCACAAGAGGTTGAATGAGGAAAGCTCTACCTTCCAAACCACCAGCCCTATTCTCTTACCACACTGTTACCATCCTCCTCACTGTTTACTACGTTTCCAAGTTTTGAATCATCTGCAATTTTTTTGATTTTGCTGTCTACAACAACAACAACTTCGATTTGCAGAGCACCCTCCACGCTGGGCGGCGTCTCAGAGCCCAAGTCCAGGTCATTAATATATATTAAAAAAAGAGCGGTGCTCCTAATACCAACCCCCGAGAGACAATACTGTATACCTCCCTCCGATCAGATAAACAATCATGCATTACTACCCTCTGCTTTCTGTCTCCCAGCCAATTTCAGATCTATGCTGCCACTGCTCACTTAATCCCATGTGCTTCAATTTTGCTTAAAAGTCTATTATGTGACACTTTATCAAACGCCTTTGAAAGTTCATATACATAAAATCAACTGTCCATTACTCAATTCTCCCTGTTACTTCATGGAAGAACTCAATCAAGTTAATTAGATACAATTTGCCTTCAACCAATCCATGTTTGGTGTCTTTTATTGACCCATGTTTTTCCCGGATTATGGTTTCTAGAAATCTCCCTATCACCGACATGAGGCTGACTGGCCTGCAGTTACCAAGTATTTTCTTCTCCCACTTTTTTGAATAGTAACATTTGGAACCCTCCGGTTCTCTGGCACCACTCCCATATCCAATGAGGACTGAAAGAATGTGGCCAGGGCCTAAGCTATGTCCACCCTTAGCAACCTAGGATTTACTGTGATGTTGGCAGCATCTTCTTCTTTTGTGATAACAGATGCCAAAGCACTGCTGTGTGCAATTGGCTGCCACGATTCGCTCACAAATATATAGTCAATTCACTTTACAGTATATTTTGTGAAGCGCTTTGGGACGTCGATAAGATGTGAAAAGCGCTATATCAAATGCAAGGATTATTATTATTATTAATATTATGTGGAGTAAGGAAAGTTACCTGAGGTTTCACTCTGTCTGGGAATTGAAGCCAGGTCCTCTCGTTTGCGAGGTGAGTGTTTTAACCACTAAGCTACAGCTATAATAACTAATACCAGCAATAATTTACAAATGTGCTCTTTTAATAAATGTGAAAGACAAAATAATTATTATAGGGTCAGAGGCTTGTTTCAACTGAGACATTGAAAGGAGATGAATGTCCAGCAATGCAATCTTATCATCAGTGATAATTATCAAATTGATGTCACATTTTCCATACAGTTTATATACTTGCTTACAGGTTCTCGATGATCAGATTTATATTGCAACTTCCTTAAAGCCCTGGCAGGTCTGCCTTAGTTCTCCCACTACTGAAGCTCACAACAGCACATGAACTGGTCATGGAAAGCTTTGAATGTGAGGACCACAATCTTAATTCGAATCGTCTGGGTGATGGAACAATACACGTTTGATAATGCATTTGCTAACACACAGATCTCAACATCAGCTGCTCCGTTGATTTTAATACCACAGAAAATACTTGTTGCTATCAGCTTTCCCCGGCTGTTAACCAGCAGATCCAGGGCAACTGTGAGAGTTTTTGTTCCCGTCTCATCATGGTCACTAGGAAATGCCAAACATCAGGGACTTCAGAAGCATTCATTGCTGCAGTTATCCGATCGTAATTCATTTCTGCTTTTTTAATTAAACGTAGGATTATTCACTGATACTATGTGGTGTATTTTTTGATGAGACTCTGATGCCCGATGTATTAACAAACAAGTTGGTTTTAATCACACAAAGCCTAAAACATTGAATTCCCACCATGCCTGTCAGATCCTAACTCATTGCAGTCTATGAGAGCTACTTTTATCATCAGCTCATTTCTACTGCTATTCCTATCACTCCATTAGCACAACAATACTTGCATTAGCACATCCCTGCATCCCTATGTGTCTAGAATTTAATAATATTAATAACAATCCTTGCAGTTGATGCACGTTTCATATCGAGAGAACATCACAGAGCGCTTCACAGGATGTATTGTAAAGCATCAATACCAATTTGTCCCCTCTCTAACCAGACCATAAAATTAATCTCAGTAACAGATACAATGAAAACCCAAATTCTTTGTTAATAATGCTAGTATTCTGGAAATTTCCTCTAAACTCATGCAAAGTTGCAATAAGTTGCAATGATCTGGACTTGGGTGTACGGAGTACAGTTTCCAAGTTTGCAGATGACACTAAGTTAGGGAGAATAGTAAATAGTGAGGAGGATAGTAGCCATCTGCAAGAGGATATAGACAAATTGGTAAAGTGGGCAGACACATGGCAGATGAAGTTTAATGCAGAGAAGTGTGAGGTAATGCATTTTGGGAGAAGAAATGAAGGGAGGCAATATAGGCTAGATAGTACAATTTTAAATGGTGTGAAGGAACAGAGAGACCTGGGGATTTGTGTTAGTGACTCGTTGAAGGTGGCAGGACAGGTAGACAAGGCTGTTAAGAAGGCATATGGGATAATACTAGGCTTTATAAATAGGGGTATAGAGTACAAAAGTCAGGAAGTGCTGACTAACCTCTATAAGACTTTGGTGAGGCCTCAGCTGGAATACTGTGTTCAATTCTGGTCACCACACTACAGAAAGGATGTGAAGGCATTGGAAAGGGTACAATGAAGATTTACTAGGATGGTGCCAGGATTGAGGGACTTCAGCTATGAGGAGAGGCTAGATAGGCTAGGGTTATTCTCTCTGGAGCAGAGAAGATTGAGGGGAGACCTAATAGAGGTTTATAAGATCATGAGGGGTTTCGACAGGGCAAATAGAGAAAAACTATTTCCACTCGTGGGTGAATCTGTGACTCGTGGTCACAGATTTAAAATAGTTTCAAGGCGCAGTAGAGGGGAGCTGAGGAGAATTTTTTTCACTCAGCGAGTTGTTCGAATCTGGAATGCATTGCCTGAAAAGGTGGTGGAGGCTGATTCGATAACAACTTTTAAAAGGGAATTAGATCTTTATTTAGGGAGAACAGGTCTATTAGGCTATGGGGAGCGGGCAGGGCAGTGGGATTGAATCGCTCTTTTCAAAGAGCCGGCACAGACTAGATGGGCCGAATGGCCTCCTTTTGTGCCGTAAAATTCTATGAATCTATGAATCTATGAATCTATCTAAGTTGCTGAATAAACACCGATTGGAAGAGATATGTGGGCTTTCCAGTGTTTTGGGATTTATAACTTACCAAGCAATTTTTAAAGTCAGGAAAACAACATTTACAGATTTCTCTTTTGAATATAAAGGCTGACAATTTATAGATAGAGAACTCACATGAGAGACTGGTGATTTATAGGAATCTCACCACTCTGGTTCACAACACACAAGTTGTTTCAACAGGAACACAAGAGGTTTGGTTTCCATAAACCACTGGACCCCAACGAAGTGTCTACAACAGATATAAACAAACACATGGCTTATAGCACTGGAAATCATTCATCAAAAATTACGTAAGGTGATACAGCACAGAAACAGACAATTCAGTCCAACCAATGTTATATTCATCATCTGTGCCGGTGTTTATATTCCACACAAGTCCCAACCCTTCCTCTCCTGATTCTCTCTCCTATACCCTTCTATTCTCTCCTTCCTCCTCTATGCGTTATTTTTTCTTTTAAATAGATTGATGTGTATCTTGATTGTCAAGTATATATATACGTGTAGCCTGTAACAAATGGTGAGATTACATTCCACATCATCGTGTTTACAGGTTTGGTATAAGCCATTACTTTGGACTTGTATAAAATTCAATAGGAGTCCATGCCTACAAATGTATAATCGCTACATTTCATAGTAACTATAGTAAAGCACTTTGAGACATCTCGACAACGTGATAAGGGACTATATCAAATGCAACCCTTGTTATCAGAAAATAGAAATAAAGAGCGAAATTTGTACTGAATCAAGGATTTGTAACACAGAGGTTCAACTGAAAAATTTGACCTGATGGTCTTGTCTTTCAATCTATCTTCCCATATACAATTGCTTGGTAGAGGACACAGGGGTATTCTTTATTGTTTAATATATTGGCTGTCAGTACAGATTGTAACCATTAGTCTTGGCTGATAAATAGAATGGGGATTTACGACTAAAGTATAGTGTGAGACAACTGGATATGAATAACCTATGACCAAGATTATCAATCTCTCTGGCCAAAATTATTGATTTCTAATATGACTGATCCAAGTCTCAAAGAGGATTGAACAACGATTTGAGCTCTAGTCAGCCTCTAGATCATTTTGTTTTTCTAAATCGGCTATCTCATCACCGTTTCAAATTATGCACTAACAGAAAAATTAACTTGCGCTTTCTTTTAGCGCCATACCATGTTCAAATGGCTCAAAACACTGCACAGGGACAACAACAACAACAACTTCGATTTATATAGCGCTCTCCACGCCGGACGGCGTCTCAGAGCCCTTCGACAAGTTAATTGCTGACAAGGTAATTGCTGACAAGTAAAGTGCCAATTTTTGAAGGGAAACACAGCAGCCATTTGCCCTAACAAAGACCTACCTACAAGCAGCCATGGGATGAATGACCAATTAAACTGCGGGATTTTTAGCCAGGACAATGGGAGGACCTCCCTTACCTATTTGAATTGTATCGTGGGATATTTAACATCCACCGGAGCCAGCAGCCAGGATCGCAGTTTCAAGTTGGATCCAAATAAAGACATTTCTGACCATATAGGGCTTCCACCGCACAACAGTAAGAAGAATGGATATTTATATAGCCTTCCACATACGGTAATTTCTGGGAGCACTTTAAAAGGAGGTGTTTGGCACCCAGGAGATGTCCATGGGCAAATTCGAAAAGCTAGATATTAAGGTGGGACTTAAACACAGATGGAGAGCAGAAGAGCAGTGGTATAGAGGGAAAACATTCCAGAGGTTGGGGATGTGGGATTTAAACTATAACAACCACAGAACAAAAACACGTCGGAAGGATATCAGGCGCTGGGGGAAGGCCAGGGTAGGAGGAAGGGGAGGGAGGGAGGGAGGGAGGTGGGAGGGCGGCAGAAGGCATGATTGAAAATGAGGGCCTTGAGACCAGCCTTGAAGGAGGAAAGAGAGGAAGCAAAGCGGAGGGGCTGCAGGATGGAGTTCCACAGTGTGGGAGCAGAGAGGCTGAAAGCCTGGCCGCCGATGGTTGGGCGGTTAGGGCGGTGGACGCGGAGCAGGCCTGAGTCTGCTGAACACAGGGTGCGGGCAGCCTGATAGGGAGACAGTAGGTCAGAGAGATAGGTGGGGGCAAGGCCGGAATGGCCTTGAAAGTGAGGACGAGGATCTTGAATTTGATCCTCTGAGTGACGGGGAGCCAGTGGAGACAGGCGAGGGTGGGAGTGATGTGGTCGCGTAGCCTGGTACGGGAGAGTACACGAGCTGCAGAGTTCTGAATGATCTGCAGCCTGTGGAGGGAGGAGCTGGGGAGGCCGACGAGGAGAGAGTTCCCGTAGTCGAGCCTGGAAGTAATGCAGATGCAATGCTACATTGATATGGTGCCTTTCAGGTCAGGATGTCTCAAGGCATTTCCCACAACTGAATGAAAGCCTGAGCTCAGACCAGTATAGGTGACTAAAACCATTAAGGCAATTCAGTACAAAGTCTAAATTCAAATTACAGCTTAATATTCTTTGAGTCTTTGAGTGGTCATATAATAAATATATTGGACAGTGGTTGATATCCCACTGATATTCCCATAGTTTGGAATACCTTATTTGTATCTGTTTGACCAGCACCACACTGGAGTGTAGCCAGCCGAGACACTAGCTCAAGTCCTAATGTGGGTTTTGAACCCTTAAAGTTCTGAACCACAACCTGGGAAACTGAATGTTTACATTTAATTAGGTAGCAACCTCATCCATGCAGGGGCAACATCTCAAAGAGCATAAACAAAACACAAAATACCACAGATGCTGGAAATCTGAAACAAAGGCAGAAATTGCTGGAAAAACTCAGCAGGTCAGGCAGCATTAATCCGGATCTGCCGAAGGGTCGTGGATCCGAAACGTTGACTCACTTTCCTTTTTCCATGGATGCTGCCTGACCTGCTGAGATGCTGCCTGACCTGCTGAGTTTTCCCAACCACTTCTGTTTTTATCTCAAAGAGCATGACGTGAAGTTCATTTGTGCTCCCACTGACGTCATTGTTGATCACAGTGCGGCAGCAAATTAAATCAAATCCTATATATGCAAAAAGCAATACAATATACATTTATATAGTGCTTTTCAGGTCAGAAAGACTTTGCTACCTGGTCACCTGAACTGCGGGAGCCATGTTATTTTGGGGACCAGTATATTCTGCGAATAGAAATGATCAAGCTTTACACGCGTTTTTGTTACCTGCGCAAGAAACATTACATTAATTAAAAATATGCTAATTAATGGGAAAGTACATTCTCTCCAGTTAATTGATATGAAATTAATTCAATTAAATGGATTAAACATCAACTAGGCAAGACGAGGCTCCCTAAAGGTATGTTCATTGTCGGAAGCGAGTTGGGCCTAAGGTAGTGGGACTTTATGTCTATTAGTTTTGATAAATTGCTTCTGGATTCTGATCATTAACCACTCTAATTTGGGCCACAATTAGACTTTGCATTCTCGTTAAAGACAGAGCGAGTTGAAGCCTCCTTGGTCATTAATTAAATCCACTGACTGCACGTTGTAGAGATGGATGTTGCAGTTGCCTAGACTGTGGATCTCGGAGAGAGATGAAACAGCTGATGTAGCCCAATATAGCCCCGAGAAGTCACTAGAAATATCCAAAAAGTAAAGAGTAAGGGCTTAAAGGACGAAGAACTGTCGATACTTTGTTCTTTTTCAACTAAGCACCCTGTAGAGTTAGCTTTCAATATTACAACACTTAAAAGTACACGTTTTGCACATTATAGAATAAAACCCTGTTTTCTTTTTTATATGAGAAAATAAACGTTTTATTATTTTCACGTTTAGTGTGCACCCTTGTGTGCAGTGCAACCATTCACATGGCCTGTTAGTTGCTGCATTTCAAAAGATATAGAGGAGCACATACAGTATAATGCAGTAAATATGGTCCAACACTAGTCAAGGTGTTGATCATTCTCTTATTGTAGAGTTGAATACTGGTACATCTTTGTGTCAATCATAACTAATCAACAGACCAATTATGTTTTACCTATTGTCCATTACTGCTTGGCCATCTTTCAAAAAAATTAAAATCTTTATTACATTACATCCTAGTATTAAAAGCCCTGATTCACTATTACAGAATTCAGCATGGCACAGCTGGTAGCACTCTCACCTACGAGTCAGAAGCCTGTGGATTCACAGTTTAGACTGACACGCATATAACGATAATAATCCTTGCATTTGATATAGCATTTTACACGTCTTCTGGATGTCTCAAAGCACTTCACAGAATATACTGTAACGTGAATTGATTGCATATTTGTGGGTGGGCGAAATGCAGCAACCAATTGCGCACAGTAGTGTTCCATAAACAGTCGTGGATTGAAATGACCAATTTTTTTTTGAGGGATTATTATCAGGCGTGTGGAGTAAGGAAACTTGCCCAAGGTTTTGCCCTGCCTGGAATCCAACCCAGTTCTCTCGCTCGTAAGGTAAATGCTCTAACCATTGTGCTACAGGACTCCACGTCCAATAGAATCCAGGCTGATGGAGCACTATATTGTTGGAGATGCTGTTCTTCAAGTGAAACATTAAAACGAGTATTAGACATTATAGATCCCATTTCACTATTCAAAAAAAGATGGAATTTCACCCGAAGTCCCAGCTAACAATTCTCCAGATACAATTGGTCATTCACTTCCAGATTGTTTGGGAGCCATTGCTGTGCACACATTGGCTGCTGCATTCACCTACAAAATATACAATCACTACATTTACAGTAAATCCCGTGAAGCGCTTGAATACATACTCTTGCCATGAAAGCCATATAATAATTATTATTGAACATACAATTCATTTGTTTATTATTTTCTCTATGTTAAACCATGTGTTTCACTGACAGTCCTCTTCTAAGGAGATGAAAGCAATCCTACTAACCATATTTAACATATGTAATGTTTTATATATTGAACATATACAGCTGTCATAAATGAGAACAGTGTAAAGTGATATTATACACACCTTATTTATATCTTATTTCCACTGTGTGAATATGAAAGGTTACCTTCTTGAAATAATATATCCATGTACAACTCTAACATCCTAATTTATGCTTGTTAAAATAGTTTGATTACTGTTGTATATTTTTCTCTTCAGTTTTTCCCTTCTCTTTGGAAGGCACTTGTACACCGCTCTATGGAGATTATCTACCCTCTGGTACTTCACTCAAATGGCAATTATTTATGTGTGAATGACAAAAACAGCAAAAGTTATGGCAGCAAACTTTTCCCCAAGGGGTTGGGGCCTGAGGGTGGAATCACAACCAAGTCTAAACCCGTTGTCTCCAGTGACGTACATCACTCATTTTGCTCTCAATAGTGATCAGAAAAAGAAATCCTGACTGGTCCAATAGTTCTATTCTCCTCACCTGAGATTTTGAATTGAATACACATTTCCAGTGATTTTGGTGAACCCCAGAAGCCACTGATTCATGATACGATTGTGTTTGGAGTCAAAACCAGTCAGACATGAGAAAGAGTGTGCTAACAGAACCAAACATCCATCTAAGGAACTACAGATGTGATAAAATCAGCAGAAAGTAACACCATTCCAATAATGATTAAACTATTCACCCAGTTAAGTGAAAACGTCCTCTCGTAGGGATATGGTTGTTGGAATGATCAAGTTAGAAGCCAGGGTTTCCAGACATCCAGACTCAAGGATGTCTCCAACTATCTTCTCTTCAAACGCCTTTGAGTGCCAGTTTACAGGATACCAACTTAGTTCAGTTTCTTATTTGTTGCATGAAGGCAGAATCCCAGGAATCACACTCAACTTGCATGCTCTGTGGCATGTCTAATTGGCGGCTGTAGGCAACTAAGGCTCCCAAGCATTGTGACAATGTCAGGGAGTGGGTGGCTCACACCCACAGCCAGAGATCAGAGTGGAATTTATTGTGATGCCTTAACAAGTGAAAATTGTCACATCACATATTGCAATTTTCACCCTCCTATGATTTTACAGGATTGGGTCATCTGTTACAACTTTTTTGTGCCTGAGCTGTGATTTGTTACATTTTTATTTTACATGAATCAGCAGGTACTCTTTATCATTATCGGTACTGAAGAGCACTGTAAGCTTGTATTCAGCTGGTTTTGTATCAGCAGCTTTCATTTTCCCCATTGCGTGTGCAATCACAACGTTCTATGTTTTGGTCTCTTATTAAGACCAGTTCCTCTAGCCTTCAGCAATTCCTGTTGTGAATAACGTGCATTTTGGGCAAGACAACAATGGTGACCCCTGCGCTCTCCTGAGTTTTTGAAGCATGGACTTCAATATTGCTTTCAAAATCATCAACTAAAAATATGCAAAACATACAACGTCTTCAAATGCTCCGCAGAATACACTGTAAAGTGAATTGACTGTATATTTTGTGAACAAAACGGCAATTGCACTCAGCAGTGTCTCAAACACAGTGACCGAATTATTATAATTATATTCCGAAAAAGCGATCAACCATTAACTAAGAACCAGGTTGTTATGTACTGCTAGGTAAACAGAGGCAGGTGAAGTAAGGAAGCTTGCCTAGCATTTCTCCCTGTCCCGGAATCAAACCCAGTTACTTTCGCTTGCAAAGCGAGCGCTCTTACCACCAAGCTACTGTTAGGGATTTGTTTGTAGTGTTGTTAGAATCAACTGGAAAGAGTTCTATCCAATAGAGACATATTGCTACCTCAAAGTGCCATTGAAGCCAGATTGTTCAAGTTCAGCAATGCCTTACCCTACAGAACTATACAAGAGGACGAGTTTCTGGCACCAGCTAAAGTGAAAATGTTGGCTTCCATCAGCATTCCTTCCAAATGAACTTTGCTTTGAACCCGAGAAGATAAGCATCTGTGAACATCTCCTCTGATGGAGAGGATTGGAGAAACTTGTGTGAGCATTTCATCTGACATGAGAGGTAAACTCGAGCGAACATAAGAATAGTAATTCATGCATTTCATACAGCAATTTATCACATCTTCAAGACGTCTCAAAGCAATTCATGGAATATACTATCAAGTAACTTGACTGTATATCTTGTGGGTGAAACATGTCCTGAAGAGACAGAGGAGGAGTCGGCATCTTCTAAAGAGATAAAATGGCCATTTGGAACCATTTCAACTGCCGGCATATTTCTCCCAGCCAAGGAATCCTACCCACTCAATTTAGCGATGATCCTCAGAGAAGGGCCTCAGTAAACGTTCATCTTCTTTGAGAGTTTTTTGTTTGTTTGCATTTTTTGAAAGTTTTCTTTAGAATATTGCATAAATACTTCAAGTGAAGCCAAAACATGAGCAGGTGCAACATCAATGAGCAAAAATATTACTTTCTGGATTCTCACTCTTGGGGTGCCAGACACATTCTCATTTACAGTGCTAATGGGGATTTATGACACAGACTAATCATGTGGGACATCCAGTAGGTGAAGCAATTTCCTGAGAACAATGTACTGTGTCTGGATCTGTGGAATATTTATACTGCTGCTGACTGTTGATAATATTTGTACTGATTTACAAAGCCATTGATATGGTAGCGTGGAAAAATAAATGATGAATTATCTGTAATCGACATTTTTTTGCCACTCATTTGCTGCTAAAATAGTCTTGTGCCTTTCACATCGCTATGCATTTTCGAGTCCTATGTTATCAGTAGCTTTACTACCCTCTCACATATGTACATCTCCAGAGGTGTGAAATTTGCGTTGTCTGAGCCTGAAGATCATTATTTTAAAATTTAAGAAAGCTTGGAAAAATATCAATTTGTTCTTAATTTGGAAATTATGAAGTCATGTAGCTCAGTGCTTAGAGCACTCACCTTGCAAGCAAGAAACCCATGTCAATTCTCAGCAGGGCGAAACCTTAGGCAAATTTCCTTAATCCACCCATTTGTATTTACCTAGCGCTGAGTAGGAACCCAGTTGTTAATGGATTGGCATAAGACTCTTCCAGGGGTAATAATTTTGTCTTAAAAAATTGGTCACTAAATCCATGATTGTTTGTGGGACACGACTGTGCGCAATTGGCTGCCACGTTTAGCCCACAAAATATACAGTGAATTCACTTTACAATATATTCTGTGAAGCGCTTTGAAATGTCTCAAAGACGTGATGAAGACGTGATGATGAAGATGTGAAAAGTGCTAAATCAAATACCTGTACAGGGATTATTATTATTATTAATGGCTGTTGCACAACTGATTCTCCACAATTTCCTTAAAACTGTAAAATAAATGTGAGCAATCACTGCTCTTCCATCGGCTTATACTGCACTGTAGGACATCTGCTCTGTCAGGTCATTAACAGTGCCCGCTTGCATAAAATTTAGTTTGTCATAGAAAATGCACACAGTTCTGATTTAGTCCATGTTTGTAACTTTGTTTTCTCTCCCCACCCACCCCAAGTATTCATCATTCTATTCAGGCAATCTCTACAGAAGAGAGAACATCTATTCCTCATTGGTATTTTCAAT
Organism: Hydrolagus colliei; assembly: GCA_035084275.1. Taxonomy (NCBI): domain Eukaryota; kingdom Metazoa; phylum Chordata; class Chondrichthyes; order Chimaeriformes; family Chimaeridae; genus Hydrolagus; species Hydrolagus colliei. The sequence goes on along the minus strand of CM068743.1, from coordinate 8,199,647 downwards.
TCCTGCATTGATTAGATAAATAGCTCTGTGCTGTGATTGTGCAACTCTGTACTTGGTTATCTATCTCCACTACTGAGTGCGATTCTGTATTTGAAGTGGTTAGTGAATTTGCTCCCAAAGGCACCAAGGGGTTATTGGATTAATTGTGAAGGATTCTGGCTATTGTTGTAAATTGCTAATGCAAGCATTCACCCAATCTAGTGTTCTGTAGTGGATTTGTGTTGAAATTGTGGCCTACTTATGGAGCTTTCAGAAATGAGGAGAAAAAAATTCAGATTGTATCAATAATGGATTGAAGTAACCCTCGATCAAATTGACCACACTAGTCATGATTTACATCACATCTTGAGCCGTCAGTACTACACCAAGTACAGCAAAGTTTTGCAAAACTTCACAAGGTTAAATTCTGCACAATCCTAAATTTGAAGACAATGGTTTTAAAGTAAATAGTAAAAGACGAAAACTATGAGGATTTGTGGAAAATTCCTCCATTCAGTCTTAATTTCAAAGCTAATTTTTCACAGTTCCTATGACTCAATTAAACTATTTTCCCAAATCCTGCACAATCTTAAATGCAAATGCAAGAGTCATAAGGCGAAGACCATGAGAAATTTTAGGCAAGAGTAACTAACCTCACAACAGTAAGTTTATTGAGAAATAATCTTCAAATGTTTACCGCAATCAAACTATAACAGTAACGGTCTAAAATAAGAATCATAATAATAATCCTTGCGCCTTATTAGGTATTCAAGACATCTCATAACGTTTCACAGAATATACCATATATTTTGTGGGCATAACAAAATACCTTCATAATATCGTCTTCAAAGTCTGACATGATGACTATGTTCTTGACCTAATACACAATACAAAATAACATTTTTATAGCGCTTTTCACGTAGGGATGGATGGAAGGCAGAGTGAGTTAAGGCATGGATGTGGAGGAGAAAGGACAGTTAAATGTCGATCAAGATGCCTCAGTTCCCAACTGGTTTGGTGAGGTGGAGTGTGCATCTGAGCTTGATGATCTGCCAGTACCTGAGGTGAGGAGGTGCTGGAGCAAGCTAATCAGGAAGGCCTCGGTCCTGCTGACATTCAACTGTGGAAAGTTAGCTCTCATCCAAGATTTGAAGACTGACAAACATTCTGTCAGGACAGCAGCGGTCCGGGCTTTGAGGTTGGAGGCAGAGAGATAAAGTTGGGTCTCATCTGCATATATATGAAAGTTGACCCCATGTCTGCAAATGATGTCACCAAGAGGTTAAAGAGGAAAGGACAGGGGACAGAGGCCTTAGGAACACCACACAAAATCGTGCGGGGGATGGAGAGGATGCCATATGTGGAGACAAAGCGGAACCGATGTGAGAGATAGCATCTAAACCATTCAAGGATAGAAGCTTGAAGGTTAAGGTGAGAGGATAGGTGTTGGAGGAGGATAGAGTGGTCCATAGTATCAAAGGCAGCAGACAACAATAACAACAAAATTGCACATACCGTAAATACCCGCGTATAAGGCGCACTTTTTTTCACGTCGTAAGATCTCGAAAGTTGGGGGTGCGCCCTATACGCAGGTACAAGAAATTTTGAGCCTCGGAAATACAGTAAACAGGAGGGGCGGCCAGCGCTGTCAGCCGGGGTTTAGACACTGTGTCCGGCGGGGGTTGGGGGGGGGGAGCGAGTGACGGGGCTTCGGCCTCGGCCACCCGGACAGCGGCAGCAGCAGCGGACTTCAGTTCCGTGCCTGCTGCCTGCCTTCTGCCTAACCCAGTCTGCCTCCCTCCCTCCCTCTCCTGCCTCCCTCCCTCCCTCTCCTGCCTCCCTCTCCTGCCTCCCTCCCTCCCTCCCTCCCTGCCTGCCTCTCCCTCTCTCTCCCTCCCTCACCTGCCTCCCTCCCTCCCTGCCTCCCTCTCTCTCTCTCTCTCTCTCTCTCCATCCCTCCCTCCCTCTCACTCTCTCTCTCTCTCCCTCTCTCCCTGCCTGCCTCGCTCCCTCTCTCCCTCCCTCCCTGCCTCGCTCCCTCTCTCCCTCCCTCCCTCTCTCTCTCCCTCCCTCCCTGCCTGCCTCCCTTCCTGCCTGCCCTGCCTGCCTCCCTCTCTCCCTCCCTACCTGTCTCTCCTGCCTCCCTCCCTTCTGCCGGCAATATCATCGAAAATGCTTCCGTTTTTTTTCACCAAGAAAAGGCCAAAAGTGGGGTGTGCCTTATACGCGAGTGCGCCTTATACGCGGGTATTTACGGTATATAGCACCTTTCACGTCGGGAGGACGTCCCAAAGTGCTGAACAGTCAGTTCGGGACCTGAGCAGGGCAGGGAGGGTCGGGGTAGGGGGTGGTGTGATGTAAAGGATCTCAGCGCATTGAGACGTCCTCCTGACGTGAAAGGCGCTCTATAAATGTAATTGTTTTGTTGTTGTTGTATTGGCAGCAGTTATGTGTTAAGTCACATTTCTCTATTGCACACATACAAAAGATGTCTCGTTGTAACAAGTTACAAACCCATTTAAACTGCATCAAAGTAATATAGTCATGGATAATTTAGAAAAATCTTACATTTTCAAATCCTAAAATCCTCCCATCAAAGTAAAATTTATCAAATTCCCTTCCATTGTGTGAATCCCAGAAATTTGTGTTTGACGGATGATGTATCAAGTATTTTGATTTCAGTTAAAAAGAGTGAAGCAAGATTAAACCCCTACAATAAAAGTTTTTGGATGGGCCAAAGGGCCTTCTTCATCCAGACCAATTTTGTGGTCTTGTAGTTGTATCTTGCAACGGACTTCCTTACTTTGGTTACAAAGAGTCACAAGTAAAACTGGTACAGATACTGTACTCAAGAGATATTTATTCATTCAAAAAGCATCGATTCCCTCAAGCTAGTTACTGCACTGCACGGCAAAGCGTGTGACTAGTCTAGAACCAATATACATTTCGTGGCTGATTGCGAACAACAAATTATATCACAATCTAGATCATCTTCTGTTTCTAATCTTTTGTATTATACAGCCTTTATTTTCGTTTATCACTCAGTGCTGAAAATTGTCAAGTAACAAAAACCATGCAGAAAAAACTGTATTTTCCGGCAGCTGTGAACAGCAAAACATAAAAGCTGCTTACGTGCAAAGCTGCTCGGCTGGAAAGAAAAGAGAAATTTGCAACAGCAGATTTAATTTTAGTAACTTTTTAGATTATTTTCTGAATAGGCTAATCACGATTCACTGCTGTCCCAATTCAAAGATATTCATTAGCAAAATCATACCTTGCTTTGTTTTCATCATTACAAACAGAAGGTTTTGCATAAACTCACATCCCCATCATTGATTGTTTCCTCCACTTTCTGGAGCACAATACGGTTTACATTTATACAGAGCGTTTCATATCAAGAGGATATCTCAACAACAAAATTACACTTGTAGAACGTCTTTCATGTTGGGAGAACATCACAAGACGCTGAACAGTCAGGGGTCAGGACCCAAGCATGCAAAGGATGGGGGCAGAGTTGGGATGAGGGAGGGCAGAAAGGTATGGGGGTGACAGAAGGTATGGTCGAAAAGGAGTGTGTTGAGTCAGGCCTTGAAGGAGGCAAGGGAGGGAGCAAAATGAAGTGGTGGTGGGATTCAGTTCCAAAAAGTGGCGGCAGAAAGGCTGAACACCCAGCAGCCGCTGGTAGGGTGTCCTGGGCGGGAGACGTGAAGCAGGACGGAGGGGTAGGGATGAGGTCAAGGGAGCAGATGGTGAGTTTCATGATGATGATGATGAGAGAGGAAGAGGAGACAAGTTTGAAAATGTGGAAGGAGGAATGGGTAGGGGTTAGAGCGTGTGATGGAGTTGAGGAGGGAGTGGCTTTCCTCCCTTACATCTGTTCCATGACCGGTATAGCCTTGCACCACCTCCGCAATATTGCCAGATTCTGCCACTACCTCATCCCCCATGCTGCCGAAACTCTCATCCAGGCCTTTATCACTTCCAGGCTCAACTCCAGGAACTCTCTCCTCATTGGCCTTCCTAACTCCTCCCTTCACAAGCTGCAGATCATTCAGAATTCTGCAGCTCATGTTCTCTCCCGCACCAGGCTCCGTGACCACATCACTCCCACCCTCACCTGTCTCTACAGGTTCCCCATCCGCCAGAGGATTGAATTCAAGATCCTCATCCTCACCTTCAAGGCCATTCTCTCCGACCTGCTCTCTCCCTATCAGCCCGCCCATCCCCTCCGCTCAGCAGGCTCTGGCCTGCTCCGCGTCCACTTCCCTAACTGCCCCACCATCAGTGGCCGGGCTTTCAGCCTCTCTGCTCCCACACTGTGGAACTTGATCCCACAATCACTTCACCTCACTTCCTCTCTTTCCTCCGTCAAGACCTTCCTCTTTGATCGTGCCTTCTGCTCCCCGGCTAACTCTTCACCTCTCTTACTCTCCTCCCCCCTTCCCCCTACCCCAACCCTTCCCCCCACTGCCCGGGTCCCGACCTGACTGTTCAGCACTTTGGGATCTCCTCCCAACGTGAAAGGCGCGCTATAAATGTAATTTTGTTGTTGTTGTAGTGGCGGTTAGGAGGGTAGAGGCAACTGAACGGATTTCCTCAGTTTTGAACTTGGGGAAATCCAGCAAGAAGAAGTAAGAAATCAAGTGGAAAAATTAAGAATAATTGGGAAATCTAGTGAAAAAAACAAAGAAGAAATGGGAAATCCAGCAGGAAAACAAGATAAAATAGGAAATCTGTTGGAATTTCTGAGAAAAATGGGAAATCCAGTGGAATTATGAAGACAAAATGGGAAATCCAGTGTAAATACAAAGGGAAATTGTGAAATCCAGTGGGAAAACAAAGGAGAAATGGGAAATCCAATGGAAAAACAAGCCAAAATGGGAAATCCAGTGGAATTACAGAGACAAAATGGGAAATCCAGTGGAATTACAGAGACAAAATGGGAAATCCAGTGGAAAATAGAAGACATAATGCGGAATCCAGTGAAAACACAAAGAAAATATGAGAAATCCAAAGGGAATATGAAGGGAAGTTCTGAAGTCTGGTCAAAAAATGAAGATGAAATGGGAAATCCAGTGGAAAAACAAGAGAAAATAAGAAATCAAGTGGAAAATTATGAGTGAGTGAGTGAGTGAGTGAGTGAGTGAGTGAGTGAGTGAGTGAGTGAGTGAGTGAGTGAGTGAGTGAGTGAGTGAGTGAGTGAGTGAGTGAGTGAGTGAGTGAGTGAGTGAGTGAGTGAGTGAGTGAGTGAGTGAGTGAGTGAGTGAGTGAGTGAGTGAGTGAGTGAGTGAGTGAGTGAGTGAGTGAGTGAGTGAGTGAGTGAGTGAGTGAGTGAGTGAGTGAGTGAGTGAGTGAGTGAGTGAGTGAGTGAGTGAGTGAGTGAGTGAGTGAGTGAGTGAGTGAGTGAGTGAGTGAGTGAGTGAGTGAGTGAGTGAGTGAGTGAGTGAGTGAGTGAGTGAGTGAGTGAGTGAGTGAGTGAGTGAGTGAGTGAGTGAGTGAGTGAGTGAGTGAGTGAGTGAGTGAGTGAGTGAGTGAGTGAGTGAGTGAGTGAGTGAGTGAGTGAGTGAGTGAGTGAGTGAGTGAGTGAGTGAGTGAGTGAGTGAGTGAGTGAGTGAGTGAGTGAGTGAGTGAGTGAGTGAGTGAGTGAGTGAGTGAGTGAGTGAGTGAGTGAGTGAGTGAGTGAGTGAGTGAGTGAGTGAGTGAGTGAGTGAGTGAGTGAGTGAGTGAGTGAGTGAGTGAGTGAGTGAGTGAGTGAGTGAGTGAGTGAGTGAGTGAGTGAGTGAGTGAATGAATGGGAAATCCAATGGAAAATCCACCTTAGAGGGACCATACTTGCATGGTTTGAATCCTACTTAACCAACTGCCTCCTCTTCATCTCAGCAAATAGTCTCTCTTCCCGCCCATGCCAGGTCAGCTGCAGGATACCCCAGGGCTCCATCCTTGGCCCTCTTCTTTTCCTTATTTATATGCTCCATCTGTACATGCTTACATCTTGGCGATGTAATCTACAGACACAGGATAAACTTACACATGTATGCGGATGATACACAAATCTACTTTGCCTCCTCCAGTACCAACTCCACGTTCCATCGATGCTCCATAAGCTTGTCTGGCAGACATCAGGGACTGGATGAGTACAAACTTCCTGCAGCTGAATATGGACAAGACTGCAGCTATACCATTTTGGCTCCCGTCAACATCACTCACTCTTGCGGATCTAAACTCCTCAATCTCCCTGGACTCTCCTTCAGACTCACCATACCAGTGCACGATCTGGGAGTCCGGTTCAACCACCAGCTGTCCTCCCTTCCCCACATCTAGTCCCTGACCAGGATTGCCTTCCACCACCTCAGCCACATTGCCCACCTCCAAATGTACCGTACCCCAAAGGCAGCCAAAACAAAGCATGCGTTTGTCACCCTCCCCACCCCTCCACTCCCTGCTTGGATTTCTCAAATGCACTCCTCACCGGTCTCCCCAGCTTCACTATTCAAAAAATCCAGCTCGTCCAGAACTCTGCTGTCCACATACATATCTCTCCCAAACTCTGTACCCACATTTCACCAGCTTGGGCCAGGTTCCACTGGCTCCCCATCACCGAAAGGATCAAATTTAAGATCCTCACACTCTGGTTCAAATCCCTACACTCCCTAGCACGTCCCTATCTCTCCAACCTCCTCACTCCCCAATCTACCCCCTGGCATCACTGCTCGACTGTTACCAGCCTCCTGTTTGTCTCTCGTATCATCTGATCCACCACTGGAGGTCACACATTTAGCCCGAAACTCTGGAACAATCCCTCAAAGCCTCCACCGTGCTCCCTCTTCCCACTCTGAGATGCTACCCTGCATCTATATTGTCGTTGTTGGTTAAATCACTTTGCAATACTGTAATTGCATTGAGTTGTTGGATTGGTATTTTGACATCAGTACATCTGTTCTTAACGATCATGTTTCAACCATCTTTTGGAGTTTATTGGAATTTACTGAAAATGTGCTGGACAGTAGCACATGGTTTGGTAGTGGATATCTGACTGGCCATGACAGGCACTGTATAACAGAGCAGGATAAAAATTCATTCATTCAAATTCAAATCATTCTTCTCTGCTGAATAGGTTTACTGTTCAAACCCTAGAGATTTAAGCATGTTTCACAACAATGTTGGGTTTCTGTCTTTTGTGAATTATTTTCTCGAATGTGCTTGTTGGCTTGCAAGTAGTAAAATCCATCGATTCTCTCCTTGGTTGTCAGTCTCCCGGTGAACAAACTCTGTGATTCATGACTGGAGCTGCTGATTGCTCCACAGAGAAGCCAGTTTTCTGCTCAAGCCTCCACCTGAATAAGACTCTGTAGAGTTCCTGTTCATCCTCAGACATTTTATCTTTACAATCATACACAGGCATGTACCATTTCTATGCCAAGCAAACAATTGCAGAGTTCTGTAGGTCAGTGACATCAACCTCTCCCTATCAACCGGCACTGTTCCCACCCCTCTAAAAACTGCGGGCATCACCCTAATCTTGAAGAAACCTTCACTGGACCCATCTCTACTCTCCAGCTACCGCCCCATCTCCAACTTCCTATTCCCCTCTAAAGCCCTGGAATGAGTCATCCAACTCTATCTAGAAGATATTCTCGCTCTACCCTCGACTCCAGGACTACTGCTGTCCTGACAGATTGGTCTGTCAGACATCAAGTCCTGAATGAGAGCTAACTTTCTACAGTTGAATGGCTACAAGACAGAGCCTTCCAGATTGGCTCACACCAGCACCTCCCTGCATCAGGCGCTGGCAGCATCAAGCTCCATGGTTGTACTCAATCTCACCAAGTCAGTCAGGAACCTAAGTGTCTTATTCGATCTTCAACCGTCTTTCCTTCGCCACATCCAAGCAATGACCCGCTCTGCCTTCGCTCACCTCCGAAATAATGCTCGACTCTGCCATTATCTTATCCCCACAGCCGCTGAAAAGCTCATTCTTGCCTTCATTACATGCCGGCTCGGCTATGCAAATGTCCTGCTTGTCGATCTTCCCAGTTCCTTCTTCCACAGGTTGCAGATAATCCAGCACTCTGCAGCCCATGTGCTCAACTGCTCCAAGCTTTGTGACCCCCATCTCCCTCCTCCTCGCTGACTCCATTGGCTCCCCATCACACAAGATCCTAGCGCTCACATTCAAAACCCTCCATGGCCTCACCCCACCCTACATCTGCAAACCCCCTACCAGCCTGACCGCCCCTTCCACTCAACAGGCTCCTGCCTGCTCCACATCCCCCAACCCACCTGCCCTCACCATTGGCGGGTGAGTCTTCAGCTACTCTGCCCCCAACCTCGGGAACTCCATCCCGCAGATATGCTGACATGAAAGGCGCTCACAAGTATAATTTTGTTGTTGTTGTTAAGACCAGGTACTGAACTCGTTTTAAAAGCAGATTGATACATTGATGGGGTAAGGGTTGGAGGCTTTCTTCATCCAGATTAATCTTGTGGTATTGTTTTTTTTAAAAAAATTGGGATTATGAGGAATTCTCAAAAGGCCAGTGCTAAGGTGGATAGAATGCAGAAAATAATTTGTTCTCTATCCAAAGCACCTTCTTGGTTTGCTCTGTTCATGCCAACCTTAACATTGACATCCAAAGCAGCTTTCAGAACCAGGATTTGCAGAGTGACTCCCACTGGCAAACCAGTGGAAGTATTGTAGATTGATCATCACATTTCCAATAATAATCTTTGCATTTTGATATAGTGCTTTTCATGGCTTCAGAGCATCTCAAATTGCTTCACAGAATATATTGCAACTGTGTATTGACTGTATATTTTGTGGGCAAAACGCAACAGCCAATTGCGCACAGCAGTGGCCCACAATCAGTGGTCGATCGAAGTGACCAATTTTATTTATTGTGTTTTTTTGAGGGATTATTTTCAGGCATGTGCGGTAAGAAAATTTGCCCAAGGTTTCGCCCTGGCGGGAATCAAGCTCTGGTCTCTCGTTTGTAAGGTGAGTGCCACTGAGCTATAGGACTCTACATTTGACATAGTCCTTCAGCACATCGTCGAGATGTTTCAAAGCACAACACAGGATTTTTTATGTGAAATGCAGTGACTGTGGATTCACTGGCAAACAATTTGTATTTGTGTTTTGCACTTACACAGGCTGGCATATCGCAAGTTTTAGTTACTGGAAGCGGTGGATGTTTGCAAATCCAGGTTCTGATCAGCACATTTTCAGCCTCAATATTTACACGCATGTGGTTTGATGAACTCAGATTCATGTAATGATTATCAATAGCCTTGCTACCCTACACGAAAGCTCAGCTAACATAGCAAACCCAAGCAATTTTAAACATAGCAATTCAGTACAGTCCTTTCATAAGGTCTCCAGTGTAGTATAGTGGCCATGAATTTGCCCACACAGTCACTACACCTCACATTAAAAGTCATATGAAGCACTTTACACATCACAACATTACATTTGTAATGTGCCTTTCACATCAGGAGATCAGGACAGTCGGGGATCAGGAGCCAAGTGTTGGGGAGTGGGGGACAAGGTTGGGATGAGGGAAGGGAAAGAGCATAGATGGGCGGCTGAAGGCACGACTGAAAAGGAAGGTCTTGAGTCATGCCTTGAAGGAGGCAAGGGAGGGAGTAAGGTAAAGGATTTGCTTTGGGATAGTGATGGATGGGAGAGGAAAGCCCCGCCGCCAATGGTAGAGCAGGTCGCGCGGAGACAAGAAGATGGCTGGAGCTTGCTGAACAGAGGAAACATAGGGGGTCAGCAGGTCTGAGAGGTAGGAGTGGGCAAGGCCATGGAGGGCCTTAAAAGTGTGGATGAGGATTCCGAATTCTATCCTCCGAGGTATGCAGAGCGATTGGAGCCGGGCAAGAGTGGTGGTGATGGGGTCACGGAGCCTGGCACAAGACACAAGCTGCGGAGTTTTGGATGATCTGTAGCTCGTGGAGGGAAGAGTTGGGGAGGCCGACAAAGAGGGAGTTTCCGTAGTTGAACCTCAAGATGATAAATGCATGTATGAGGGTTTTGGTGGCCTGAGGAGTAAGGCAGTGGCGGAGACAGGCAATGCTGCAGAGATAGGGGAAGACAGGGCCATGGCATGGATTTGGGGGAGAAAAGTTGAGGGTTGAACAAACCACTTAGGTTCCTGACTGGCTTGGTGAGGTGGCATGTGCTGATGCTGCCAGTGTCTGAGGTGCATAGGCAATGGTATGAGCCAATCAGGAGGGACTCAGTCTGCTGACATTCAGCTGTCGAAAGTTGGCTCTCATCCAGGACTTGGTATCCAATAGGCAGTCTTTCAGTTGGCCTGGAATCGAGGGTGGAAGCAGAGAGGTAGGGTTGGGTGTCATCTGCATACATGTGGAGGTTGACTTCATGTATGCAGATGATGTCACCAAGGGGAGTATGTAGAGGTTGAAGAGGAGGGGAACAAAGAGCCCTGAGGAACACCACTCAAGATGGTGTGGGGGCTGGAAGAGACCTGTTGGCAGAGGCAAAGTGGAGAACAGTGTGAGAGGTAGGAACTGAACCAAGGACAGAACCTTAAAGGTTGATACGAGAGGAGAGGCAGTGGTGGAGGAGGATGGAGTGGTCCTCAGTGTCAAAGGCAGCAAAGAGGTCGAGGAGGACAAGGAGATAGAGGGAGCCCTGATCACAGATGGATAGGATGTTGTGTCTGACCTTGACCAGAGCAGTTTCCATGCTCTGAGTAGCACGGAAACCCAATTGGAGGGTCTCGTGAAGGGAGTGGTAGGAGAGGAATGCACGACACAACGATTCTTTCAAGGACCTTGGACATAAAAGGGAAGTTGGAGATAGTCCGGTAGTCAGAAAGCAGAAATGGGTCCAGAGAAGGGTTTTTCTTGATGAGGGTGATTGTAGCTGTTTTTAGGGGGATAGAAACAGTGCCAGATGATAGAGAGAGATTAATGGTGTTGGAGAGCAGAGGGGTGAGGAGGTGAAACTGGGAGGCAAGGAGTGTCGTGGGGTTCAAGGGAACAAGTGGTGTGTTTCATGATAACAACATGACAAGGTTTCTGTATCAAATGCAAGATTCATTCTTAACTAGGAACAGAGTGTGACCGAACCCAAGTCTATCTGTTCTGCACCTTGAGTTATAAAGTTATGATAAGGAATGCTTGCAATCTATAATATGTCATACACAAAACATGAGACAAAATAAGATACATATATATTACAGTATTAGGTGTGTATTATATGTGTTCTCATTTAGTGGGGAAGCCATAAACAATGTAGTTTTACACTAAAATCATGTGATAAATCATATCATACTGCTTTATAAAAGGCCTACAGCGGGCATGGTAAGGGAGGTAAATGCTTTGGTTTAATCTGAGGTCTTTCCAAGGTCTTTACGAACTACTGGAACTGCACTATTGTGGTTCATGTCATGAGAGTTCCTTAATTGAATTATAGCCTTAGAATTCATCGAGTTCAAGCCTTAAAACCTATTCACTTATCCCTTAATCTTTAGATATTATCAATTAGATGTACTAATCTTATCGTATGAAATCCATCACACAGTACATATCTTTTCAGAGTAGCAATCTGCTTTATTTGCTTTTACAACAATTCGTTGCAGCATTAGAGCACTTCAATTAATCTCTTAAAACAAACAGTATAATAATGTAAAATCTGAATACTTCTATTAGACTTTCAGGGAGTTTTCCTGCAAAGGCCATTTGTCTAAAAAAAATCTTATTCATTTGCACACAACACAGGGCAAAAGCTAAGGGAAGTTTCCTTACTGCACATGCCTCTAGTTACCTAGTACTTTAGTAACTAGGAACCCAGTTGTTAGTCAATTGGTGGATTGCTTTTCAGCGGTAATAATCCTTTCTAAATAATAATTTGATTATCTATGTCTGTGGGACACTGCTGTGCGCAATTGACTGCCACAGAATAGTCAATCCACTTTACAATTCATTCTGTGAAGCACTTTTGAGAAGATTCAATAATGTGATAAGGCTCCAGATAACCACCATCCAGCTCAATGACAGCAACAATGACTAAACATGAAGACTGTGGCTTGTGGAGTCCTGTAGCATAGTAGTTAGAGTGTTTTCCTCACAAGCGTGAGGATTTGGGTTCAATTCCCAGGCAGGGTGTAAACTTAGGCAAGTTCCCTTACTCTATAAACACCTCTGTTTACCCAACAGTAAGAAGCAACCTGCTTGTTGGCTGTCAATTGGCAGATTATTTTCCAGGGGGTGATAAACCCTCAATAATAATACTGTAATATTTTGGTTGCTCAATTCATGACTGTTTGTGTGATGTTGCTGTGCTCAATTGGCTGCCACAAAACTCATAGTCATTACACCTTTCGGTATATCCTGTGAAATGCTCTGAAACATCATGACAAGACATGATAAGGTGCTATATTAAGTGCAAGGATTATTATCAGCAGTACAGTACTTGTATTATTTCAAATCCAAGGATTATAATGATCAAAATGATTCTTATTAGGAATTCAGTTTGGCTGGATCCAAGTCTATCTGTTCTGTACCTTCAGTTATAAATGTGTGAGGAACGTAAGCAATCTATAATATTTCATACACAAATCACAAGATTATATTTGCATGCCATTCATTTCTACGAGTTCATGAATGATCTCCTGTCACTTGCCACTCTGGATGAATTTTAGGGCAATCCTTGCTTATTGCTCCAAGGATAATAAATGTGTACTGTCAGAAGGATATGTGTAAGACAAATTTGCTGTATGTAAACATTATCTTATTCTGTAGAATACGAACATGCAGGTTCATGGTGATATGCAGAATGATTAAAAAAAATTCTAAAATGTTATTTTAAATTTATGGCGGAGCCTTTAAAATAAATGGGAACAATTCTATGAAACGTGCAAAGTATGGTTGATGGGGGTAAAAAAGCACAATCTTATTAAATAGTTTATTACTTATTAATCTTATTGAATCATTTCAGAATTGTAGATTTTCCTTAACCCTTAAATTCATCAGACCCATTGAGTGGTACAAACTTCCTAAGAGATTGGAGGAAATATCAAAACTAGTACAAGACACACATTAGATCCCTGCCCCTGTCCTTCTATCATCTTTGATTGTAGTATATAGCCTAGAGCGAACATATTATAAAAAATGTGAATAAGTGTTAAAAATTTATGTCTTAAAAAGAACCTTAAAAAAAAGCTTTCTTTGACCATCCCTTTGGACAATATCCTCAAAGTTTGTCCTGTCTGCCTTTTCAAGTGAACATTTAAAGATCCCATGGCACTATTTGAAAAGAAAAGGGATCTTCTCCCAATGTTCTGGTTGACAATCCCCCAGGTAAAATTGGTCAATCACTTTATGTTGGACATTGATTCCTTTAAACAAATTGGTTGCGGCATTTGCCTACAAGGTGCTCAGCCACAGAATTTCACAGTACAGTACTGTGCATCCTGTGAAGCACTTCGAGACATCTTGAAGGCGCTACATCAAACGCAAGGATTATTATTTATTATAAGCATGGCTTTTTCTATGTAAGTGCACATTATGTTCCTGCAGATTAGCTCAGAAACTATCAATATCCATAAGTGTCATAAAATAAAGAGCATGTGGTCTCAGTCTATTGCAGTTTCCCATCTCACCATGATTTCACTTCTTGAATACTGGCTAAAGGAATCCCATCAGTCATTTTTACCACATTCATAAGAAAAGAATGGTACCTCTGACAATGCAATGGAGTAATTCAATGCTCCACCACCATCACATCTGACTGTCTAGACTGTGAACTTGAAGCTTCAATGGAAAGCTTGAAATAAAAGTAGTTATTATCTCTGCAAATTACTCAATTTTAAATATATATCCAGTACTGCGTACAGTGATATTAGATTGTGGCAACAATAATAATAATACCTGCATTTGATATAGCACCTTATCACATCTTCGAGACATTTCAAAGCGCTTCACAGGATATACTGTACTGCAAAGTGATTTGATTGTATGTTGCAAGCCAAATGTCATGTAGTTTCCTGAGATGTTAAACCAAGTTCCTATCCATTGGGATACGTTGGAATTTTAATAACACAAAGAGCAGAAGTTTAAAATCAAGCCATGGAAATTCTTTCTATTCACAGCTACATCCAGTGATTTATAAAGGACACTTTTCTTATTACTCTCTAGGTGTTATCTTGGACACAGTATGCATTATTGCCTCTGGTTTACACATAAACAGCACAAGACTATCATTCCAAACTGTGGTGAATTTAGAATGAAAAGCTTTTGAATGCTTTATGGATTAGCCGAAGCGCAGTCTTGAAGAATAGAAAGTTCCAGTGTGTTAAAGAACACAAATTATCACATTTATCTTTGTGTGAAAAACAACCAAATACTGTACACTCTGCTTCCATGGAAAAGAAACACAAATGCCAAACATCAAGAAGCTTAGTTTCCTGAATGCTATTCTTTATCAAACTTGACAAGAACTAAGCAGTTCTTAAGAATACTAATGCTGAGGTATAGTCTGAAACAACCAGAAGTTCCAGTGACAACTGGATTGCATGTCTGAATGTACAACAGTCAAGAGGTGAAGGAACGGAACTCAATATCTAATGCATCTTGCCTTTGTGCTTCTCCATCGGAGTTCAGCCTAAACCCACTGAGGATATCGCATGTCAGTGTTGCTTACTTTTTTTTTGACAAAAGCTTCACATAACCTTCAAACAAAGCCTCAGCACGGGCCAATCACTGACAACTTGCTGAATCCCACAGGTTCGATAAATGTCATGTTTTCATCTTCCAGCGGACTCCAGTTTTAAACCCAGCTTTAATAGATGCTGCATGTAATATCACTTGAAGAACATTTGATCAACAAATTAGGTAGGCTGGTCAGTGCATTGCTAACATGTAATAACTCCTGCTAGTTAACATTCAACAGGCAAACATTACTTGAAAGGGAGATGGTCGGGAGCAACAGAGCTAGTGATATTAAATTATTGGTACAAATATTTAATGCCCTACTTACATACACTGCTGAAATGGGTGAAAACTAATTCTAGCAGTAAAGCAAGTGGGAGTTGAGAGAACAGCAATTATATTTCCCTCCCCAGACTCCCATTGACTAGGAGCAGAGGAGAGCCATTAGTATAAGTTTAACTAAGCACATGAATGAAACTCTGCTAACATCATTTAATTTTTAACTGTGAAAGGCTCAAGAATAGTCTAATGTACAACCCAAGAACTTATAAGAAGCCATTTCGAATTTGCAATCTCACATCTGTAAGTATACTGAATTATCTTTCTGTTATATCTTGTTCTCCCTTCTCTCCAAGTGCCGGGTCCCTAAGCCATGATCACAATCCCACCTCTTCCCCTACCGCACTGTTAAGCAATCTGACATGCCACCTGGTGTGGAGGGCGCTACAGCAAAGACCAAATCAATCTGCTCTATCTGCTTAATATAGGAAAGCTTCCGATCATTTTACCGATACAACCACCAATGAGGGCGAAGGAATCCAAGGGTATGGGTAATTAGATGAGTGGAAGCTCATGCAAAGTACAAACACTGACAAGGACTAGTTAGGTCAGATGGTCTACATCAATCCTGTAGATAGTATTAAATTCGATGAAACCATCTTCTCAAATATTTTACACATTGCTATGTGCAAATTGATTGTTGTGTTACCCTACAAATACAGTCACTACACTTCACAGTATAATCCTGTGAAGCACGTTGAAGAATACTCTTGCCATTAAAGCTACTATACCAGATACAGTACAAGGATTATTATTTATTGTGAATTGCCTTTTCCCCAATGCTGCTCAAATCTGGCTGATGCAACATTAATTCAGTGATGATGTTGCTATTTGTATATATACACCAATAATGTAAGTGAATCAATTCATCACTCTACATGTGTTGGACATTTCTCCGTGGTACTCAATTATTTTGTATATTACAATAGAAATTGGACTAAAGCAACTTGTGTTACAAATGAGCCATCTTTATAACAAATCCTTTATATCTTTGGAGAGCAAGATTTTACATCAAGCAGGATGGAGATATGGACGTATCCTTCAATTTTTCCTTTCCTATTTGGTCAGCCAGATGTCTGACACATACAGAAACCTATTACCATCCTAAACCAAGCTGAGAATTCCAGACATATGTTCAAGCAGTCTGATCTGTACTCCCAACCAAGGCTTATACTGTACAGTACTAACATCACTTGCACATCTGGTACAGTGGAAACAGATAGCGAAGATGAAAAGAGGATTTATATCTGTCAATCCACTGAGACAGCATGGTAAAACCACTACAAGGAAATTTTAGATACCTTTTCCATGTTCTCCTTCAAATAACTTGTAGTTCAACTGAAGAAATGTCAAATTCACAGACTCACTGAAATAGATTAACCAAATAGAATTCCACGCATCCCACCAACATGTGGAAATTCAAGAGATACTTATTGGAATGCAATTCGTGCTCTCTTCCTGGAATGATGCATTCTGCCCAGCTAATTGCGGAAAGTTTGATATCACTGTCTGGCAATCTTTTCCACTGTTTGTCCAGTCCCAAATTGGTTCATCACGGAAAATAGTTAGTGATGTTTCATTTGTGCTTCATATAGTCAAGGAATTGGTTGCTGCGCATCTTTAGCTTAATCTATATCTGGTTATGAACCAACTTATATGGTTACCTAACCCTCATTGGGACTTAAAATATTATTAGTCCCAAATAAAATATTATGAGTCCCAATGAATTATAGGTAAACATGGAAGCTGGAACCACTACTAAACTTGTAGTGGTTTGGTACTGTAGTTACTGTACTAACTACAGTGCTGGTATCCCTCCCCGCGGTCTTTTCATCCGCGGATTTCAGTGAATTTTGCATATCCACGTGTTTGAACACTAACACTAGTGTTTGGAGCTAGGACCCAGTTGCATCAATCGGCCATGATGTCACTTCGCGCTAGCGTTTGGCGCTAGGACCCAGTTGTGATGTCGCAGTCGATGTCGCTTCTCTCTTAGGATTAAGGTAAATAACATGAATTTATTGTTTTTTATATTCTTTTTGATTGTGTTATTTGAACATTTATTGTTTTTGTTAGGCTATTGTGTATTTTTTTGTGTTTAGTAAAAGAACAAGCAACTTACTCCCCCTAACCCCATGTTTTCCACAGGGCCTTGTATTTGCTAACCATGGGAGTTTTCAGGAACGTATCCCCCGTGGAACGTTGGGGAGGGATGCCTGTATCTACTATCATGAACTCTTCTGCTTAAAGTGTGGAACTGGCAGAGGAAAAAATGCTTTCGCCCTCACTCCAACTCTGCAAGAATTATACCAGTCACACACAATTTTTTATTATAATCTCACCGAGAGTTTTGCACTGATATCTCATCTCCCTGCTGAATCATCCTGCAAAAGAATGCGCTGCACTTCAAAGAAAACTTCCTTTAAGTAGCAAATCAAATTGTGTGCTTCATCGCAAATCCCGCTATGTGCTTGTTTCACTGAACAAACTCAATCTGGTAAGTGATCCACAATGTCACTTACCAGAGGTACTGTGCTTAGCAGAAGGCAACAGCTTGGCAGTGAGTCAGTGGAAGCCCGAACATCACACCATGGGATTCAATTGATGGTTACCAACCTGTAACTGAAGTGATATAATAAATTGCATTTCATACTGATGTACAGTACCATGCATTTAAACTTGTAGTTCAAAAACTAAAATGTATGTGTAGAACGGTTGACGAGTGCAGTCCTCGTATCACCAGAATGTGTTTAAGTTTAACAACTTATGCAAAGTACAGCGTCCTGGAACAATGTAGGAGATTGTCTCAGTGCAGGACTGAGTGTCAGTCTAAATTACAAGTCCAGAGATCCGAGGTTCAACCTAGTCTTTACCTGTAAGACCATTTTATTGTAAAATTCAAGAACATGCATTTAAATTGAGTCTGACCTCAGAAGCTGGTTTTGCACGGAGTCTTAAAAGAATGGCTCCTATACCTGATCTCACAAGTTACGACTAATGGAAATGTCAGACCTCTGTGTGGGCCTTAAACTCACAATTATCTGGGTCACAGTAGAGTGCTCTAACCACCTAAACCGGTTTGGCTAAACTGTATCATACGTGATGAACCCTGCAGCAGGGGAAAACACACCAAATTAAAGGACAGCTGCCAGCACGACATTGGTAGAATAGCTACCTGGAAAGCCATAAAACAATGATTACGCAGTAATAGGCAATACTCATCATGTTAAATTGACTGAACACACAATATGTATCACTTATATGCACAATTAAGCACTTAGGATTTATACAAACCGAAAATTGTGTATTGATTAGAGCAGTTACCTCGCAAGCGTGAGGACCTGGGTTCAATTCCCAGGCGGGAGTAAGTTTCGTTACTCCCCCACTCCGCTGCTTACCTAGCAGTGAGTAGTAATGCAGTTGATAGTTGATTCGTGGATCTCTTATCGTAGTAACAATCCCTAAAAGAAAATTGATATCTCAACCCTTGATTGTTTGCGGAACACCGCTGTTCGTACTTGGTTTCCGCTTTTCGACCACCTAACACATAGACAATCCACTTTACAGTATATTCAGTGAAGCGCTTTGAGACGTCTCAAAGATGTGGTAAGGTGCTATATCAAATGCAAGCGTTATTATCACTATAAAAAGAGGCAGGGAGAACAGACTGTGTCCTAATCTTTGCAACGACAGATCTGAATTCTGTGAGTGTATCTCAATCAGCAACAACGATGGATAGGGAATTGCATCGTTTAACAGCAGAACTGAAGAAAGGGCACTCAATACATGTAAAAGAAAGGAAAAGATCCATCATGGAGCTGTGGGATGTGACAAGTGAAGAGTCAGACAGAGAGAGAGAGAGAGAGTTCTTGCTGTGTTGTCCTCAGCCAGATCAGAGCATTGGCAGATGCACTAGCAGGTGCAAATAGCAGAGGCTCTGGCCACAAACTTTCAATCTTCCTTGGACACAGGGGTGATGCCAGAGGACAGGAAGGTTGCTAATGTTACTCCCCTGAACAAAAAGGGGCAGGAGAAACCTGAGAACTATAGGGCAGTCAGCCTGACATCAATAGTCAGGAAACTTCTAGAGACTATAATCCCGAAAAAAACTATGGGTGAATAAAGCACAGCCAGCACGGATTTGTTAAAGACAAATCTTGACTAACAACCTGATATAAACCAGTAGTTAGGCCTCAGCTAGAGCACTGTGTTCAGTTCTGGGCACCATACTTTAGGAAGGATGTTAAGGCAATGGAAAGGGTGCAGAGGAGATTTACCAGGATGGTACCAGGGATGAAGGACTTTGGTTATGAGGAAAGGCTAGGGAGGCTAGGATTATTCTCACAGAGAAGGTTACCAGGAGACCTAATAGAGGTTTTCAAAATCATGAGAGGATTTGATGGGGTAAACAGGGAAAAACCGCTTCCGCTGTGTCAGTGACCCAAGGTCACAGATTTAAAATAGTTTCCAAAAGAAGCAGAGGGGAGATGAGGAGAACCATTTTCATGCAGCGAGTTGTTTGAATCTGGAATGCATTGCCTGATAAGGTGGTGGAGCCGATTCGATACCAACTTTTAAAAGAGAGGTGGATGGTTATTTGGGGAGGACAAGTTTGCGGAGCTATGGGGAGTGGGACTGACTTTGAATAGCTCTTTTCAAAGAGCCGGCTCAGACAAGATGGGCAGAATGACTTCCTTTTGTGCTGTAGAATTCTATGATTGGCAGATATCCAAGCAGAGTGCCTGCCCTCTCTCTCACCTGTACCCAATTTGAGACATCTAGAAGATGTGAAAAGAGCTATATCAAACGCAAGGATTATTACTAGTAGTATTATTATTATTATTAATGCCAGTGACGCTACGGTGTTAAAGCAGCTCTGAGGAGAAATGCAGGAATCTTATGTGCATGGAAAGCAAAGAGAGTGAGGAAACAAATCTGAAAGACATATTGGGTGGATGGGAAAGTAATAAAGCGGTTCTCCAAACTAAGGAAATCTTAAAAGCAGTTTCTAAATTATATATTGGCAAATAATTATCCAGAGTTTATAAAAATAATCCTTGCATTTGATATAGCACTTTTCACATCTTCTAGATGTCTCAAAGTGCTTCACAGAATATACTGTAAAGTGAATTGACTGTGGATATGTGGAAGAAACACGGCAGTGTCCTACACACCAATGATTAATAAAAAAAAAAATTTTTTGAGGGATTACTATTCATTGTTCATATAACTATAATTCAAGTTGAGTGAGCAATGTCCAAATCCATGCATATATAATAATCATCGTTGCATTTGATATAGTGTTTTTCACATCTTCAGATGTCTCAAAGCGCTTCACAGAATATACTGTAAAGTGAATTGACTGTATATATGTGGGCGAAACACAGCAGCCAATTGCGCACAGCAGTGTCGCACAGACAGTCATAGATCGAAATAACCAATTTAATGCTATTATTAGGAGTGTGGAGTAAGGAAACCTGCCCAAGGTTTTCTCCTGCCTGGTCTCTAGCTTGTAAGGCAACTGCTCTAACTACTGAGCTACAGGACTCCAACAAGATAGGAAAAAAGATAGCCAGTACTTTACAGCAAGAACATTATAAGGAGTTCCCAGATACATTTGGAAAAAGTGAAATTCTACCATAGAAGGATTTTTGCCGTTATGATTTGATAGCAGTGTTTGCTTTGTAGATTGTACCGCGACTCTTCAGCTCTCTCACAATACCGTGGGGTAACCGTTCGGTTACTGACACAGCATAGATACCTGGTTTAAAGTTACTGGTTTAACTGCCACTTGGAGACCCAGCTGTCATCAGAACTCAATATCGCAATGATCCCATCGAAGGAAGAACTGGTGCAGTCTCACACCACTATCTCCCGATTGCCCTTCATTTGCAGATAGGCATCACAGTTATCAACAACAACAACAACTTCGATTTATATAGCGCCCTCCACGCCGGACGGCATCTCAGAGCGCTTCACAATAGCGGATCCCGGGACCGAGCCAGGGGCAGGGGGAGAAAGGTGACCAAAGGCGCAGTCGAAGAGAAAGATCTTCAGCTGGGACCTGAAGCTGAGAAAAGAGGGGCGAGGCAAAGGTAGTGAGGAAGGTTATCACAACCATCATAGTCAAACTGATTCATAGATTCATAGATTCATAGAATTTTACGGCACAAAAGGAGGCCATTCGGCCCATCTAGTCTGTGCCGGCTCTTTGAAAAGAGCGATTCAATCCCACTGCCCTGCCCGCTCCCCATAGCCTAATAGACCTGTTCTCCCTAAATAAAGATCTAATTCCCTTTTAAAAGTTGTTATCGAATCAGCCTCCACCACCTTTTCAGGCAATGCATTCCAGATTCGAACAACTCGCTGAGTGAAAATATTTCTCCTCAGCTCCCCTCTACTGCGCCTTGAAACTATTTTAAATCTGTGACCACGAGTCACAGATTCGCCCACGAGTGAAATAGTTTTTCTCTATTTGCCCTGTCGAAACCCCTCATGATCTTATAAACCTCTATTAGGTCTCCCCTCAATCTTCTCTGCTCCAGAGAGAATAACCCTAGCCTATGTAGCCTCTCCTCATAGCTGAAGTCCCTCAATCCTGGCACCATCCTAGTAAATCTTCGTTGTACCCTTTCCAATGCCTTCACATCCTTTCTGTAGTGTGGTGACCAGAATTGAACACAGTATTCCAGCTGAGGCCTCACCAAAGTCTTATAGAGGTTAGTCAGCACTTCCTGACTTTTGTACTCTATACCCCTATTTATAAAGCCTAGTATCCCATATGCCTTCTTAACAGCCTTGTCTACCTGTCTTGCCACCTTCAACGAGTCACTAACATAAATCCCCAGGTCTCTCTGTTCCTTCACACCATTTAAAATTGTACTATCTAGCCTATATTGCCTCCCTTCATTTCTTCTCCCAAAATGCATCACCTCACACTTCTCTGCATTAAACTTCATCTGCCATGTGTCTGCCCACTTTACCAATTTGTCTATATCCTCTTGCAGATGGCTACTATCCTCCTCACTATTTACTATTCTCCCTAACTTAGTGTCATCTGCAAACTTGGAAACTGTACTCCGTACACCCAAGTCCAGATCATTGATGTAGATTACAAACAGCAATGGTCCCAAAACTGATCCCTGTGGCACACCACTGCTCACTTCCCTCCAATCTGAAAAACAGCCGCTCACTACAACTCTCTGCTTTCTGTCTCGCAGCCAGTTGTGGATCCACGCTGCCACTGTCCCTTTTACGCCATGGGCCTTTAATTTCATAATAAGTCTCTCATGTGATCAATGGTCTTAACTAATGAACAGAACAAATAAGCTCGCGAATCCTTTGGCACTGTCTCCAATGTCGCCATTGCTGAGATGGCCGGAAGCAACACATAGGTGTCCTTAATAATGTAATTATGTAATTCACAACCAAAGTCTTTCATTGCTTCGTAATTATATACCGTTTTTTTTTTTTAAAAACTATAATTTCCTCTTTACACATGCATTTATACCTTTTTCACAACTTGAATAATAGTCCCCAGTATAAGTGGTCGACAGATTTTTAAAAATACAATACAATTTAAACTGATATAGCCCCTTCCTCATTGGGAAGGCGTCCCAAAGCGCCTGACAGTTTTAACTGGGCACCCGAGCTAAGAGTGGAAGGTGAGGGAAGTGAGGTGAGGCGTGGAGGGGGAAGATGACAGAAAACACAGTCAAAGAGATTTATCTTGAAGGAAGAGAGCATGTCGGAGGGACCTGGGAATCGAGTTCCATATACAGTATAAATTCTTATGTAAACAGAATGTCTTTATTTTATTACTCTCTTTCAAAGTAATAATGGTCATAATGTTTTCCTCACGTTGAATGCAGAGCGGCAGAATCACAGATGCTCGGGAGAAATTCTCCTCCTAAAAATTATGTCCTTATTCATTGATAAGTCCACAGGAGCCCCCAAAATGTTTGACCCCAATAAATGAAATCTAGCATATTCAACAGAGAAATTACTTTCAAGACGTTAAATAAAACATTTTGAGAGTGGAGTACTCAAAGATTTAATGGGATTTGATTGTATTCGCTGTAATAATTTCCAGTCCATAACTGTAAAAATTCTTACAAGTCAAGTGTGGAAGTTAGCTTGTTTGTTCTCCAGTTCTCCAGTATCCCTTTGCTCCCTTCCTCTCATCCTTTTACATACCTGCTTCTATCCCATTGACTCTTTCTTAATTGCCATTAATTTGTTAATAATAATAATAATAATAATCCTTGCATTTGATATAGCGCTTTTCACATCTTATCAACATCTCAAAGCGCTTCACAGAATATGCTGTAAAGTGAATTGACTGTATATTTGTGGGCGAATCACGACAGCCAATTGTGTGTCCCAGAAACAGTCATGGATTGAAATGACCAATTTTATTATTGTGTTTTTTTTGGACGGATTATTATTAGGCGTGTGGAGTAAGGAAACTCACCCAAGGTTTCGCCCTGACCTGCCTAAAGGGATATGGTTTTAGGCGTATTAATTATTACATCAAACCAGTTATGAGACGTTGCGTTTTTGATCTTTATATTGTTTAAACAGTTATTTTACATTGTTGTACTTTCTTCTTTTGTGAAGGTTTTCTCTTTCCTGGTGAGATTTATAAAAAAAACGCTTTAGTATGCCCATTCCTGACATTAAGGGCAGGGTTCTGTTTTATCTGCAATCGCATAAAAAATGTGTCACAATGTGGATTTCTCCCCATGGACCCTGGCATTGTTACACTAAGAGGAAGCGAGGGAGAGGGCAGGCTGGAAAATCAATATCTTCACAGCACATCCAGTGCAGACTGCAGTACCTTTTTAACGTTTATTTTTGTATGTTTGCTTTATTGATTTTCTGCTTAATCCGTAAAGAGTCTGGAAGCAATTACAATGGGGGAAAGAAAGAGCATTTTGTGTGTTATTACAGGCTTCCTGCACAGAAATGTTGCACCTAGGTCATCCTGAGAAATTGACCTCTCTGAAGATTGCAATTCATAATAATATATAATATTATAACACACCTTGCGTTTGATATAGCGCTTTGCACATCTTATCCACGTCTCAAAGCTCTTCACAGAATATACTGTAAAATGAATTGATTGTATATTTGTGGGTGAAACGTGGCAGCCAATTGCGCACAACAGTGTCCCACAAACATTCATGGATTGAAAATGACCAATTTTTATTATTATGGTTGTTTTTTGGACGGATTATTGTTAGGCATGTGGAGTGAGGAAACCTGCCCAAGGTTTCACCCTGATCTGCCTGGATTCGACCACAGGTCTCATGTTTGTAAGGCAAGTGCTCTAACCACTGAGCTTCATGTCATAAAATGAAGGGAGGGATGGGAGGAGTGTTAACCTGAAAACATTGATCAAACCATCTTTTGGACTAATTTGCTTTACTGCAAGCAAATTCAAATCACTTCCAATGGTAAAGTGATTGGTGAAGGAAATAGTGTTCATATTTCCCACTCCAAAATCTCATTCACTGGGACTGAGGAGAGCTTTACTTGCAGGTAGCTAAACACAGGCACCGAAAAACACTGCACACCTGTGACAAATAGTTTTTCTAGTATCATTAATATTACACATAGATAATATAGAACAGTAACAGCAACTTGCACTTATATAGCACCTTCCACCTCGGGTAGCTTCTCAGTGCGCTTAACAGTGGCGGAGCCTGACTCCGAGCTGGGGTGGGTCGGGTGGAAGGAGGTGACCATCAGCGTGGTCGAAGAAGAAGATTTTCAGGCAGGAAAAAAAGGGTGAGCGAGGGGGCAAGGCAAGGGATTGAGAGTGAGCGTTCCAGAGTTTGAGGGCATAGTTGCTGAAAGCCCGATCTCCAATGATGGGGCGGATGGTGCGAGGGCCAATCAGGCAGCGTTTTACTGCACAAGTGCCACTGGCATTGCTTCCTCCATGTTACACACATAGGCACTTTCTGCATAGGGTGTACATGCAGTAAGTGACATTAGCAAGTAGTAGTGCACATAGTGCAAGAAGAGACACTTCCTGCCAGGATGAAGGACCTTCTTCATTCAAACAAATGTTATGATCCTCTTCTTTATGGTTGTTTTTTGGACGGATGTCGAACTCGGTTCAACATCTCACCTGAAGGAAGAGCAGATCCAACAACTTCACTTGGACAAATGTTAACATGGAATTTTATTGTGTTGAATTGCACCATCATCCTAATTATTCTAAAAGAACACTTACTGTGGGTGCTTCTCAACCCACTTTTATTGCTCTGGTGGTTGTCCAATGATCTAATGGCACTATTCAAAAAGAGTGGAGTGATCCTTCAGATTTCCTGACCAACGATCCCCCAAATAAAATTGGTCACTCGTTCCATTGCTGTTTGTGAGACATTGCCAATTAAATTGACTGTTACTACACACAGTTACTACACTTGCAGTGCTTCCTGGTGAAGCACTTTGAGACACCCTCACAACATAAAATGCGTTATATTCAATGTAAGGTTTATTTATTATTGTTTCATACTTCAACAGATGTGAAGGATAAGAACTAAAACATTTTTCAGTTACATTAAGAGAACAAGAAAAATAATGGATGGAATAGAACCATTGAACGTCAATTTAGGAGCTATTTCAGTGAGCGAATAGTAAACCTGTGGAACAAGCTCCCGAGGGAGACGGTTGAATTAGGAAATGTGAAGTCCTTCAAACACATATTAGATTGTTTTCTTTTAGGAAATAACATTACTGTATAAGATATTCTACACAGGTAGTTTGGGACATATGTGTATGCAACCGCCAGGAAGGTGGAAGGCAAACTAGGATAGACTTTGATCTTTCTTTCGTCTAGCATTTCTCATGTTCTTGTGGATGAAGGGAGAACTTCCTTAGTCATAACACTCAAGCAGAGTTATGAGTTATGAGTCGTGGACTGTGGGAACCATTTCTCCTTCACAAATTTACTTCCAAAAAATGTTGTGATGGCACATGCAAACATGCAAGTATCATCATCGGCAAAAACAGTTAAGTTATCCCTTTAGCTTCAAGACCAGATAATAACATGACAGGAGCTCACGGCTATCTTCTGCCCTCAGTAACACCCCCAACAAGCAACAACCTGAAAATCCACCCACTTGCAGATTAAAGAAATTGTGAGTTTGCTCTGCGGCTAAATTTATTAGATTTATGTCAACAAGAAAAGAACGGATATTGAGTTCCAAAGCTCATACCTGCCTGGAATCACAATAGGCAATATGGCTCTGTCAAGGAAGTAAGGCTTTGAAGAGTTACATAAACTATCTGTGGAATGGAGTTTATTTTCAAACAAGTTTTATCTCCAGTTATGTTAAAACAATAATACAATAATAATCCTTGCAGTTGATATAGTGCCTTATCATATCTTCGAGACATCTCAAAGGACTTCACATATTATACTGTAAAGCAATTGACTGTATATTTTGTGGATGAAAGGATAGACATTACCAACCATTTGGTAATTTGTGCAATGTCTTTAAGTTCAAATTTCAAGGTCCTTTGGAGGAGACATGTGAGACTTTTCAAGTGTAGAGTCTACATCATGAACATGTCCTCTGTTTACTCATTAAATCTAATCTCTGCCCCCCATGTGTCTTGAGATAACTATGACTCATGCCCCTTGTGTTCAGTGTAACTCTGCTCACTGTGGCCTGAATAACTTGGTCCTTAGTTTAATTTGGAAAGTTGATTTCCAAATGAAGGCTGAATTTTTTTTAATTTCAAATTTTTTAAGACAATAGTCTTCTCAAAACCTTCCTCTTTGACCGAGCCTTCAGCCACTCTCCTACTCTCCGTGCCCTTCACCCCCCCCCCCTCCCCCCACCCCCCACCCCCCACCCCACTGATCCCGACTTCTAGCTCAGCTCCAAATCTTTGAATGTCCAGCACCTTGGGTCATCCTTCTCAACCTGAAAGGTGCCCTACAAATATAATTTTGTATTCTAATTATGTATTGTAAGATATCAATAATCATAATAATCCTTGCATTTGATATAGTGCTTTTCATGTCTTCTAGACGTCTGTAAAAGCATCACAGAATCTACTGTAAAGTGAATTGACTGTATGTAAGATAAATTTCAGACCCCCTTAAGTTTACGTAGGTATGTTACAGGGTTAAAATTAATCAATCCAAAACAAACCAAGGACTCTTGCTTGCATAAAGCATGAAATGCTTAAGTTATTTGTTAGCACAAAGAATTATTAACTGTTTAACTTTGTATGAAATGTTGTTACAGCATGAATGACGTTTTCATATTCAAGTTGGACTAGTTTAGAAATTGCCACAAAGTTTAATTTACACTCCGTTAAAAGGCAATGGGTAGATGGAAAGGCTGTGTGATGTCCACAACTCACACAACGGCCTATTAAATTTAAAAAGACTGTCTCTCTTTGCAGTTCTGTCCTCACTTATAAGTGACAAACTGTTCAAAAGCAATTTTATGGCAGCAGCAATACATTTTCCACAGGGCACTAAAATCTTCACAAGGCATCTATGTCTCTTGAATGCCCAAAATATGAAAGCAATTTTCAGGAGCCCACAGCTTAATCCCATTGTTTTTCCTGGCACAATATTCTGGATCACGATTTGCGGTGACTGATAGTAATATAGAATGGCTGGGAGAATGGATGAGTGAGCACATCGCGTTATTACTCTACAACCCTGCTGTACCAACCCAGGACCATTTGCATTTATCTGAGAGCAGATTGAATGCTAACTGGGCTTTAATGCATTTATCAGTTTGGCAGGTCCACTTGTCCTTTCTATTAAAGGAAAAACCTTAATCCTGCGATTTTTTTTTCTTGCTACTGAACCAAATCCTGCATTGAAAATCAGGGAGAGGTTGTCACCCTTTTCAACAGGGGTCTGTTCGCACCGCAACCCTTAGCAGCTGATAGGTCATCAACCAATCCTCCGACAAAGGTGTTTCATCACATTATAAACCGCTCAGTTTCCGACACTCCAGCATGTTATAGCACAAGAGCAGCCAATCTGCTCATTAATACTCATGTCAGAGCCCTGGTTTGTAAAAGGGCTTAATGTCATTGTCCTCAATCAACATCTTCTCATTCACTTTCATTAAATTCTCAATTTTTCAGACTAAAGATAACAAATGGACACTGCGGGTCCTTAATGCGCTATTTAAATAAAATGGCAATTCTATTTCTCTCGAAATTGAAATTATTTGTCATGAAATTACGAATGTTCAGACAATTTCAAGATACATATTAGCATTATCCATCAAGGAGTGCTTTTCTGTGCTTGTATTCATACTTGAGCCCCATTACTGCCAGACTTGCAATACATGTGGTAGCTAAATTAAATCATGTGGATGAAATCTTATTAAGATGTTTCAAATTAAAATCTCTCAGTATTGTAGCTTTCAAGGTTTTTGCACTCATAGACCCTTTACTTTTAATACTACAATTTATTATGATTTGCAGAGGTGCCAACATCTAAATGAGTGACACAAGGTAACATTCAGCTATCTCCTTGTTACAGAGCATCTGTTTAAAGCTAGGCATTATGTTGAATTTCTGTGTGCTGCATTCCTGGGTGGAGCGAGGAGATGAAACAATTGTTTTGTGAATCATTCCACTGAGATGGTGCTTAACCACTTCACATAGAATTACGTGTATAGTACAACATGGAAACAGGCCATTCATCCCATTCAATGCCAGTGTATATACCCCATATGAACCTCCACCCCTCATAATCCCCTTTCCATTCCCTTCTCCCACTTCTTGAATATTTGAAAAAGCTCAGTCACAGGTGTTTTGTGTATGGATTTCCAAAAGGCCTTTGATTAGATATCGTATAGGAGATTAATATTCAAATTTAAGGCTCAGGGTATTAAAGTTAAGGTAGTGGAGTGAGAGAACGAGTGGCTGAGAGAGAGAGAATGCTAAGAGTGAGAATTAATGGTTGTTTCTCAGACTGGCAAGATGTATCTGATGGTGTGCCAGCTATCTGTACTGCAACCCACATATAAGGGGGTGAGAGATTAAATGCAAGTGCAACAATGACACTAAATTGGATGGATTGGAAAATTGTAAATCGGAGTGTATAAGAATTAAGGAAGAAAAGAGAAATTGGACAAGTGGCAGATGCAGTTTTATGTTGATTTCAACCTCCACTTCTTCCCCTCCTGCTTACCTCTGGAGACCTCTCTTCCCTCCTCACCTCCCTTAATGTCTCCCTCCATATCCACTCCGCCTCCCAAATCCATGGCCACCCCGTTGATCTGGTGATCACCGGGGGCCTCACCGTTTCGGACATCACCGACAAAGCTATCTCGGACTACCACTTAATCTCCCTTAACACCTCCAAATCTCTTCCCACTACTCAATCCTCTAACATCATCACCCTTAGAAAAAAAAACCTGCTCGCTCTCCCTCTCTGCTGCCCTACAGTCGACTGAACTCTCTGGCCCTCACTAACTGACCTACCCTCTTCGCTCTCTCTTCTCCACAAATTCCTCTCCTCCACCATTGACTCCCTTGCCCCACTCACCTCTCAAACCACGTCTTACTCTCAAGGATAACCCCAGGCTCCTCTTCTCCACCACAAACCATCTCCTCCATCTATCATCGCACGCCTTGCCCATCCTCTCCTCCAAATCTAACTACAAGGAGATGCTGGACCTCCTCAAATCTAAAATTGAGTGGATCCGTTCAGCCACCACTTCCTCATCTGCCACGACCTCCCCATTAACTCTCCCTTAGGATCCAAAACCCTCCCACCCGTCATTACACACCTTTGACCCTATCTTTTCCTCCGCCCTCTCTGCTCTCATCTGAAAAATGAAACCCACCAACTGCTCCTTCTACCCCATCCCCACCTCTCTCTTCATTTCCCAGCTCCATCTCCTGGCACCACTCCTAACTGACATCATCAACCTCTCCCTATCCACTAGCACTGTTCCCACCCCTCTAAAAACAGCTGTCATCACCCCCATCCTGAAAAAACCTTCCCCCATCCCTACTCTCCAACTACAACCCCATCTCCAACCTCCTATTGCCCCCTAAGGTCCCGGAACAAGTTATCCTGTCCCAACTTCCCTCCTTTCACTCTCGCCATTCACTCTTTAAACCCCTGCAATCCAGCTTCCGAGCTCCGCACAGCACAGAGACAGCCCTGGTCAAAGCCTCCAACTACATTTTAAATATCTGACCAGGGCTTTCTCTGCCTCCTTGTCCTCTCTGCTGCATTCGACACTGTCGACCACTCCATCCTCCTACACCGCCTCTCCTCCCAGCTCAATCTTCATGGACCTGCCCTCGCTTGGTTCGATTCCTACCTTTCTCACATCTCCACTTTGTCGCCAACAATGGGTTCTCCTCTAGCCCCCGTACTGACACCTGTGGCATCCCTCAGGGCTCTGTCCTTGGCCCCCTACTTTTCAATATCTACATGCTCCCCCTTGGTAACATCATCCGCAGACACGGGGTCAACTTTCACATGTATGCAGATGACACCCGACTCTGCCTTTACCATCGATTGCAGGACCACTGCTGTCCTGATAGACTGCCTGTCAGACATCAAGTCCTGAATGAGAGCTAACTTTCCACAGTTGAATGTGAACAAGATCAAGGCCTTCCTGATTGGCTTGCGCCAGAGCCTTCACGCATCAGAAACTGGCAGCATCAACCTCCATGGTTGCACCCTCCACCGCAACAAGCCAGTCAGGAACCTAAGATCCTGGTCCTCATGTTCAAAGCCCTCCATGGACTTGACCCACCCTACCTCTACGATCTCCTAACCCCCTAGTAGCCTTCCGCCCTCCCTCCGCTCAACAAGCTCCGGCCTCTCTATGTCCCCGACCCACCCGGCCCACGATCGACGGTGAGCCTTCAGCCATCCTGCCTCTAACCTCTGGAATTCTATCCCGGAGTCCCTCCACCTCGTCTCCTCCCTAGCCTCCTTCAAGTCCCACCTCAAGGCCATCCTCTTTGATCGGTCACCCCAAATCTTCTCCTCTCCCTCACCCTCCCCAACCCCAGCTTGGGTCTGAAACATTGACTGTCCAGCGCCTAGGGACGTCAACCCGACATGAAAGGCCTTATACAAATGCAATTTTGTTGTTGTTGTAATTTAGTGGCTAAAGAGGAATTGGACAATAGAATAACTATTTATCACAGGGCAAGCTGGGAAGTGATACATCTTATATAATGGTTAAGCTGTGAACTGCTAAAACTCATCATCTACTGTATATATATTTGTCAATTGCAGAGTTTGCTCAATTCATACAGAGTATTTGGCTTCAGTAAAACCAGTTACATTTAACTTAATCACAGTGATTCAAGCATAACATGCTTTAACTTAACAACATCTGATTGTTGCAGTGACAATGTGTATATCTGGGAAGAGATGAAGAGAGCCAACAAGGGAAAGGAGGCAGATATAGGTAAAGATCATGAAGTAGAACAGCAAAGAGAGAAATAAACTGGTAAACTGGAGAGACAGTCTTGGAATGAGAACTCAGCTGGAAAGACAAGCTGGTAAATAGAGCACTAAGCTGCAATGAAAGGCAATGTGAGGAGCCAGATGAAAAATGAAGCCACCGGGGAGAATGAGAAGACTGAAAAACAGCTGACTATGGAAAGCAATGATCTGGGAAGATAGATTGAGAGGGAGGACCAACCTGTGGAAAGACTAGCTGGAAGACGGAGCAGAAAGTTGAGAGATAAATTAGGAGCGTAGTTAAAAAGACAGATCAGCAGGAAGTATGAGCAGGTAGAAAGATTAACCAACACAGAGAGCCGTAAACTAGAATAACAGATTGGAATGGAGAGTCAGAGATCGATTAGGAGGAAGCACCCACAGATGGAAAGAGAATTCCAGTGGAGGAATAATTGGAAGAAATCAGGAAGAAGGATAGACATAGCAAATTGTAGAGTGTGACCAGAAAGAATTGGGAAGAAGGATAGACAGGAATAAGATCAGGCAATATAGCCTGAGTGAAGGTGTGCAGGAAAAATGGTACTGTACTATCTTATCTATGATAATTTCAGATGCAGGAGGGTAACGTGACAAGTGCAATGTAATACATAAGATGGGTTGGTTTGTCACTCTTGTAACATAGTATTTTTAGTCTAAATAGTAAACTATCAGCTGGTTTATCTTTTTGAGAAATTAAAACATTTACAATTTACGTTTATCCAAATCCTAGGTGTCGTCCTGGTTCACTTGGTAAGACTGCCATCTTTGGTCAGAAGACAAATTTGTTCATGTCCCATGTAGGACTTTAAGGTCAAGGTCCAGGCTGACATTCCAGTGCAGTGCTGGGGAATGTCAGAAGTGCCCGCCTTGGAATAAAATGTTAAACTAAGGGTCCATCTGCCTTTTCAGGTAGACTTTAAAAATCCCACGGCAGTATTCAAAAAGAGAACCGAGTTCCCCCCCCCGGTGTCCTGGCCAGGAATCCTCCAGATAAAATTGAATCAATGATTTAATTGATCATTGATTGGCTGTTTTGGGGCAATGCAATATATAAATTAGCTGGTTTATTTGCCTGCAAATCACCGAAATTTACAGAAACTTAAAGACGTTACAGATGCTATATCAAAAACAGGCCTAACTATTTATTTTCTGTTATCCTAATTGTTTAAACCTGCTGCATTTGACATTATAGTCCAAAGCTTTTGCAGCAGATATGCGGAGATTAATGAATACCAAGAGGAGAATGACACGATAGCAGTACAATTGATGGGTTCAAATTAAACTGTGAGGCTACCAATACACCTATTTTTAGAACCCTGATTATTTCTGCCTTTATTTTCTGGGTATGTATAATTTTTATAGATTGTAAAGAAAATTGAATATATATATTGGAGATGATTTAGTAATCTAAAGGTCTGAATGCTCTTGTGTGTGTTGCAGACAGCCTGGATAGCTGAATTGGTTGAGCAAAGATCAGAGTTTAAATTCCCAGTCAGTCCATGCAACACATGCAACACAGTCTGACAATGCAGGATTATCCATCAATGCCTGAAATCTTAACCTATCTTAACCTAACCTATATGGAATCCTGTAGGACAGTGGTTCGACCACTTGCCTTGCAAACGAGAAACCATTCCCAGCAGGGTGAAACCTTGGGGAAGTTTCCTTACGCCACATGCCTGATAAGCGTCTCTCAAGAATTTGTTTTTTAAACAATAATAATTTAGTCATTCAATTCATGACTGTTTGTGGGACACTACTGTGTGCAATTGGCTGTGCGTTTTGCCCACAAATATACAGTCAATTCACCTTACAGTGTATTCTGTGAAGCGCTATAAGACTGTAAGAAGATGCGAAAAGCACTATATCAATTGCAAGGATTATTTTTATTATCTTTTTTCTTTTTCTCTCCCCAAAAAGGCTGTGGATGTCGGATCCCATTCAAATTTTCAAGATTGAAGTCCATAGATTTTTTTATTAAGTAAGGATATCAAGGGACACGAGGCAAAGGTTGGGCTGAATGGCCTGCTCCTGATCCTATACTCAATTCAGATACTGCGATCCATTTCCACCATTTTCTCTTTTTATTAAGATGCCTCAGTTGGTAGCACACTCACTTCTGAGCCAGGAGACTGTGGGTTCAAGCTCCACACCAGCACTTTGAACTCACTGTAAAGGTTAACGCTCCAGTGTCGTTGCTGGGTGTGCGGCATTGTTGGAGGTGCCATCCTCTGATGAGACATTACACAAAAGTTTCACCTTCCATTATTCAGCTGGACACTAAAGATCCCGAAGGAGTGTTCAAAAAAGAGATGGGAGTTTCTCCCAATGCCCTGACCAACAATCTCCCAAATTAAAATGAATTACTTTCTTCACAGCTGTTTTGGGGACATTGCTGTGCACAAATTAGTTAACGTATTCACCCACAACATACATAGCCTCTAAAAGTTATAGCATAACCTCTGAAGTGATTTCAAACATCCTCTTGACTGAAAAGCAGCACATCAAAATAAGGGATTAGTATTATGTTCAAAGAAATGTATTATCATGTGATATCCCAAAAGACTCCAAGCACAACTTTGGAGAATAACAGTAATCCTTGCATTTGATATAGACATATCAAAGCGCTTCAGGGAATACATTATTAAAGAGAATTGACTTGTTTTATGGTCAAAACACAGCAGCCGATGGCACACAGTAACACTGCCGTAGATTGAGTGTCCAAACTTTTCATTATTATTTTTGTCCCCCAGATCCGCCAATTGACTAACAACCTAGTTCCTCCTTACTGTTAGGTAAGCAGACATGTGTGGAGTGAGCAGAACATTTCGCCCGGCCTGGGAATTGAACCCAGGCCCTCTCACTTGCAAGGTAGTGCTCTAACCAATACGCTACAGGACTCCAGATTTTGGATATATTTTATAGTATTAAAGGAACAGGTGAAAGTAACATGCATTCCTGCAGCCACAAAGGTTTCCTCTTATATGGATCGACTGCATTAGATCATCCATTGTGGAGTCCTGTAGCTCAATGGTTAGAGCACTCGCCTTACAAGCATGAGACCTGTGTTCAAATCCGGGCAGGTCAGGACAAAACCTTGGGCAAGTTAATTGTGGGACACTGCTGTGTGCAATTGGCTGCCATGTTTCACCCACAAATATACAGTCAATTCACCTGACAGTATATTCTGTGAAGCGAGTGCTATATCAAATTCAAGGATAATTATTATTATCATTATTGGTGAAACTTTCTGTCTTGTTTAAAGCAATCCAACGGTAATACAGTAAAACCTCAATAATCCAGCCCAGTTGGGGCCACTCTTCAATAGGGTCCGTTGATATAGGCATTTCAAAAATATCGATAAATCGAAAAATCTATATCGAGGTAAAAAATCGGAATGCGAGCACACTGAACTACAAGACCCAGAATGCTCATCTCTATACACAATGCACAGACCGAGGTGCAAAGCCGCCATATTGTATTCATAGTCCTCGAATACAATATACAGGTATGTAAGGGGTGGGGTGCAGAGAGACGGCTGGGGGTGGTGGGGGGGAGAGAGACGGCTGGGGGGGTTGTGGGGAGAGAGACGGCTGGGGGGGGTGGGGGGAGAGAGATGGCTGGGGGGGGGTTGGGGGGGAGAGAGACGGCTGGGGGGGTGGGGGGAGAGAGACGGCTGGGGGGGTGGGGGGAGAGAGACGGCTGGGGGGGTGGGGGGAGAGAGACGGCTGGGAGGGGTGAGGGGGGGAGAGAGACGGCTGGGTGGGGGGTGGGAGGGGAGAGAGACAGCTGGTGGGGGGTGGGGGGGGAGAGAGACGGCTTGGGGGGGGTGGGGGGGGAGAGAGACGGCTGGTGGGGGGTGGGGGGGGAGAGAGACGGCTTGGGGGGGTGGGGGGGAGAGAGACGGCTGGGGGTGTGTGTGGGGGGGGAGAGAGATGGCTGGGGGAGAGAGAGATGGCTGGGGGGGGTGGGGGGGAGAGAGACGGCTGAGGGGAGGTGGTGGGGAGAGACACACAGCGGGGGGGGGGGGGGGGGGGTATATCTTGATATGAGCCGATCGGTATATCTAAATCGGAAAATTTCCATATCGACGGACCCAGATTTTGGAGTTCGTCAGTATTTAGAACCTACCCAAGACATGGCTGAGGAAACTCTGCCCCATACACCACGTAACCAGTAAAACACAACACTGAAGCCAAACAATACTCGAGCTTCACCCACAGCACAGCGACAGAGCAACGCCAGCGGGGCTGTGAGCAGCTGATCCGAATTTGGGGGGATTTGCCGGACATCAGAAAAAAATTTAACACTGTTTGGATTTTGCAATCCTGCCAGTTTTAGGGAGTTGCGGAATTTTGAAATGTTGGATTATTGAGGTTCTACTCCACTGTACTTCCAATGTGATGTGCTGCCTGCACACTTGTGATTAAAACGAGATAGCTTGTTCGCATGCTTTTCTACTCTTTACAGACTATTCATTGGACAACTGATTAAATGGTTAGTCTCCATTATTCCCCAAAGAGGTTGTTCATACTTAACACAATGCCAACGGTTTTAAGTTGTTAGACTGCAGCAGTTCCCCATCACACACTCTGGGATCCACAAGCCTTTGCTCTTACCAACCAGCACCTAATACTTTCCAAAATTAGGTAAGCGGGATGCATCCCACCAGGCAGTGAATGCGCATTCCATTCTAACAATCTATCTCTGGGATTTCCACGTATAGGTGGGATGCATGGAAATTTCAGTTTGGTTTGGATACTCTTAAGCACGGTGATGGGTTTCCGCACGTGTCAAGACACCCGGTCGACCAAAAACAAAGCAACATAAGAAAATTGATTCATCCTTTCGTCCAACAAAAGTTGATAGTTTTGAAATTTGGGGATAGTTAATAAAAGATAATACTGCAGTGAACATCCTTTGTAAACATATACTATTGAGTACTAATGAAGTCGTTTTGGAGACCAGGAATATTGTGAGGGCCCGGATAAAGATGTTTAAAATGATAAATGGTTCCAATGATGTAAACAGGGAAAAGCTATTTCTATTGATCAGAATCGGTAACTAAAAATCGTAAATTTGAAATCATTACCAACATTACCGGAAAAGATACGCCACATTTGTTCATGTGGAGGGTTATTAAGATATGGAATGCGCCAAAGACACTGGTTGAAGCAGAATCATTTTTTTTTAAAATGTAGTCAATTTATCTGAAATGAAAAAAATACAAAAAGGGTGTGAGGAAATAATAAGAACACCAACAACAATTTGCACGTATATGGCATCCCCTTATGTATAGTTATGTCCAAGCACGCTGACAGTGATGCAGAATGATGCCGTGCCAGAGGGAGGGGGCAGGTGACGTAAGCACAGTCGAAGAAGAATATTAATAATAGTAATCCTTAATATTTCTGACTTTTGGTACGCTGTAGCACACTTCACATCAGGAGGACTTCCCAAAACACTGCACAGGCTATGCAGTAAAGTGAGTGACTGTGTGGGGTTTTTTTTAGCAGCGGAGTGGGATTAAACAGATATTTCATGCACTGAATAATATCTCGGTGCTGAAAGATCTTATGTTTTCATTATTGAGAAGCTATGGATTGAGAGGATTGTCTATCTTCTTATTTAGCCTGCTTTGATTAAAGAAGACTTTATTGCATATGACTTCAAAGTGTATTAATTTTGGGAAATGCAATTTCTAGTATTTCTGGTTGACTTATACAATAATCATTCACTTGCATTCATAAGTGACAATATTCATACTGTTAATGCATATGCAGTAGGTAATGTTGGTTTCCCTGAATGTCCAACTTTTGTGTGTGTTTTTTTTACCTAGAATGAAAAAGATTCACAGGAATTTTTTTGATACAGAACTGTTAATCTTTCCTGCAGGCTAACTAATCCACGAGAATCAATAAAATGGCTCCCAGAAATCAGGTACCAATATTTTTTAGTTTGTATTGCTGGGATGCCACACCAGACAATCAATAATGTGCCATATCTCATTACTAAAAAGACCGTGAATGTGATGCCCATCCATAAGGATTTTAAAACATTGATTTCACATTCCAGTCCAATAATGGGAAGAAGTTAACAGATCTTGTTAGCAGAACTTTGCGTTGAGATTTCTAATACATTTGATTTTTCAAATGTTAAAACATATTTCTCTTCAACCAATTATTTAAAATGTAACCTGAAACAATTTGTAGCAATAGACAAAAGCCATTAGCCTCAAATAGCCTAGTTCTTTTGGATTCTAAATCTACTTCTTTGTTTGTTATGCAATAAAACCTTGATAATCTGACATTCCGAAATTTGGCAACTCCCTAAAACCAGCAAGATTGCAAAATCAAAATTTGTTAATTTGTTTCCGATGTCCGGCAAATCCCCCCAAATTCAGATCAACTGCTTGAATTTCCGCTGGCGCTGCTTTATCGCAGCGCTGTGGATGGAGTTCAAGTCTTGTTCGGCTTCAGTGCTGTGTTTCCAGCTCACGTGGTGTATGGGGCAGGGCAGATTAGTGGTCCCAATTGGGCCGGATTATCGAGATTTTACTGTATTCTTCAATCCACTCACTCTTTAGAAATGCATCTTGTTGTATCAGCCGGGTGTGTTAGATACTTGACTGAACAAAATAAAATTGCCTCTTGAACTCATTCAATGGCCTTCCATGGTAACCTTTATCAGCAAATATTCAAAACGTATTATTAAAAAGTTCTGTTTGACTTCCCTTCTCATTTCTACTGTCCTCATTTTTTAATTTGTCTCTTGGGTATTTGAACTCTTTCGTGAATGAACTTTGTCATTTTCATTTTTGTCAATTCCAGTTCCTTTCTTTGCTGATTTATTTTGTCTTTCTCCAAGGACTTGTTCTTAGTTGTAACAAGGGGGATCAAAGGACATCTTCTTAACCACGAGTAATATCATCAGAGGAGCTGTGATTCAACTGGGTAATTATCTCCAGATAATTTTTCCTCACTCACTCCCTTCTCCTATAAGTAATAATAATCCTTGCTTTTGGGATAGCACCTTTCACATCAGGAGGACGTCCCAAAGTGCATCGCAGGATATATAATAGTGTAAATGTGTGGCTTGTGGGTCACTGCAGCAGCCGTTTGCACACAGCAATGTCTCGCAGCGATGGAGTGAGGGACCAATTTTATTTGGAGCATTGTTGGCCTGGACGCTGGGAGAAATTCCCTTCCCTTTTTGAATAGTGTCACAAGATCTTTGGCATCCACCTGAACAGGCAGTTAGGGCTTCGGTTTTAACTTCTCATCCAAAGGAAGGCACCTGATAATGCAGCACACCCCCAGTACTGCATTGAAGTGTCATCTTAGACCAGTGGCTTCCAAACTTTAAAAAGTGTCGCCCCCCGCCCCCACTAACTCAGCAAAGTTTTCGTCCTTCACATTGAAAATGATAACAGTAAATTCAATATTTTATTTACCTGTTTTTAATCCTTTTTTTTTAAAGTATTAATAAAAAACATTAAATTGTTTAAAAAAGGTAATTAAACGAAAAAAAATTAAAATTATTAATCCAATTACTGTATTTATATTTACAATTGACAACGCTTAGAATTTGTCAGTGTGATGTGTGAGCTTGTTTTTCAGTGCAACGTTTCTCCCTGACTGACTGCCTGCCCGGCTCACTCAATGGCTGCCGGTCTCACTCGCTGCCAGCCTGCCTCGCTCTCTCCCTGCCGGCCTGGCTCACTCCCAGGTCCTAGCGCCGTCTCGCCCCCTTTCCACCTCGATGGCGAACGACGTATTAGCAAACATCGCAACGTTAAGCGGGGTTTACCTGTAATACGAACAATAACGGCCACGCCCAAACCCCCCGCCGGCCAATGGTTTGTGCCCCCGAGGGAAATGCGCCTCACGGTTTGGAAACCCCTGTCTTAGACCATGTGAGTTCCAAGTCCTAATATGGTCTTGAATTCACAACCTTCTAAATCAGAGGTGAGAGTGCACCTCTCCACCAATTCACACCAATTCTCACACACACCAACTGAGCCGGATTGACAAGCTGAATACATGTCTCAATACGGTGTACAGTTTAATCCAGTAGTCAAGTGCTCAAGTGCATGTTACAGAAAAAAAATCTGTAATCATTTAGCTCCCAGATGTCATTGCAAACTCAACAATAACAATAACTTGCATTTATTTTGTGCACTTCACACTGCAGGCGGCTCAGAGTGCTTAAAACTCCTTTTAAAAAGGATCCTGGTCCTTTTAAGAAGGATCCTGGAAAGGGCTTATCTTTCACAAAGTTGGTTTTCACCCCTAAAATCCTCAAAATGCATTTCTATTTGGGGACAATTGTTAATGAAGAAACTCCCAGTGATAAAGCCAGCCATCAATCGAAACAAGCCTCAATGTCACTGTAAATATAATAGGGGTGGAGGGGAGTGGGGGGAAATCTCTAATATTATAGATGACTGCCTAAGGTACTGGATCAACGTTATGTGAGGTTTGAGGGCTCAAATCCCATTTAATGGAAAATAATAGTAATCCTTTTGTTTGATATAGTGCTTTTCACATCTTCTGGACTTCTCAAAACCTTCACTGAATATATTGTAATGTGAATTGACTGTATAGTGAATATATAGAATCAGCTCTCAAGAAAGTTTTTATTAATGTTTCGGGTTGAACTTCTCAGTGCTGGTGAGAACTTTTGTACAGTTTTTTGATATGTGTTTGATTTGTTAATGGGGTTAAATTCCTCTTACGCTCACAGCCAGTTGATCAAAATCTCGTGCTCTAGGCGTCATGTAGAATTTGTGTGGATCACAACTTTGATTTTGTTTTCGGAGTCTTGCAATATATGTACTCGGGCAATAATGAAAGATGTTGAGTGTGTGTCAGAAGTGATAGTGCACCAGGAATAATGCTGCTATCATACAGTCACCATGGCTTTGTTGTGCTAAAGATGAAATTAATTGCACATTATTTCAGATGTCATTATCTTCTTACATAGCCAACGCACAAGTTCGGAAGGTGATGCATAACCTCTGTCACATGGATTAATATCTTGTCTAACTAAATGCACCAAACATTATCATAGTTTTATATTAATATTATCATATTATCATAAGCTCTCCAGTTCCCCAATGTCATATTGAAATGTTTCCCTCCTGCTTCCTGATGTGTTAGGAATCTCTGGTCTGCTGTTAATTGCCGCAGACCAGAGAACTGTGTATTATCAGAAGATCATTTGTAGACTGCCACAGATTTCCCATTTATACATTATTTTTCTTTGTCTCTTAGTGATTGCGGGAACTGCTATTAATGCTGTGTGTCAATCAACTCCCACGAAAATGCACAATTATCTCTTTGTGGCCAATATTAGAGCGTGTCGTGGTAATTGCTTGGACTGACTGGATGAGAGGGGGTGGGGTAAGCAAATTGTAAGCACACAAGAAATCTGGAAGGAGAGGCTGGAGTGGAAAGCAGCTATTCTTGGTATTGGACATTATTAGTATTGTTTCATGCGGTACCAAGTCCCAAGACAATACCAAGTCCAAACTCTATGAAGCACTTTGGGACGTCTCGACAATGTGATAAGATGCTATATCAAATGCAAGGATTACTATTAAATATCACACCTACACTCAAAGAAAAATAGACACTCAGTCAAAATAAATTATAATATTATTATATAATTAATATATTACACATTATTATATTATAAAATAAATTAACTAGGAATAATGATAAAGAAATGTTGCTCAATCCAGTTAAAAGTTGGTGAGACACATTTAATTAATGATCTTTGCATTTGATATAGCCCCTCATCATGTCCTCTAGATGTCTCACAGCGCTTCACTGAATATACTGTAAAGTGAATTGAATGTATATTTGTGGGCAAAATGCAGCCTATTGTGCACAGCAGTGTCCCACAAACAGTCATGGATTGAAATGACCCATTTTTTTTGGAGTGATTATTAACAGGAAACTTGCCCAAGGTTTCACCCTGCCTGGAATTGAACCCAGGTCTGTCACTTGCAAGGCAAGTAATCTAACCACTGAGCTACAGAACTCCACATTAGGTGAAAAGGAAGTTTCATTAAAGCGAGGAAGGACAAAGGGTTTGTTTCCTTTCTGCAGAAAACTGGCATGCCCTGTTTGTCCTTGATGAAAAGAAAACAAATATCTATTTCACCTTTCAAAATGATTTATTGTGTGTTAATGTTGGCCTGTTCAATAATGTTCAATACCAAGATTTGCTGCTTTCCACTCCAGTCTCTCCCTCCAGACTTATCTTGTAATTTTGTTCATCTTCAGTGCTCTCAAAATTTTAATTGGTGTTAAAGAAACAGAAAATTGCCACTTGCTTTCCACAATGTCTTTCAAAGAGCAACATGCACAGAGCTATCAAAATCTTGTAAC
Organism: Hydrolagus colliei; assembly: GCA_035084275.1. Taxonomy (NCBI): domain Eukaryota; kingdom Metazoa; phylum Chordata; class Chondrichthyes; order Chimaeriformes; family Chimaeridae; genus Hydrolagus; species Hydrolagus colliei. Next base: position 8,157,776 of record CM068743.1, on the reverse strand, counting down.
GTTAAACACCAGCAATTAAAATACAAATTAAAAATAATCTTCTTAATGGGGGTTATATTTTTTAATTAAGAAGTCCCATAAAGAGCACTAAACCTTTGTAAGCAGCATAGGATATTCCATTAAGGGCACAAATCCTTGATTTGTTAAACTTTTCAGTGCAGGTTAGCACAGAATCTAATTGGAATGTTAGATTATTGAATGGAGACCAGCAACGCAAAGAGGATATTGCAGATGTGGCTTTTTCAGTCTTCAAGGGGGGTGCAATCAAACACATGGTATATCCTTCGTTTGGTTGAGACATCAAACTGAAGCCTCATCTGCCTGTTCAGGTGGACATCAAATAAACTTGTGGCACTATTTGCAAAGAGAAGGGAATTTCTCCCAGTGTCCTAGGCAATAATCCCTCCAAATTAAGAAAAAAAAATGTGTCACTCTCTCCAAATGCAGTGCATAATTGGCTGCTGCATTTCGCCCACAAAATATAAGTCAATCCATTATACAGTATATCCTGTGAAGTGCTTTGAGATATCGGAGCAACAACAATAACAACTTCAATTTATATAGCGCCCTCTACGCCGGACAGCGTCTCAGAGCGCTGAACAACCTGGTTAGGCACTATATCAAACGCGAGGAATATTATGATAACTTTTGCTTTTTTTTTTACGCTGCACAACGCAATGTTTAAAAGAATTACAAAACAAATTGTGTTACTTTGTCCAAAACAAAAGTCTTTTGTTCCATCCCATACCTGAAAGTATAAACCTTCTGGGAGTTTTTGCTACGTCTTGGAAAACCCTATACTATATTTTTAATTCCTTTATTTAATTTAGTTAACAACACTGTTTTCAAAAGTATGCTCACTTGTGCCCAAATAATACCTATTATATAATACCATCTGGCACTTTTGGTGGTCTAGGAACAAAAATGTCATTTTTAGCAGTGCAATGGGTGACTATGACAAGTCTAATCTTAATTGACATCTACTTACAGTTCCCTTATGGCCTTAAAAAGGTGTTATTTTAATACTTTACTGAGGCACAGTGGTTGAAATCATTCTGACAGCGTAAGGACCTTCCTCAGCAGTGAACCCCATCCACTGGAGAAGTTTCACAAAAAGGCTGACAAACTGCCTATTTAGAGAGCAATATGTGTCCAAATTAACCTTATATTGCCTAAAGCTGTTATTTCAACTCCAGTCAGACAAGACTGATCCTTAAATACACAATTGATAAAGACAAGGGTCAATTAATGGGTTAGGTGACTTCTATTAAAGATCAGATAACCGTAAGAACAAAAAAGCACATGGAAGAAGAAATGACCCATCAATAACATTCAATCTGTCTGGTTACAAACATTCCCTGATCCATTTCAATTCCTAAGGGAAAGTTCTACAGATTTTTCCTTGAAAACCAAAGCTAATTGAGAAATTCAGATATATCCATCGGTTGTTCCTTTCCTTATTCAACCAACCAATTAGTGTCCACAGATGACATTTCCTTGGTCCCAACAGTAAGAACCATTGTATCTGGTCGTATTGACATTCTTTGTGTGCTGTTATTCCAATGTCTTCCTTCAATCCCATACAAAACGGATATTGATCCCATTCTCTTGATGAGTTAATTAATCCAGTTTAACAGTTTTGCTAGGAATCTCTTCCATATATTCGCTGTTCTGTAGGATCAAATGATTTCCAAGTTTTTAGTGGCTGAAAACAGGAACAACGGGAAGATATTCAGTCCATACGGTGAGTTCCATCATTCTGTCAGATCATGATAGATCTTTTGATCCTACTTTCCCACCTTTTCTAAAATTCCCAGAATACAAACCTTTGGGGGTAATGAATTCCCTACATTCCTAATTTTTGTATGTGAGTTGCTTTTCATTTCCAAACCGCCTATCTCTAGTTATAAGATTACTGTTGGCTAAAATCCTGTGCATTCCTTAATCAATTGAATACTTTTTTTAAAAAAAGTAATGGAATTTGTGAGAATATTTTAAAATGTATTTTGCTAAAACATATGCCAAACTTCATACTGTAGATTTTTGCATTAAATAGTACCACCAACAACTTCACTTTATGTAGCTCCTTTCACGAAGGTAGTAACATGGAACTCTTGACGTTGAGCTGGAAGTGAGGGGTTGGTGACCAAAAAGGCATGTTCTCAGAGGAAAGTCTTCAGGACTAATTTGTAGATGAGCTAGAAAGGGGCAAGATGGAGGCATTTGAGAATAGCAGGTCCAGAGATTGGAGGCATTGTGGCTAAAAGCACAGCCACCAATTGTGGAATGGATGGGGACATGCAGCAGACCCAAGCCAGAAACAAAATTATGAAAACAAAAAAAAGTGAAATTCAGGCAAAATAAATAACAGCAGCAGAAGAGGAGACGATGATCTGATAAAGCCACTTTAGTGAGGAAGTCACTAATAACTTCTATAAAAATGCAGTGCTCTTGCCAGTCTATGCCTGATCTTTCTGGAATTAGGCACACGGGAGATTGAGAGATTGCTCTGCATCAATTGTCTGCTGCCTTCATCTGTGAAACACACCACTTTACAGTGTATTGTGTGAAGCGCTTGTTCAAACAGTCTTCAAACTCAAGAGGCAAGAGTGCTTCAAATTCAACACAGCTCACAACTGTTTGTCCAGCTAGAACCACCCTTCTCATTAAGGCTTCATCTTGCAGGATTAACAGGAGTCAAGTGGGAAAACCACCAGCCCCAGTGATTGGTTTGCTTCTTCCAAGTCCTATCAAAAAAGCCAGGCTGCCTGCTCGATCAGGAATAACACCTTAGAGTACTGTGGTCCAGCTTGGCTCAGGTTGTGAAGTATCCATACTAGCCCAGATCAACTTGATTGCCATCTTCCTTTGCCAGGCAAGTTGACCCACTCTCAACTCTAAAAGCAATTTCTTACTTATGCGTACGTACAGCAAATACTTCACTGATTGTTGCAGTGTGAGCTATAAGCAACTTTTTAATCAGGTGCAAGTTATTCTTATGATTATTATTATATTGTTTATTGCGAATGTGAAAGAGCAAACAGCATACATGTGTGAAACCAGAGTACCTGTACTCCCCGATATTACAGAAATATTTAGAGGAATTGTATCTGCAGCTCAGGAAGTTAAAACTTGTCTCTGCTTTAAATACTAAAATTAATGTGCATGGACATACTGGTGAATGCGTGCACAGAGCGCCTAAATGTACAAAGAACTAAGGACATTTTCTGCGTATGCAAGATAGTCATTGCGTTCGCGTTCAAGGAATCGGGTCTGAAGGTCACCTTAAATCTGCAGTTTCAAAGGATGGAATTATTTTACAATAGTAACTGATGTTACCCTACCAATGCAATACGTTCAGAGAGCTGGGTGGAGAGTCTGAACACTCTGTGTCTGCGTCATACATATCCAGACTCAATTGTTACAGGGATAGAAAAAATTGATACCTTATATTGTCCAAATACACAATGATATTGGTATGGGAACCTGATCATCGCTTCTAGATAAGGGGGATGGGGTTCGAAAAAATAATTTGAAAACATAGGAGTAAATACTGCATAAGTAGAAAAATATCTAAAACAAAAATATCTAAAGACTTCTAAAGGGTAGAGGGATTAAAGGATATGGAGATAGGTCGGGTAAATGGAACTGGATTAGAAGATCAGCCATGAATGGGCTGAATGGCCTACTCCTGCTCCTATTTCTTACGTTCTTAATAATAATAATCCTTGCACTTGATATAGCGCTTTTCACATCTTCTAGACATCTCAAAGTGCTTCACAGAATACTGTAAATATAAAGTGAATTGACGGTATCTTTGTGGGCGATACATAACAGACAATTGCGCAGAGCAGTGTCCCAAAACAGTCGTGGATTGAAGTGACCAATTTATCATTGTGTTTTTTTGAGGAGTTATTATTAGGCGTATGGAGTAAGGAAACGTGTTCTTATAGAATAGTACAGTAAACGCCCATTTATCCGTGACTCGATCAACCGGATTGCTCAACCCCCTCCCGGGGCGATTCCCCATTCCAGCAATCGCGAGTATGCTCACTTTGCAAGTGCGCACTTATTAAACTTACGAACTTGGAGGTTTGTTTTCTTACCGATAATTTTACCGAGTGTGCCAGAATCTTTATTGGTAAGTATCCATACAATATTCTGTCAATATTTAGTATATTATTAATATGGTATGTTTTAAAATAAGTACATTTTTTGTGTTGGGTTTTCGGCAACTTGCCGCCCGATTATCCGGCACAGTCAATTAGTCAACCCCCCCCACCCCCCCGGAGCGTGCAGGGTAAACGGGCGTTTACTGTATACATATACTAATTAGTAAAAATAACTATCAATCAATAAACGTGTTACAGAAATACAACAATAATAAAATGTGCAATGCATTATAATTACAGAACTGAAAATGTAGTAATATATCCAGTTTATTATAAGATATGTATTGTTATCAGAACAAGATGAATATATCAAGCTGCGGTGAAGACCTAGCACACATCAAGACAATACAGTTTGGTCTATAGTCCCTGGGTACCACCTAGTGGTTGAAGATGGTGATTCAAGGTGAAGCTGATTAATCAGGTAAGTTAGTCATCTTTTCCTGTATCCCTTGTTTTAACGTGGAAAAGCATACTATCATAATTTATGTCACCATTTAGTCTTTATGTTTCACTTACCTAAATGTAAAAAAAAAAGTTCAGCAGCTGAACTATTTATTTGTGGATGAGGAAAGATGAAAATATTACACGTGAATGTATCTTGTGTTTGTAATCTACTCTATCGAGCATCTGCTTCTCAGAATTTTTTTTACTGAATGTTCTGGAGAAAATTGTTGTTGCTGTTGTGGGCGAAATCTATCTTCTGATCTGGTCTTACTCCATCCCTCTGTCCACCCCCTTGATTTAGCTGACACACTTGTGCTGAGCATCCCACCGCCAATACCTTTTCTATCTTTAAATAAACCTTGCATTTTTGATATAGCGCTTTTCACGTCTTCTAGACATCTCAAAGCGATTCACAGAATATACTGTAAAATGTATTGACTGTATATTTGTGGGCAAAATGTGCCAACCAATTACGCACAGTAGCGTTCCACAAACAGTCGTGGATTGAAATGACCAGTTAATTATAGGTTTTTTTTGGAGACGTATTATTATTAGGTGTGTAGAGTAAGGAAACTTGCCCAAGGTTTCGCCCTGACCTGCCTGGATTCGAAACATAGGTCTGACGTTTGTAAGGCGAGTGCTCTAACCACTGAGCTACAGGACTCCACGAAATCCCGACTTAAAACCTACTTCGACTATTACTATAGTTCCCTCTCCTTTACTCTGCATCTAACCCCTTCATATATCATCTTGTGTACAGGGCACTGTAATTATAATAATCCTTGCATTTGATATAATAATCCTTAGATTTGATATAGCACCTGATCACGTGTTTGAGACGTCTCAAAGTGCTTCACAGAACGTATTGTAAAGTGACTTGACTGCATATTTTGTGGATGAAACGGTGGCAGCCCATTGCACACAGCAGAGTAGATTGAGTGACCAAGTTTCTTTCATTGTTAATGTATTTTGAATGAATTATTTACCCCCAGAAAAGTAATCCGGCAATCAACTAACAACCGGGATTTTACCTACTGCTAGGTAAACAGAGGTTTGTGGAGTGAAGAAAATTGCCCAAGATTTCCGATGTCCTGCTGGGAATCAAGCCCAGGTCCTCTCAACTGTGCTCCAATAACTAAACTGCACGACTCCACATACATGCCAGTTGGTATTATTTATTTTGAATGACTTCCAAAGCACTTCAGTTGTGACCAGATCAATCTATGGAGTAAAAACACATCAGAACTTGAAAAGGCTGCTGTCCCTATCGAAACCAACACCTGGATAAGTTATCATGTGGCTGGCTATCAGATTTATAACTCCATTGTAATTTGTCCTAGATGGAATCGTAATAATCCTTACATTTCACATCAGAAAGATGCCTCATATGCTTCACAGGCCTTTTTCTTACTGTATAGTGGCTTTGAAGTTTAGTAGGCGTCACCTGTGGTACAGATTATCACTAGGGGTTTCAATCCCAGCCTTTTTCAGAATCCCAAACCCTACCTAATTCAGGGCTCCCAGCCGTTCAGAACTAGTGAAGTACCTCAGAGGAAGCGTTTCTCTGTAGGGTGGGAGGCTTAGTCACCCACTGACTTGTGCGGACTTTCGGCCGAGCAGGAAAACCCGCCCTCCCCTTATGCCCAAACCCAGTCTTCGCATGTTCCCAAACCCTGGAATTCTCTTAGTAATAATAATCGTTGCATTTTCACAATGATAATCCCCGCATTTTCACATCTTCTAGATGTCTCAAAGCACCTCACAGTATACGGTATAATGTAAAGTGAGTGAATTGACTGTATTTTTGTGGGCGAAATGCGGCAGCGAAAAAGTCGTGGACACTTCAATGAATCCCAGGATTTTGGGAGCACCATTATCATACGGCATCCTGGGATCAGGATTCCTGGGCACTGCAAACACCTAATTACCACCTTCTCCCTTTCCATTGAATTATCAAGTGTAAAACTACAAGTGATACTTGCTCTGCCTTCCCTCACCTCCGCAATATTGCCCGACTCCGCCATTCCCTTACCCCAAAAGCCACCGAAACCCTCATTCATGCCTTCATTACATCTCGGCTTGACTACGTAAATGCCCTGCTTGTCGGCCTTCCCCTTCCACAGATTGCAGATAATCAGGAACTCTGCGGCCCGTGTCCTTTACCACTCCAAGCTTCGTGACCCCCATCTCCCCCATTTTCGCCCGACTCCACTGGCTCTCCATCATCCAGAGGGTCCAATTCAAGATCCTGGTCCTCATATTGAAAGCCCTCCACGGCCTCAACACACTGTACATCTGCAACCTCCTAACCCCCTACCCACCTGCCCGCTCCCTCTGCTCAGCAGGCTCTGACTTCCCCTGACCTACCCCACCATTGGCTGACAAGCCTTCAGCCACTCTTCCCCCAAACTCTAGACCTCCATCCCACAGTCCCTCCGCCTCGCCCCCTCCCTGGCCTCTTTCAAGTCCCACCTCAGGACCCTCCTCTTCAACGGGCCCATCGGTCACCCCAAATCCCCCCTTTCCTTCCACTCTCCCAGTCCCTGACCCCAGCTCGAGTCTGAAATAATGTCTGTCCAGCAGCTTGGGATGTCCTCCTGACGTGAAAGGTGCTTTAAAAGTGTAATGTTGTTGTTGTTGATACAAGTACAGAAGCAGGCATTTTGTCAGAATAGTAAAAAGCATGACCAGCCAGTCCATCCAAATAAGTCACGTTATTTTTCACTGCTAATACTCTTCACCCCACACAATCTCAGGCACTCGCTATGTATGTGGGAGGACATCTCAAAGTGTTTCACGGGATTTACTGTTATGCATAGTGACTGGTGTATTTTGTAGGCAAACACAGCAGCTAATTCGTCCACAGCAATGTCTCGCATCAGCCATGACGTGAGTGTCAATTTTAATTGCTGAACTGTCCTGCACTTTGGGTTCCGTACTATTGACCTTTACATTCTAATTTTTCACGTGTGCATTTAAAACCTCAGAAGCATTGGAAAAGCTCTCAAAACAATCCATCAATACAATCATCCCTAAACAACTTCCCCTAATGAGAGTTAATGGTTTGAAAAACAACCCCGTTTCATTTCAAGTCTCTTGAGATGCAGTTAACTTGAAATGATAAGGAAGTGGCAGTGTAGCAAGTGCTGAGTTTGGCTGTGCGTGAGATGACAACGGGAAAGAAATGACATTAAAAAAACGTGACGTGATCAGATTAAAACCGACCAGAAATCGATCAAAAAGAATAAACTTGTCAGCAAAGCTACCCGAATGCTTCTCTGATGATGCTCTGTAACAAGAAATATCTATAAGTGATGTTGAACATAATTGGAAAAAAAAACCAGGATCGATGCATAATCCATTCACAAACGAAGAGTACAATTCAAGTGTAAAACTACAAGCAGGCATTTTAAAATTAATATATCCATTTCATATAATAATCCTTACATTTGATGTAACACCTTGTTACGTCTTCTAGACCAGTGGTTCTCAACCTTTTTCAGTAATGTACCCCTTATTAATTTTAAACATTATCGTGTATCCCCATCCAACCACATAGACACACACACCACCCCCATCATTCCACTTGCATTTTATGACCAAGCTTTTCTTATACAGGTAAGCCTCTATTTAGGATGCTTCTATTTAGGACATTTTGAGTGAAGAAACATAACACCTTTTGATCGATATAGGACACTTGGATTCATTTTAACGAACATGCGCAGTAGTACATATTTTGAATATCGCGGTCGCATTTCGCGTGTCCTTTTTGTCCGTACGCACAGTCCATAGTGTATTCCCGGGTAAATCGTGCTCGCACCTGATATAGTGTATCCAAGCGTTTTTGAACTGGCCAATAGCATGTCGCTACATCATTGTTTAAAAGCAGCTGATTTTGAAGCAACACCACGCCAGTATTACAGTAATTTCTGAATATTCCTGAGCAACTTCGAGCGATTTACAGCCTCTAGCGCATGCTTACTATATCGGGAAGAGACAGCAGTACTGTACGTGAAATGAGCAGCGGTAATACCGTTAGTGGCCAGACACCCCGCAAAGCCATCACTTTAAATACTAAATTGGTGACAAAGCGCATCGAGTCTGGCAAAAAAGGTATGGAGGTCAGGAGGGCTTTAGGGCTAGTTAGATCGACGGTGGCGACTATAAAACAGAATAAGGACAATATACTGGCAAATTCAAGATGTGTTACAGCTACAGGTGCAAGCAGTTTAGCAAAACATAGGAGTGATGTGATGGAAAACATGGAAAGAACGCTGAGTGTCTGGATTGAGGATCAGAACCAGCGTAATATACCACTCAACACCCTGGTTATCCAAGAGAAGGCAAAATCATTGTTTAGGGAGTTAAATGATCAGGAAGGAGAAGGCTCAATGGCACCATCTTTCAGTGCTAGCAGAGGGTGGTTTCAAAGGTTTAAAAGACGCTATGGGCAATCTGGTGACATTTTTTGAACAAAAAAGGGAAACTCCACATGGGTTTCAATCAGGGAAATTAATTTATAAACTACAGTATGTGTAATTACAGCAATTAATCAAGCCATTTAACCCAACTGCTGGTGTTTATGCTCCTAATCTCATCTCCCTATCCACCTCCCACACCCCTCCTTTACATTGTTCCTCTTATACGAAGGAGGATGTAATCTTATAAAGCAAACCTGAGCATTTAAGGATTTCATTAGTAAGCTATGAAGTGTTTGTAATGGTGCAGCCCCTACAGCCTTCCTGTACACTCTCTCCTCCCTCTTCGAAACAATCCTCCGGCTCCCATCAGATCATTTCTATGATTCTAACAAGTAGGCAAGTACCCCAGTGTTACAGAAGGAGGAGAAATCAACAGCTATACATATATTATTAAGAATGTACAGTTTCCTAAGAGAGCTTGAACATCTTTACCCATCTCCTGATGAGATCTCTTGGCACATTTGTTCATAGATACAGCTGGGTATCAGATTCAGAAATTCAATTGCTTCTTTCAGCAAATCAGGTGTGAATTCCAGTCACCTGAGTTACTCAGCATTGGACATCAGTGGTTTCTTGCTTACTCTGCCCAATTGTTACTCCAGAGTCTCTCGTTCAGTAAATTGTACAGTTAGCTGACGAGTACTGAGTGCATTGGAAGTTGTTTGTTAATTCACTGTAATTTGGGACTTTGTCTAAGCCACTACCTGCGAAAAGGACAGAGAAGTTAGTGTAAGAAAATGAGAACGAGAGAGGATCTCAACAACTTGCATTTTACAACATCCTTTAAGTAGGGTAACATTTCAGAGAACTTAACAGTAAAGGGTACTGTACTAACCAAGGGAGAGGGAATTAGTTATAATTTAGCATGTTTAAACAGCTAAGATTTGAGGCAAGACACAGACAGACAGAGGTGGTAGTGGCGGAGGGGAGGAGGGGGGGGGGGAGGGGGGGGAGACGTAGTGGTAGAGAGGGGGAATGAATCACCAAATCAACACCATGAAATGCTTTTAAAAATAATTAGAAGGAATTTCACTTTTTCAATTACCTTCTACAAGGTTGTGCAGGTTGCAATAGTTTGTACCATAGTCAAAGACAGCATACCACTTTTCAGAAACTGAGAATCCCTGCAAGAAAGAATGTACTGATCTGAAGCAGCAGCAACTGAGCAGTGGTAGAGAAATGTAAAGATAGATAATGTGGCAATACTAACTTCCATGGAAGTCTGAAAATCTAAACAACAAGAAAAAAATTACATTTATAGCGCGCCTTTCACGTCAGGTGGACGTCAGCAGCCACAAAACTGCAGAACTGTGGCAAATTGCCTAACTTTAAGGTCGCAGTCTAGTTTTTAAAAGGTTACCAAAAAGCAAAGATGTGGATAAATGAGATTCCTCACACAGAACCCATCATTATCCAAAACCTGCCATTATAGACTTCACCCTATTTACTGGGAGGGTTTCTTCACATCTCTAAGCATCCACTCAATCCTAATCCTCGAAGCAGTATACTAAATCTACTGTATGGCATTGTGTGACTCAGTGGTTAGAGAACTTGCCTTGCAAGTGAGAGACCTGGATTAAATTCCAGACAGGGCAAAACTTGGGCAAGTTGCCTTACTCCACACGCCTGATAATAATCCCTCAAAAAAAACTATTATGAATTGGTCATTTCAATCTATAACTATTTGTGGGACACTGCTTTGCGCAATTGGCTGCCACGTTTTGCCCACAAACATATATTAATGGCATTAATCCAAGTGAAAATCTGAGTAGGACTCCAAAGTTATTGGCAGCTTTTTCACTCTTTATACATCAGCTGAATATTATCAACCTACAAAACTGTGGTGAGAGCATCACACTCGAGCTCCACTCTCACCCACCCTCTCCTCTCACCAGCTCCAGCTCCCCTTGCCTGGGTTTCTTTAAATTGGAAAAGTGGTCAATGCATTTATTAAAACATTGTTTTGTTAAAAACAAGATGATGTATTTTTTGTTAATGCATTGTTTTGTGGCAGGGGTGGATCTAAGAGATGTTCTGAGCTCAAAGTGCAGTGAGCTCAATTATCCATCAATTTCAAATATCAATGGGGATGTAGGGGGAGGGTCCTTTCACAATGGCATTAATCCATGATACTGATTGTTTAGAGAATGTCAAAACACAGGTCTTGATCCAATATCATGAGTTAACTGACAAAGAAAAATTAGCAACTGAAGATATCAATGCTTATTTATGATAATCAGATAAATCATACATTTTATGAGATGTGTACAGAAATAACATGGCAGTACTTACTGAGACGTTGCAAGAATCCCCGAACAAGGAAGAAATGAGTCTGAATGTAATGTTGTCCACATACTTGCGCACTGGAGTGGTGTGCTCAGCGACTATGTAATGTACATTTGCCGATTTCAGCTGTAAAGGAAAAGAAAGTTGCGCTGAAAGCACAACGCTAGTAGATATTGTAAATTACCCACGGGGGGGGAAACAGATAGTCCACATGCATCATTCATTCTTACAAACACCGACAATATCAAAGGTTGTGGTATTTTGGTTCAAAACAAGTATTTTTTATTGGCAATTAAAGTTGAAAAATCTTCAAATATACCAGAACAAAACCTTAGTATTGTAAATAAATCCATTATTCATCCGTAGTATTGTCTCAACAGAATTACAGCCTAATGTTACAATACAGTGACTTTCATTCATTCAATCAAAGGAACCCCTCTCCATCAGATGGAGAAGATAAGGCCTGAGGCCTGAGTATTCTGGCCATGGATGGCTGAATGCTTCTTCCCTGTCCTCTGTTTACTGTAATACAGCTCCAGTGTTTCACCTAAGTGGCCAATATTCATGTTCGAGTCCAGACAGCAAATGAAAACTGGCCGCTCGCTCAAACAATAACAACAACAAAATTACATTTGTATAGCGCCTTTCACACCCACTGAGCTTTGCGGCCAGGCCTGTTTCTTTCCTGACATCCCATTTGTGTAACTTTCCCTAGGGTCGCTGCACTACATGGAATTCCAAGTAATTTTCCCCCCCAACATAACCTGGGGCAGAGGTCAATTACAACTGCGCATACAGTAAGTGCCCATTTTAGCTGACTTACAATAGCTCAGCATACATATCAGGGAATCAAGCCAAGAATCCACCTGGTCTGAACTCGGTAAATAAACTGGGTGAGGTTGAGGGAGCTAATGTGTGGTTTTAAAAATATATTTTCTGAACTCGAATACTGTACTTAGAAAGATTCCCAATACAGTGACTCTATGCACAGATTGGGACCAAGAAAGTTCAGAATTTTTTTTAAAACATCAGAGAATTTTTTCTCATTTAAACTTGGCTTCCAACATTGCCAACTGCTGAGTAAACATAGTGAGAGAAAGAGCGGGCGTGATGGGAGCCAAGACACATTCAGAGGATCAGCCTGTGAATCAAAAACAATCAGGATGAAGGTGAGGCCAACCTCATATAGTAATTTAAAATATATGAAATGGCCTGAACAGGTTGATAGAAATACTCAAGCAGGTCATTTCAAAGCCTTATTCTGGAGAATTCAGGATTTGCCTTTGCCTTGAAATTCGTTGCCTCGATCACTAAACTGCTTTTACAACCACCTTACCTATTCATTCACTTTACAACAGTTTTTTCCTTAGTGAGTCAGGCCCAGGTAAGAGTGCAATACAGTGATCTTTGCTGGTCCTGTTCTGGTGATGACTTTACAGTCATGTTCTGGACATGACTCTGTAAATTGGCACCTGTGTTTGCCTACAAATACGCACAGTCGCGACACTTTACAGAATCACCCTGTGAAGCGCTTTGAAACGTCTCGACAAAATAATGAAATGATATACAGTATATACGGATTAGTACTTTTGCATTTGAACTAATCTGGTACACAATAACCCTTTGAGCAACATTTTGCCCCAAATCAAATGAGTATTGTATGCAGCTTTTTTCAATCTTTCTCAAAATGTAGTAGTGTTTCCTGTATACCCAGAGTTTATTTTGTAACGTCAACATCCCACATGATGTCTCTTTGAAATACAATTATGAGAAAAGTATCCAGAATCAGAAAGGGGATTTGTTTCTTGAGACGACAACATCTTTCAGTGCTCAAAGGGACATTTGTCTGAACTACTCTTCCAGATTCTATATTACAACAACAGCAAAATTACATTTGTATAGCAGCCTTTCACATCAGTATATTAATTAGTCAATTAAACTAATCTGTGCCATGATGCTCATCTCTGAGCGATTCTGTCAGCAACTGCGCCCCTCACCCATGCAACTCATTCTCTCTCTATCCCAGGCTCCACAGGCTCATTATCACAAAACAGATTGATTTGAAAATCCTCACACTTGCCTGCCTCTCCAAACTCCACACATTCACCTGTCTCCTCACTCAGTCAGCCTGGACTTTCTGTAAATTTGACTGAGCTTTCCGACACTACACCCCCAAACCAATAGAACTTTGTGCCTCAATCTGTCTGCCTTGCCCCGTCCTTTCCTGTCTTGAAAACCCATCTGAAGAAATCATCTTTTCTTCCCGTTTCTCCCTGTCAAGGTCCGCCACTGTTCAGCACTCTAAAGTTCTACTCTCCATGAAGGGCACTACATAAATGCAAGTTGTTGATGCTGTTTTTGGATCCTGCCTAAAACATGTACCTCATCTTGGCATCTGACTCCAATATTGTGAAGCACTCTGAGACATTATCCTATATGAAGGGTGCTGTAGAAATACACGTATTTGTTGTTTCACTCCCTCCAAGTATTTTCTTCCAGATCACAACAATATTTTGAACTTGGAATCTCAATCTCTCATTGTTGTTAACAAACCATTGCAGGCACAGATTCCCTGCCACATTTGCTTAGGTAGGGCAAAGCTACATTACCCCTTAGCTGTTTATAGCACAAATTTAGTATATTTACAGTATATCCCGTATATCAGAAAGTTAGTATGCAGGTGCAGCAGGCTAATTCCTAATTCGAAGGCTAATGGTATGTTAGCTTTCATTATGAAAGGGTTAGATATAAAAGTAGGGAAGTCTTGCTGCAGCTGTATAGGGCCCTGGTGAGACCGCACCTGGAATACTGTGTGCAGTTTTGGTCTCCTTATTTAAGGAAGGAAGTACTTGCCGTGGAGGGAGTGCAGCGTAGGTTTACTAGGTTAACTAGATTTACTAGATTACTGGAATGAGGGGGATGAGTTATGATGATAGGTTGATTAATTTGGGCCTATATTCTCTGGAATATAGAAGAATTAGAGGGGATATTATAGAAACCTATATTAAGGGGCACGACAAAGTAGATAGTGGGAGATTGTTTCCCCTGGTTGGAGAATCTAAAACCAGGGGTCACAGTCTTAAAGTTAGGGGTCAGCCCTTTCACACTGAGTTGAGAAAAAACTTCTTCACTCAGAGGGTGGTGAATGTATGGAATTCTTTACCCCAAAGAGCTGTTGATGCTCAGTCCTTGAACATATTCAAGACTGAGTTAGGTAGATTTCTCATTTATAAGGGGATTAAGGGATATGGGGGTAAGGCAGCTAGCTGGAGTTAGAGTAGAATATCAGCCATGATTGAATGGCAGGGCAGGCTCGATGGGCTGAATGGCCTACTCCTGCTCCTATTTCTATGTTCTTATCCTGTGAAGCGCTTTGAGACATCTGAGCGGCAAAAGGCACTGCATCAAATGCAAGCATTTTTATTATGACGATTATTAAATTTGTATATTATTTTACTGTTATACGTTCCGACTTTGTAGTTTGGGTGAGTGCAGCAGGCAATGCAAAGTGCCACAATTCTGCATACTTTTCATACTTACAGTGTACAGGCACTTCTCCCCTCCGTGTGCGCAATTCTCTGCAGTCTTCCACATCTTGATCTGCGTTACCAACTTCTCGTACACATCCGCGCAAGGTATGCCAAAGGTCCTGGTGGAGGAGGAAGACAAAAGCGGGATGAAGAGGAACAAGATAGGAGAAGATGACTGCGGATTAGCTGGTCCTTACTCCCTCCCTCCCTCACTCACTCACCCACGCCCTCACCCACCCCCTCACCCACCCCCTCATTCACTCACCCCCTCACTCACTCACCCCCTCACTCACTCACCCCCTCACTCACTCACCCCCTCACTCACTCACCCCTCCCTCCCTCCCTCCCTCACTCCTCACTCACCCCTCCCTCCCTCCTCACTCACCCCTCCGTCAATCCTCACTCACCCCTCCCTCACTCCTCACTCCTCACTCACCCCTCCCTCACTCCTCACTCACCCCTCCCTCACTCCTCACTCCTCACTCACCCCTCCCTCACTCCTCACTCACCCCTCCCTCACTCCTCACTCCTCACTCACCCCTCCCTCACTCCTCACTCACCCCTCCCTCACTCCTCACTCCTCACTCACCCCTCCCTCACTCCTCACTCACCCCTCCCTCACTCCTCACTCACCCCTCCCTCCCTCACTCCTCACTCACCCCTCCCTCCCTCCCTCACTCTCCCCTCACTCACTCACTCACCCCCCCCTCCCTCCCTCCTCCCTCACTCACTCTCCCCTCCCTCACTCACTCACCCCCTCCCTCACTCACTCACCCCCTCCCTCCCTCCCTCACCCCCTCCCTCCCTCCCTCACTCACCCCCTCCCTCCCTCGCTCACTCACCCCCTCCCTCCCTCACTCACCCCCTCCCTCACCCCCTCCCTCCCTCACTCACCCCCTCCCTCCCTCACTCACTCACTCACCCCCTCCCTCACCCCCTCCCTCCCTCACTCACTCACCCCCTCCCTCCCTCCCTCACTCACTCATCCCTCCCTCCCTCCCTCCCTCCCTCACTCACCCCCTCCCTCCCTCCCTCACTCACTCACCCCCTCCCTCACTCACTCACTCACTCACTCACTCACTCAACCCCTCCCTCACTCACTCACCCCCTCCCTCACTCACTCACCCCCTCACTCACTCACTCACCCCCTCACTCACTCACTCACTCACTCACCCCCTCACCCCCTCCCTCCCTCCCTCCCTCACCCCCTCCCTCCCTCCCTCCCTCACTCACCCCCTCCCTCCCTCCCTCCCTCACTCACCCCCTCCCTCCCTCACTCATTCACTCACCCCCTCCCTCCCTCCCTCCCTCCCTCCCTCACCCCCTCCCTCCCTCACTCACTCACTCACTCACCCCCTCCCTCACTCACTCACTCACTCACTCAACCCCTCCCTCACTCACTCACCCCCTCCCTCACTCACTCACCCCCTCACTCACTCACTCACCCCCTCACTCACTCACTCACCCCCTCACCCCCTCCCTCCCTCCCTCCCTCACCCCCTCCCTCCCTCCCTCACTCACCCCCTCCCTCCCTCCCTCCCTCCCTCACTCACCCCCTCCCTCCCTCCCTCCCTCACTCACCCCCTCACTCACCCCCTCCCTCACTCACTCACCCCCTCCCTCCCTCACTCACTCACCCCCTCCCTCACTCACTCACCCCCTCCCTCACTCACTCACCCCCTCACTCACCCCCTCCCTCCCTCACTCACCCCCTCCCTCCCTCCCTCACTCACCCCCTCCCTCCCTCACTCACTCACTCACCCCCTCCCTCACTCACTCACTCACCCCCTCCCTCACTCACCCCCTCCCTCCCTCACTCACCCCCTCCCTCCCTCCCTCCCTCACTCACCCCCTCCCTCACACCCCTCCCTCACCCCCTCCCTCACTCACTCACCCCCTCACCCCCTCCCTCACTCCCTCACTCACCCCCTCCCTCCCTCCCTCACTCACTCCCTCACTCACTCCCTCACTCACTCCCTCCCTCCCTCCCTCACTCACCCCCTCCCTCCCTCCCTCACTCACCCCCTCCCTCCCTCCCTCACCCCCTCCCTCCCTCCCTCACTCACTCACCCCCTCCCTCCCTCACTCACTCACCCCCTCCCTCCCTCACTCACTCACCCCCTCCCTCCCTCCCTCACTCACCCCCTCCCTCCCTCCCTCACCCCCTCCCTCCCTCACTCACTCACCCCCTCCCTCCCTCACTCACTCACCCCCTCCCTCCTCACTCACTCACCCCCTCCCTCCCTCACTCACTCACCCCCTCCCTCCCTCACTCACCCCCTCCCTCCCTCACTCACTCACCCCCTCCCTCCCTCCCTCACTCACCCCCTCCCTCCCTCACTCACTTACTCACCCCCTCCCTCACTCACTCACTCACCCCCTCCCTCACTCACCCCCTCCCTCCCTCCCTCCCTCACTCACCCCCTCCCTCCCTCACTCACTCACTCACCCCCTCCCTCCCTCACTCACTCACTCACCCCCTCCCTCACTCACCCCCTCCCTCCCTCACTCACCCCCTCACTCACTCACTCCCTCCCTCCCTCCCTCACTCACCCCCTCCCTCACCCCCTCCCTCACTCACTCACCCCCTCACCCCCTCCCTCACCCCCTCCCTCACCCCCTCCCTCACTCCCTCACTCACTCACTCCCTCCCTCCCTCACTCACCCCCTCCCTCCCTCACTCACCCCCTCCCTCCCTCACTCACTCACCCCCTCCCTCACTCACTCACTCACCCCCTCCCTCACTCCCTCACTCACCCCCTCCCTCCCTCCCTCCCTCCCTCCCTCCCTCACTCACCCCCTCACTCCCTCCCTCCCTCACTCACCCCCTCCCTCCCTCCCTCACTCACCCCCTCACTCCCTCACTCACTCACCCCCTCCCTCCCTCACTCCCTCCCTCCCTCACTCACTCCCTCCCTCCTCCCTCCCTCACCCCTCCCTCCCTCACTCACCCCCTCCCTCCCTCCCTCACTCACCCCCTCCCTCCCTCCCTCACTCACTCACCCCCTCCCTCCCTCCCTCACCCCCTCCCTCCCTCACTCACTCACCCCCTCACTCCCTCACTCACTCACCCCCTCCCTCACTCACCCCCCCCCCCCTCCCTCACTCCCCCCCCCCCCCCCCCCTCCCTCACTCCCTCACTCACCCCCCCCCCCTCCCTCACTCCCTCACTCACCCCCCCCCCCCCTCCCTCCCTCCCTCACTCACCCCTCCCTCACTCACTCACTCACTCACTCCCTCCCTCACTCACCCCCTCCCTCCCTCACTCACCCCCTCCCTCCCTCACTCACTCACCCCCTCCCTCACTCACTCACTCACCCCCTCCCTCACTCCCTCACTCACCCCCTCCCTCCCTCCCTCCCTCCCTCACTCACCCCCTCACTCCCTCACTCACTCACCCCCTCCCTCCCTCCCTCCCTCACCCCCTCCCTCCCTCACTCACTCACTCACCCCCTCCCTCCCTCCCTCACTCACCCCCTCCCTCCCTCCCTCACTCACTCACCCCCTCCCTCCCTCCTCACCCCCTCCCTCCCTCCCTCACCCCCTCCCTCCCTCACTCACTCACCCCCTCCCTCACTCACCCCCCCCCCCCCTCCCTCACTCCCCCCCCCCCCCCCCCTCCCTCACTCCCCCCCCCCCCCTCCCTCACTCCCTCACTCACCCCCCCCCCCCCCCTCCCTCCCTCCCTCACTCACTCACTCACTCCCTCACTCACTCACTCACCCCCTCCCTCACTCCCTCACTCACCCCCTCCCTCCCTCCCTCCCTCACTCACCCCCTCACTCCCTCCTCCCTCCCTCCCTCACTCCCTCCCTCCCTCCCTCACTCACCCCTCACTCCTCCCTCCCTCACTCACCCCCTCACTCCCTCACTCACTCACCCCCTCACTCCCTCCCTCCCTCACTCACTCCCCTCACTCCCTCACTCACTCACCCCCTCCCTCCCTCACTCACTCCCTCCTCCCTCCCTCCCTCCTCACTCCCTCCCTCCCTCCCTCCCCTCCCTCCCTCCCTCACCCCCTCCCTCCCTCACTCACTCACCCCCTCACTCCCTCCCTCACTCCCCCCCCCCCCA
>CM068743.1:8046724-8138589 GCA_035084275.1 Hydrolagus colliei | reverse complement strand
TAAAGACCTTTCTGTTTGACCAGGCCTTTGGTCACCTTTTTCCCCCTGCCCCTGGCTCGGGCCCGGGATCCGTCATTGTGAAGCGCTCTGATACACCGTCCGGTGTGGAAGGCGCTATATAAATCAAAATTGTTGTTGTTGTTTTCAAGGTGGTTGGAGGGATTCTTCTGTATTCACCTGATCACAAGGTAGAAGGACCAAAATTAGTGACTGAATAAAAAAGGGATAATCATAACAAAAGTCCTTAGTATCAAATGTTTTCATGTGGGTAACTGTAGGAGTCAATCCAGGCCTTCAATGTTTCACACACAACAAGAAAGGTGATTCATAATAAAGATAAATTGAATGGAATTATTTGGAGTGAATTTGGATTAAGAAGGATTAAGGAGGAATATTGGCATTCCATTGACAGTTACGCGTACAAGGAAAATGTGGAAAATACTGAAATAATGAAAAGGATGAAAAATGAAGAATAAGAGGTAAAAAGAGTAAAAAGGAAATTGAAGACAGAGGGTATTGACAAGTATGGTCATCAGAGTTGTACATTACAAATGTAATTTTTTGTTGTTGTTGGATATTATGTTACGGTTGGTGAGAAAACAAATTAGATGAAAGAGACCAGGAAATCTGATCTTAAATAAAATTAGGATAAGACTACAGTTTCATCTGATGTGAAATATGATCTTACAATCATTCTTAATATGCTCTTGTCATGTCAGTGGGCTATCTCATATAGTAGTCTTATTATGTTGGCTGCCACAACACTGATTGTTCCAGTGCCTTCGTGCCGACGTGAAAGGCATTATACAAATGTACACAAAACACTACAGACAACAACAACAACAACAATTTACATTTATATAGTGCCTTTCACGTCGGGAGGACGTCCCAAGGCGCTAAACAAGAGGCGTGTGACCCGAGCTGGGAGGGGAGTGTTTGGGAAGGGGTGAAACACGAAGGGGAGGTAAAAGAGTTCAGGGTGAAACAAAAGGCACGATCGAAGAGGAAAGTCTTCAAATCGGCCTTGAAAGAGGAAAGGGAAGAGGTGAAACGGAGGGATTGAGGGATGGCATTCCATAGGGTGGGAGCGGAGAAACTGAAGGCCCGTCCTCTGATGGTGGGGCGGTTCGGGCGGGGGGCTTGGAGCAGGCCAAGTCCTGTTGAACGGAGGGCCCGGGTGGGCGTGTAGGGGGAGAGTAGATCGGTTAGGTAGGATGGGGCAAGGCCGTGTAAGGCCTTGAAGGTGAGGACGAGGATCTTGAACTTGATCCTCTGGAGGATGGGGAGCCAGTGGAGACGGGCGAGGGTGGGGGTTATGTGGTCACGGAGGCGGGTGCGGGATAGTACACGGGCTGCAGAGTTTTGGATGGCCTGCAGCCTATGAATGGAGGAACTGGGGAGGCCGACTAGGAGAGAGTTTCCGTAGTCCAGCCGTGAGGTGATGTACGCATGCACGAGTGTTTCGGCAGCGCGAGGGGTAAGATAGTTGCGGAGCCTGGCAATGTTACGCAGATGGAAATAGGCGGTGCCGGACAAGGCGCGGATGTGGGGGAGGAAGGAAAGTTTTTGATCGAACATGATGCCGAGGTTCCTGATTGGCTTTGTGAGGTGGAGAGTACAGCCTTGGATGTTGAGGCTGGCAGCGCCCGATGTGCGGAGGCGCTGGCTTGAGCCAATCAGGAGGGACTCGGTCTTACTCACGTTCAATTGCAAAAAGTTGTCCCTCGTCCACGATTCGATGTCGGACAGACATGCTGTCAGAACATCGATCGTCTGGGGGTTGAGGGATGAGGCAGAAAGGTACAACTGGGTGTCATCCGCATACATGTGGAAATTTACCCCATGTTTGCGGATGGCGTCGCCCAGAGGGAGCGTGTAAAGGGTAAAAAGGAGGGGACCGAGGACAGAGCCTTGAGGGACGCCGTGGAAAACTGTGCGGGGGTTTGATGAAAAGCCATTGGAAGAAACAAAATGTAAACGATGGGTCAAATAAGAGTGGAACCAGTCAAGGACTGTGCCTTGAAGGTTGAGGTGAGAGGAAAGACATTGAAGGAGGATGGTGTGATCGACTGTGTCGAACGCAGCAGACAGGTCAAGGAGGACGAGGAGGCAGACGCTGGGAATCTGAAACAAAACAGAAGCTGCTGGGGAAACTCAGCGGGTCAGGCAGCATCCATGGAGAGAGGGGATTCATCTATCTACTGGGGACACTATAGCCGTCTGGCCTCAACATTGATTTCGTCCATTTCAGGCCATAGGAGCTTTTCCCCCCCTCCTTTCCCTCCCCTCACCTCCCACCATCACAATCATAACTCCAGACCCCCCTTACCTCTCTTTTGTTTTGTTTGTTCTGTCACCACTAAATGTAGGATTATGCTAATCACTATGCCCTTATGTGCAGATGTAATAGGTTATAGCACCCTCTCGTGACCACTGTGCTAGCACATGGAATTGCATGCTTGTGGTCTTCTTAATAAAGCCGTCTTACATGAAAGTCGATCTCTCCATGGTCTCTCTTTTATATCTTGAATATAACATGGTGGCAGCGGTCCGAAAGTTAAACCCACAACATGGCTACACATCTGTCAACCCAGATTAATTTGCCAGGCAAGTTTGAGGGTGGAACTGGACCAGACCAATGTGAATTGTGGTTCAAATGGATCAATCATTTTGAACGTTATCGCATTGCCTCAGGTCTCAATGAAAAAGAAGACATAGAATAGGTGAGCACACTCCTATTTTCCATGGGAGATTGCGCTGATAACATTATAATCACTCTCAGAATAGATGAGAAAACTGCAACATGTGATGAAGTTATAGAAGCACTAACTGAACATTATGAAGGCAGACGAAATATGATCGTGGAGAGGGCTCAGTTTAACAGGCGAAAACAAGTGCCAGGCGAATCCATTGATGTTTTCATACAAGATTTGTTCAGACTAGCGGATAACTGTCAATACAGCGAGCTCAAGGACAGCTTAATCAGAGACAGGATTGTTGTTGGAGTGCTGGATGAAAAATTGTCAGACTCTCTGCAGGCCCAACCAGACCTCACGCTTCACAAAGCGGTCGATATATGCCGTCAGTCAGAGGTAAGATATGACAGCCGTGACATTGTCCGCGGTGACATCAGGTCCACTAGCATCGATCATGTCACTAAACGCAAAACTCCATCCAACGACAACAGCTTAAAGTCGAGTAAACTAATGAAGCAAACACAAGATTCCAAGGCCGATAATTGTCAATGGTGGGGCAGACAACGCCATTCACGTCAACAATGTCCTGCAAAAGATGCCATATGCAACAATTGCCAAAAGAAACGTCATTTCCAGGCAGTTTGCCGCAGCGCTGCATCCAAACGCAAAAACACAAAAGTGCATGAAGTTCAAGACTCACTGCAGGATGACCTTCCGTTCCTCGGTGAGATCGTTGGCAATAAAGACTTTTGGAGCTTGCATCTCAGTTCATGGACACTGCACCTGCTTCAGGCTAGACACCGAGGCAACCGTTTCCGTCATCAGTGACACAGAACCCTGGCTAGCCGGAGTACAACTCAAAGAGACCAATCAGTCCCTCTGTGGTCCAGGTGGCATCCCACTACCAGTGAAGGGAATGCTGACTGCTAAACTGCAGTACCTCCAGAGGGAGATAACTGAGCGACTCTACGTAATTCAAAACCAGAGATGTTCGCTACTCAGTAAACGAGCATGCGTCAATCTTGGCCTCATCGCAAGAGTAAATGAGGTGAAGCATTCTCCTTAGAAGCAGTCACTACAGATAAACATGGGAAGCACTTTGAGATGTTTTGACGTGATAAGGCACTATTTCAGAGCTTGGAAAATCTGGACAACAAAATTTGAATTCTGTCTTAACTTTGAAGACATTTTTGTGTATTAGTTAAGCAACCTGACAGAAAGACTGTTCGTTTCCTCTAGACCAGCGGTTCTCAACCTTTTTCAGTAATGTACCCCTTGTTAATTTTCAACATTATCGTGTACCCCCACCCAACCACATACACACACACACACACACACACACCCCACCCTCATTCCCCTTGCATTTGATGACCAAGCTTTTTTTATAGAACAAAATAACCAGCAACAACAAAATGACACTTGTACAGAGCCTTTCACGCCAGGAGGACGTCCCAAGGCACTGGACAGTCACTGTGTCAGACCCGAGGTCAGGGGGAGAGTGTTTGTGTGTGTGGGGGGGGGGGGTTGCGGGGGAAGGAGCTGCCGATGCCAAAACGAGGGGAGTAACACTCGAATGTACGATATGGAAAACTACACAACGCTGAGTAAGAGATAAATAACTCATCACGCCGCCACCTGTACCCCCGGGAAGGAAGTCTGTACCCCACGAAACACATGGACCCCTGGCTGAGAGTCGCTGCTCAACACACACAGTTGTGGGCAAAACACAATAAGCAATAGAGAGCTGGAGGGCGGTGTGATTGACAGGGGGCGGCGGGGGGGGGGGGGGGGGGGGGGAGGGGGAGGGGGGGGGAGGGGGAGGGCGCTGTGATTGACAGGGGGCGGGCGGGGGGGGGGGGGGGAGGGGGGGGGAAGGGGGAGGGCGCTGTGATTGACAGGGGGCGGCGGGGGGGGGGGGGGGGAGGGGGAGGGGGGGGGGGAGGGGGAGGGCGCTGTGATTGACAGGGGGCGGGCGGGGGGGGGGGGGGGAGGGGGGGGGAAGGGGGAGGGCGCTGTGATTGACAGGGGGCGGGGAGGGGGAGGGGGAGGGGGAGGGGGCGGGGTGGTTGAGGGGGAGGGCGCTGTGATTGACAGGGGGCGGGGAGGGGGAGGGCGCTGTGATTGACAGGGGGCGGGGGGGGGAGGGGGCGGGCTGGAAGGCGCTGTGATTGACAGGGGGCGGGGGGAGGGGGAGGGGGAGGGCGCTGTGATTGACAGGGGGCGGGGGGGGAGGGGGAGGGGGAGGGCGCTGTGATTGACAGGGGGCGGGGGGGGAGGGGGAGGGCGCTGTGATTGACAGGGGGCGGGGCGGGGGGGGGAGGGGGAGGGCTGGAAGGCGCTGTGATTGACAGGGGGCGGGGCGGGGGGGGAGGGGGAGGGGGAAGGCGCTGTGATTGACAGGGGGCGGGGCGGGGGGGGAGGGGGAGGGGGAGGGCGCTGTGATTGACAGGGGGCGGGGCGGGGGGGGGAGGGGGCGGGCTGGAAGGCGCTGTGATTGACAGGGGGCGGGGCGGGGGGGGAGGGGGAGGGGGAAGGCGCTGTGATTGACAGGGGGCGGGGCGGGGGGGGAGGGGGAGGGGGAGGGCGCTGTGATTGACAGGGGGCGGGGCGGGGGGGGGAGGGGGCGGGCTGGAAGGCGCTGTGATTGACAGGGGGCGGGGCGGGGGGGGAGGGGGAGGGGGAAGGCGCTGTGATTGACAGAGGGCGGGGGGGGGAGGGCTGGAAGGCGCTGTGATTGACAGAGGGCGGGGGGGGGAGGGCTGGAAGGCGCTGTGATTGACAGGGGGCGGGGCGGGGGGGGAGGGGGAGGGGGAAGGCGCTGTGATTGACAGGGGGCGGGGGGGGGGGGAGGGGGAAGGCGCTGTGATTGACAGGGGGCGGGGCGGGGGGGGAGGGGGCGGGCTGGAAGGCGCTGTGATTGACAGGGGGCGGGGCGGGGTGGGAGGGGGAGGGGGAAGGCGCTGTGATTGACAGGGGGCGGGGCGGGGTGGGAGGGGGAGGGGGAAGGCGCTGTGATTGACAGGGGGCGGGGCGTGGGGACGTGTCCAGCACATGGGCAGAGCCTCCCCATGTGCAGGAGCCGCTGCTTCACTCACTCAGTGGCCGCTGCTGTGACTGACACCGACACTGGTGCTGCTGCTCAGAGGTGACATTCACTGAACTCTGAGTGACTGTAGCACAGACACACACACAGACACATACACACACACAGTGTACACACACAGACACACACACACAGACACACACACAGAGAGACAGAGACACACACACACACAGAGACACACACACACAGTGCACACACACACACAGAGACACACACACACACAGTGCACACACACACACAGAGACAGAGACACACACACACAGACACATACACACACACATAGACAGACACACAGAGACACACACAGACACAGACACACACATAGACAGACAGACAGAGAGACACACACACATAGACAGACAGAGACACACAAAGACAGACACACACACAGACAGACACACACATAGACAGACAGAGACACAGATAGAGAGACACACACACAGACAGACACACAGATAGAGAGACAACACACACACACACACAGAGAGACACACAGACACAGACAGACAGACACACACACAGACAGACACACAGAGACACAGACACACACATAGACAGACAGACAGAGAGACACACACACATAGACAGACAGAGACACAAAGACACACACAGACAGACACACACACAGACAGACACACAGATAGAGAGACAACACACAGACACACACAGACAGACACAGACAGACACACACAGACACAGACAGACAGACACACACACAGACACACACAGACAGACACACACAGACACAGACAGACACACACACAGACAGACACATACACACACAGACAGACAGACACACACACACACACACACAGATAGACAGACACACACAGACAGACACACACACAGACAGACACATACACAGACAGACAGAGTTTATTTGAATGTGTGCCAGAGTCTAATGCATTTTAATACTGCCTTTGTTTGCGACTTGTAGGTACAGAGAGAGTGTGACTTCCCCCCCCCCCCCCCCCACCCCCCCCACTACCCCACCACCCCCACCCCTCTCCCCCTCTCTCGCTCTCTCCCTCCCTCACCAATGGACGATGAAACCCACCGCCCCGAGGCCAACCCTGAAGAAGCTTGTCCATTCGAATTGTCCGTAGGCGGAAGGAATGATTTCATGGTAACCTTTAACCCTTTGGTGGTGGGGGGTGGGGTGGGGAGTGGGGTGGGGTGGTGGGGAGTGGGGTGGGGTGATGGGGTGGGGGGGGGGGGGTGGGGGGGGGGGAGTGAACGACCGGTTAACGCGGTGAATTGCTCTAAATACCCAACGCCTGAGATTTGCCCGCAGATGTACCCCCCCCATCTCTCTCTCTCTCTCTCTCTCTCTCTCTCTGTGTCTCGCTTTAGGTCTCTCTTCTTTCGGCCACCAAGGGGCTCCGATGTGAGACGCACTTGGAACGTTATTTTGTTTCCAAACGGCTTTGTCCTCGCGAGGTGGCAGGTGTCGGCCTAATGTGGGTCTGCAGCGGGCGGCATTGTCACGCGTTTTAAGGGTTCACTACGTTCAGGCTCAACGAGGAATCGTAACGTTTTAAGAATCGTAATATCACAACTGTTGAAGCGGCGTGACAGGCGAATGATTTCAGTGTACGTACAAGTGAAACAATGACAAATCAGTCATCTAAAGCCACGACTGTTTGTGGGGCGCCGCTGTGCGCAATTGGCTGCCGCGTTTCGCCCACAAATATACAGTCAGTTCACCTTACAGTGCATTCTGTGAAGCGCTTTGAGACGTCGTGAAGACTTGAAAAGTGCTTTATCAAACGCATGCATTATTATTATTGTATTGGATGTTTTTGTTTCATAACATTTTTCTCCATCCAATACATATTTATTTTGTACTCCAATAAGGTTAATAGAGAGAATTCTCTCAACTCTTAACAATCAATCAATCAATCAATCAATCAATCAAAACCTACATTTATATCGCGCCTTACATGTCGAGAGGACGTCCCAAGGCGCTGTACAGTCAGGTAGGGACAAGAGCGGGGGGGGGGGAGGGATCGGGGCAGGGCGAAAAAGAGTAGGAAAATTGACTGTATATTTGTGGGCGAAACGCAGCAGCCAAATTGCGCACAGCCGTGTCCCACAAACAGTCAAGGAAATGGGATTGGGGGAAATGGGGTAGTAAAATAGGTAGCAATTATATTATAATATTCCTTGTATTTGATATAGCGCCTTATCACGTCTTCTAGACGTCTCAAAGCGCTTCACAGAATATACTGTAAAGTGAACTGACTGTATATTAGTGGGCGAAAACTCAGCAGCCAACTGCGCACAGCAGTGTCCCCACAAACAGTCGTGGATTGAAATGACCAATTTTATTATTGTGGTTTTTTTGGGAGGGATTATTATCAGGCGTGTTTTCGCCCTGACCTGCCTGGATTCGAACACAGGTCTCACGCTTGTAAGGCGAGTGCTCTAACCACTGAGGTAGTCTTCTAACCAAAACTCTTGGTAAGGTTTTTAATGCTTTGGCACCCGGAACATTTGTGAATCCTGTAGCTTGGTGGTTAGAGCACTCGCTTCACAAGATTCCCAGCAGGACAAATGTTGGGCCAGTTTCTTCACCCAACACGCCTCTGTTTTGTCAGTCGATTGGCAGATCGCTTTCCTGAGGATAATAATTCCTTCAAAATATATTAACAATAATCTAATCACTAAATCCACAACGGTTTGTGGGACAATGCTGCACACAATTGGCCGCCGCATTTCAATACTATTATTGTTTTAATATCTCAACCAAAGAACAGCTGCTCTTGGCAGTTCACTACAGTGCTAAGGGAACGCTAGATTGAGTTTGGAAACGTGCAAGTGCATTGCCAACTGGCCAGGAGGTTGGAGGAAAAATCCTCTTCAAAAAGTACCATGGAATTGTTAACATTCGCCCAATTCTCTTGCATCATTAGAAACCAGCTAAGTATTTTGTTGTTTGAGGTGTGCTAAATAAATATCATTGAACCACGGGTAAATTCCTGCTTCCAAACAGCGGTGTCCCAAGAATCAATAAAAAGAATTCTTGAAATCCTGCTGTTCCACTAAGCTTTTTATTGAACTGGGATTAATCTTGAAAATTGCAATAGAAGAAAAGCCTTTTCAGCTCCCTAAAACTTAATTGTTTTCTTTGCAATGGCAAACGTGCAGCCATATATAGCTCAGTGGTTAGAGCACTCGCCTTGCAAGCAAGAGATCCGGGTTCAATTCCAAGCAGCGCAAAAAGAAAGTTACCTTACTCACACCCATGTTTACCTAGCAGCATGTAGGAACTCCGCATGGGGACTTGAAATCATATTATCTATGCTGACACTCCCAATGCTGTGCTGAATTGTTGGAGTTGCTCTCCTTTGGCTGGATGTCAAACCAAAGTCCCATTTGCCTGTTCAGGTGGATGGTAAAGTTCACATGGCACTATTGGAAAAGAGAAGTTAGGTACTTCTGGTGCCCTGCTTAACAAATCCCTCAAATAAAGTTGATCAACCACTCCATGGCTGTTTATGGCACAATGCTTTGTGCAACTGTCTGTGTGGTTCACCCACAAAATACACAATCAAACTGCTTTATCCTGTGAAGCACTTCATATTAATAATAATAATAATAATAATAATCCTTGCATTTTGATATAGCACTTTTCACGTCTTCTAGATGTCTCAAAGCGCTTCACAGAATATACTGTAAACTGAATTGATTGCATATAATCATATAATAATGATAATCCTTGCATTTGATATGGCGCATTTCACATCTTATAGCCTCACAGTCTATACTGTAAAGTGAATTGACTGTATATATTTGTGGGCGAATCGCGGCAGCCAATTGCACACAGCAGTGTCCCACACACAGTCGTGGATTGAAATGATCGATTTTATTAGTGTGGTTTTTGGGGGGAGATTATTATTAGGCGTGTGGAGTAAGGAAACTTGCCCGAGGTTTCGCGCTGACCTGCCTGGATTCGAACACAGGTCTCCCCAGCTTGCAAGACAAGTGCTCTAACCACTAAGCCACAGGAGCTCCACAGATATATATTTGTATATTTGTGGGAGAAACGCGGCGGCCAATTGCGCAGTGTCCCACAAACAGTCATGGATTGAAATGACTCATTTTATTATTGTGGGTTTTTTGAAGGGATTATTATTAGGTGTGGAGTAAGGACACCTAAGGTTTCGCACTGACCTGCCTGGATTCAGACACAGGTCTCACGCTTGGGAAGGCGCTTGATCAAATTCAAGGATTATCATTAAGCTACGAGAAGAAACTCATCTCTGTCAGTTACACACTATCTTTATCACCCGTTAAAACTGCAAGACAGTGCTTCAGTTTAATTTTGAAATCTAAACGTTGGCCCCACCAATTATGCAGCATTCCCTTCGCACTGCACTGGAGTGTCAGTCTAGGTTATGAGCTGTAGTCACAATGTCAGCTTGAGCTGATTGCAGAACTGAATATGCCACCAACTGAGGCAGCCTGAATCTGCAGCCACTGGTTCAATAACCTTGAATTTCATCCTGAAGACAGTGGAGTAGGAACCATCAGTATTATTTCACTAGACCCATCCTAGCTAAGCCAGCCCGGGAGTGAAGCCATCTTTCTGTTCCTGTTTTCCTATTTTAATTCTCAGCAGTTTCAGAAACTTTAGGTTAGAGAAGGGCAATTAGGACTTAACGTGCTTGCTTTGTTGATTTTTCCACCCCACTTTATCTACCCGCTTCAGTATTCCTCCTCAAGACGTTCTTCAGAAATGCATCCAGTTGGTTGAACTGGATTGTTCAGGAGCCAACGCCTCCAGTTGGGTTAGTAGTGTCTGCCCCATTGGTCGGCTTTCCCCTCACGTCTCACTCCGCAAGTCATTAACTTTTAAGTTGAAAGCATTCCGCCTGGTTTCCATTTCTATTTGTTGTTGTCTCCGTGTTGTAGTAGGTAAACTCAGCCTGAAATGAATACTCTACTTACAAAACAAGACTTCGGAGTCTTAAAGTTGACAGTGTAGTGAGTTGACAACCCATCTTTGTTTATTGCTGGCTGACACTGGAATAGTGAGCAACGAGCTGGGTCAATAGAAAAGTGCAGCTGCAATTTTTTCTGTGGAATCCGCTACAAATATCCTCAAAGTTTTCCAGGCCATTCACGGTCTACGTCTACTTCAATAGCACTAATCAACTTCCCGCAATTTTCAGCAAAATGTATAAAATTTTGTATCTATGCTTCAAATTAACGTTCAGTCCCTCCATTGCCTGATGAACAGTAATAATAATCCTAGCATTTGATATAGTGCTTTTCATGTCTTTTTCTACAACAACAACATTACATTTATAGAGCATCCCAAGACGCCCCAAAACACTTTACAGAATGTACTTGTATATACTGTACACAAGAGTATATTTGTGGGCGAGACGTGGCAGCTATTTGCGCACAGCAGTGTCCTACGAACAGTCATGGATTGAAGTGACCAAATTATTACTTTTTTTTTGAGGAATTATTATTAGGCGTGTGGAGCAAGAAAACTTGTCCAAGGTTTCACTCTGCCTGGAATCAAACCCAGGTCTCTCTCTTGTGAGGCGAGTGCTCTAACCACTGAGCTGCAGGTCTCCACAGTCATAACAACACCGTTCAGCACGACGCTAAGCTACAAAGATCAACCAGATTCCATTTCTGGTCTGCAGAGAATTCCACATTCTCTGCGTAACAACTTTTCTAAGACCCCCCTTTAATTCTTTTTCACAAAATACTCGGTCAATCCGCTTTACAATATATTCTGTGAAGCGTTTTGAGACATCTCAACGATGTGATCAGACACTATATCAAATGCAAGGAGTGTTGTTATCATTATCATTATTATGTGACCAATTGGATGTTGTATCAGCCTGTCTCCCTATCAGCCTGTCTCTCTATCAGCCAGTCTCCCTATCAGGCTGCCCATCCCCTCCGTTCAGCGGGCTCTGGCCTGCTCCATGTCCCCCGCTCGAACCGCCCTACCATCGGTGGCCGGGCTTTCAGCCTCTCTGCCCCCACACTCTGGAACTCCATCCCGCAATCCCTTCGCCTCACTTCCTCCCTTTCCTCCTTCAAGGCCGGTCTCAAGACCTTCATCTTCGACTGTGCCTTCTGTTGCCCTCCTAACTCTCTCCCACTCTCTGTCCCCCTGCCCCTACCCCTACCCCGACCCTTCCCCCCTCCCGCTTGGGTCCCGACCTAAGCCCCTTGGGACGTTCTTTCAACGTGAAAGGCGCTCAAAAAAATGTAATTTTTTTTAGTTGTTGTAGAAGCTTAAAAAAAACTCAGCTTTAAAAAAGGTACTTCAGCTTTTGTTTTCTGACAAGATTAGCTCTGTGTAGTCTTTAAGTTTGTTTAATTTGTGTTGCAGGACTCCAGAACGTCGGCAGAAAATTTGATAACCGCTAATCACTTCCAGTTTGAGGACTTTGAATATCCTTCTGGACTGGACAGACAATTGGAGCTATTCCCCCAGTGGCATTTGCCTGTCAAGCTAGCAGGGGGATTGTCTCTTTGCGTCTTCGTATATACTTTGCTTCGGGATGTCGTCCACCAAAATTCCCATTTTAGTAATGAATAAAGTGCTGCCGGGTGGTCGCCATCATCCTTTTGGCTTTGGTGTATTTGCCGGGGATTTTTGCTGCAGCTTTTCAACTCTATTTTGGTACCAAATATAGACGTTTCCCTCGCTGGTTAGCTCGGTGGATGCTGTTACGGAAACCTCTAGGACTCCTTAGTTTCTTTTACGCGGTGCGCATGCGTTCTTCAGTCTGTGCTATCCAATGAGGAGGTCCTACAGATACAAGCTACTCAACTGGGCATATCAACAGGTAAGGTAAAGTAAGGCTGTTGGGATATTCCCTCAACACTTACAGCAACCACTGTACAGTTACACAGTAAAAATCGCATAAGGTTTTTCTATATAAATAGTATAATTGTTTAATTTGCACATCTGACTGAGTCCCACTCAAAGTTTATGTTCTATGCAAGTTTGACATAACTCATACTTTGCATAATAAGTCCTATTAAATGTATGGTCTCAATTCGTACGACTTATGTAAGGTTAACCATATACAGTATTATAAATATATATACTAATTATATGAAATTATATGATATGTAACTGTATAAATGACTCGTTATCAATTTGATGCATCTCATACTTTCTGAGATATAATGCGCATTGCCTTGACATAATATCTTTAACTTCAAATTAATCTGTACCAGCCCTTATCTCTGTTCGAAAGTGTTTCACTTTCATTCAGTGCCTCACAATGTAAAACATTCCACCTGTGTTCAGATTTGCTCAATTTATGCAGCATTTTAGATTATCCAGAATTTCGCAAATCCTTAAATACTGGCTTATATGTTGTAGTAATTTTTTTCTACTTGTTCTATGAACTACAATAATAAAATTGGTCATTTCAATCCACGACTGTGTGTGGGACACTGCTGTGCGCAATTGGCTGCCGCGATTCGCCCACAAATATATACAGTCAATTCACCTTACAGTATATTCTGTGAAGCGCTTTGGGACGTTGATAAGATGTGAAAGCGCTATATCAAATGCAAGGATTATTATTATTATTATTATTATTAACTACAGAAAAACGGCTTCAAAGCTGAGGCTGAATTCAATGGTTTGTGAGATTTCTAGCTACTCTAAATTGTTACATAGATAGAGAAACTCTAAACCTCGTGGAAGGTTTCCCCAAATCATTTTAAAATTACTTTGCTCCTCTATCAAAAG
Source organism: Hydrolagus colliei (assembly GCA_035084275.1). Classification (NCBI taxonomy): domain Eukaryota; kingdom Metazoa; phylum Chordata; class Chondrichthyes; order Chimaeriformes; family Chimaeridae; genus Hydrolagus; species Hydrolagus colliei. Next base: position 8,125,046 of record CM068743.1, on the reverse strand, counting down.
GATTAGGCTACATTGATGAAAAGACTTTGTTATTCTTCACTTTCCTATGCTGTTGATTTCCCCCCCCACCCCCAAATTTCTTTTAAAAGGATTTCTTTTTCTATTTTCTCCATTCATTCTTGCTTTTTTCTTTCGTATTATATCAGGAGAGGTGAGCTGTTTGTTCTGCTAGTGTATACAAGGATCCCTGGAGGAACTTCTCTGATACTTACTCTGTGTAAAGAAGCCTGAACTTCCTCCAACTTATAGTACAGTACTAATGCGACTAATAATAATCTGTACATTTGATAAAGAGCCTTATTAGGTTATCAAGATGCTCAAACCACTTCACAGGATATACCGTACTATAAAGTTGTTATTGTGGGCAAAATATACTTGTATAGTCGAGATAGGAAACTCATTCTGCAGAAAACGAATGTCATCCTACATCCAACCATATGTGGTACGGCATAGTGAACTGTACTGTGGGCTTATAGTCCATTCATATGTGAATGTATTGTGTATCTATACAGCACACAGAAATATCTACAGGAGGATAGCTCGTAGCTCCAACAGTAGTCCGCGACTCCCATCTAAATCATCAACTCCTACATTGTCACTTGCACTCGCTCCTGTTCTGTCCAGAGTTAATATACTGTATGGAAACTGAATGCTTCAATTTAAAGCGGGTGCTGGCAACGAAGTAGGGTGGTGGGTGGATGGGAGGGAGAGAGTAGTTGCTGATAACAGTGCACTTCTCGGTGTAAAACATATCTATTTTTACTCAAGACATGAAAATGTTCATGTACAAATCGCTTCTCAATTCATGAGAGCAAAATCCGATGCATTCAGTGGCAAGGGCTTGTATAATGCTAGTTTATATAATGCTACTGAAAATTAGTTGTATCCCATGATCCTCTGATTCACTTTATCAGTGCGGTGGAATGGTAGGATATGCCACACTGTGTATTGTAAGTAGCTCCATGATTTGGGGCTGAGATTTTTCCCTACATGGGAAACTTTCCAGAATCTGGCACATTTAATTTAATCAGCTAGAATCTAAACTATGAATGCAGCCCACATTAGTTCATTGTGATGTTTGGATTCCTGATTAAACATGCAATTGAGAGTATAGGCTTAGTGCCAAGGCAAGCTGGGGATGAACTCATCAATATGTACTTGTATAAGGACCTAAATACTGGGACTGAATGGAAATGCTGAATGGCTTTTTCATTTCATTTCATTGTGATTCTGTGGAAGTTTATGAGATATCAGCTATTCTGCTTCGCAAATGCCTACAACATACATAAAATCCATGTCAACTACTTATTATTTTGTGGTTCTGTCGCTTTCCATAACATCAAAATATGATTGTTCTGAGTTTGAATAGTCTTAGTCACACAACTAGGATCTGGTTCCTTGCCTGGAAACTGGAACTAAGGTCACCTGAATTGTAAAGCAAGCTTATCCGTTGAGAATTAATTAGACTTTTTTGGCTAGGTTAATAATAATAATCCTTGCATTTGATAAAAACGCTTTTCACTTTTTTACATAAACGTCTCAAAGTGCTTCACAGAATATACTGTAAGGTGAATTAACTGTATATATGTGTGTGAAACGTGGTAGCCAATTGCACAAAGCAGTGTCCCACAAACAATCGTGGATTGAAATTATCAATTTATTATTGTTCTTTATTTTTAAGGGATTAATATTAGGAGTGTAGAGTAAGGAAACTTGCTCAAGTTTCGCGTTGCCTGGAATTAGACCAGGTTTCTCACTTATAAGTCTAGTGCTTTAACCATTGAGCAATAGAACTCCTGTTATAAAAATGTATTAGCATCTAACTCACAATTATTAGGTTATAATAGAACTTCAAACCTAAAGGAAAACTATTTTGGGGGTTAATCATCAAGTGAATTCATGTTTTGCCTTAAAATAAATAAATGAGAAAAAACCTTTTAGAAACAATCAGGCCCACTCTTTCATTTAGAAATCTACCCTTTTATGAACTTTGCTCCCTTTACATAGGTATTCATCTCCCTTGGTGATGTTCAAACCAATTTAAGACAAACCACAATATTGAAACAAACATTTTCAACACTAAAGGTCATTTCAATCCAATCCAATGTCTGTTCCAGTCCAATCTTGCCCTTTATATTAACCTCACTTGATACATGACTGTATATGCCATTTGCTTTAAAAGATCAATTGTTTTATTTTATCAGGTGAAACAAAACAAAGAAAATGCATGGATTGAGGATGACGTCTGGAGAATGGAAATATATGTGTCTCTGGGAATCCTAGGGCTTGCGATTCTTGCCATATTGGCTGTGACTTCAGTTCCGTCTATCAGTAATTCATTGAACTGGAGAGAATTTCAGTGCATACAGGTATCTAACTAGTAAAAACAAAATAATAATATTAATAATCCTTGCATTTGGTCTAGCGCATTATCATGTTGTTGGACGTCTCAAAGCACTTCATGGAATATTTTCTCGGCAAAACATGTTGGCCAATTGCGTATAACAATGCCACAAACTAGTGGATTGAAGTGATCAAATTATTATTTTTTATTATTAAAATTATGGATACCACAAATTGTGCAGAAGAAAATTATAGGGTAACGGTGTACCGCAGATAAATGATAAATGGTAGATGTGTTTAATGTTGAGAAATTTTAAATTGGTACATTTTGAAAGGGGCGGGGCCGGGGACTAACAAAATTAAGTAGATCTGAAATGGTGCAGATGCTAATGAAGTTAAAGAACAGAGAAATCAAAGGGTACAAGTAGTTGGATCTCCCAAGAAAAAAAAGGCCATAAAATTGCTAATGACATCGAGGGATTTATATATATTAAAAGCCCGTTTATCCGGCACTGTTGCCATTGCCGGTTAAACGGCATGCCGATATTCAGTCGGATCCGATGCGAAAACCCACACACAAAAAATTAACTTATTTTAACAAACATACCATATTAATAATAGACTAAACAATAACAGTTAATAACAGACCTTTGTTATTCACCTAAAAATTCACCTAAAAATCACCTTTGCTGGTAGACGCCTGGTTTGAAGCCATGATGCTGGGGTAGAGGTGTACAGTCTATCGATAACTTCTGTAATGGCGGACGCCACGCCAGGGAAACAAACGGCAGCGCGACTTTAAGACTCTACTAGCAGCAAGCCAAAATAGGCTTACTCTCGTGTGACAATCGATTCATTAAATGCGCCATCACGATTGTGCCAGATAACATCCGGTTAATCGGATGGGACTTTTTTTGGGGACATACTGGTTATGCGGAAGTTCCGGTTGATTGAGTCACAGATAAACAGGGTTTTACTGTACAAAGACAGCCTCAAAATGGCTGGATCCAATGGCTCCGTTGCTGTTCTTTATTACAGAAATTGGTCATTTCCATTAGTAACTAGTAGAGGTAGAATTAATAGGGATATTTAGCAGAGGGATAGGTAGCTACTTGGGTAACAGAAGTATTAAGGGGTGTGGCAAAAGGATGGGGTTGGGATTTAAATACCCAGTAAAATGATGAACCAGCCTCGTTGGACTGAATGGCTTCCTCTTCTTCATAATTTCCCATGTTCATTCATGTGAATCTCCACTGCACCTTTTCCAATGTTTTTATATTTCATTTATTGGGCTGCCCACAACTGCACGTAACTGAAGGTCACACTGGTAAACCTTATTGTGGGCTGTTCATATCCATATTTATTGCAAAATTACTTTTAAATTGCCAGAAGATCACATGTATGCACTTCAATGTACAATAAAAGGCTGTTTATCCAGCACCCTCGGGACCTGACACACAGATTATACTGTCAAGTGAATTGACTGTATATTTTGTGGCCAAACACAGCAGCTAATTGCGCACAGCAGCATCCACAAACATTGAAGTGACTAAATTATTATTCATATATTTCATAGAATCATAGACATATAGAATTTTACAGCACAAAAGGAGGTCATTCGACCCATCGTGTCTGTGCTGGCTCTCTGAAAAGAGCTACTCAAAGTCAATCCCACTCCCTGCCTCTCTCCCCATAACCCCGCACACTTGTCCTCCCCTTGTCCTACTTTCTTATAAGTACAGTAAAAGCCTGTTTATCTGGCACCCTTGTGACCAGGCCAATGCCGGTTAAAGCGCCTGCCGGATATTCAGCCGAAAACACACACAAAAAAAACAAAATTTCAATGCATTTTTCTGGATAAATTCCGGTTTATCGAATGCGACCTTTTTTTTTTCAATGCCGGTTATATGGAAGTTGCGGTTGATTGGGTGCCGGATAATCAGGCTTTCACTGTATAAGTTTTCAGATAGGTCATTTAAATTGTTTCTAGGAACATATGAATGTATGGGACCAGAAAAGACCAAGAAAAAAATCGATTGAATTGTAAAACAGTAAAAGCCCGTTTATCTGGCACCCCCTCGGGACCCGGCCCAATGCTAGTTAAAGCGCCTGCCGGATATTCGGCCGAAAACTGAAAATATATATATTTTTAATTTCAATGCATTTTTCCGGATAAGTTCCGGTTAATCGAATGCGGTTTTTTTTTTGCGATGCCTGTTATGCGGAAGTTACGGTTGATTGGGTGCCGGATAAACGGGCTTTTACTGAAATATGAATTTATGTAACAGGTTGTATTTGATTTATAGCTGCACATGATTTTAGCTTGAGTTAAGGGTCAATCCTATACACGTTGTTAAAATTGGAAAATTCCATATAATATATATATTCCTATGACAGTATAAAGCTTATAACGATTAAACAAGCAGATCACTAATTTTTTTTCCAAAAGATCTCATAGTAAATTAGATCAAATAGATGCCAGGTTCTTCTTTAAACTGTGTTTATATGTAGACTAATGCAGGATAATGGAAAGCTGCTTTTGATATTCAAGCAATGTATCTTTTTTAAAAACTATCCAAAAAACTCCACAATTAATATTTTTGTCTGTGTGTTGCAGTCGAAGATGGGATATTGTGCATTACTACTATGTACTTTGCACGCTCTGGTGTTTGCCTGGAGAAAGTGGGTGGACCTCAGTTACTTCGTCTGGTACACACCTCCTACATTTATGATTGCCGTTTTTCTGCCCATTCTAGTCTGGTAGGCAAAGCTATATTGATGTTCCCGTGCTTTGCAAACCAATTAACTCGAATTCGAAGAGGGTGGGATTTGTCTTCAAAACATAAAACGGATTCCCCTCTTGACAATGATACAGCAGAAGATGAAGTTTAATTTAAGAGGATGAATTGCAGTAGAAGTTTAGTGGACTGTATGCTGCTATTTTCTAAATGAATTTTACTTGTGATCTGTGTGAAGGGGCAGTAAGCGACTGCTTCTCTCACATTTTGTGAAAAGTATAATTTTATTTGGTGCCGTTGCCTTTATGAAAACGATGCTACAATCAAATGTTTTCATTTACGAAGCCTTGCATTATCGCTTGTATGCAAACATAACCATTTTTTTTCATATCTCATTTTGTTATTCAAATGCCCAGTTATTTGCTCTGAAACATTTGGTAGGTAGCATAGAATATGGTGGTGTCAACAAATGCGAAACCAAAACAGACTTAACTTTGTCGTACACATAATGTCCTTTTTATAAGAAAACTTTTAAAAACTAAACCTGATCTAATTTTACCGATGGTGCCTGAAACTGTAGAACATTGGAACATTCATTTATTTGAAAGGGAGGTGTCCCACAATTGTTTCTCCTAAAACTCATTATTTCAAGCAGATTGTATGCCAAACACCTGATTTAACAAATATACAGAAGTTAATCTCAGCAGCGTGCGCTGATCCTGTCTAGCATTCAATACTACATACAGGCTTCAGTAAAATCCATTGATGCTGTGCAACATAAACAGGTTCATTCAGACTAATACAATTGTATGTATTACTAATATAATTGTATTTTCTAAACTGTAAATTGTTTACTTTCATTGAGTGCTTTTTATTTTGCTTTTCTTAAATGAATGAAATCATTGTAGTATTTATGAAGATCTTAGAAATACTTCATTGCCATAGTTTAAGTTTACATTTTGCATTTGCAACTTTATATTTGATGAAGTTAATGGTCCAACTGGCGGCCCGTGGGCCACATCCGGCCTGGCGGATGTATTTATCCGTCCCTAGACCATTTCCGACTTCTGCTCCCTCCCTCCCTCCCTCCCTCCCTCCCTCCCTCCCTCCCTCCCTCCCTCCCTCCCTCCCTCCCTCCCTCCCTCCCTCCCTCCCTCCCTCCCTCCCTCCCTCCTCCCTCCCTCCCTCCCTCCCTCCCTCCCTCCCTCCCTCCCTCCCTCCCTCCCTCCCTCCCTCCCTAGTGCAGCTGCAGGACCTAGCGGTCCTTAGCAACTCTCGGCGTCTGCTGCTACAGATAGTGACCCGCGTGGCTGATTGGGAGAGAGAAGATTTGAGGGGAGGGGAGGGGAAGAAAGAGGCTGGGGAGGGGGGAGATGGGGGGTCAAAGAGGAGAACGTGACTTTCTTAAGAATCATAGCTACTTACAGCCTAGAAGAAAGCCACTTGGTCTGTGTTGGATCTCTAAAAATCTATCCGTACGCAACATTTAGAATAGAACTCCTGATTAGAAAATATATTATTTTTCTTGCTGAAGGTGTTCTTATTCAAATGGTGAGCGCCCTTCCCCCCCCCCCCCCCCCCCCCCCCCCCCCACCTCTCAATTCCCTTCCATCATACGTGAAACAGGAAACAGACAAATGAATTCCTGATCAGAAGAGTTTTTAAACAATTACTGAATGCTCTTCCGTGATTGTAACACAATCTTGAAGTGCTCATGACTGTTTCTCAATCAGCGCCCTGTTACTGCCCTTCACGTGGCTGGCAGGGATCACAGTGAAGGTACGAGAGCGAAGTCAAACGTTCACTCTGAGGTTTGGGACAACAGCTGCTGGAAGACGTGATATGACGGGTGACAGCCTGAGCATATTCTCTAATACCCCGGGTACCAACTTTATGCAGAATGATACAGATCTCCTGCCTTGCAGTTCAGCCTGGCAGACATTGTTGGATGGGTTACAATGTGTGTCCTCCTGATAGTCTTGAAAATGATGGCAATACACGAACAACACTGGAGTTGTGTTGCTCGCCACGCCACATACGAAGAGTTCATCACATCAGCTTTCCTAAAACACAGCTAAACGCAGGAAGGGATTTCTGTGTGCGGGTCTCCTGGCTGACCACAAATAATGCATTGGATCAGCTTCAAGTTTTGGAATAGCTTTGCACTTTTCAGTCAGCTTTTCTGGACGGAAAGCCGCTGTAATTATCATGTCCACTCGTGAGATATGTGTTAACCTATGTATGAGAAATTTGCCTTTGCATTGTATTTTTTACATGCTTGGCAAGAACTAACCTGCTTTACATCGACTGCCCTGTCCTCCCTTAGCAGGGCATCTTTCAGCCTATTTGCTCTCTCATCCTCCTGAACTCCATCCCAGGGTCCTTCACCCTACTCCTTCTCTCACCTCTTTCAAGTCTGTCTGAAAACCTTTTTCCTTGACTGTGCCTTTGGCTCTCACCTTTCAAAATCTAACCGCCAGTTTAGATAAAAAGCTTGATTGTCCGGTGTATTGGGACATCCTTGTGACATGAAAAGCACTAGATAAATACAATGTTGATTGCTTTTTGTTGTTGTATTGAGTACATAATTTTTACAACAGATGTGTAGGTAACAGAATGTTGTACTCTATATTCTCCATCATATATAATGCCTAGAACTACAAATAAAGATTCTATACTTTCCTGAGTGGATAGGATTCGTATAATATTTTTTGTCATTCATTTTAACCCCCCACCCCTTCCCAGTGTTGGAAACACCTGCCAGTTAAAATTAAAATGAATGTGAAATAACAACAGAAAGTATGTAGTTGGCACCTGAAGAAGAGTTTTCAGTCCCTCTCCACTTCAAACTTTCATTAAAGGAGGTTTCCATGCCCACGGTGTATTCCTTAATCAGGAATATGACAAAACCCAGGCTCCATCCACCAGATCTTTGACTGAACTGATCCTATCCTCAGTAATTTTTCGTTTAGCTCTCAAGATATCCTCTAGGTTAAAGGTGTTAGCATGGGATCACGCATGGGTCCTAGTTAGGTCTGTCTACCTTTTCATAGGATGTGTGAAACACTCCTGCAACTTTTCTCTTGATCTCTTTCTCTGCTACATTTTGTTAGGATTACAGAATGCGGTTGCAATATAGAAGCAGCTCACCCATTCTGATGTCAACTGTTGCTTCTTGCTCTGATCTGGATTGACTGAGTTTCATTGACTGAGCAATTAATTCTTTTCTGACTTTCTCTTTGTTTTCTCCTTATTTGCTCACTAGTTTTCTTTTTTTATGAATTTTATTATTATCCTTTGGTTAAACATGGAACATTGCAATGTTCCATTTGGCAAAAGGAGAATGAGTTGAACACAATTGTAAACCTAGAGGCCTCTATATATTATGTATGTATGTGTTTTTATATATTGTGTAGAATATAATAAACGTGCTTCAGTAAATTTCTACACCTTTTAAAATTGTTTTCTTAATTTATATATTATGTGCTGTAAGAAAAAATATTGCTATTCAATAAAACAGACGGATTTATTTTAATGTCAATTTGTTTGTGTTTCTTTTTGGTGGCTGACGAAACCTTTCTGAATCACGGTAATGGGACATAGCTTCATTGCTTTGAATGAATCAACAAAGGATTTCTTTATTAGTGAAAACTGAACTAATTTAACTAACACTGGCTGAAAACACAGCACTTTTAATGGTTTTATTTCAGCGTCCTGAAGTGAAAACCTGTTTTGTAGCTCGTGAAGAAATATGTAATTGTTACTCTTGTTACCTAGAGGGGCAACGACTGAACATTGTGTAACAATCTTTTTATTTTAAGAAAGGGAAGAAACAATAGAATGATTCATCACTTTCATCGTGATATTAACGAGGCAGATAACAAAGTAGGTGAAAATGTGGAGTCCTGAAGCTCAGTGGTTAGAGCACTCGCCTTACAAGAGTGAGACCTGTGTTTCGAATCCAGGCAAGTCAGGGCGAAACCTTGGGCAAGTTTCCTTACTCCAACACGCCTAATAAAAATACCTCCAAAAAAAAACTATAATCAATTGGTCATTTCAATGCACGACTGTTTGTGGGACACTGTAGTGTGCAAGTGGTTGCTGCGTTTCGCCCACAAATGTGCAGGCAATTCACTTTACATTATATTCTGTGAAGCGCTTTGAGACGTCTGGAAGATGTGAAAAGCGCTACAATCAAATGCAAGGATTATTATATATTATATTTCATAACATTCATTAATTCTTGGCAGTGTTATTGAATCTTATATAACATAGCATTTTTCTATCCATTGTTAGAATAAAACACCTTTATCCCCTCACGACCCCCACTCCCCAATTCAGCATAATAGCTTGGCCCAAAGATCCCTCCTCCATACTTCTCTGACCGACTGAAATGATACCAGCCTGCCCGCTCCCTCTGCTCAGCCGGCATTAGTCTGCTGCACATTCCCTGCCCTGCCGATCCCACAGCCTTTGTGACCCCACCTTCTGGAACTCTATCCCTGAGTATCTTTGTCTCACCTCTTCCCTTACCTCCTTTAAAGCTCTTCCTCTTTGACGATGCCTTCGGTCATATTTCCCCCAACCCCCCCCCCCCCCCCCCCCCCTCCGCCCCATCCACCTATTGCCCACTTTATTCCAACCCTCAGTGCTTTGGGACAATACAATTTGTTGTATTATCCCAAATACAATTTGTTGTTGCCGTTGCACCTGATCACAGAGATTGTGTTTTGATTCGCCAAACAAAGGACACTGACTTAACAATTGAACATACAATACGCTGTAAAGCAGAGCTCAAATGCCGACTCCAGGATTGCAACACAAAATTGTGGCCACTCACTTCTCTTTGAAAGCCTGTCTGCAAATCTATCTCTGACGGCTTGCAGCTACCTCCTCTCACCTCCTCTTCTCCTTTCCACCGTGGGCTCCAATACATCTTTCGAAAGCATTTTGAGGTGTTTTCGTTTGTTTAAACAACAACAACAACATTACACTCGTAGAGGGCATTTCACGTCGGGAAACTCAGGAGGGCCTCGGTTTTGCTGACATTCAACCGTGGAAAGTTCTCTCTCATCGAGGACTTGATGTCCGACGGCAGTCTGTCAGGACACCAGTAGTGAGGAGTGGAGGCAGAGAGAATGGAGTGGAGGCAGAGAGAATGGGTTGGGTGTCATCCGCATACATGTGAAAATTTACCGTGTCTGCGGATGATGCCACCAAGGTGAAGCATGTGGAGGTTGAAGAGAAGGCATGATATAAGTGTATCTTGTTTTTGCCTTTCACCTCCTGGATGTTTGTGGGACTTTGTTGTGTGTTAACTGGTTGCTATGTTTCTCTCACTACACTTAACAGTTACCACACTTAACCGTAATTACTGTTAAAAAAATACCTGTGTCTGTTTGTCATTAAATGCATTATTTGAAATAACGGATTATTTATATATTATTAACTTGTTCTGCAGCAGTATCATGATTAATATAGTGCTTCACATTTAGTAGGAGGGCATGTTTGCCTAGAACCTGGGGCAGAGTGCTTACAGGTTTGGTCAAAAAAGGTCTAAGCAGCTTATCTCAGTCAGGTCTAAGCAGCAATCCTTTCTGTAAGAATGCCGGTTCTTCCAAGTGGGCACACAATCACTGTGATTGGTCCACGTAAATTATAATAAACTAGGAGGCAGTCAACCAACCAACAAGATGTTAAATTATGTGAGCACAACAGATGTAATTTTGTCACAGCTGTATGTCTTACAGTGAAAAGTATAGAAAGGTCTACGTCCCGTGAGGCAAAATGAATAGCTGACAATTCGTATTAGGAAAAGAAGCCCTTACGAAGGCAACTGAGCAATTGATGTTATGCCAAGGACCTTGCTGGGTCACATTGTTTACCATCATTGAGTAATATTGGAGCACTGTAAATGTAAACTTTGACCTATGATCTAATCTCGTGCTTCATCTTGCCAGTACACATGCTGAACTGAATTGTACTGAATCATTCCATCAGACATTTAAGCCAACCTGAAAGCTAAAAACTATCCCTTTTAAGGAACCCAGGGGACCCAAATTCCACCTGATCGTAGCCTATACTCCTACCCTCCCATCCCCACTTTACCTGCCCTCCACCCCTCCTGATCCCAGCCCCCAGCTCGGGTCTAAATCCCTGATTGTCCAGCACCTTGTGACATCCCCCCAATGTGAAAGGCGCTATACAAATGTCATTTGTTGTTGTTATAAGGTCATTTTTTTCTTAATATTTACCTAATTAGCATTGTGGAAATTTAATATCAGTGGTGGAAGTCAGTTCTTTTTCAAAAATCCGAAAACACAGCTTCCAAATTAAGACTAAATTGAACTATTTCTCACCTACAAAATACGTTTTCTACTGAATCCAATAAAAATTCTTTGAGATGTCCTCCTGTCCTGTAAGGTGCAATATTTAATGCAAGGATTATCATTAAGTTGTGCAATTCTGCTAGATGTTTAAATTATAGAACAAACTGCTCTTACCGGCTAAGAATTTTATTGAATCTTATTCACATGGAATCAAGAATATAATTCAATTAGCCCTCAAATTTCTCTCCTGACATTAACCTGCCTGGCAGAGTACTGATCTAGATTTACTTAAAACTGCTCCCATATCCCTTTTTACGGAAAGGGTACCGAAGCAGAATATTACAGCAGAGTCTCGAAACACTAGGGTCCGGCGATATATCGCTAAAACCCGATATAATTTTCAAATCGATACGCCGATATAGGCATTTCAAAAATATCGATACACTGGAAAATCGATATATCGAGGGAAAAAATCGGGATGCGAGCACACTGAATTACAAGACCCAGAATGCTCATCTCTATACACAATGCACAGACTGAGGTGCAAAGCCGCCATATTGTATTCATAGTCCTCGAATACAATATACAGGTATGCAAGGGCTGGGGGGGTGGGGGAGAGACAGCTGGGGGGGTGGGGGAGGGGGAGGGGGAGAGAGACGGCTGGGGGTGGGAGGGGGAGACAGATGGCTGTGGGGGGGAGGGGGAGAGAGACGGCTGGGGGGGGGAGGGAGAAAGAGACGGCTGGGGGGGTGGGGTGGGGGAGAGAGATGACGGGGAGGGGGGTGGGAGAGAGGGACGGCGGCGGGGGGGGGAGCAGAGAGGGACGGCGGTGGGGGGGGGAGCAGAGAGGGACGGCGGCGGGGTGGTGGGTGGGGGGAGAGACGGGGTGGATGTGATAATATACAGATAGATAGAGATGGGGGGGATGTGAGAGAGGAGAGAGACACAGAGACACAGACAGAAAAACACAGAGATGGAGAGAGTGAGAGACACAGAGAGAGAAAGATATTTACCTCCTGAGGAGATAGGCCCCGAATGCGCGCGCAACCGGAATGTGCACGCACTCCGAATGTGCGCGCCGCGGGGGCATGCGCGGTACGAAAAACCCAAAAATATCGATATTTCAGTATATCTCGATATGAGCCCATCGATATATTTAATCGGAAAATTTCCATATCGACGGACCCTACGAAACACACGAATATCATGAATAATTTACACATCACATTCATGGCAGACTCCTTGTCAATTTCTAATTAGAAAAGTAAACAAATGTGACAGACATCACAAGCATATCTAACCAAAGCTAGAATGTGAGCTAGGGAACAATATCAATGTAACAACGAGGCACAGTATCTATTGTGGTTTTGTTGGTACTGTATAGTTTGAACTCAATTTACCTCTAGAATCAGTATTCTTTGACATCTTCCTCTTTTGAATAGATTTTTCAAAGGAAAGATCTATGAGGGATTTTTTTTTTACCAGCAGTTTTTTTTCTTAAAAAGCAGCACATATACAATATATAACAACTTGTATTTATATACCATCCTTCATGCATCTCACAGAGAAGGACTTGGAGATGTCAAAAAGAGGAGGTGACCATAGTTATGGTTGAAAGGATAGGTCATAGGGAGAATTTAAATAGGTAAAGAGCAGTGAGGCAGAGGGATTGAATCAGGGACTTCCAGACTTCCAAGTGCTCTAAGATGCTACCCAGCTGAAGTCAGGGCCGGCCATTGAAGATGGGATCAGTACAGTAGGCTTGTAGTACTTGAATGAATAGGGTGGGCATAGGAGTGGGACATGAGCAAGTCAGAGAGGCAGGGAAATCCTAGGGTATGTGTGAAGTTGAGGATCTTTAAGTTGATCCATTCGGCGATAGGATGTCAGTGGAGCATTTTTTTAAAACATTTTATTAAACAAATATATATTTTAATTTGGTGAAAATCATATAAATTTGTTTTCTAAACTTTTTCCCGTTACATCAATTCGCCTAAGTCCTTTTTTCCCGTGACATTCCGCATCGGCCTTGACTCGGTACCCACGCAAAAAAAACAACCCAATCACCACACCCCAAAAAAACCTTCCACCGTCTTTGTGGAGAAAAACCCCAAAGAACCTGTAATTCTCGACACAAAAACGCCTATTCCCCACATCCCCTTATGACAGGGCCTCCTCGCTTCTCTGCACTGCTGCCTTTATTTACAGGGAGCAGTTACAAAGGGGCTAATCCCAGCTCCACCATCCTTCCCTTACCGGATGGTAGGCCAAAAACACAAAAACAGACATTGGGAGACTACTCCGATGCTCCCCCTTTATGGGGAGAGGCTTCTACAAAAAAAAACTTCCACTTGGGGTCACTCTCTGTTTACAGGTCGAGCGTCCCCCCACAAGCACTGCGTATAGTGTCCCTGACGTACTAAGCAGTTCTAAGCAGTGGCATTCTAGATCACGCCCCACCTATCCTTGGCCTCGTCCGAGCCTATCTCCAGGGCGTCCCTGATAACATATTCCTGGACACTTACCATCGCCCTCCTGTAACAGGCCGACACTGACCTATTTCCATGGTCTCTCGGTTGCGGCAGACCCATAGGCCATGCTTGACCGAGTTGATGACCCTCCAGGCACATTGTAGGTCGGTCACTTCGTGTGTCCCCCGGGAAGAGGCCATACAACACCGAGTGGGCTGACAGAGGGCCTCCCGGGATGAACCGCGAGAGTAGCCACTCTGTCTTGTTCCACACCTGTTTGGCAAAGGCACAATGCAGGAACAGATGTTCCTCATTCTCCTTCCCTCCACAGCCCTCCCGAGGGCAACTTTCGGACTGCACTAAGCCTCTTCTTATCAGAAAGTTCTTTAGTCCCAGAACTCTCTTGACTGTCATCCAGGCCACATCCTGGTGTTTGTTAGTCAGAGCTGGGGATGAAACGTTCTCCCAGATGTGACTAACGGTCACCGGAGGATACCCTACCAACGTTTCGTCCACCTCTCTCTCTCGGATGATGTCTACCACCGTCCGTGGTGTCCACCTGGGAACTTCAGAGGGATCCACCCAGTTCTCGGATAGGAATGTCTAGGGTGTCAGTGGAGCTTTTTTTTTTTTAAACAAATATATATTTTTAATTTGATTAAAATCATATAATTTGTTTTCTAAACTTTTCCCCGTCACATCCATTCGCCTAAGTCCTTTCCTCCCGTGACATTCCACATCGGCCCTGACTCCGTACCCACGCGAAACAAAAAAAAACAATCACCACACCCAAAAAAAAACATCCTTCCACCGTCTTTGTGGAGAAAACCCCCCAAAACCTAGCATTCTCGACCCTAAACGCCTATTGCCCACATCCCCTTATGTCAGGGCCTCCTCGCTTCTCTGCACTGCTGCCTTTATTTACAGGGAGCAGTTACAAAGGGGCTAATCCCAGCTCCACCTTCCTTTCCTTACCGGATGGTAGGCCAAAACACAAAAACCCCAAAACAGACATTAGGAAACTACTCCGATGCTCCCCCCTTTATGGGGAGAGGCTTCTACAAAGGAAAAAAAAACCCACACACTTGGGGTCACTCTCTGGTTACAGGTCGAGCGACCCCCAACAAGCACTGCGTATAGTGTCCCTGACGTTCTAAGCAATGGCATACTAGATCACGCCCCACCTATCCTTGGCCTCGACCGAGCCTATCTCCAGGGCGTCCCTGATAACATATTCCCGGACACTTACCATCGCCCTCCTGTAACAGGCCGACACTGACCTATTTCCATGTCCGGAGGTCTCTCGGTTGCGGCAGACCCATAGGCCATGCTTGACCGAGTTGATGACCCTCCAGGCACATTGTAGGTCGGTCACTTCGTGTGTCCCCCGGGAAGAGGCCATACAACACCGAGTGGGCTGACAGAGGGACTCCCGGGATGAACCGCGAGAGTAGCCACTCTGTCTTGTTCCACACCTGTTTGGCAAAGGCACAATGCAGGAACAGATGTTCCTCATTCTCCTTCCCTCCACAGCCCTCCCGAGGGCAACTTTCGGACTGCACTAAACCTCTTCTAATCAGAAAGCTCTTGAGTCCCAGAACTCTCTTGACTGTCATCCAGGCCACATCCTGGTGTTTGTTAGTCAGAGCTGGGGATGAAACGTTCTCCCAGATGTGACTAACGGTCGCCGGAGGATACCCTACCAACGTTTCGTCCACCTCTCTCTCTCGGATGATGTCTACCACCGTCCGTGGTGTCCACCTGGGAACTTCAGAGGGATCCACCCGGTTCTCGGATAGGAATGTCTAGGGTGTCAGTGGAGCAGGTAGAATTTGGTGTGTCAGAGGATAAGGGCCTTTAGCCATTACTCCTTTAATAATCCCTGGGACTCCCTCACTCAGTCCCACCACCTGACACCCCTCTCCACAGGTGTAGTTTCTGGGTGCTGGTCTAGCTCCCTCTTTGGCTGAAACTCCACCACTTGGGTGATGCAGCTGACCCCAGTTCTGTTCTCCCCAATGTAAAAACATATACAACATCCAATTCTGTTTCCTTAAACAAGGAAACATTTGCTTGTTTCCTCAATTCATCACATCTCAATATCTGTCAACTCCTTCCATAAACTGGCAGCATCACTTTTGGAAACACTTGCATTGTTTTCAGATTGACACGGGAATCCAAATGGTGTCCTTTCAGGTTGTCAATGAAAGATTGCTTTGTTGGACACACATCTATTATGTGAAAATATATATAGAATCTAGTCGCGGATGCAGAAATGCAAGCTCACAGATACTAGTCACTTGCAATAGAAGAAAATACAAATTTGGGATATTTTAAAGATTATATTTAAGATACGTATACTGTATTTGGGAATTTGATTTCCACTCACTCATATATTCATATATTACTGTATTTGTGTTAGATTATATATGCTACAATATATATGCCTTACCTCCACAACACTGGCAGCAAGTCTGCATTGCTCAGGACTGACCATAAGAATATTGGGCGCAGTGGCTCGAGGACACTGCTCATTTACTTCGTATATTCCTGGATTAATTTGAAGGGACTTATGATAGGTTTCTCACATCAGGGCAGCTCAGTTCAGTACTGCATTTCAATGTTGGCATAACAATGTTTGCTTTGGTTCTTTCTCTTCTAAACACTTTGCTGGTCTTGTTCCATATCTATATCTCATTGTGTACATGTCTTATATCGCATGAACACTTGTTTTGCTCTGACTCTTTTCCCCATTTACTCGCTAGTTCTTTTCCCTAGCTTAGTGTTCCATTAACTCTTGTGTCCTCATTCGCTTGGCAGCCGGTTCCCTGTCTTACTCATGTCTCCTTTTCCTGGCCAACAGTCTTTAGTTATGTCCTCCATCATTTTACATATCTCTGTAACAATCTCATTTTGACCTACACCAGCTATATTTTAAACACCATCAATCACCAACTCATGTACAGTCAAGGGCAGTTGTTATCTTTGTTTACAACTTGCCCTAAAGAGGATTTCTCTGAGATAATAGGTGTTGATTGAGCAATTCTCTATCCAGAGGGGTATCTGGTTAATTACAGTCAATCAAATCAAAACTTACATTTATATAGCGCCTTTCACGTCGAGAGGACATCCCAAGGCGCTGTAGTCCAGAGTATATTAGACAAGCCCCTCCTGTTGTTATTGGTACTTGACCAAGATTCTCTCAGTTACATAAAAGAATGCAATGGCTCCTGATTTGCATTCAGATAGTGGTATATA
Source organism: Hydrolagus colliei (assembly GCA_035084275.1). Taxonomy (NCBI): domain Eukaryota; kingdom Metazoa; phylum Chordata; class Chondrichthyes; order Chimaeriformes; family Chimaeridae; genus Hydrolagus; species Hydrolagus colliei. The sequence goes on along the minus strand of CM068743.1, from coordinate 8,107,907 downwards.
GGACAGCACATAGCCTGCAGTAGGTTCCAAACAGTAACAGTTCAAGGAAGTGAGGCATGTTTTAAACCTTATCAAAGTCATCTTAACCTCTAGAAGTGTTATTCACTCGAATCATGCTTCAACCTATTATTTGTTCTCATAAATGTGTGGCAGTATATGGGCACTTTTATTCCACCCTGTGCCACGTTTGTTAGACTGCAGCAGGCTCTCATAGATTACGTATGAGATTGGATCTGGAGTATGTGATTTTAAACTACAATGACAATGTATCACATGATTTCTGTAAAGTCCAGTAGTGTATTGGTTAGAGCACTTGCCTTGCAAGCGAGAGGACTTGAGTTAAATTCCCAGACAGAGCGAAACCTTAGGCAAGTTTCCTTACGTCTCACACCTCCATTTACCTATTGCAGCAAAAGCCCGTTTATCCGGCACCCGATCAACTGTAACTTCTGTATAACCAACATCGCAAAAAAACGGTCCACATTCGATTAACCGGAATTTATCTGGAAAAATGCATTGAAATTTTTTAATTTTTTTTTTTCAGTTTTCGGCCAAATATCCGGCAGGCGTTTTAACCGGCATTGGCCTGGTCACAAGGGTGCCAGATAAACGGGCTTTTACTGTACTTATAAGAAAGTAGGACAAGGGGAGGACAAGTGTGCGGGGTTATGGGGAGAGAGGCAGGGAGTGGGATTGACTTTGAGTAGCTCTTTTCAGAGAGCCAGCACAGACACGATGGGTCGAATGACCTCCTTTTGTGCTGTAAAATTCTATATGTCTATGATTCTATGAAATATATGAATAATAATTTAGTCACTTCAATGTTTGTGGATGCTGCTGTGCGCAATTAGCTGCTGTGTTTGGCCACAAAATATACAGTCAATTCACTTGACAGTATAATCTGTGAAGCACTTTGAGATGTCTCGAAGACTTGTTAAGGCGCTATATCAACTGCAAGGATTCCAACTATAAATTTAGTTGTGGTATCCTTTCGAATTCTTCCAAAGCATAATGAGTTTTGAAAAACAATGATGATAATTCAATCAAGCACTCTAAGAAGCTGCCTGGCGCATATTGGCGCTACATAAATGTAAGTTGTTGTTGAATCACTGAATAATATAACTTTACACCTCAGAAGGAGGCCAACGTCACTGATGACTCTGCAACCAATCATTTAATTAATGGCTGTTTGTATGAGTTTGTTCTATGCTAAATAGCTGCCATGTTTGCCTATAAATAGTCATTACATTTGATAACAATCATTTATGAAACATAGCTCATATATACATGAGAGAAAGGAAGCAGAATAGGGAGAGGGCATTAGGATGGGGGGCAACTCGTTTAAACACCAGCATGGCTTAGTTGGGCTGAATGAACTATTTTGGTGCTGTAGTTTCCATGTATGTAATTATGTGTAAGTGTTTTGAGACATTTCAGTGTTAAAGGCACTATATCAAATGAAAAAAATATTACTGTAGCTCATCCTTTAACACCGGGGATTAATTTATTTTGTTTTCATAAAAAAAAAGCAAATTTTAATGGTTCCTCTCATGAGCCTCTGGATGAAAGCACTGTCTAATGTAGGGTTTATATATCATACAAATCAGCAAATTACAATCTGAGTTAATTTATCTCAACAATGGGGAACAGTAAGGCTGTCTCAATTGGCCTCAGCTAGAAAATGGAAAAAATGAGTTTGCTTTCACTCTGGTGAACTGTGCTGCAAAGGCAAAATATAATAATAATAATCCTTGCATTTCATATAGCGCTTTCATGTCTTGTAGACATCTCAAAGCGCTTCACAGAATATACTGTAAAGTGAATTGACTGTATATTTATGGGTGAAACACAGCAGCCAATTGAGCACAGCAGTGACCCACAAACAGTCGTGGATTGAAATAACCATTTGTTTTCGATAGATTATTATCAGGCTTATGGAGTAAGGAAACTTGCCCAATGTTTGTGTGAATTGTCAAGTATGAATAGGTTTAAACTGGGATGTATGGCTGCAAAGTTGAGTAATCAACTGAATATGAATATGCTGTCTGGGCTCAAACATGAGAACAAACATTTAGGGTGAGGCATTGGAGGGTTTTTCCCTGATAACAGCAGGACTGTACTCCAGCAAGTCAACTTCCCCGTGACAGGAGGAAGGGTGAAAATTGGCATCAAACAAAATCTGAGGCTTTTAATGAACAGAATTTCCAGCAACTCCCATTGTACTGTATTGGCTATATGGTTTGTGTTTCTAAATGCTTTGCAACTCTGTTATATATCATTGCATTTGATGTATCACCTTATGCCTTTGAGATATCTCAAAGCGCTTCATAGAATATACCGTAACATTAATTAACTATATTTTTTGGATGAAACGTTGCGGCCGATTGCGCACAAACAGTTAGGGATTGATTGACCAAATTATTATTTTTTTGGGACGGTGTTATTACCCGAAACAGGTTATTTTTTAAGAATGGAAGTGATGACACTTCCATTGTGTCATGGAATGGCATCACTTCCATTCTTAAAAAATAACTCTCCCTGAATACAGCCCTTCCCTACAAATTACTGCCCCATCAACAACCTCGCTTTCCTCTCCAAGGTCCTGGCACGAGTCGTTGCTTCTCAGCTTCATTTCTCCCTCTCCCGCCACTCCCTTCACAAACCCCTCCAATCAGGTTGCCATGCTGCGCATGACACAGAGATGACTGTGCTCATGGCATACCCGTGCCATGACCTGCTCTGTTTTCCCCCACCTCTCCAAAATTGCCAGCTCAGCCATTGCCTCATACAACCAGCTGAAACTCTCATACATGCGTTCATAACATTCAGACTTGACGATACAAACTCCTAGTTTGCCAGCCTCCCACCTCCCTTCAAACATTGCAGATCATCGAAAACTCTGCAGCCCGTGTCCTCTCCCGCACCAGGCTCCGTGACCATATCACCCCCACGCTCGCCAACCCCACTTGCTTCCCATCACACAGAGGACACATTTCAAATTCATTGTCCTTACCTTTAAAGCCCTCCATGGCCTCGCTCCCCACTACTTCTGCAACCTCCTAATCCCCTACCAACTTGCCCGCTCTCTCCACTAGGTGGGCTCCAGCCTGCTTCACATCCAGCGCCTCGCCAACCCCACTCTTGGCAGGTGGGCCTTCGGCCTTTCTGTCCCTCCCACCCCCTCGGTACCTGCGCCTCGCCCCATCCCTCGCTTCCTTCAAGACTGACTTCAAACCCCTCCTCTTTGACCATGCTTTCAATCAACATCCTTCTCTCCCATGCCCTCCAACTTCCTGAATCCCAACCACCAGCTCAAGTCCAGAATACTGTCTTTCCAGCAACATGGGACGTCCTCCCAACGTGAAAGGCACTATCAAATGTAATTTTATCGTTGTTACCGGTAGATAAACAGAGGCATATGGAGTAAGGAAACTTGCCCATATTTCACCCTGCCATTCAATAGTATGCTTAATGCATACTTTCAATGTTTATTTATTATATTTAGTATTATATTTCACTTCCTCTTGTCTGTCAATTGCATATTATATCCAGGTCCATCCAGGACTCTTTCTCCACTACCCTCCCAAATTTGAAACCAATTTAAAATTAGTCTTAAAGTAGTTGATAATAGAAGGTCTGCAGAGTTCAGTGCGCTGGAAAAGCACAAAGAATATGTTTGGTGACTCTGGTATGAATATTAAATGGTTGAGTAACATAAGAGCCAATATTTATCATCTCCTGCTCTCCTCTCCAGTTAGAAAGTAAGAAAGGCATGCAATGCTATTTATATGCTGGCAAAGTAATGGGGCCAGTGCGAAATCCTTTATTGAGCAACTAGTCACTAAATATTGATTTATAAGAGAATAAAATGAAAGTTTGCTTCCTGCTCCCTTGTCTGCATGTGTCTGTGCAGTGCTGCACATAGAGGAAACTGCTCTTATGGGTTCTATTGATTATTAATTGTCTTCAATTTGCAGTACAGTTGGCCCCTCGCCGAACCCGGGGGTTACCTTCGTGGAAAACAGCGCACTCGGTAAAATTGCATTCGGTAAGCTTAATAAGCAATGGGGAAACAAGGGTTAGGGGAATCCATCCACAGGCTATCCAACCTCAAGCCTCCAGGCACATCCACACCCCAACCAACGCAAGGTACGAACTGAGGTGGGCTACAGCCGGCTGGCCCGCTCTCCCCACTCGTCACTCTCCCAGCTCTCACTGACTCACTGGAGACAGTAAAACAACATTTTACACTACCACACCTTGGCTAAATTATTTCACCTTTGGTCCTAGAAGTATTAGGAGACACTCTCTCTCTCTCTCTCTCTGTGTGTCTCTTCTGTTTACCATGCAATGCCATCAGGTTGCACCGAGGCCGAGGAATCATCGGATTTAGTCGGGAGCTGGCGGCGTCCTCCCAAGTGCGCACGCGCGCGGGGCCGGCCAGCGCGTATACGCAAATTTTACTCGCATTCCGCAAAAAAGTGCCGCATTTGTCTCTTCGCGTATAGGCGAATTCGCACTCGAGAAAGTCGCGCTCGGCAAGGGTTGACCGCGTTGGCTTTTCTGAAGAGAAACAAAATGCTGCAAACCCGAAACGAAAGCCTCACGGGACATAAATTGAAAGAAAACTAGAAGTTAACGCTCTGGGTACAAACTTAGGACATTTCTCTTTCAGACGCTCCTCAGCCTAGACATGTTTTCGGGTTGGAACAACAATTTGTATGGCGCCGTTCACACACGGCAATGTCTCAGAGCCTAAATTGACATCGACATAGCTCCTTTCACCGCAGGAGGAGATCCTAAAGTTGCTGTAATAGTTGAAGCACGCTGAGCTCATTTAAATAAGTGGACTGTACGTAAAAGGAGTCGAGGCTGTCAGTGTGTTTGGTGTAGGGGTAATTGCGGAAAAGGCAAGGATTTTGTGCCCCTCCCATTCTTCCTCAGACAGTGAGAGCTGAGATGCAGGCTGGCCAGTGGTAGGGTGATTGACATGCAGACAGGCATTCCTGCAGCAGACGAAGAGCACAGGGTGGAAACTGGCTGCTGAGTGAGTCCATTTAGTAGGGGAAAGAAGGCACGTTCACGATTGCTGTTTGTGCGGGTAAGACATTCTCAGCTCGAAACGATGCCGAGCGAGAAGAGGAATTGCCTTGCAAAGCACTTGACGGAAGAGCAAACTACTTATTTTAAAATGTATCAGTTTGAGAGAGAGAGAGAGAGAGAGAGTGAGCAGGAGGGCTGTGTAGGGCAGCAAGGCTTTGCTGAGTGCACACAGACTCACGCTGGGTTACCGCCGATTGCTTTGTGTAAGTGGATTTGCGAGGGCAGATTGTTGTGGGGGAGGAACCTTTGACGGTTAAGAGCGTTGGGACGTCCTCCCGATGTGAAAGGCCCTATTGCAAATGTAATGGATTGGATTGTAAGCGGGACCAGGAAAGATGGGAGGAGACTCGTGTGGTTAAGCAGGCCAACCATGTCAATCATAACAAGCCCCACATCAAGTACGTGCAAGAGAGCAGCTCTTTACCACTGACGGCAAGCCAGACCCTGCAACCTCAGAACAAAAGGTGCATTGATCAAGAAGGATTTGACAGCTTAGGTTTCGATTCATGTGTTTGACTTAGGAGAGTCCGTGTTCTCACAAGGGTGGCTACTCTTCCTGACGGGAAAGGTGCTGTGCAAATGTAATGTGATCTTGTTGTTTCCTGTGAACCTAATATATTTGGCTTCAATTAATGAAGTCCCTTTGATGTATTTTTTCCGCAGTGAAATCAAATGTTAAGCGTTCAAGTGGTCCCGACAGTTTGCGTCGGGTTCCTTTTCGCCCTCTAAAGTTGCAATGTAAAATTACACGAAGGTTGAAGGGCGAAACAACAGGAACGACGAGAAGGGAGTTCCTGATGTAAAAGCAACGTTGCCGTGCAATGCGTCGGATTCACCAACGCGTTACATCATTGGTAAGGTGTGGGTCTGGTTCGGACTCCTAACCTTATGTAATGCTTTCATGGCCTTGCCCTCCCTCCCCCCACCGCCTCCGAACTGCTGCCCCACTATGAACCTGCCCGCCCCCTCCCTCCGGCTGCTCCGTTTCCCCCGCCCGACCCGCCTTACTATCGGTGGACGGGCTTTCAGCCGGCCACCCTGCCCCCACACTCTGGAACTCCATCTCACAGTCTCATCGCCTCACTCCCTCCCTCTCCCAAGGCCGGCCTCAAGACCCTCCTCTTCGACCGTGCCTTCTGCTGCCCTCCCAACTCTTTCCCTCCCCTCCAAGCTCTCTCCCACCCCTCCCCCTTGCCCTTCCCCTCTCCCTTGCTCAGGTCCCGTCCTGACTGTTCAGCGCCTTGGGACGTCCTCCTGACGTGAAAGGCGCTCTACAAAATGTAATTTGCTGTTGTTGTTGTACAATAAATGATAATAATCCTTGCATTTGATATACAGTAGTGCCTTATCACATCTTTGAGATGTCTCAAAGCACTTTCAATCCACGACTGTTTGCATTCACTGCTGTGCGCAATTGGCTGCCGCGTTTCACCCACAAATGGACAGTCAATTCACTTTACAGTATATTCTGTGAAGCGCTTTGAGACGTCGATAAGATGTGAAAAGCGCTGCATCAAATGCAAGGATTATTATCAAAGTGCTTCGCAAAATATACTGTAAAGTAAATTGACTGTATTTTGTAGGTGAAAGGCAGCAGCCAAATTGCGCACCGCAGTGTCACACAAACAGTGATGGATTGAATAACCAAGTTATTATTTGGGGGGGGAAATATTACTCCAGTAAAGTGATCGCCAATCGACTAACAACCAGGTTCCTACTTACTGCTAAGTAAACAGGCGTGTGGAGTAAGGAAACTTACCCAAAGGTTCTCACTGCCCGGGCATCTCTCTTGTGAGGCAAGTGTTTTACCCAATACGCTGCAGGACTCAAAGAACATTACTTTAGCTATGTAAATAAAAGTAATTGAGCTTTATTCAGCCTCCTTCACATCATTTGTCCCCTCCGCTCCTCCATCGGTGGCCGTGCCATCAGCCACTAGTTCAAAGCTTAGCTTCTTAGTTCAAAGCTAAGAACTCTCTGCCTCAATTCCTCCACTTGACCCCCTCCTTGCCTGTCTTCAAATCGTACCATCCTCTTCAACCATGCCCTTGGTTACCATCCTTTCTCCCTGGTTGAGTGCAAGCTCTGTACTGTGAAACGCTCTGAGATGCTACCACGCGGGAAAAACACTTGATAAATGCAAGTCTATAAAACTGCAAACAAATGTCTCTAATTTCTCCCTACCTCTCCGACCTTCTCACTCCCCAATCCTCCACCCAGGACCAGCCTCCTGCTTGTCCCTCACACCCTCCACTCTACCATTGGAGGTGGCTGAAGGCTCGCCCGCCAATGGTGGGGCGGGTAGATTGGGGTCGTGGAGCAGGCCAGAGCCTGCTGAGCGGAGTGGGCGGGCAGATTGGTAAGGGGATAAGATAGGTAGGGTAACGGATATAGGGTGGGGCGAGGTTGTGGAGGGCTTTAAATATGAGGATCAGGATCTTGAATTGGATCCTCTGGATGATGGGGAGCCAATGGAGTCGAGCGAGGATGGGAGAGATGGGGGTCACAGAGTTTGGAATTGTAGAGGATACAGGCCGCAGAGTTATTATAATAATAATAATAATAATAATAATCCTTGCATTTGATTTCGCGCTTTTCACATTTTATCGACGTCTCAAAGCGCTTCACAGAATCTTCTGTAAAGTGAATTGACTGTATATTTGTGGGCGAAACGGAGCAGCCAATTGCGCACAGCAGCGTCCCCACAAACAGTCGTGGATTGAAATGACCAATTTTATTATTGTGTTTTTTTTGGGAGGGATTATTATTAGATTCTGGATTATCTGCAGCCTGTGGAGGGAAGAAATGGGAAGGCCGACCAGCAGGGCATTTGCATAATCGAGCCGGGATGTAATGAATGCATGGATGAGGGTTTCAGCGGCTTTGGGTGTGAGGTAGTGGCGGAGTCAGGCAATGTTGCGGAGATGGGAAAAGGTGGAGCAATCATTGCTTGGATGTGGCGGAGGAAAGACAGTTGAGGGTCGAACAAGATACCTAGGTTCCTGACTGGTTTGGTGAGGTTGAGTCTGCAACCATGGAAGTTGATGCTGCCAGCACCTGATGTAAGAAGGCACTGGCGCGAGCCAATCAGTAGAGCCTCTGTCTTATTGACATTCATCTGTGGAAAGTTAGCTTTCATCCAGGACTTGATGTCTGACAGACAGTCTGTCAGGACAGTGGTAGTCCTGGAATCGAGGGTAGAGGCAGAGAGATAGAATTGGGTGTCATCCGCATACATGTGGAAGTTAACCCCATGCCTGTGGTTGATGTCACTAAGTGGGAGCATATAGGTGTTGAAAAGTAGGGGGCCAAGGACAGAGCCCTGGGGGAAACGACAGATGACAGTGCGGGGGCCGGAAGAGAAACCGTTGCTGGCGACAAAGTGCAGGCGATGAGAGAGGTAGGAATCGAACCAGGAAAGGGCAGGTCCACAGAGATTGAGGAGGGAGGAGAGGCGGTGTAGGAGGATGGAATGGTCTACAGTGTTCGAAGGTGGCGGAGAGGTTGACAAGGGCGAGGAGGCAGAGAGAGCCCTGGTCACAGATGTTTAGAATGTCGTTAGAAATGCAGGATCTCAGTTTAAAGTCTCGTCTGAAGGACCGCACCTCCAACAATGCAGCGCTTCCCCCATCCTTGCATTGCTGTACCAAGTTCACAGTCCAGCTTGTGGCTTGAACCCAGAAACGTTTGTCTAAGAGGCTACCAAACGAGTCAGGCTGACCCCATATTTATTATGATTATTTTCACCCACCAAATATACAGTCATTTTGCTTCACAGTAAATTCTGTGAAACTCTTTGAGACGTCTCGAAGACGTGATAAGTCACTGTATCAAAGGCAAGGATTATTATTTTTAGTTATTGCACTAATAATATTTTCAAAAAAAAGTAAATTGCTGCCAAACATGCAACCATTTTATAATAATAATAATAATAATCCTTCCATTTGATATAGCGCTTTTCACGTCTTCTAGATGTCTTCAAGTACTTCCCAGAATATACTGTAAAGTATAGTTGTGGGCGAAACATGGCAGCCAATTGCGCACAGCAGTATCCCACCAACAGTCATGGAATGAAATGGACTAATTTTTTATTATTGTTTTATTTTGGGCGGGATTATTAATAGGTGTGTGCAGTAAAGAAACTTGCCCAATGTTTTTCCCTGACCTGCCTGGATTCGAACACAGGTTTCACGCTTGAAAGACGAGTTCTCTAACCACTGAGCTACAGGACTGCAAATCATACCGTGTAACATGGAGTCCTGTAGCTTTGTGGCTAGAGCACTTGGCTTGCAAGTGAGGGGACCTCGGTTTGATTCCCAGGCAGGGGAAAACGTTAGGCAAGACTTCTCAAAGACATTATAAGGCACTATATCAAACTTAAGGAGTATTATTATTATTATTATTATTATTATTATTATTATTATTATTATTATTATTATTATTATTATTATTATTATTATTATACTGTAGTTGAAGGAAGCTGGAAGCCACTATACATTTTATATTGGAAAACTTATACCCGCCATCTGGGGTATGTACTACATAATATCAATTATGGATGGTGCCCTATTTTGTTTCTACAAATACCTACCCTTATGTGGCCAGGATAATTAACCTTCCCTCAGTAAGTCTATCAAATAGACTTGTCCTGGCTAACAATTCGCCCAGATACAATTGTGGTAATTCACCTCATGGCTGTTTGTTGGGCGTTGCTGTTTGCAAATTGGCTGCTCTGTTTGCCTACAAATGCAGTTCGCACAATGCACAGTAAAAGTCCAGCGAACAACTTTGAGAAATCTCAATGGCATGATAAAGTGCTAGATCAAAATGCAAGGATTATTGCTGTTATTAATAAATAACTTTAGTATCATAACGTGATAAAAAAAATGTGTGCACAACCTGTGGGCATTTTTGTTTGTACAGTAAAAGCCCATTTATCCAGCACCCGATCAACCGTAACTTCCGTATAACCGGTATCGCAAAAAAAAAGGTCCGCGTTCGATTAACCGGAATTTATCCGGAAAAATGCATTGGAATTGTTTTAAATTTGTTTCGGCATTTTCAGCCAAATATCTGGCAGACACTTTAACCGGCTTTGGCCAGGTCCCGAAGGTGCTGGATAAACGGGCTTTTACTGTATTTGGTTTTGAATTCTTGTCATAAATATATTTATAAAGAAATATTTTCCAAAAAAAGTATCACAATGGCTCTTGTGGCTCCCATCCCCCACGAGATTGAATTCCAGATCCTTATCCTTGCATTCCAATCTCTCCATGGCCTAGCCGCACCTCATCTCTGCGACCTCCTGCAACCCTTCTACCGCTGCCAATCCCCCCACTCAGCAGGCTCCGGCCTGCCTCATGTCCCCCGCCTTGTCTACCCCAACATTGGCGGCCAGGCCTTCAACCTCTCTACCCCCACTCTCTGTAACTCTATCCCATTGTGGTCCTCCCACCTCATCCCCTTCCGTACTTCCTTCAAGACCCATCTGAAGATGCTCTTCCACCTTGCTTTTGATCACCCTCCACCCTTCCTGATCCCAACTACCAGTTCAGGTGCGGATACCTAACTGTCCAGCGCCTTGGGGCATCCTTCTGATCTGAAAGGCATAATACAGATGTAATTTGTTGTTGTTTTTGTCCCATTTCCCTGATCCATGACCCTTCCCAACTCCATCCGAAGACCCTCAACTTCACTTGCTCCCTCTTCACCTTTATAGTCTACATTGAGATTTTCGTTTTACCCCACTTTTGGTCACCTTTTCCCCATCACCAACCCCAGCTTGGGCTCCAGTTGACCCTATAAAGTGCTTTAAGAGATGCTGCCAAAATGAAGGAATGCAAAATTGCTTTTGTTGTTAGTCCACTGCCCTTTTTACACTCCCTCTGTCTACTATCGGCAGCCAGGTCTTCCCTGGAACTCTATTGGCTTGTTTTTTCTTACGTTATGCTCTTTGTTTTGTTCTCACACATGTTCCGTGCCTTCTAAACTGCCCTGAAAAAAAGTTCTCTTTGACTATTGCGTTTGACAAACACTCTTAAATTCTCTTTCCTCTTGTTGCTGCTCCTTAATGTCTCCACATGAAAGACGCAGCATAAGTGCAATGTGTTGTTATAGTAAAGATTTCATGCCAGTATTTGAAGAGCAGTGCTCGTCCTACCCAGCTTCAACCTCCCCCACCCCACACATTGGTTGTCCATCATGCTGCAGGATACTGATCAGGCATTGCGTTGGCCTACGTAACTGCAAATTAACATTGAGTAATCTCTGTTGTGATGTTTTGACTTCAGGTGTTGTGTAAAATTAAAGTATTTACGTATTGTTGATATTTTTTGTGCCTGTCATTGCTCTAAAAATGACTGCACAACACAAGTTGATTTTTCCCTTACAATAAACTGACATATTGAAGCTTTGTTAGCATCATGTTTACATGTTATTGGATAGATCTGAATTTGTGAAGATTTGGAGTAAGGCCTGATATGTTTTTTCTCAAAGAAAACTCGTCGGATAGTACAGAAATAAACCTTCAGTGCTGTTGTAGTTTTGAAAAGGTTTACAAGAACTAAATTCAATGTTAGTTCAGGTTCACAAATCGACTTAAGCCAACAGGCCATCTATGTAGTTGAACTGCTCCCCCTATTAAGTGTACAACCTTCCTCTATACCTTTTTCGCAGGATAAAACAGTGCATTTCTTGGTACTGTATTTCCTATGTAGCTTGTCTCCATTTTGTGAACACTAACGTGTTAATTTATGCCTATCAGACATCGAATGCTGGACGAGCCTTAACTTTTTCCAATCCCCAAACTGAGATCATCCTGCACTGCTCCCACCAGTGCTTGCTCACCTCAGGCACTGACTGTATGGAATTCCCCAATTGGTCTCTCCAACTCTTGGAACCTGTGTATTACTGTGGCTCTGTGTTTAGTTTAACCCTCAACTCTCATTCAAACCTTTCATTGAGGCTTTGACTAAGTCCACTTTATTCCATCTCCGCATTATTGCTCACATCTACCACTACTTCAACCTGTATGCTGCCATACCCACCACCCCCTGCCCCCACCCCTTGAATTTTTAGCTCATAGTTTATAGGCTGTCACTATAGTAGAGTGCTGTGGGTGTACTGCAGTGTCAGAAGTGCCATCCTTTTCACAAAATGTTATACTGAGGTCCCTTCTGCCTCTTCCTGTGGATGTTGAAGATCTCATAGCATTGTTAGAAAAGTGCTATGAGAAAGGAAAAAGAAATTGTCGTGGCCAATGATTCTTCAAGTAAAATTGGACATTTATTCATTTAGTTGCAGTTTGTGGAACATTGCTGTGTGCAATTCCTAACAATAATAATTATTATTATATTTGGTATATTCATATTCACTACGAAGCACTTTTACATCAGGAGGACATCGCAAAGTGCCTCACGTGATATACACTACTGTGAAGTGGAGTGACTATGTGTTTTTGTGGACTGACGGTGGTGATAGGTTGATGGGTAGATGAATGTTAGATAGTTGTCAGATAGTTCTAGATGAAAATTGTCAGTGCTTTGTATTTTTTTAAAATGTTTTCAGGAATTGAATTTAAATGAATACAACAACAACAACAACAATTTAAACTTATAAAGCGCCTTTCACGTCGGGAGGACGTCCCAAGGCGCTGCACAGGAGGCGTGTGACCCGAGCTGGGAGGGGAGTGTTTGGGAAGGGGTGAAACACGGATAGGGGAGGTCGAAAAATTCGGGGGGGAACAAAAGGCACGGTCGAAGAGGAAAGTCTTCAAACCGGCCTTGAAAGAGGAAAGGGAAGAAACAAGACGGAGGGATTGGGGGATGGAATTCCACAGGGTGGGAGCGGAGAAACTGAAAGCCCGGCCTCCAATGGTGGGGCGGTTCGGGCGGGGGGCTTCGAGCAGGCCAAGTCCTGCTGAACGGAGGGTCCGGGTGGGCTTATAGGGGGAGAGTAAATCGGTTAAATAGGGCGGGGCAAGGCTGAGTAAGGCCTCACCTTCAAGAGGTGAGGACAAGGATCTTGAACTTGATCCTCTGGAGGATGGGGAGCCAGTGGAGACGGGCGAGGGTGGGGGTTATGTGGTCACGGAGGCGGGTGCGGGATAGTACACGGGCTGCAGAGTTTTGGATGACCTGCAGCCTGTGAATGGAGGAGCTGGGGAGGCCGACGAGGAGAGAGTTTCCGTAGGCCAGCCATGAGGTGATGTACACGTGCACGAGTGTTTCGGCAGCGTGGGGGGTGAGGTAGTTGCGGAGCCTGGCAATGTTGCGCAGGTGGAAATAAGCGGTGCCGGTCAAGGCACGGATGTGGGGGAGGAAGGAGAGTTTATGGTCGAACGTGATGCCGAGGTTCCTGACTGGCTTTGTGAGGTACAGCCTTGGATGTTGAGGCTGGCATGAAAGGAGGGATGAGGCAGAAAGGTACAGCTGGGTGTCATCCGCATACATGTGGAAATTTACCCCATGTTTGCGGATGACATCGCCCGGAGGGAGCGTGTAAATGGTGAAAAGGAGGTGGCCAAGGACAGAGCCCTGGGGGACGCCATGAGAAACTGTGCGAGGGTTTGAGGAGAAACCGTTGGAAGATATAAAATGTAGGCGGTGGGTCAGGTAGGAATGGAACCAGTCAAGGACTGTGCCTTGAAGGTTGAGGTGGGAGGAAAGACGTTGGAGGAGGATGGTGTGATCGACTGTGTCGAACGCAGCAGACAGGTCAAGGAGGACGTGGAGGCAGAGGGAGCCCTGGTCGCAGGCGGTTAGGATGTCATTTGTGACCTTAACCAGGGCAGTTTCCGTGCTGTGAGCAGGGCGGAAACCTGATTGGAGGGGTTCAAGGAGTGAGTGACTTGAAAGGAAAGAGCGGAGCTGGGAGGCAACCACTCTTTCAAGGACCTTGGATAAAAACATCAGGACATAAGAAATGCTAGAGGAATAAAGACCAAGGTCCATCCAGTTCACCTTCCACTTTCCTGGAGGTCGTATGCACTTATGTACCAAACTACCTATATACTGCAACCCATAATGTTACTTTCTTAAAGAAAGCAATCTAATCTGATTTTGAAAGAATCAAGACTTCCTGCTTCAACCATCTCGCTCGGGAGCCCATTCCACAGGTTCACTATTCACTCACTGAAATAGAGTTTGTGTAGATTTGTTCTGAATTTACCCCCCCACTTCCTCCCCCCCCGCCTCCCCCCCCCCACCCCCCCTCCCCACCACCACCATCAATTGCATGCCATGTCTGCAAGTGAATGCGCAATTCACTTGAGCAAAAAGATCACTGTAAATAGTACTCTCTAGAGCAGTGTGTTTAACTTAAATACATGGTCATACACTTTACAGAAAAACTTTGTGTAATGCTTGGAAACATTCTCAACACTATAGGCACTATATCAATTGCAAGAATTATTATTAACACAGAACAACGAAAGTATTCCAATAAATAATTGGTGTTTTGAAGGGAATCCTGTGCAAAATTCCCAGATTTATTTGACCCCTATAACAGGTTAATGTATTTTTGTTGCACAGAAATAATTGAAGGGAAAGGAAAGGAAAGGAGAGCGAGCGAGCAGAAGGGACTGGAAACTGATTCTCTCGAGAATTGCGACATGCTGCTGGACAGGACACTGTTTGCATACAGATGAGCCTCTGATGTTCTATTTCAAAGAAAATCAGTCATTCAAGGCAAGAGCAGGATTTCTCAGTCACCGTCTCAATGTTAATGAACGCTTCTTCTTCTTGTAGGAGATTGCGATTCCATTAGGTACTTATCTGGAAAGAGATCAATAAAGGAGCTGGTTTGGCTTTAAAGCAAGGAGGTGGTAAGTAATCACTGCACCAGTCCTTAATTTAAATGCCACATTTCTGCTTGATTGCTTGCATATTCATTGTATTTTTTCTCTTGCTTGTCGCAGTTTATTCGAGTGTTAGCTTGATTTGATGATTTTGTGGTGAATAATCTATGCGACGATGCACTTATTTCCTCAAATCATGATCCTCTTTGAAGTGATTAGACAAGGCAACACAGATGACTAAACGTCCGATATTTAATTTTATATTTGAAATTGTGAAACTGCAGCATCAGTTAATTAAGGTAAATGCATAAATGCATAAGAGGAAGCAAATGTTTCATTTGCCCTCTTGCTCCTGTGGATATTTTGTGCAGATGTACTGCTGTCTCTCCTGTACAGGAGTCATTTTTTCCTATCACCAGCCAGCCTTTTTGCTGATTAATTTAGAACTGTAGTGAATTCATCCATGAATAATGTGCTTGTACTTTACTAAGGATATGGTAATAAATGATCACATCCAGTGGCATGCTTTTTGATACACTGAGTGAATTAGCTTATATAAATCACATAGTTAAGTGTTGATTTGGAAAGCATTGTTGCAAACCAACTTCACACACACCTCTCCCGACTCGAACCCCTCCAGTCTGGTTGCCACGATGCCCACAGTACAGAGACTGCGCTTGTGGAAGTCACAAACAATGTCCTTTCTATATGTGACCAGGGCTCCATTTGCCTTCTCGTCTTCCTGGACATTTCTGTCGCATTCGACACAGTCGATCATGCCATCCTCCTCCACTGTCTGTCCTACATTATCCAGCTCAGTGGGACTGCATTCCTTTGGTTCAAGTTCTACCTCACAAATCGCCAGCACTACATCTGGGCAAATGGTTTTTCTTCTCACCCCCACCGACCCCCTTCTATTCTTTTTCTATACGCTCCGTCTCGGTGATGTCATCCACAGACACGGGGTTAACTTCCACATGTATGCGAATGACGCTCCACTCTACCTCTCCTCCAGCTGCAACCCCCAGTTCTCTGATGTTCTGTCAGTTGTCTGACAAACATCAAGGCCTGAGGGATGAGTGCAAACTTCTTGTAGTGATACGTCAACAAGATGGAAGCCATACACTTTGGCTCACATCAATGTCTTCTGTCCTGCGGTTCAGGCTTCCTCAACCTACCAGATCTGTCCTTAAAGCTCTCTGAACCCGTGCGCAACGTAGGCGTTAGGTTCGATCCCCATTTATTCTTCCTGCCCCACATCTAAATCCTGGGCAGGAGCACTTTCTTCCACCTATGCCACATTGCTCGTCTCTGACAATACCTCAGTCCACAAGCTGCTGAAACCCTTGTCCACACCTTTGTCACCTCTCGCATTTGGACTCAAATTCCCGCCTCCACTGTTCACAAAATTCAACTCATCCAAACCTCATCCGCATTCTCACCCATGCTAAACTCCACACTCTACTCCAGTCCTTGCCAAACTCCACTGGCTTCCTGTCACTTTAATGTAGCACTTCACTGAATATAGCGTTAAGTGAATTGATTTTATATCTTGTGGGCGAAACGTGGCAGCCAAGATAACACTTATCGATGAATAGAAACCTTCCATAATAATAGGTCTGGTAGAGTCCTGGAGCTCAGAGGTTAGAGCATCGCAAGCTAGAAGCCTAGGTTCGATTCCTAGCAGGGTGAAATGTTGGGCAAGTTTCCTTACTCCACATGCCTCTGTTTACCCAGCAGTGAGTAGGAACCCTGGACACTGAAGTGCTCAATTGGCTGCCGAGTTTCACCCACGAAAGATGGAGTTGGTCCACTATATATATATATATATATCCGTTCAGCAGGACTTGGTTTGCTCCAAGCCTCCCACCCAAACCGCCCCACCATCGGAGGCCAGGCCTTCAGTTTCTCCGCTCCCACCCTATGGAATTCCATCCCCCAATCCCTCCGCCTTGTTTCTTCCCTTTCCTCTTTCAAGGCCGGTCTGAAGACTTTCCTTTTCGACCGTGCCTTCTGTTCCCCCCCTAATTCTTCGACCTCCCCCACGTTTTTTACCCCCTCCCGTACACTCCCCTCCCAGCTCGGGTCACACGCCTCCTGTGCAGCGCCTTGGGACGTCGTCCTGACGTGAAAGGCGCTCTATAAGTTTAATTTGTTGTTGTTGTTGTTATACAGTATATTTTGTGAATTGCTTTGAGACTTATCAAAGTCGTTTGGGGATGCTTTATCAAATGCAAGGATTATCATTATTGTATTAATATACTATAAATCATAAAATGGAATTTAAATCCTCTCTAACTCTAATCCTCTTGCTTGCAAAGTAGATGGATCTATTTGGGTTGAGTATCACTCAAAACCAACAGCATTCAGTTCAAAATAAGAACCTGACCTATTTCTGACAACTTCAATTTCATGAAAAGACAGTTTTGTGGATAGCACATGATGATTGAATACCTCATTTCTGAGTATCCACTTGATTGGGGTGGAGATGTGTTGAATCCTTCCTTGATTGTCCAGCAGACAAGTTGGAATAGATGTGGTCCTGTGGAAGAGGGGAACACTGGTTCCCTGTCATACCAACGTGGACAAAAAGGAGAATGTTATCTTTAATATTCTCTGGCTAGTTTGAGGAGAACAAATATACAGCCAATTCACTTTACGGTATATTCTGTGAAGCACTTTGAGACGTCTAGAAGACATGAAAAGTGCTATATCAAATGCAAGGATTATTATTATTAATGCGACTTACTCTTGTAGTTGTGTCAATACAATTGGCTTCTTTTTCTATGAACTCTAGATTACAAGACAAAGTGGAGATCCTCTCTATTTCATATCTGAGTAGTGCCTTATCTTCAGCCGGACAAGTTGGTTCATTTTATGTGGATCATATACATAAGTCGAAAAAAAACTATTGTGGAATGTTCATCACTTGGAATGGCTGAATTTAGTATTTTCTTTGTTCTTCTCAGTTTCCAACCTGGGACAATGGATACCATCTCTATCATGAGGAACTTAAAAGACGCCAGTGAAAGCTTCCTGCCCAACGGCATGAGCAGCTTTAAGGAGACATCCAAATTTGCCGTAGGAATTTTAGGAAGTGGAGACTTTGCCAAGTGCCTGGCAATCAGACTTATTCGGTCTGGGCACTCCGTTATAATAGGAAGCCGAAACCCCAAACGAGCTGCAGGATTCTTCCCGCCTCTCGTCGATGTCGCACACCAGGAGGACGCCATAACGAAAACTAATCTCCTATTTGTGGCTATCCATCGCGAACATTATGCATCCCTGTGGGACCTCAAGCACTTGCTGGTCGGCAAACTCCTTGTGGATGTGAGTAACAATGTGAGGATAAACCAACATCCGGAATCCAATGCAGAATATCTTGCTTCACTATTTCCAGAATCCACGGTGGTAAAGGGTTTTAATGTAGTTTCTGCCTGGACTCTCCAGTCCGGACCAAAAGACGCTAATCGGCAGGTAAGATTACGTTCTATTGGCGACTTTTGCGTTCGGCAGTTAATCTGTTCTGATCAGCATTTTTTGGACAACTCACAGTGCCCTACAGAGTAAAGAATAATTCACTCACAGTTGAGGAATTTCAGCTTTCATCAAACCATGACCTAACTTCTTGGTTGTAGACCTATTCAGGTGTACAGACCCAGGAAGGTAACGCAAGCTTGTGTTCAGTAGGTTTGTTATTGCTCTGGGTGAAAGTGAGTTATTGAATCTTCTTGTAAAGTTGTCTTTGTTCTAAGATTTTTTTAACTGTTAATCTATAAACAGTTTCCAGCACATGAATTGCCAACTTCATGTAAGAGGTACATCATGTAATGCATGTTAGCCAAATGCAACTGGCTTGATCAAATCTGACCTGTAATGCATTTTGTTTTGTTTCCAAACGACTATTGAGCCATCATTCTCAATTTCGTATAATAACTTTTCTCCCTCCTGTGCTGAGAAGTTCGCCAACAAAATACAGGGTATCTGTGAAGAGTGCTTTGAGACATCTCAGCAACGTGATTGGGTACTATATCAAATGCGAGGATTAATATTATTAACAACAGCAATAAATTGCATTTACGTAGAGCCTTTCATGTCGGGATGATGTCCAAAGACACTGAACAGTTGAGGGTTTGCGCCTGAGCTGAGGATTGGATTTGTGGGGGAGTCAGGAGAAGCGGGGGAAAGATGACTGAAGGCACGGTAAAAGAGGAAGATCACGAGAGGAGAGAGGTGGAAGGACTCTGGCATGGGAGGCCCATCAGAGCCTTGGGGGCACACAGATTGAACAACAACAAAATTACATTTGTAGAGCGCCTTTCACGTCGGGAGGATGTCCCAAGGCGCTGAACATTCAGGGGTCAGGACCCGAGCACGGGGGAGGGAGAGTAGTGGGAAGGCGACAGAAGGCACGATCGAAAAGGAGAGTCTTGAGACCGGCCTCACTATTATTATTTTGAAGGGATTATTACCCCCCCGGGTGGAAAGTGATCCTCCAATCGACTAACAAGTGGGTTCTTACTGACTCTTGGTAAATAGAGGTGTGTATATGTGTGTTGGTGTATGTGGTTGTGTGTGTGTGTGTGTGTTAATGTGTGCGTTAGTGTGTGTGATAGTGTGTGCATTAGTGTATATGCATTAGTAGTATTCGTGTATGTGTGTGCATTAGTGTGTGTATGTGTGTATTAGTGTGTATATATTAGTGTGTATGTGTGTTAGTGTTAGTGTATGTGTGTGTTTGTATGTGTTAGTGTGTGCATATGTGTTCAAGCTAGCTAGGGAAGCATGTAGGTTTGTAAAGTTTTAGAAGGACACAGAGGGTGCAAACCACGGAGGTATTTAAAAGTGAAGAAGAGGATCTTGAACTCAATCCTCGGGGATGGGGAGCCAATAGAACCGGGCAAGGATGGGGATGGTAGCCTCTTGTTGAGTGTGTGGCACTCAACACAACTCATGTGTTGAATGCAAATCCTTCTTGTTGCATATATTTTTGAATTTGTGTTGGCGTAGCATGCTGCACATTGAAGTTATTGGGTCGAGTATTTTTATCCTCAAGTCTTTGGAAATCCTTTGAGCTGTTTTGGGGTCAATGGTGGAGTTAGTGGAATTTTCCATTGAATGCATGTTAGCCATGGCCACTGAATCCAAATCCTGGAGGTAAATTTGAGTTACTCACAGTATGGAGCTCCTGTGGCTCAGTGGTTAGAGCACTTGTCTTGCAAGCTGGGGAGACCAAGCTGAGGAGACTTGTGTTCGAATCCAGGCAGATCAGGGCGAAACCTTGGGCAAGTTTCCTTACTCCACATGCCTAGTAATAATCCCTCCAAAAAACCCACAAAAATAAAAATGGGTCATGTCAATCCACGACTGTTTGTGGGACACTGTTGTGCGCAATTGGCTGCCGCGATTCGCCCACAAATATACAGTCAATTCACTTTACAGTATATTCCGTGAAGCGCCGGAATCCTAACCACTAGACCACCAGGGAGGACGGACTTCATGTCACCATGAGAGTGGGCCATAACAATGTTGAATGTCTTCTTGATACCGGAGTAGAAATTACGTGTTTACCCAAAAGATATGAACATTTGTTGCCTCTGGACGGTGAAAAACAAACGGCTCGTGGAGCGGGCGGGGAAGGTATTATTATTCGCCGCACCCTCTCCATGTCCATCCTGTTCGGTCCTCATGAACTCACGACTCCTCTTTGGGTCGGACCCATTGGACAGCCATTACTGGGTATGGACATACTATCTCAGATGAATGCATCATTAAATTTTAATGAAGTGAAAATGGTAACCTGGTCCTTTCGCTTGCTTCACAAAGAAGAAATAAGGGACCACCCCATTTGGGCAAAAAGTAAGACCGAATGTGGATTGCTTCAGATGCAGCCAGTATCGTTCACGGGTAGGGCACCTCCGTGAACTCGACAATACCCTATCAGCCAGAATTCAATCGTTGGAATATTACCTGTAAGATGTGAAAAGCGCTATATCAAATGCAAGGATTATTATTATTATTATAGTATAACAGGACTGTCTTGCAAAGGTGCCCGTGATTTACTTGTCAGAGTTTCATGACGCTTCGCTCACCCTATTGTTGTTCATGTACATTCCAATGCAAACACAGAGCAATTCCCATGTGTAGGTGGCATGCAGATGTGGAACTTTCAGTCTGATTTATATACTGTACTGTACTTTTAAAATGGTGTCCGGTTTGGATACTATTAAGGGTGATCAACAGATACTTAGCTGACGCTCACCAAATTGTTGTCAATGCAAATAAGAAAGGAGCAGTGCATTGTAACCAGTACTTGCCTTTTGGAAGATGTTTGCTGTCTGAGATTCAACTGTGTTATGAACTTCATGTTTGAAACCAAATCAAAATTGATTCGAATTGAGATGCATAAATGTGTGCATTAAAATAATAGCATAGCAGAAAAGATTATACAGCATGAAACAAAAATTATTGAAATCAATGTTAAGGCCAGATAGTTAAGATGCTGTTCCTTGAGCTTGCTCACTGGAACAGCGTAGGAGACCGTGGATGGAGAGGTAACACTAGCAGCAGCAGATGATTTTCATGTCAGGGAGACATTCCTCCACCCCCACCCCCCACCCCCCCCCCCCCCCCCCCGCGATGCTCATATTGGTGTATCCAGAGTGAATAAGAGCCTGGGAAGAATTCTCACTCCCAGTGAATGGCTGCTCCCTTCCCAGTCCTGCGGACATGAGCCAAGTTGGCCGGTCTGTGTTGGCCAGGGCTTTAGAATACTGTGGACTCACTAGCCGCAGAAACTGGACGACAAAGGCCAAGCACATCAATTTGCATCCAGCTCAACTTCAAGGAGACCCTACTTACCTCTCTTCCCACCCTCAACCCCAGACCATATATCAAACACTGTATATATGTTAATAAATAATCAAAGGAAATGCATATTTACAGAGTAACAAAAGGCACTTTCTAGTACAAGAAGCAAAGTTTGAAGGAGGCCAGGGAGGAGGCAAGGCGGAGGGACTGCGCAACAACGACAATTTGCACTTATTTAGCGCGCTCCACACAGGGTAACATCTCAGAGCGCAGATGTCACAGGTGTAAATAAAGTAATAAAGATTACAATCTCTCTCTTGGCAATGCTATACCGTTCACACCTTGGCTCAGTGCCTTTTATATTTCTCGGTCAAAACTGCTCATTTCCCAACCTTGCAATGTTTCAATTGTACACTGAAATAAGCATAGTGGGTTCTTTCAAAAGCCTTCCTGGTGCTTCCCTTCACAAGCTGCAGATCATCCAGAACTCTACAGCTCGTGTCCTCATCCGCATCAAGCTCCGCGACCACATCACTCCCACCCTCTCCCGGCTCCATTGGCTCCCCAGAGGATCGAATTCAGGATTCTCATCCTCGCTTTCAAGGCCATTCACGGCCTTGCCCCCCCCCACTACCTCTCTGACCTGCTGTTCCCCTATGAACCTCCCCACCCCTTCTGTTCAGTGGGCTCCGGCCTGCTCCTTGTTCCCCACCCGACCCAGCCTACCATCGGCGGACAGGCTTTCGGCGTCTTTGCCCCACACTCTGGAACTCCCAACTCACAGTCCCTTCACCTCGCTACCTCCCTCACCTCCTTCAAGGCCAGTCTCAAGACCCTTCTCTTCGACCGTGCCTTCTGCTGCCCTCCCAACTCTCTCCCTCCTGTCCTAACTCTCTCCTGACACTCCCGCTTACCCTGCCTCTCTCCCTTGCTTAGGTCCCGACCTGACTGTTCAGCACCTTGGGACATCCTCCCTACTTGAAAGGCGCTATATTAATGTAATTGTGTTGTTGTTATTGTTGCACGCTCCCCAATCCCAATCCCCAGTTTGGGTCCAAATCCCTGACTCTCCTCCTGACGTGAAAGATACTACACAAATGTAATTTTGCAACTGGATTGCAAGTTAACTGAGGTGATTGAAAGATGTCAGGTGTATAAGCAATACTCTGACTGGTGAGGGCGTTGTACAAGTTTATCTCACTCTGAATGAGTGAAAACTAGGTCAGTTACTGAGATTATCATCTCAGGAAACTCCAGGTTCACAGTAATTTAGAGATCAATAAGAATAACACATTTGAAAAAGAGAAAGGAGTTCCCCTCCCGGTGTCCTGGCCAACAATTTCCTCAAAATAAAATTGGTCATTCACTTCATGGCTCTTTGTAGAATGTTGCTGTGCATAAATTGGCTGCTTATTATTAAAATACAAAGTAAATTCATTTTATAATATATCCTGTGAAGCGCTTTGGGGTGTTGTCCTAACATGAAAGGCCATATATGAAATGCAAAGACTATCATATTATTACAGTAGAAGCCACTTTAATCGGACACCTTTTGACCTCGGACGATGCATTCATTGGACAAAACGGCACAAATATACAATCAATTCACTTTACAGTATATTCAGTGAAGCGCTTTGGGACGTCGATAAGATGTGAAAAGCGCTATATCAAATGCAAGGATTATTATTATTATTATTATTCAGCATATTTGCCCCCACTCCCTGGATCTCCATCCCAGAGTCCCATCGACTCGCCCCTCCACTGGCCTCTTACATGAACCGCCTCACCTTTGACCTCACTACACTATGAGTTTCAGGCTCCAGTTTTATGTTTTCTCAATTCTTTACCTCCTTCCATCATAAACTATCCAGTTTTAATCAGTGAAAACGTATTTGTGATGGATTGCAGTATTATTGATATTTGCTGATTTTTTTCAGAATCCGGTTATATAACATGACCATCTCTTTTTTGTTAACATTTACTTAACACCCAAATCAGAGTTTGTTCAGCATAAAGCTCTTCTGAGGCCAAGGCCAATACGATTTGGAGCAGTAACTGTAAATAGGATCCTAGAAATGTACAGCACAGAAGAAGGTTATTCAGCCCATCATGTCTGAGCTGCCTTTTTCAAAAAGAGCCCAAACCATTTACCTGCCCATTTTCCACATCTCTGAAATTTATTCCTTTTTAGGTATTTACCTTGTTCCCTTTTGAAAGCTAATATTGATTCTGTATCGTTCACAAACTCCGTGCAGGGTATTCCGTATCCTAATTACTCTGTGTGTGGAAAAATTTCTCCTAACCCACCTGTAAATCATGATTCTGTCTCCTGATCGTTTTACTGTTGGAAGCCACGTTGCGTCTCTGGTAGCAGTATAAACTGAAGATTCATGTACAGTATTTGCAAAAGGTGCATTGGATTGGAGTGTGTTATTAGAAATTATAATGTTCCGAAATAGAAGTAGACCATTTGACCCATTTTGTATATTATAATTATTTTGGTATTGATAGGATTGTGGTACCATTCTGCAAAGTACAGAGTTTAGGGTTCATGCTGGTCAGACATGAGTGTTATGCCAGTGGTTTTAACAGTAATGTAGGAACAGTACAAATCTAGGGGAACTGTTAAGCCTAATATTATCGATACTAATAAAGAAAAAATGTCTGTCTCTGATTCTGTCCGCTAAGAACACAATACCCGATTGACGTAGAGACATGATTTATACTTCATCGGAAAGGTCTTGCATAGGGGAGTGTCATGGGCATATTTTGGGGGGAGGAATCTCCTATAGTGGAGCTCCTGTGGCTATAATATATCTAATAATGGTTAGAGCACTCACAAGCGTGAGATCGGTGCTCGAATCTAAACAGGTCAGGGCGAAACCTTTGGCAAGTTTCCTTACTCCCCACGCCTAATAATAATCCGTCCCAAAAAAACCACAATAATAAAATTGGTCATTTCAATCCACGACTGTTTGTGGGACACTGCTGTGCGCAATTGGCTGCCGGGTTTCGCCCACAAATATACAGTCAGTTCACTTTACAGTATATTCTGTGAAACGCTTTGAGACATTGATAAGATGTGAAAAGTGCTGTATGAAATAGAAGGATGATTATTATTATAGTGACCTAAACAAGCTCTTCACACGTGTAAGGATTCCAACAAGGAGTCTTCCCAACAGTAGTCACCTCAACAGGATTCCTCCCAACAGGATTCCTCCCAAAAGAATATGTGTGCAAATATTTGAACAAGGGATGATAATTGCACAAGTTCAATTGCACATTTTCTTAATCTTAAGGGATAAAGACACCTAAGAAGCGAAGATCAAGCCTTTCAAGAACAAATAAAAATGCCAGACGAAAGGGAGAAGGACGATTAAATGAAACCGGTTGCAAGCGTAGAAGCAACGGGTACAGCTAGTCTATAGATAAAAGACTTGTAAAAAGCGTAGTAACATACTGGCTAGAATATTTTACAGGAACCTTTGTACACAATACATTAATGAGTTGTTGATGGTAGCTGAGAGTTGATGTTACCTCTAGCCTGAGATGTGCTTAAACTTTTAACTTGACAAAAGTATAAGGTATATAGAGGTAACATTTTGAACTATTGTTTCCCGTTTTGTTTTTGTCTCTTGCTGGCTGATCTGTCAAAGGTGATGCGTTGTGATTTGATCAGTATTTATTTCAGTTTATTGTGAGGGGGAATGTTATATCTTGTCTATATTATGCACACAATTTCAGTTCAAAATGTGGGCGTATTGCGTTTCCTAAATAATTATTAAATGGTGAACTGGAAGGGATTATGGTGTGGCTGATGGCTGCTCTTTTGTCTGATAGGTGTACGTTTGCAGCAATGTGGTGGAAGCTCGGCAACAGGTTATTGAACTTGCTCGCCAGCTGGACTTCATTCCGGTCGACATGGGAACATTGTCTTCAGCAAGGGAGATCGAGAATATGCCTCTGCACCTCTTTACTCTCTGGAAAGGCCCTGTACTCGTGGCAATTGGCTTGGCCACCTTCTTCTACATTTACTCGTTCATCCGAGACGTTGTGCATCCCTACGTGAAGAACAAACAGAGCGACTTCTATAAAATTCCCATTGAAATTGTGAACAAAACATTGCCGGTTGTTGCTATTACTCTCCTCTCCCTCGTGTACCTGGCGGGATTGCTGGCCTCTGCTTTCCAGCTGCACTATGGAACTAAGTATCGTCGATTCCCAATGTGGCTGGAACAGTGGCTCCAGTGCCGCAAGCAACTGGGGCTTCTCAGTTTCTTTTTTGCCTCCATCCACACGGTCTACAGCCTTTGCCTTCCAATGAGACGTTCAGAAAGGTACTTCTACCTCAACATGGCTTATCAGCAGGTAACAACAACAACTTGCATTTATATAGCACCCTTTGTGCAGGGTAGCACATCAGAGCATTGCTAGTTGGCGGGTTTGGATTGTGTAAGAGGGGAAGGGGCTGTTGAGCATAGGCTGACCATAGAAGGAGAAGGGAGCGATGACGATAACCAAACCATCTTGGATTCATTCATACATTGCCCTTCATATAGAAAAACATCAGAACAGTGGTGGGGATACAATACAACATTACATTTATATAATGCCTTTCACATTGGGAGGACTGCTGTGCAATTGGCCGCCGCATTTCGCCCGCAAATATACAGTCAATCCACTTTGTGGCATACTCTATGAAGCGCTTTGAGATTTC
This sequence comes from Hydrolagus colliei, assembly GCA_035084275.1. Classification (NCBI taxonomy): domain Eukaryota; kingdom Metazoa; phylum Chordata; class Chondrichthyes; order Chimaeriformes; family Chimaeridae; genus Hydrolagus; species Hydrolagus colliei. The sequence goes on along the minus strand of CM068743.1, from coordinate 8,081,481 downwards.
AAGAAGACATGAAGAGTGCTATATGAAATGCAAGGATTATTATTACTATTATAACCAGCTGACTCCTTGCACATAGTGCATAGTACAGTGACTTATTAAATCAACACATATTTTTCCACTAGGGTCCGTCGATATGGAAATTTTCCGATTAAATATATCGATGGCCTCATATCGAGATATACCGAAATATCGATATTTTCGGGTTTTTTGTACTGCGCATGCGCGCGCAACGCACGCATTCGGAGTGCGCGCGCGTTCCGGGTGCGCGCGCATTCGGGGCCTATCTTCTCAGGAGGTAAATATATTTCTCTCTCTGTGTCTCTCACTCTCTCCATCTCTGTGTTTTTCTGTCTATGTGTCTGTGTCTCTCTCTCGCTCTCTCCTCTCTCACATCCCCCCCATCTCTATCTATCTGTATATTATCACATCCATCCCGTCTCTCCCCCCACCCACCCCGCCCGTCCCTCTCTTGCACCCCCCAACCTCGTCGTCTCTCTCCCCCACCACCCCCCCAGCTGACTCTTTCTCCATCCCCCCACGGCCGTCTCTCTCCCCCCACCCAGCCGTCTTTCTCCCCCCAGCTGTCTCTCTCTCCCTCCCCGCAGCCGTCTCTCTCCCCCTCCCCCCAGCCATCTCTCTCCCCCTCCCCCCAGCCGTCTCTCTCCCCCTCTCCTCCCCCCCCCAGCTGTCTCTCTCCACCTCTCCTCCCCCCCCCCAGCCGTCTATCTCCCCCCCCCAGCCGTCTCTCTCCCCCTCCCGCCAGCCGTCTCTCTCCCCCTCCCCCCAGCCGTCTCTCTCCCCCTCTCCTCCCCCCACCAGCCGTCTCTCTCCCCCTCTCCTCCCCCGCCAGCCATCTCTCTCCCCCGCCCAGCCGTCTCTCTCCCCCTCCCCACAGCCGTCTCTCTCCCCCTCCCCCCAGCCGTCTCGCTCCCCCTTTCCCCCCCGCCAGCCGTCTCTCTCCCCCTCTCCCCCCCCAGCCATCTCTCTCCCCCTCCCCCAGCTGTTTCTCTCCCCCCCCCCCCAGCCGTCTCTCTCAACCCCCACCCCTTGTATACCTGTATATTGTATTCGAGGACTATGAATACAAGATGGCGGCTTTGCACCTCGGTCTGTGCATTGTGTATAGAGATGAGCATTCTGGGTCTTGTAGTTCAGTGTGCTCGTATCCCGATTTTTTACCTCGATATATCGGTTTTTCGATATATCGATTTTAAAAAAAATGTCTATATCGGCGTATCGATCTGAAAATTATATCGGGTTTTAGCGATATATCGATATATCGCCGGACCCTATTTTCCACTATATGAAATTATCAGTTTATATTCTAAGTACAATCTTTGCAAATGGTGGCATGGATGGACCTTATGTTAACACTAATGTCTGTCGTTCCTTATCTTTCAAGCTTTTGATAGAGGCTGAAAATAACAAGAATGTAGGAGGTCAGATTTTATTTATAAATAGTGGTTGAATTTGCGTTAATCAAAGTGAGAGGAATGGTCCTGGGAAATGAGAAACTTGCTAATTTTGGTCAGCATCCAATTACATAAGAATCTGCTCTGGCCGAGACGTAGAACTCTTACAGGTAATATATTTTTATCAATTAACTCAAGGCTGGATTTTAGAGGTCAGTCAATTAACCCACTTCACCACTCAGTTCTCTCTGAAGAGATCATTTTAGCCCCAATCTTGCGTGTTGCAGGCTGCGTTTTCAAGGTTCCCTGGAGCTCTGTATTCTGACCTTCTCCTATCCTACTCCTCCACTCAGCTCACCCTTTCTGCTCAGCTAACTCAGGCTTGTTACGTATCCTTGCCCCCACCATTGGTGGCTCAGCCTTTTTGTTCCTACACCCCTAACCTGTGGAACTCACCCACTAACAGTTAGATTCAGATTTTCACATGATTTTATATGATACTTATGCATATAGCATCACCAGAGTTTACAGAAAATTACCAGTGAGTCATCTTTAAGACATTTTGGCGACATCAATATTATTGCATTTGCAAGGATTTTATTATTTATTCATTTTACTCTTGATGTTAATCTGCAACTTCAGTGTTGATGAAAACTCTTAAATTGCCTCTGAACTTTTATGAGATTACAGCTCACTTTTAAAATTCGGGGCATAAAGTTGTTGTTTTGGTGTATAGTAATTTGTGATCTTTTTTTTTACAGGTTCATGTCAATATTGAGAATTCTTGGAATGAAGAAGAGGTTTGGAGGATGGAAATGTACATCTCCTTTGGAATAATGAGTCTGGGCCTTCTCTCATTGCTGGCAGTTACATCAATACCATCAGTCAGCAATGCCATGAATTGGAGAGAGTTCAGTTTTATTCATGTACGTATCTACTCTATTTTCTAACTTTTTTTGGGGTGGTCTTACTGATGTATGACCCATTACCATGCATATGACTATGTACATATGCATGCCGCCGACACATGGAAATGTTCCTGACTAGAATGGAATGGGGGATGCCTCCTGCTGGTCTAATTCTGTTGAGTATCAGGCACAGTGTGGCAAGAACAAAGGCTTTGAGACCCCAGAGTGTGCATTGGATATAGTTTGAGTTTAACCAACAAAAAATGCATAGCTTCCTATTTTAATAATAATAATGCCTCAGAAACAAAACAATAATAAATTGGACATTGGTCATTTGGTCAGCCTACCTCAGTTGGTAGCACGTTTGCCTCGGAGTTGAGAAGGTTGTGCGTACAAGCCCCAAATCAGGACATTAAACATCCAATGGCATCATTCAGGAAGAGAGTTTCTCCCAATGTCCTGGCCAACAATCCCTGAAATAATCAAATCAGTTTATTCACTTCATGGCTATTTGTGGGACATTGCAGATTCAAAAATTGGCTGCTGTGTTTGCTTACAAAACTACAATTAGCATTTATATAGCACCCTTCATGCCGGGCAGTGAGCTGAGGTCTTAAAAGTCACAGCATACAGCCACAGCACTTTATAGTGTGTCTGTGAAGCATTTTGGAATGTGCTCCTGATGTGAAAGGCACTATACCAAATTTAAGGATGGTTATAGTTTCATTCCCATCCTCCAAAGGCAACATTAATAGTGGACATTTCCATTGTCAAGATATAAAAATGCCTTTACTCTGGCTGCTATTTATTCCCAGTGCCCTCATTCAATTACCTGGCAGCGTGGAGCAGACTGTTCATTGATGAGGTGCCTGGGATACGATTTTATTTGTTTCAAGTCTCCCTGTATGACATCTTTTGTTGGTAAATGTTTGTATTCTGCATGTTTTTTTTTCAAGAATTATTCAATTATCTGTTGCTTAAACGGAAACCATCGCCATGCTTAAGAGTATCCAAACCCAAATTGTGATTTGCGTGCATCTCACCTGCACATGAAAATCCCGGAGGTAGATTGTTGGAATGGAATGTGCGGTCTCTCCCTGGAGGGACACATTCCTGCTTATCTAATTCCAGAAAGTGATAGGCGCAGGTTGTCAAGACTGCAAAAACAAGGCCACTGTCTTGGCCTTCCAGATCAGGGTGAAACCTTGGGCAAGTTTCCTTACTCCACACACCTAATAATGATCCATCCAAAAAAACAACACAATAATAGAAATTGGTCATTCCAATCCACGATGGCAGGTAGGTGGGAGGGGAGGGAGAGTGGTGGGAGGACGGCAGAACGCATGATCGAAAAGGAGGGTCTTGAGACCGGCCTTGAAGGAGGCAAGGGAGGAAGCGAGGTGAAGGGACTGTGGTATGGAGTTCCAGAGTGTGGGGGCAGAGAGGATCAAAACCTGACCACCATTGGGGGAGAGACGTGGAGCAGATCAGAGCCCACTGAACAGAGGGGGCAAGCAGGTTGGTAGGGAGTCAGCAGTTCTGAAAGATAGGAAGAGGCAAGGCTGTGCATGGCCTTGAAAGTGAGGACAAGGATCTTAAATTTGATCCTCTGGGGGATGGGGAACTAATGGAGCCAGGCGATGGTGGGAGTGATGGGTTCGCAGAACCTAGTGTGGGATAGAACACGAGCTGTAGAGTTTCGGATGATCTGCAGCTTGTGAAGGGAAGAGCTGGGAAAGCTAACAAGGAGGAAGTTTCTTAGTCAAGCATTGATGTGACTAATGCATGGGTGAGGGTTTCGGCAGCCTGAGGGGTGAGGCAGTGTCGGAGTCTGGCAATGTTGCGGAGGTTGTGGAAGGCATGGATGTGGGGGAGAAAGGACCGTTCAGAGTCAAATGCGACACCCAGGTTCCTGACTGGCTTCATGAGATGGATTGTGCAGCCGTGCATGCTGATGCTGGCAGCATGAGCTAATCAGGAGGACCTCAGTCTTGCTGATGTTCAGCTGGAGAAAGTTGTCCCTCATCCAGCAATCGATGTCGAACAGGTAGGCAGTCGGTACGCCGATAGTCCTGGAGCTGAGGGTGGAAGCAGAGAGATAGAGTTGGGCACCCTCCGCGTACACGTGGAAATTTACCCCATGTCTGTAGGTGAGGTCAACGAAGGGAGCACATAGAGGGTGAAGAGTAAGGGACCGAGGAAAGAGCCCTGAGGAACGCCACACGAGACAGTGCAGGTGCTGGAAGAAAACTTTTAACAATATGGATGTGAAAATGATTGCCGAAAAAATGACCTGTTTTCTTCTGTCTTTGAAGTCCAGACTGGGGTACGTGGCACTCCTCATCAGTATGTTCCACGTCCTGATTTTCGGGTGGAAGCGAGCGTTTGAGGAGCAGTACTACAGGTTTTACACACCGCCAAACTTTGTGCTGGCCCTTATTTTGCCTTTCATCGTGATCCTCGGGAAACTTATTGTACTGATTCCGTGCATCAGGAGGCGGCTACGGAAAATCCGCAAGGGATGGGAACGGAACCAATTCTCCGACGACACTTCAGCGATAGTTCCCCAATCGTCTCCCGAAAGGGTAACGATTATGTGAGACTTTGTGACAATCGATCCCCACTTTTCATTGAGCCATTTGTTGAGCTGGAGCCCTTTTAATAACAATAGTTTGTATGACTAGCTGCAAAATATCAACAGATCATTTTAAAATCTCCAGCTCTTTGTATTTTTTTGCTTGTAGTCTAGTTATACAGTACGTAGAAGGTACACAAAGGTGAACAGTAGGTGGGATACATTGTTTATCCTACAAGCAGGATTAAAATCAACTTCCATTCAGAAATGGTCAGGTCCAAAAGTGGGATAGATTAGAATATAAATAACTCTGAATTTCACTGTTCTCCATTGTCTGTTCTATTTGTGTCATGTGTAACGCTGTAAATGCATTAAACAAGTCCAGTGTTAAGATGAGTTAATTGCAATAAAGAAACATTTTGAACATTTTAGTAAGTTGATGTCTACGATGTCAGAACTATCTGTTAAATGTGTTTACTTTGAGCAGTGTGTTTATGTTGTTCACCTGATCTCTCCCTAGCGTTGCTAGGACTGCTGTTTAGCTATGATGGCTCCCGGCAACTGGCTATCTCACCTGTGTTTAGTGTGGAGTAATGTAGATTTTCTTTTCAAACAATGATCATTTGGAACTGTTAAAGAAAAATGGTTCAGACTTTGCTGGTGGAATGCAAGGCATTGTTCAGCACTGTACAGTGAGGTCTCAGATGTAATCTCTCATAGTCTGTGCCAACTTGTGGAGTCCTGTAGCATAATAGTTATAGACCTTGCCTCGCAACCACGTTCATTTCCCAGGCTGAGCAACACCTTAGGCTTAAGTTTGCTTACGCCACACTTCTCTAGTTACCCAAGCAGTAATAGGAACCTGGTTGTTTGGCGGATAAGCAATGAAGATAAGCAATCCATCAGCTCCCTACGTCAAAACATGTATATTTAATAAATATACCCCATTGAATTTGCTTCTGTCTGTACAGTTAAGCTCCTATAGAGGTTTATGAAGAATCATAAAATTTAAGGAATTACTATGACTATCATATACTCTTACGATAATCATAAGATTACTTACTGTTTGGCAAAGAACAAACTTTATATTTGATGGAATATTAATTTACACTGTTGAAAAAACATATCCATAACACAAATATGGAATTATTATTTAGTATTTGATTGAATTCTGGCATTCTTTCATTACAGAATTTCTTTAATACCAAAACTTCATCTTGTGTTAGCCTGGAAGTCTATTTTGTCCTTAAATTTAAAATTGTGCAAAACTGAGGAAAATGCTACAAATTTAGTCATGATTTGCAAGCCGGTTTTACATCAAGGAAGCATCTCCAAGGGCTAACACAGCCGGCTAGAAGCCCAAGTTGGGGGGTAGGGTGGTGGGGGGGAGTGGGGGGAGGTGGCGCAGTGGGGGGTTGGGTAGTGGGGGAAAGGGAAGCACCACTCAAAAAATAGCTGTTACGGTGGGAAGTTAAAAGAAGTCAGTGGGACTCGTGGGTAGAATTACAGAGAGCGGAGGCAGAATGGATAGGTGACATGAAGCAGGCTGGTGTTTGCTGAGCGGAGGGGAAGACTGAGGCTCTTTAAAGAGAATCAGCTTCCAACTTAAGGCTGCATTGAAAACTTTCCCTTAATTCTGTGCAATCTTAAATTTGAAACCCTAAATTATCTGAAAGGCAAAGTCTCGAGGGGAATTTCTAGCCTCATGTGAGTCTCAAACCTAGACATCCAACCCAAACAAAGAACATTGCCAATAATTAGTGTTTTCATTGTCTGTTTACGTAAAATTATGCAAATATTTGAGTGCCATTAATAAACAGCATTCATAATTACAATGTAATTGTTTTAGTAAAAGTGTGATCGTCAGGGTCTAAATATATTTGCTGCTATGTCAGTCTTCCTGTCCTGTTTGTTCTGTAATGTCACTGTTTACATTCAGTCTTCATTGTTGTTCAAGCAGATGCAACTGCTTATAATGTGCAATAAAGGTGAGACTGTGTTGCCAAACTTCCAATGTTTCACCTTTTTATTGTCAGGTTGCTTCTCAATCAGCAGCACTACGGTAATAACATTCTTTTAAAAATTAGTTACCCAATCCACAACTGTTGGCCATGCACATGCACAATTTGTTCTGCGTTTCACCCACAAAATATGCAGTCAATTTACTTTAGACCATAGTCTGTAAAGCGCTTTAAGATGTCTCGAAAACTTGATATAGCGCTAATGTCAATGCAAGGATCGTTTCTATTATTAAGAAATCTGCTTGGTAACCCTGTGCTCTTTGTGTGAATGTAGCTGCAGCCCATTTTGATATGAAGTCTGCCGATAACCTGTCTAAGCGGTTGAAGATGCAGCAAGCTACTGCTGTTTACAACCACAACAAAATTACATTTGTACAGTGCTTTTCATAGTGCAATAGGACCTTCCAAGACGTTACAGAGAGTAACTAGACTGGACGCAGGACTGACTGGTGGTTTTGAATCATTAAGTCCATTTGGGTGAAAAATCAAGCAAACGTGACATTCTGCTGTCGATCAGCTTTGAAGAATACTGCTGCGCCCTGGGAACCCACACCCTTTTATGCTGCCCATCAGCCTAAAGCATATATTTTTAAAATCCTTTGGGTGAACTTTGCTCAGAGGCTTTCTCATTCACAATCCTGCAAATCAATTCTGAAAAACCACCGGAATGTAAACGCCAAGTTTCTTACACGAAGTATGCTTTTAGACTTCAAAGCATTTCCCCATTTTTTCCCCTACCCATTAATCCTCCAGGTTTGTTGCAAACTGTAAGTTATTTATTTACCATAATTTCGCTGAATTTCTTTCACGACCAAACAGTTTATTGGTAAGAAATTTGGGCATGAGTTTATTGTAATGGGACGTTTATCAGAAACAATAGTTGGGACTGTTTCCTTTTGAAGCAGAGAGAAATTAGAGGTTTTCAGAGCTTTTGAAGGATTTTAACAGAGTTAACAGCAAAATACTATTTCCACTAATTGGCAAATTGGGAACAAGAGTTCATAAGTTGAGGCTTATGACCAGAAAAATGAGGGGATGGTTAGAACAATTGTTTTACACCGAGGATGGTCAGAATGTAGAATGCAGAACCTAAGTCTATAGCAACAACTTGTAGTTATATAGTGGCCTTCATGTAAATTCTCAAAATGCTTTACAGTGCCAGATACCAAGTGTGGGGTATCTACATAGCTAATCATTGAGAGCACTGCCTACTGCTTTAATGACCCGTGGAACTGGTCCTATAAATCAGTTCCTGTAGCACAGTGGTTAGAGAACTCGCCTTGGAAATGAGAGACCTGGGTTTGATTCCAGGCAAGGAGAAACCTGGGGCAAGTTTCCTTACTCCAAACAAGTGATAATAATCCCTCAAAAAAGCAGTAATAAATTTGTGATTTCAATCCACGACTGTTTGTGGGACACCGCTGTGCGCAATTGGCTGCCGCGTTTCTCCCACAAATATACAGTCAATTCACTTTACGGTATATCTTGTGAAGTGCTTTAAGATGTCCAGAAGACATGAAAAGCACTATATCAAATGCAAGGATTATTATAAAACACGGTAATTGTAATTGCATTAACCTGCAGGATTAACATGGGGCCAATTTGGAAGAACGCCTGTTTTGCCTGATGTCGTCCACAAAATATGAATTCACTTTAAAATATATTCTGTGAAGCGCTTTGAAATGTCCAGAAGACGTGATAAGGCTATATCAAATGCAAAGATCATTACTATTTATTATATTACAACACTCTGACCTCCCTCCCCGACCCACCCAAAGAGGATGGTCACTATTGGTTATCAGTTTATTACTTTGATTAATTTCTTCACGTCCATCTACTATTCTCTTGGATTGGTTCCTCCCTTCTTCTCCCTTTTTCTCTTTCATTTATGTTCATTTTGTTTCTTCTTGTGTTCCTCACTCATGTTTAAATCCCTTCACTCCTCTGCACCCCCCTAACCTCCTCTCTTCTCACAGCAGAAGTCGCTGCCTCCGCTCTACTGGATCTGGACTCCTCCTTGTCCCCCGAATCCTGTGCTCCACCATCAGTGGCCATGCCTTCAGCCACTACTCCCCGAAACTCTGGAACTCCCTCCCTCAATCTCTCCGCCTCATCCCCTCCTTTTCCATTTTCAGGTCGTGCCTGAAGACCTTTCTGTTCGACCGAGCCTACGATCACCTTCCCCCTCCCCCTGGCTCGGCCCCGGGCTCCGCTATTGTGAAGCGCTCTGAGACACCGTCTGACGTGGAGGTCGCTATATAAATGCAAGTTGTTATTGATGTTGTCCCTTTTTGGTAATATTCTCATCCCATTCCAGATTTTATTTATCCCCTCTCCCTGCAAAGCTGTGGTCACTTCCTCTTCTACTTACAATATGAATGAAATGAATAGAGCGATTATACTGAGGAGGAACAGGTAAACAAATTGTAAATCTCAAATCCATAGCCAATAACTGGATAAATAAAAGCATTATTGTAACCAAACACTGTCTGGTAAATCATGTTGCCTTCTAGATCTCTTTTCATTGGAATTGCCTTTGTTCAGTTAACTTTACTGTACATTCTGGCTGGCTGGCTGGCTGGCTCTATATCAAATGCAAGGATTATTATAATTTTTAAACCAACCTTTGGATTGAACATAGCCTTACTTTAGGACCCCACTGCATTTCCATGTGGACTCATTTTTATTTTCACAGCAATGTCATTCCTCACATTAATGAGCACATACAATTTCAAACTAGAAATTTTAGATAAAATTACTGAGATAGACATTTAGATTAGAAATATATTGGGAAGCTTAATGAATTGATCACTATTTCAGTAATAAGGATTAGATAGGCCTTAGTGATTTCTGAGCTGTGATTTGGGGGAGGAGGGGAAAGTTCTCTGTAAGGAAGAAAGACAGTTTGAATCATAGCAATAATAATCCATTGGATATAGCTCTCATAATGTCAAAACATTCAAAAAATAATTTCATAATTATATATAGTTTCATAATTATATATTTGTAGGCAAATCCAACAATCAATTTATGCAAGTATATCCCACAAATAGTCATTAAATAAATGAACAATATATGTGAAAGATTATTCACCAGGATATCCGGAGAGTGTTTTTATATTATGTCACAGAATAATAATAACAATACTTACATTTGGTATAGTGCCTTATCATGTGGTTGTGATGTAGCAAAACTCTTTACAGAATACTGTACCTTGCGAAGTGGATTGTCTTGTGTATTTTGGGGCAAATCATGACACCCAATTGTGCATGGCAGTGTCCCATAAACAGTTGTGGAATTGAACAGGCAATTTTTAAAAACATTCTTTGAGCGATCGTTAATGAACTGGAATTTTGCGCACAATTTTCTTTCATACTTTCCTTCAAGAAATAAAGAGTGGGTTGGGTTGAGCCCATGAGAAGGTAGGTTTTGCAGTTGATGGCTAACTCTCTGCTCTTTCCAATTCCTTCTAATATCCTTCATCTGCATTTGCCTATTATGGTATCTCAAGAACGCCTCCTAAAACAGATCCTCTCCAAACCACTCATCATCCTGAGTTGAACCTGTAGCTCCACTCCTTCATCATCGCTGGGTTAACTGTTGGAACATCATCACGCAACTGTAGTGGTTTAAAGTGAAAGCACAACAGTATCTTCTTTGGCCAACCAGGGCAATAAATGTGGCCGTGCCAGCAACACCCATATTTTTCTATTACCCGAGATGAGTATTAGAAAAATGTAATTCCATTTAAAACATAAGCACCACGCTACCATTCCCCATTAACAAACTAATGGGAGTCCTGTAGCTCAGTGATTAGAGCACTCACCTTACAAGCGAGAGACCTGGATTCAACTCCAGATAGGGCAAGACTTTTTCTAGACGTCTCAAAGTAGTGTACAGTATATACGGTAAAGTGAATTGACTGTATATTTGTGGGTGAAATGTGGCAGCAGTGTCCTACAAACAGCGGTGGATTGAAATGACCAATTAATTATTGTTTTTTGAGGGATTATTATCAAACATTGGGAGCAAGGAAATTTGCCTAAAATTTTGCTCTGACACGCCAAGTCTCTCACTTCTAACCGAGCGACAAGACTCCACCGGGAGGACAGTGTAGGGGAAGAGTACTCCTGAAAGGATGGAGATCACAAATGGACCATCTTTATCGTGCATCTAACTCTCCTGTGTGATCCTGTGATTGCCACAAGATAAACGCCCAAATATTAGCCCAAACAGTAGCCCAATATTATGTGTAGCCTAAAGAGTAGCCCAATATTACGCATACGGTCAATTTAGGTTAGTGCGTCTTGAAAATGTGTTCAGAAAAGCTCTTCAAAAGAGAAGTTAAAAAGCGTTTCGTAAGCCTTCATTCAAACGTTAAAATGAGGCAACCGCCCCAAGACTGCTTCCTCACCACAGTGCAGTCCAACAGAAACACAGCCCAACCGGGCGTCATCCGGCCACCTATTGTTGTGTGAAACCAAAACAGAAGTCGCTGGGGAAACTCAGCAGGTCAGGCAGCATCCATGGAGAGAGGAAACCAGAGTCAACGTTTCGGGTCCACAACCCCTCGTCAGTTCTGACCTTGACTCACTTCCCTCTCTCAATGGATGCTGCCTGACCAACCGACGAAGGGTTGTGGACCCGAAACGTTGACTCACTTCCCTCTCTCCATGGATGCTGCCTGACCCTCTGAGTTCCACCCCCCCCCCCCCCCCCCCTCCAGCCTCTGTAGCGTTTTGTGTGTTTTGACCCATCGGTGTGTGGTTTACGACTCGGCAGCGCCGCCTGTGGCGAGACGGGGGACGGTCAGCCAGTCAGCGCGGCGCCGGCGCCATAGCAACGGGGGCAACAGGAGGCCGGGGAGCGAGTCCGTGTCCGCCGCCGCCTCTCCCTCTGTGTCTCTGTGACTCTCCCTCTGTGTCTCTGTGACTCTCTCTCTGTGTCTCTGTCCCTCCCTCTCTCTCTCTGTCTCTGTGACTCTCCCTCTGTGTCTCTGTGACTCTCTGTGTCTCTGTCCCTCCCTCTCTCTCTCTGTGTCTCTCTGTGTCTCTGTCCCTCCCTCTCTCTGTGTCTCTGTCCCTCCCTCTCTCTGTGTCTCTCTGTGTCTGTGTGACTCTCTCTCTGTGTCTCTCTGTGTCTCTCTCTGTCCCTCCCTCCCTCCCCCTCTCTGTGTCTCTGTCCCTCCCCCTCTCTGTGTCTCTGTGTCTCTCTCTCTCCCTCCCCCCCTCCCTCCCCCCGCCTTGTATCACAAGCCGCCCGTTGCCGACCCAACCGTGAGAGGAGGGAAAGCTAACGGCAAAGCTACAAGATGAGCAAGAGCGTGCCGGTGGTCAGGCACGTGATCACAGAGGCTGACCTGAGGCTCGGTCAGGTCAGTGTCACTCAGTGCTGGGCCGGCATCTCACTAACCACCACCTCACTAACCACTCACTAACTCACTCTCACTAACTCACTAACTAACTCACTAACTCACTAACTCACTCACTAACTCACTAACTCACTCTCACTAACTCACTAACTAACTCACTCACTAACTAACTCACTCACTAACTCACTAACTAACTCAGTAACTCACTCCCACCACCTCACTAACTCACTCACTAACTCACTAACTCACTAACTAACTCACTAACTAACTCACTAACGAACTCACTCCCACCACCTCACTAACTAACTAACCACTCACTAACTCACTAACTAACTCACTCCCACCACCTCACTAACTAACTCACTCACTCACTAACTCCCACTAACTCATTAACTAACTCACTCACTCACTCACTCACTAACTCACTCCCACCACCTCACTAACCACTCACTAACTAACTAACTCACTAACTAACTCACTCACTAACTCACTCACTCACTAACTCACTCACTCACTCCCACCACCTCACTAACCACTCACTAACTAACTCACTAACTCACTCCCACCACCTCACTAACCACTCACTCACTAACTCACTCACTAACTCACTCACTCACTCACTCCCACCACCTCACTAACCACTCACTAACTAACTCACTCTCACTAACTCACTAACTCACTCACTAACTAACTCACTCACTAACTCACTCCCACCACCTCACTAACCACTCACTCACTCACTCACTCACTCACTCACTCACTCACTCACTCACTCACTCACTCCCACCACCTCACTAACCACTCACTCACTAACTCACTCACTCACTCATTCCCACCACCTCACTAACCACTCACTAACTAACTCACTCTCACTAACTCACTCACTAACTCACTCACTAACTAACTCACTCACTAACTCACTCCCACCACCTCACTAACCACTCACTCACTAACTCACTCCCACTAACTCAGTCAGTCAGTCACTCACTAACTAACTCTAACTAACTCACTAACTCACTCCCACTAACTCACTCCCACCACCTCACTAACCACTCACTCACTAACTAACTCACTCCCACTAACTCAGTCAGTCACTCACTAACTCACTCACTCACTCACTCACTCCCACCACCTCACTAACCACTCACTAACCACTAACTAACTCACTCCCACCACCTCACTAACCACTCACTCACTAACTCACTAACTCCCACTAACACAGTCTGTCAGTCAGTCAGTCACTCACTCACTCACCGCCCAGCATTCCCTGTCACCTGCAGCACAGCCTGTTTAATGCTCAACATTGTTAATGAGAACTCCTAATAAACATCACTAATATCAATTATTATTATTAATAATAATAACAATCCTTGGTGGGGGTGGGTATGGAAATTATAATAATAATAATCCTTGCATTTGATATAGCGCTTTTCATGTCTTCTAGACGTCTCAAAACACTTCACAGACAAGATTGTAAAGTGACTTGACTATATATTTGTGGGCAAAACATGGCTACCAATTGCGAATAGTAGCGTCTCACAAACAGTCGTGGATTGAAAAGGATCGTTTTGTTATTGTTTACAATATACAAATTGCAATGGAACAGGCAATTCCCGGAGAGGGAACAAGTGTGTCTGGAACCCAGATGACGTGATAATGGTCACAGAATAGTGGGAGGGGGAATTTGAGCTTTTATGGTTTGAAATTGTTGAAATCAATATTGAGGCCAGAAGGTTGTGTGGTCCCCAGCAGATAGATGAGGTGCTGCTCCTCGAGCTTGGAACAGCGTAGGAGACCCATGGATGGAAAAGTCAGACAGCAATTGGGAAGGAGAGTTGAAATGGCAAGAAATCAGAAGCTCAGCGTTGCGCTTATGGACAGAACGAAGGTGTTCGGAAACTCGGTCACCCAATCTGCATTTGGTCTCCCCATTGTAAAGGAGTCCACATTGTGAGCAGCGAATGCAGCACAGTATATTACATTGGTGGCAGTACACGTGAATCACTGTCTCACTTGAAAGCTGTGTTCGGGGCCCTGGACAGTGGTCTGGGGGGAGGTGAAAGAGCAGATATTGCATCTCTGGTATGGGAAGGTTCTGGGTGGAGGAGAGCAACTGTTGGTGGCAATGGAGGAATGAAACCAGGGAGAGACGGAGGGAACGGTCCCTTCGGAATGCTGAGAGGGGAGGGGAGGGAAATATATGTTTGGGGTTTGGATCACGCTGCAGGTGCCGGAAATGGCAGAGAATTATTTGATGTTGAGGCTGGTGGGATGGAAGGTGAGGACTAGCGTGACCCTATCATGGTTCTGGGAAGAGAGAGAAGGGGTGAGGGCAGAGGTGCGGGAACTGGGGTGCACCAGTCAAGGGGCCGACCTAATACAGTGGATAGGAACCTTGGTTGATGAAAAAGGAAGACATTTCAGTTGCTTTGGCGTGAAGGTTGGCATTGTCAGAGCAGATGCAACGGAGGCTGAGGAAGTGGGAAAAGGGAATGGAGTCTTCACAGGAGGCGGGGTGGGAGGAGGTGTAGTCCAGGTAACTGTAGGAGTTGGTGGGCTTGTAAAAGATATCTGTAGGTAATCCATGCCCCAGGATGGAAACGGTGAAGTTGAGGAAGGGAAGAGTCTGAGATGAACCATGTGAATGTTATGGACAGGTGGAAGATGAAAGTGAAATGAAAACAGCAAACTTGGCTAGGGACACAGTACCTCATCTGGATACTGTGCTTGGAAATTGGGGACATATGGACACCCTATTCGATTGACGACCAAGAAAATGTGTTCAAAGTCCCGATGTGAGGGGCACACAACTTTCTGACTCAGGTGATAGTTCTGCTAACTGAGTCAGGCTGACACTGAGATCAAACAGTGAGTCTTGGAGATTACTTAATTAAAATGCTCACAATTGGGAAATGAAATGATGAAGTAATCCAGGCAATGCTAATACTGTAAGTGACCTAAAACAACAACTTGCATTTATATAACAGCTAGTATCTTGGAGGAGTTAGAATTATTGGAGATGTAACACTTTTTTTCCCGTTTTGTTTTATCAGTTTCAGATAAAGCCTGTGGATTTCATTCGAATTATCAAACTAATGGAAGATCAATTTTCAGTGAGTAATTTCTTTAAAAACTTAAAGGTTTTCTCCATTTGTCAGATACAATTTAAATCTATTAGATACAATGTTATTGTAATTTGATAGAGCATTCATTATTTTATACTGTATTTAATTGGGTCAATAAATTTCAATAAGAATAATGTTCTGATTTGTTCATTTTAGATTTTTCAATAGGTGATGTTAATTTGTTCTTTTTGACAGAAATATCATATAAAATTTAAGTTATTCTTGTAACTTTGTGTTAAGCAAAGAATATTTTTTTGGGGAAAAAAAGGCAATTTCCCTTTTAAATAATATCTTAATTGGTTTATAAATGTTGGCTTAAGATACATTACACAGAATTGATTTGATATCAGATTTTATTTTGCAATACAGAAGTACAATATAAACTGGAGTTTATTTTAAACTGAAGTAGTATCTGTCCAGCGCCTTGGGATGTCCTTCTAACATGAAAGGCTCAATACAAATGTAATTTTGCTGCTGTTGTTGTTGTTGGAGTGTCAGTTTCAACAACCCACTGCATAGTAAAAAAAGAAAAATGTAGAATACACAATAAAATATCGTTTGTAGGACAGTATATACAGTAGTAGGCAATTGTGAGTCAGAGATACTGGAGGAGATTATCTTATAGCCAGGGTTCTGAGTCAGCACAGCACAATTTGTCAAAAGCCTAATGCACTTTTTCCAATGGTGATGTGCCTGTAACAGTATCATTTCCCTTAAGAGAATGTACTCTATCTTATTGTAAGACACATGAGACAGTGTTTTGTTGCAACAACAACAAAATTGCACTTATATAGTGCCTTTCATGTCGGGAGGACATCCGAAAGCGTTGCATTCACATGCTGAAGTCCAGTCTTCTGAAGATTTAGAACAGGACTAGAAGATATAGCGAGATTGCCAGTTCTTCCATAAGCCCGACCAAGCAAATTGCAGAAACTGAAATGCTGCAGCTGTTTGAGGGTGTAATTGAATTGATGTATAGTTTTAATGTGATTCTCATTTGTTTTAAAAGTCTGTGTCGGATCTCTGGTGACAATATCTGAAAAAATACTACAACAACAACAACTTGTATTTATATACCCTTCATGAAGGTTACATCTTGCAGCACTGACTCGAATTCCAAAGTACTGTTCTAGAGTTCTGGGAGAAATAAAAGAAACTAGGTCATTCCAGTGTATAAACCAATCTTATGTATTCCCTGCAGTGCAATCTTGTTGAGAGACATATAGTTTTCCTGAAGAAACTGGTGAAAAACTATCGGTTTGGTTATGTATCCTTTTTCATTGATACTGTATATGTACAGTTGAAAAAAAACATATTCCACTGTGAAATCAGATTTAGTACTGTACTGTTAACGCAACCTAGGACTAGGATGATCTAACGATACATTTAAATGTAATTTTATTGTTCTTGATACAGTATATGCTCAGAACTTACAGTTCACTAACCTGTGTTTGTTATAGTGCTATAGTGCATGGGTAACAAAACTTGCACCACAGGTTTTAACAATAAAAGGAAATGTTTATTTTTGACAAGAAACTTATTCCCTTTTACACCCACCTTCTCCACACTTTTCTTTTTTTCTCTCTCCCCAGCATCCAGCTATATACTCATTAACCAGTTTCTGGTACTTCAAACAAGCCTGTTTAGAGTCTAGCACTTGTGAGCTACCTTGACTGAGGCGCTGTTTTTCAAACAAAAAAACACCAACACGCAGTGCAAAATTACAGTGGAGTGCCAATAACCACAGAAAGCGGGCACAGGGTTCCACTGCATATTGATTCTGAGCCAGTACAGCCAAGTGATTCTGTGCTGCACACTCTTCATCTCTATGATGTACTTTAGCTCCCCAAACTGCACACAATATTCTTTGCAGCCTAATCAACATTCTGTACGATTCCGATGAGCTTCCTACTGTTATATTCAATATATAAATCCGACAAATCAATTTTATTACAAATATATTACAGTTATTAAAACTAGAGGTGCAGGAGAATCTCGGCAGGTGCCTGACATTTGGCTGAGCATATGTTGCTGCCATAGCTAAACACAGTTCAGTGCCTCATCTAACTGCACAAGAGGCTTTATTGTATATCAAAAATGCTAACAATCATTTTTTCACATCGCTAAAGGTAATATTTGAAAAGACTCAGCTGCTATTTTTAACTCTTCCACAGACAACCCAATTACTCTTAAAGATATAGTGTAACTTGTATGAAAATGTTTTCAAATGAAAGGTAAATAAGCAGGTAAATAAGCAGGTACAGTTCAGCACACTATAATCGGAGTAAACCTGAAATGGTTGGGTCAGGATTATTGGGTACTGGTGTGAAAAAGTACCGGTAATGATGTTTTTTTTGCAGCCTTAACTTTATTCTTCTTAAAAGCCAATAAGAGATTTGGTGCATATCTGTAAAATTCTAAACCTCTGTGAGGAAAAAGTCAAAGATGACGAAATCTACGTACAATCGATATGTGAAATTCTCAAACTGTGTGGGTAAGCGGCTGTTTTTTATCGTTATTCACAAATCAATGAGACGCACTATGTGATATTAAATAAGTTGAGATGCTTCTTTATTACATAATGGCACAATCATGCCATTAATATTAATAACAAAAATCCATGCATTTGATATAACGCCTTTCATGTCAGGAGGACGTCCCATGGCACTGGACAGTGAGTGTTTTGGACCCGAACTGGAGGTCGGGATAGAGGAGGGAAGAGGGTGGAGGTTGAAGGAGGGTGGTCGAAGGCACAGTTGAAGAGGAGGTTTTGAGACAGGTTTTGAAGGAGGCAAGCGATGGGGTGAGGCGGATGGACTGCAGGATAGAGTTCCAGGTGGGGGCAGATTGCCTGAAGGCTAGCCCGCTAATGGTGGGGTGACTGAAGCAGAGGACAGGAAGCAGACCAGAGCCCACTGAGGGCAGGGACCAGGCAGGTTAGCAGGGGCTTAGGAGGCAGCTGAGGTAAAGGACAGCAAGATCACGGAGGGCTTTGAAGGTGAGTATCAGGATCTTGAACTGTATCCTCTAAGTCAGTGATTTCCAAACTGTGGGGCGTGCCTCCCTTGGGGGGCGTTTACCATTGGGTGGGAGGGGCGCGGCTGTTATTCTTATTCAGGTAAACCCTACTTAACATTGTGACGTTTGCTAACACGTCGTTCGCCAGCGGGTGAAAGTGGGGCGCGACAGCGCTAGGACAACAAACTACAACAACACAATTGCACTTATATAGTGCCGTTCACATCATGAAGACATCCCAAAGCGCTGAACAGTCTGGTCGGGACCCGAGCGGGGGTGGTGGGGAGTGGGGGAGGGTCGAAGTAGGGGGAAGGGAAGGAGAGTGGGAGAGGTGGAAAAGTTAGTGGGGCAGCCGAAGGCGCGGTCGAAGAGGAAGGTCTTGAGATCGGCCTTGAAGGAGGAAATGGAGGCAATGAGGCAGAGGGGCTGCGGGATGGAGTTCCACAGTATGGGAGCAGAGATGCTGAAAGCCCGGCCGCTGATGGTTGGGTGGTTAGGGCGGTGGACGCGGAGCAGGCCTGAGTCTGCTGAATGGAGGGTGTGGGCGGGCTGCTAGGGAGACAGTAGGTCAGAGAGATAGGTGGGGACCGCGAATGGCCTTGAAAGTGAGGATAGGGATCTTGAATTCGATCCTCTGGGTGACAGGGAGTCAGTGGAGACGGGCGAGGGTGGGAGTGATGTGGCCGCGAAGCCTGGTACGGGAGAGAACACAAGCTGCAGAGTTCTGAATGATCTGCAGTCTGTGAAGGGAGGAGCTGGGGAGGCCGACGAGGAGGGAGTTCCCGTAGTCGAGCCTGGAAGTGATAAAGGCGTGGATGAGAGACCTGGGAGTGACGGAGCGAGTGAGTGAGCTGGGCAGGCAGTCAGGGAGCGAGCGAGTGAGTGAGCTGGGCAGGCAGTCAGGGAGAAACTTTGCACTGAAAAGCAAGCTCACATCACACCAATAAATTCTAAGCGTTGTAAATTGTAAATGTAAGTATGTACCTGCAGTTGGTTTCACAATTTTAATAATTTTTTCCATTTAAAGGAGTGAACCATTGTAAAGCACTGAGACGCTGCCCAGTGTGGAGGGTACTATAAAAATGCAAGTTGTTGTTGTTTGCATCAGCAGAATGTCTGAAAGTGCTTGCAAATTATCTGAGAAGCATTTTGAGATGTTTTAGTGTTATAGGGACCATATCAAATGCAAGGATGATTATTAATTAATATGAATTAATATGATTAATCATAATTCATTAAATAATGAATTATGATAATGACAACATAATGATTGTATCACATATTTGTGAATTGCTTGATACATTTTCTCAGCAACATTATAGTTGTGGTGTCTTTAATTCCTTTTCAACCCGAAGGAATTATTACTATCCTCCTGACGTGAAAGGCGCTATAGAAATGTAATTTTGTTGTTGTACTATCTATCTAAGCTTGTTACGTGCTTTCACCCTCTCTTCCTCAGTTTAGGCTTCCTAAAGGAAAAGTCATCTGATGAATTAAACTTTGCCCCGATTGTATCTGAATCCATTTCACAGATAGGTATGTAGATAAAATCATCTTGGTCTTTAAGAAGCGGCTGAACACTTTTAAATTGTTAATGTAGAGTAATCCATAAATTGGTATCAAGATGAAAAACTGAACCTTAATTATATTTTGCAAATAGTTGTGATGTTTTACCTTTATTTTTCTTCTCTTTGAGCCCTGGACTAAGGGTGTATCTGATCTCAGTTCTCTTGCCAATTTTGCTCTTCAGTTCTTTTCTCAGTAATTCAGGAGTTCAATGGCAATTATGCTTTTTAAGAAATGTGTTGTTAACTGATCATTCTTAATTTTTTGACCATCTGTGTAAACAAGTGCTTGACCACTGTTTTACATTCTCATCAACTTGAGATTAGGAACTTGCTGCAATAAAAATTCTCACCAAGTCAGTCAGGAACCTGGGTGTCTTGTTTGACCTTGAACTGTCCTTTCTCCCACATATCCCACCATCTCTGCAACATCTCCAGTCTCCGACACTGCCTCACCTCTCAGGCGACTGAAACCCTTAAACACGTGTTTGTCACCTCAAGGCTCAACTACGGCAACTCCCTTCTTATTGGGCTCCCCAACTCTTCCCTCCACAAGCTGCAGATCATCCAAAACTCTGCAGCTCGTGTCCTCTCCCGCACAAGGCTCCGCGACCCCATCACCCCCACCCTCACGCAGCTTCACTGGCTCCCCATCCCTCAGAGGATAGAACTCAAGATCCTCGTCCTCACTTTCAAGGCCCTCCACATCCTTACCCCCTCCTACCTCTCTGACCTCCTGACCCCCTCTGTTCAGCGGGCTCCAATCTGCTCCATGTCTCCTGCCCGAACCGCCCTACCATTGGTAGCCAGGTTTTAAGCCTCTCTGCCCCCACACTATGGAACTCCATCTGACAATCCCTTCGCCTTGCTCTCCCCCTTGCCTCCTTCAAGGCCAGTCTCAAGACCCTCCTTTTCCACCGTGCCTTCAGCCGGCCTCCCATCTCTCCACCTTCCCTCATCCCAACCTTTCCCCTCCCTTCCTCTCCTCCCCATGCGTAGGTCCTGTCCTCTGACCGTTCATCCTCCTGACGTGAAAGGCACTTTTCGAATGTAATTTTGTTGTTGTTGCAAATGATACAGCACCTATCACGGGAGGACCTCCTAAAGCGCTCTCAAAGTCCCAAAGTGGAGTGAGTGATTTGTTACAAGCAAAAAAAGTTAACATCGAGTTTTCATAAATATTGCTAATGTTAGCTGACTAGCTGACTAAATCAGTGATAATTTAAAAAATATATTGATAGAGTTTAAAGGAGAGTTTAGTGTATATGATACACGTTTTGAAACTGCTTTGTGCTTTTTTGGTCTGGAGTAAGGAAGATTAAAGCATGGAAAGCGAAATGGCCATTCGGCCCATTCCAACCCATTCTTTCCAACAGTCTATGTGGGAGTTGTGGCTTGAGCATCGTCACACAGTGTTCCCCTCAAACCTAAACCACATTCTACTTCCAGGCCACCCCGAAAATCAAAAATAATCCCAAACTACACATCATCTCATCTGCATGCCCCCTCAAGCTCCCTTAATTCTTACCTCAAATGCCAAGTGTAATGGGATCATGAACATCTCCGTCTCATGATAGACCACCTCTGCTTGGCAATCCACAGCACTCCCCCCATATCTTCTACTTCACCCCGTTTTTCTGCTGATGGACCTACCATTGTCTCACCCTACCCTCCTTTGCCTTATTTCGTTCTCCTTTCTCTCAGTTATTATCATCCATATGAAGCCCACCACTTGCTGCCTCAACTCCAGGGCACTAGCCCACATGAAGGGCATTATATAAGCGCTAATTGTTCTTGTTGTTGTGTGATCTATTCTTCTAAGACACCTATTAATCCCCTGAGGGAAAGTTCAGCAAAAATACAGACTACCAGATGCTATGTAGAAGTTGAGTAGATTCAGTCACTTACAGAACAGGTATTCAACCCTGGTCTGCTGCCTCCCACAAACAGATTTTCCCCTGACAGCAGTACACCTCTGAGATTCCTGGATTACAATGCACTTTGGATTATTTAATCATTCCAAATATTTGTCCTTTGTGAAAGAGTTAATGGCTTCAGTTGCCACTACTTTAATGCTAGATTTTTCTTCTCTTTTTCTTCGTTTTCAAGCTCTGGGTTATATTATACCCTGGAGTTGCCATAGTTCATTGTTGAATTTTGTATGGTTTGTGTACTGACCTCATTTTTGGCTGTATGCTTTTTAAATATTAAAACTTTAAAAATAAGTGCAGGATTTTATTGTTGGATGTAGAATATTTTTTTGAAAGCATGATCCATTCTGACAGGTTACCTGCTGAGAATACCCAGTAATGCCGTGAGAATTCAGCTCTGTGATTCTATCATGAGTCTCTACAACAAAGAAACCCTTGGACCGGAAATTGAAGGTATTATCTTTAATTTCTTTGAATGAATTATTTTCTATATTAAATGCATTTTATTTGTGATTGCTCGGGCCCTGATAATTTGGGATACTCTCCCTCAATCTCTCCGCCTTGCCACCTCTCTCCGCTTTTTCAAGACCTGTCTGAAGACCTTCCTCTTCAACCATGCTCACGGCCATCTCCCCCACCACCACGCCATCCCCTGGCTTGGAGTCAGGTTCCGTCACTATTAAGCGCTCAGAGACACTATATGTGTAGAAGTCGTTATATACATGCAGGTTGTTAATAATGATGTTTATTCCCCATATTGTAGCACAACAGTTAAAGCACTTGCTTTATAAGCAAGAGACCTGGGTTTGATTCCAGGTAGGGCGAAATCTTGGGCAAGTTTCCTTACTCGCTTAATGATAATCCCTTGAAGAAAAACAATAATAAATTGGTCATTTCAGTGCGTGACTGTTTGTGGGACACTGCTGTGCACAACTGGCTGCCGCATTTCATCCATAAATATACCAGTCAATTCATTTTACAGTATATTCTGTGAAGTGCTTTGAGACGTCTATAAGACAATAAAAGTACTACAATAAAAGCCTGTTTATCCGGCACCCTCGGGACCTGGCCAATGCTGGTTAAAGTGCCTGCTGGATATTCGGCCGAAAACGCAAAAAAAAAATAATAATAATTTTTTTTTCAATGCATTTTTCCCAAATAAATTCTGGTTAATAGAATGCGGACTTTTTTTTGCGATGCCATTTATATGGAAGTTACGGTTGATCGGGTGCTGGATAAACAAGCTTTTACTGTATATCAAATGCAAGGATTATTGTTATTGAAAGTTCAGAAAATGCTGTCAAAAATGTTGTCAGTGTCCAAGGTTGGACTTTATTAGTTTATTAGTTTAGACAGCTGTAAAAGTCTTAAAGCACTTCACATAATGAATTACCTTTAAAGTGTATAAAGTATGTTAGAATGAAATGTACAATAATTAGTATCAAATGTAAGATTAAACCTGCAAACAAACTACACTATTGGGTTGCTACAAGACTTCTTTGTGCCAGCGAATAGGTTATTTAGACATCTGCTCACAATTTCACGCTCTATTTGAATTAGACTTTTGACTTGAGTTATTGCAGGGAATAATTTATTCTTCATAGACTTACGCAATCTAATAATTCAAGCCTTTTAAAAGTTGCCGTAAATGTGTTCATAGGTTATTATCCTACGAAGAAGAGCTACAACATGCAGATGATCGAAGAGAGTGGAGTGGTAGAAAGTCTGGTTATGGGTCTTACCCTGGTTGAAGACCAGTTGGAGGTAAAGTTGAGGATAATCCAGACCTTGCAGTCTCTGTCTACGTCATCAGGTACGTAGTTACTGAATGAAGTTTTAATTTGGTAAGTCTAAACTATTCTTTTTTTTAGTACATTTGTACAAATAAAATTTATATGAAACTTTTAATCTTTTTAAACCTGCTAAATAGTTTATGAAGTTTATGGTGACTCAGGGAGCCCAATAAGTGTGTCACTTTAAAGGCCCTCCAAGGCCTTGCCCCCTTCTAACTCTCTGACCTGCTGAGCCCCTATCAACTTGTCTGCTCCCTCCGTTCAGCAGGCTCTGGCCTGCTCTATGTCTCCCACCTGATCCGCCCTACCATTGGTGGCTGGGCCTTCAGTCTCGCTGCCCTCTACTCTCTGGAACGCCATCCCCTTTGCCTTGTTCCCTTCCTTGCCTCCTTCAAGGCCAGTCTCAAGACCCTCCTCCGACCGTGCATTCAGTTGCCTCCTACCTCTGTGCCCTCCATCCTCCAGACGTAAAAGGCGCTCTACAAATGTAATCTTGTTGTTGTGTAAAAGTAGCAACGAGTATATTTCTGAACGGTATGGACCAGAAGGAGCTTGACCTTGATACCCGGTTTGTACTAACTAAGTTAACAATAGGACTGTTACATTTGGTTTCTGCATCTGTGTATGGATGTGGAATGTGTACTGTGTGCATGGTGGATGAGGACACGATTGGCTAGGCCATGTTTCGACCTCCCCAAAAGCACCCACCTGTAAGATTGGTATTCTGAAAGGATGAGAGAAACGGACTGAAGGGCCTTTTTCATCTACATTTCTCATGTAAGTTATTATCAAATAATTGTCCTGATTAACTGCCTCTTACCTCATCAATCCAACACGGGACCAGACTTTCTTCCCTCTAATCCTCCTTCCCGCACGTCTCCTTTCACTGCCCCACTACCATGGACACTTTTGCCCCCAACTCTGCTTTGTCTCTCCACTCTTACCACCAGCAATATACAGTTACTACAATTTATAGTATATCCTGTGTAGCGCTTTAAGACATCCTCCTGATGTAAAAGATGTGTTATCAAACCAAATGCAAAGATTATTATTACTATCACCCAAATGGTTCTACAACCCGCTCCCTTGACCGCGTACCAAACAACTGCTATAACCATTCAATTGACCCTCCTCTGTCCCCAATCTCATGGACACCATCAAACTCCCCCTTTTAAAAAGTGCGACTGTCGTCCCTTCTGAAAAATCACCTTACCCTTCAATACTGGTTGATTTTATTATCTGTTAAATTACAGTTATGAATTGTAACTTGATGTTGAATGCACAAGCTGCAAACCGAGTCTGTCGCTGTCTCAATGCTCCCGACCCATCTGGGCAACTCCTATTTCGATCAACTGAAATTTTATGGAATCTTCTTGAAAATGCCTCTAAAAAAGAGGTTATTGATCAGTTGTCCAACTATGAATGTATCATGTGAGTATCTCGTAGTAGCTACTGGCCATAAAGCACCAAATGTGTGGTATCGTTTTGAGCTGTTTGTGCTTTTTGTAATTAAATCAGTACTGCAATATTTCAAGATGTTTAATTTGAATCAAGCATTAATCGAATTCATTTGAGCACAAAATGGCGTTGATAGCAGTGAGGGATGGTTAGTGATTCAAATTGTGATCCCATATACAACAACTAAAAATTTAAAGGATATTATTTTCTGGACTCCCTTCAAGCAAATTAGAAACATCACATTTAGAATACTACGTAGTCTGGAGTGTGCAGGACAAATAAAATATACAGTCACAAACGCAAAATACTGCAGAAGCTGGAAATCTAAAACAGAAATAGTTGGGAACACTCAGCAGGTCAGGCAGCATCTATGGAGAAAGGAAAGGTGAATCAATTTTGGGTCAGAACTTCATCAGAACTGAAACGTTGACTCACTTTTCAAACAAACAACAAACAAACAAAACTTACATTTATATAGTGCCTTTCACGTCGAGAGGACGTCCCAAGGCGCTGTACAGTCAGGTAGGACAAGAGCAGGGTGGGAAGGATCAGGGCAGGATGAAGAACAGTAGGAAAAGTAACTGTATATTAGTGGGCGAAATATACAATCAAAATATACAATCAATTCACTTTATAGTATATTCTGTGAAGTGTATGAGACATCTCAAATACATGATAATGCATTATTTCAAATGTAAGATTTCTTATTATTATCAGTTCAATTGACCACCATGTACTTCGAGATGCATTCCTGCTTTGTCACAAAACTCTGGGCTGTATTACTGTTCACAATTCTATACAATCTAATATTTTGTTTTAGAAAGTCAGTAGTACAGAAGATTGTTTATAAAGTATTCAGAGTTGAAAAACAGACGGCAGACTTCCATGTATTCATTGTACAATTTGACCAGCAATATAATCAAGATTTACTGTGCTGCATATCACACCTAAAATAGATACAATCTTGATTTTGTTCTTCAGGGCATTGAAAGAGACCTTTATGAACCAAGCTATGCATGGTTATCGCCATTATGATCAACAGCTTCGAAATGACTTGCTAGTCATAGCTACTCTCGTAGCAGAATCTCCGTTGGCTCCATTCATTGTAAGTTGTGTTTTTGCCGATGATGTTCACAAACAATTAAAACCGGTGAAGTCCGTAAAGTTACCAGTCTAAGTGTAAAACTGGTGTGTTGTACACTACCACCAATTCACCAAGTGGAAGCAGGGAGTGTTGATTCTTTTTGAGAGTAGACAGATTTCTGTTCAGGAAATTGCTGTGCGCAATTTGGCTGCCACGTTTCGCCCACAAGTATACAGTCGGCTTTCCTGCTCTCCTTCCCCCTACCCCGACCCCTCCCCTTGCCATCTTTCCTCCCTTTTTCCCCTAATCCCATTTCCATGACTGTTTGTGGGACACCGCTGTGTGCAATTTGGCTGCCCCGTTTCGCCCACAAATATACAGTCAATTTTCCTACTCTTCTTCATCCTTCCCCGACCCCTCCCCACCTGCTCTTGTCCCTACCTGACTGTACAGCGCCTTGGGACGTGATCTCGACATGAAAGGCGCTATATAAATGTAAGTGTTGATTGGTTGGTTGGTTGGTGGGTGGGTGGGTGGGTGGGTGGGTGGGTTAGTTGGAAGCTTGAATTTGTCATTCCTAAGCATAGTTTTCTTTTACCAAGACCTCAGAACAACCAACAATTGTTGTTGAAATATATTTCATTCTGTTAAATTACTTCAAACAGATGATTATTACTGCTGTAATTAAAACAAACCTGCATGGATCGTCATACCTCTGCAATTAAAATTACTTTGAGATTCTAAAATTACTTTCTATTCTGCCTTGCTTTTTTAATAGGAAACTGGCTTTGCTAAACTTCTAGTCACGTTTTCAGTATTCCCTGAAGGTAAGCTTCTCCCAATAGTCCAAAGCAAAATAAATAACCCAGTTCTTATTTGCCATCCATGCTTTGAACTTGTCATTTAATTAATAATAATAAATAAAAAATTTACAGCGTAGAAGAAGATTATTTGACACATGTAAACTATGCATTTGATAAAGCACCTTGATACTTCCCAAAGTGTTTGAAAGCAAATTGCAACTAACTGACATTTTATGTTTTTCTGTGGACTGGGTTCAAAATGGCTGGTTGTAAAACAGTCCATCAACCAAAGTGGAACTGACAAATGGCTGCTGTTATTTTGCAATCATGCCAATAGTTATTTTATTAGTTTCTAGGCCTTCTCATTCTAATCTTCATTTTTGACAAGGGAGCAAACTGGGATATAAGTAGGATAACTTAATACAGTACAGTACTTTGATTTTTTTTTACAAAATATCTTTGAAAAAAAAATTCTTACAATCCTCAGCATGGATTCAGTTCTCTTACAATCCTCTTCATACTCTTCAGTAATTTCCAAGTAGACACATTCGTTTTTTTATCTGAATTTTTGATGCTGGTTGTGTTTAGCTAGAGGATTTTTACACAGTTAGTAAGAGAGCCAGGAGCTCTCTATAATTGTTTTATAATGTAGCAAGCAGCTACATAGTTTGAATTGACATGAGTCTCATACATCCGGATGATCACTGTCGGCCAGATGAGTGCAGATATCTTCCAGCAAATTTCTAATGGTTTTGCAGATGCACAAGGGCATCCAACCTCATCGCATCACCTAAGCAATCATGTCAGACATTTACGTATGTGTAATATAACAGCTTCATAAAATGCCCCACACTCTAAAGTGCATTATCATTGTTTAAGTAATTTGCTTGTGATACTGTTCAGTAGCCATGTACAATGCTCTTTCATATTTCTTTTTTGTTGCAGTAAAAAGCTTTAATCCACTGCTTTCCAATTTTATACTTACCACCAATCATGAAGATTTTGAAATGAAGAAATTATTGTTTAACATGGTTGTTGCTTTGACTAACGATCTAGGTGCTGTACAGGTAAGCTATTACAAATAAGTGTAAGCAATAAGGAAATTATAAAAATCAGGACAGTATGAATCCTATGAGAATTCAAAGGCACATAGAAAGTACAGCCCAGAAACAGGCCTTTCAGCCCATCCAGTCTGATCAGTGCTTACACTCCACATGAGAGAGAAATAGATCAGAATTTACAGAACAAAGTGGCAGATGTAATGCTTGGTGACTTAGCCCCCATCACTGGTTCTATCATTCAAGTGTGGTAAGAACTTATTAACAAACAGCAAAAATACTTAACGCAAGCATATATTGCTGATCTGGTTGTCTTTACCTGTTGCTTATTCCATATGCCTCCACACCTCAGGCACTGGTAGCATCAACCTCCATGGTTGTACACTCTACATCACCAAGTTAGTCAGGAACCTAGGTGTCTTGTTTGATCCTCAACCGTCTTTTGTTCCCCACATCCATGCCATGACCCGTTCTGCCTTCCCTCACCTCCGCAACATTGCCTGACTCCACCACCACCTCACCCCCTCAGGCCACTGAAACACTCATTAATGCCTTCATCACATCCAGGCCAATGCCCTGTTTGTGGGCCTGTCCAGCTCCTCCCTCCATAGGCTGCAGATCATCCAGAACTTTACAGCCTGTGTCCTCTCCTGCACCAAGCTCTATGGCCCCCTCTATCCCATTCTCGCCTGACCTCATTGGCTTCCCATCGTTCAGAGGATTCAATTCCAGATCCTGGTCCTCACCTTCAAAACCATACACAGCCTTGCCCCAACCTACCTCTGGGACCTAACGTTCTACCAACCTGTCCATATCCTCCGATCAGCGGGCTCTGGCCTACTCCATGTCCCCAGACACACCTGTCCCATCATCGGCAGACGTGCCACTCTGCCCCCATCCTTTGGAATTACATCCCCCAATCGCATTGCCTTACCCCTTCCCTAGCCTCCTTCACGTCCCGCCTAAAGTCCCCCTGTCGATCATGCCATTGGTCACCCCCCTTTCCCTCCCTTCCACCCTCCCCGATTCCAACCCCAGCTCAGGTCTGAAACACTGACTGTCCAGCACCCTGGGACGGCATCCCAACGTGAAAGGAACTATACAAATGTAATTCTGTTGTTGTTGCTCCAATCTCTGACTGAGAAGACAACACACAACGCAATTCCAGTTTTCTGTCAATACTGCTCTTGAACCAGCCATTAGGAGGTGCAATGGAGAGGTTGGGTTTACAGAATTTCCTCTCAAAGTTCTTTTTGTCCTACAATATAGCAAAGCTTTTGGTTTTTTTCTCTTGGCACAGTAAAACTGAGATCTCCTCATTTTGGTGAATTGTGAGTGTGAACATATTAAAACTCTCACACAGACTGCCTTTATTTATGATGTTAAGTTTGTGGACTACGAGCTCACTTAGATTCATAGATTCATAGATTCATAGAATTTTACGGCACAAAAGGAGGCCATTCGGCCCATCTAGTCTGTGCCGGCTCTTTGAAAAGAGCGATTCAATCCCACTGCCCTGCCCGCTCCCCATAGCCTAATAGACCTGTTCTCCCTAAATAAAGATCTAATTCCCTTTTAAAAGTTGTTATCGAATCAGTCTCCACCACCTTTTCAGGCAATGCATTCCAGATTCGAACAACTCGCTGAGTGAAACAATTTCTCCTCAGCTCCCCTCTACTTCGCCTTGAAACTATTTTAAATCTGTGACCACGAGTCACAGATTCACCCACGAGTGGAAATAGTTTTTCTCTATTTGCCCTGTCGAAACCCCTCATGATCTTATAAACCTCTATTAGGTCTCCCCTCAATCTTCTCTGCTCCAGAGAGAATAACCCTAGCCTATCTAGCCTCTCCTCATAGCTGAAGTCCCTCAATCCTGGCACCATCCTAGTAAATCTTCGTTGTACCCTTTCCAATGCCTTCACATCCTTTCTGTAGTGTGGTGACCAGAATTGAACACAGTATTCCAGCTGAGGCCTCACCAAAGTCCTATAGAGGTTAGTCAGCACTTCCTGACTTTTGTACTCTATACCCCTATTTATAAAGCCTAGTATCCCATATGCCTTCTTAACAGCCTTGTCTACCTGTCCTGCCACCTTCAACGAGTCACTAACACAAATCCCCAGGTCTCTCTGTTCCTTCACACCATTTAAAATTGTACTATCTAGCCTATATTGCCTCCCTTAATTTCTTCTCCCAAAATGCATCACCTCACACTTCTCTGCATTAAACTTCATCTGCCATGTGTCTGCCCACTTTACCAATTTGTCTATATCCTCTTGCAGATGGCTACTATCCTCCTCACTATTTACTATTCTCCCTAACTTAGTGTCATCTGCAAACTTGGAAACTGTACTCCGTACACCCAAGTCCAGATCATTGATGTAGATTACAAACAGCAATGGTCCCAAAACTGATCCATGTGGCACACCACTGCTCACTTCCCTCCAATCTGAAA
Source organism: Hydrolagus colliei (assembly GCA_035084275.1). Taxonomy (NCBI): domain Eukaryota; kingdom Metazoa; phylum Chordata; class Chondrichthyes; order Chimaeriformes; family Chimaeridae; genus Hydrolagus; species Hydrolagus colliei. Next base: position 8,050,901 of record CM068743.1, on the reverse strand, counting down.
AACAGCCGCTCACTACAACTCTCTGCTTTCTGTCTCGCAGCCAGTTGTGGATCCACGCTGCCACTGTCCCTTTTACGCCATGGGCCTTTAATTTCATAAGTCTCTCATGTGGCACTTTGTCAAATGCCTTTTGAAAGTCCATGTAAACTACATCAACTGCGCTACCATTATCCACCCATTCCGTTACCTCATCAAAAAATTCTATCAGATTTGTAAGGCAAGATTTGCCTTTAACAAATCCATGTTGACTGTCCTTTATTAGCCTATATCTTTCTAAGTGAAGATCTACCTTGTCCCTGATTATGGACTCTAGAAGTTTGCCCACTACCGACGTTAGACTGACTGGTCTGTAGTTACCAGGCTTGTCCTTCTGCCCCTTTTTATACAAGGGAGTAACATTAGCTATCCTCCAGTCCTCTGGCACGACCCCTGTGTCCAAGGAAGATTGAAAGATCGTGGCCAGAGTCCCTGCTATTTGCTCCCGTGCCTCACTTAGTAACCTAGGGTGCATCCCATCCAGACCAAGTGACTTATCCACCTTGAGCAACGTCAACCTTTTTAGAACTTCCTCTCTGGTTATAATTATTCTATCCATTTCTCCTACCCTCTCCTCTAATACCATGGCATTGGCTGTATCCTTTTCTTTTGTGAAGACAGAGGCGAAGTACTCATTCAGTACATCAGCCATGCCCTCTGCCTCCACAATGAGATTTCCTCCTAGGTCCCTAATTGGCCCCACCCTATCCTTGACCAACCTTTTACTCTTAATATGTTGGTAAAAAACCTTAGGGTTCCCCTTAATCTTACTCGCTAATTGTTTTTCATGCAGTCTCTTTGCCCCTCTAACTTCCTATTTTAGTTCTATCCTACACTTCCTATATTCTGCTTGGTTCCCTTCTGAATTTTGAGCCTGACACTTATCATAAGCCTCTTTTTTTTGTTTTATTTTGGCCCCGATTTCCTTAGTCATCCAGGGAGGTTTGGATGCCTTACATTTCACCTTTGTGGGGATGCTTTTGACCTGTGCCTGAACTATCTCCTCTTTGAACGCTGCCCACTGCTCGTTAGTTGTCTTACCTGCCAATTTTTCTTTCCAATCCACCTTGGCTAGGTCCCACCTCAACTCATTGAAATTAGCCCTTTTCCAGTTGAGTGTCCTCACCTATGATCGTTCCTTATCCCTTTCCATAATTATTCTGAATCTAACGATATTGTGGTCACTATTCCCTAGATGCTCACCTACAGAAACCTGTTGAACTTGTAGATTCATAGAATCTTACGGCACAAAAGGAGGCCATTCGGCCCATTGAGTCTGTGCCAGCTCTTTAAAAAAAAAGCAATTTAATCCCACTCCCCAGCTCTCTCCCCATAACCTCGCAAACCCATCCTCCCCAAATAAATGTCTACCTCCCTTTTAAAAGTTGTTATTGAATTGGCCTCCACCACCTTTTCAGGCAATGCATTCCAGATTCGAACAACTCGCTGTGTGTGTATCAACTCATTGTGTATCTGTTTTATGCTTTTATTGTTCTCTTTACAGAATCATCTTAGGTTGTAGTTTAGAAGAGCAACTTATAAAGTTTAAGCTAATTGATGTGTACTTTCTGGAGCTTGAAACTTGTTGCTGTGTATTTGTCTTCTTTCCTCCAGTTACTTACTGAAGGACAAGTACTACTGGCCCTGTTTCAGTACGTTAAACCGAATGCAAAACGTAAAATACGGGAGTGGTCTCCAGCCCAGTTTGAGGAGCTAAGACTGCATGCCATGGCCAGTCTGACCTTGATAGCTCCACTCATGGTGGATGATTATATGGAATGTCAAGGAAATACTCGCCTGCTTCTGCTGCTAGATTACTGTACAGGGCAAGGTAAATGTCTTCAAATGCAATTTGTTTAGATATACACATGAGGGAAAAGGGAACAGGAGGGTTTTGGAGGGAGTAAGGAGTGGTGGCTTGCATGGAGTGCATTATAAACACACGAGGGAGAAGGGAACAGGAGGGTTTTGGAGGGAGTAAGGGGTGGTGGCTTATATGGAGTGCATTTTAAACACTTACACAGACTGGTTGGGCTGACTGGCCTGTTTCCGAGCTATACAGTCTCTGTAAATTTAAAAGTGGCTAAAGGGAAGAAATAAAGAAAATAATTCATGTTTAACAATCAGGAACTAAAGAAAAAGATGGACCATTTTGCATTGGTGGATGCGATTCATTGCAATATGAAATTAGTCCAGATAATCTTTCACTGTCATTCATAGTAGCCATTGGGTATTTTAAGGGGAATAGTTGTTCAGAAGAAACCTATAGATAGGCATTAAAGTCTTGCCTCCATTGTTGTTTTTCATCCTCCCAGGTCCATGCATTGATAAAGCCGATTTGTCCCATGGTACTGGTGGCTATGGCAATAAACAAGTTCAAATGTGCTACTGTCTAAGACTCCTGAGGTCTGTATCATCCCTTGGTGAAGAAACAGTAAACCAAAGTTTAAGCGACCAAGGAGCCATTCAGCAACTACTAGGTATAGTATACCTTTGATCCCAAATATGTCCTATTTTAGCATTTTAATGGATTCATTAAGGTACAATAGGGTCTGTCGCTTGGTGAACAGAAAAATAGAAATATTTTTATTAATTGTTTTGAGATAATGTTTAATTTCCATTTTTGTTGGCGAAAGTCAAGTTTTTTTTCGGGGGGTGTGTGCTTTGTCGGAGGTGCCAGCCTTCAGATGAGATGTTAAACTGAGGTCCCATCTGCCTGTTCAGGTGGATATTAAAGATTCTATGGCACTATTCGAATAGAGAAAGGAGTTTCTCCTGGTGTCCTGGCCAACAATCTCTCAAATAAAATCGTTCACCCACTCCATGGTTGATTGTGGAGGATTGCTGTGCGCAAAATCAGCTGCAACATTTCAATCACCATTAAAACACAGTAATTTTATCCTGTGAAGGGCTTTGGGGGCGCTGAAAGGCATTATAGCAAATGCAAGGGTTATTCTTCTTATTATGAATTTTCATTTTAATTAGGAATTCTCAACAAATTGATAAATAGCAAAGAGCTGGAAAACAAAATGTGCATCTCAATGCAGACTGACATCCTCATCATCTTGTCTGCCATTTGTGAGAATGACATCCACAGAAAGGTGGGTAAATAAAGTAAAAACACTCTTATTATAATGCTGGGGAAGCACAGTGTTGTTGGAGGTGCTGTCCTTCAGCCGAGATGTTAATCTGAAATGGTTACTTGTGGGACATCGCTATGTGAAAATCAGCGGCCACATTTGTGAACAAATTCAATCACCTCACTTTACAGAAATTCCTATGAACCAACTCAACATGACTTGTACTACATCAAATGTAAGGCACTATATCAAATGCAAGGACTTTGTTTAAAAAATCTATCAAATATATATTTATTATTTTAAAACATATATTTTCAAACCTGTGACAACACACGCCAAAAAACAAAACAATCCCCACTGTGACAAATGCGCAACGGCCTTGTCTTTATACAGTACTCTCACAAAAAAACTGTCAAAACAAAAACTTCCACCAGCTTTGTGGAAACACAATTCTGTTTGCGTTACAAACATAGACGCCTATTACTCAATTTCCAGCCGTGTCCATTGAAGATTGGTTCTGGATGTTACCTTCCCCCCATTCCCCTTATGGAACCAGGGCCTCCTCGCTACTCTATGCTGTTGCCTTTATTTACAGGGAGCAGTTACAAACTAATTTGGGCTAATCCCAGTTCTGCCATCCTTCTTATCGGATGGCAAGCCAAATAAAGCAAGGATTATTATAATAAATATTTTCTCAAATATTTAACAAATAAGAGATATTAAACACTTTTGCAACTCAGAGTATTTATAATTTTCTTTTAAAAAATTCAATATTTTACAGTATTTCAATTTGAGTACACAGGAAATAAATCACTGGATATATCTTAAGCAGCTGACTAATTAAAGTTAGTGTATCTTCTGTATGTTTGTCTGTTTATGAGTAAGTGTGTCTATGTCTCTCATGGTACAGTATGTAAGCTTGTGAGTGTGTCTTCTATATGTTTAGCAGACATGATGAGGCGAATGGTGACCTTTTTCTGTACTTTATAATTCTATGATGTGTAATTCTATGATAATTATCCTTGCATTTTGATATAGCACTTTTCACGTCTTCTAGACAT